>CM068723.1:22462415-23662415 GCA_035079005.1 Fraxinus americana | reverse complement strand
CAATGGATGTTTGAAGCAAATGACCGGAGATCAATCACTATTTTCAAGTTTCAAAAGAAATGATGGAGGTCATGTAACTCTCGGAGACATTGCAAAGGGGAAGATTATTGGAATCGGAAACATTGGTAATCACTCATCCCCCTCGATTGAGAATGTTTTATTAGTCGATAATTTCAAACATAACTTGCTAAGTATTAATCAATTATGTGATAAAGGTTACCATATAAAATTCGATTCTTCCAAATGCCTAATTAAGGATGCTACATCAAAAGAGATAATTTTCATAGGAAGCGAAATAAGGATGTTTATATCATAAATATTGAACATGAAAATGGTGAACATTGCTTACTCGGATTAAAAGATGAAATGTGGCTTTGGCATAGAAGGCTAGAACATGTAAACATGGACCTTATTTCAAAAAATTTCAAAATGTGTTTTGTGAAAGGATTTCCAAATTTAAAGTTTGAAAAAAACAAAATTTGCGATGCTGCCAACTCGGAAAGCAAGTTAAGAGCTCTTTTAAACTGAAAAGTTTCTCTTCAACCACAAAGCCATTGCAACTTCTCCACATTGATCTATTTGGACCATCAAGAACGGCTAGCTTAGGCGGTAAACATTACTCCTTCTTTATCGTTGATGATTTTTCAAGATTTACATGAGCTATATTTCTAAATTCAAAAGATGAAGCATTAAAGGCCTTCAAACATTTTTGTAAGAAAGTTGAGAATGAGAAAAGTCACACTATTACCACCATTAAAAGTAACCACGGTGGAGAATTTGACAATCTTACATTTGATTATTTTTGTAACGATAATGGATATGAATACAATTTTTTCGCTCCTAGAACTTCTCAACAAAATGGTGTAGTAGAGAGGAAGAATCGTACATTGCAAAAAATTGCTCGGACCATGCTAAATGAAAATAATTTACCTACATTATAAATAGAGTTTTGATAAGTTGTAAGAAGACCAAAACTCCTTACGAGCTTTGAAAAAATAGAATTCCCAAAATTAACTACTTTAAAGTCTTTGGGTGTAAATGTTTCATTTTAAACACAAAGGACAAGTTGGGAAAAATTTGATTCAAAATACGATGTTGGAATTTTTCTAAGATATTCATCGACTAGTAAAGTTTATAAAGTTTTCAACAAAAGAACCCTAGTCGTTGAAAAATCTATGCATGCTACTTTTGATGAGACTAACCTTCTTGATCGAGAGAAAGGTATTGATGATGATATCGGTTTGGAAACCCTTTTCGAACAAATGAATATTCCAGATCAAAACAAAGGAGTATAAAATGAAAAACAATCAAAGGAGTCCAATGATCAAGAAAGTGAAGAAAAGCCAACCGAGGATCAAAGCAACTCCACTTTGCCAACGGAATGGAAATTCCTGTCCTCTTATCCAAAGGAGTTGATTATCAGCGACTCATCAAAAGATATCAATACTAGAACTTCTCTTAGAAATCATCTTAGTAGTTGTGCATTTATCTCACAAATTGAATCCAAAAATTTTAAAGAAGCCGAGTTTGATGAGTTATGGATTTTAGCTATGCAACAAGAACTAAATCAATTTGAAAGAATCCGTGTTTGGGATTTAGTCGCTAAACCAAATAATTAAACTGTTATTGGTATTAAATGGGTTTTTAGAAACAAACGAGATGAAAATGGAATTATTGTGCGTAACAAGGCTAGATTAGTGGTCCAATGTTACAATCAAGAAAAAGACATTGATTATGAAGAAATATTTGCACCGGTTGTTAGGTTAGAATCCATTCGCATGCTTCTTGCATTCACATCTCACAAAAATTTCACTCTTTACCAAATGGATGTTAAAGTGCATTTTTAAATGGAGTCATTCAATAAGAAGTATTTATTGAACAACCATCCGACTTTACAAATCACAAGTTTTCAAATCATGATTTTAAACTTAGAAAAGCTCTTTACGGTCTAAAACAAGCTCCTAGAGCTTGGTATGAACAACTGAGCAAATTTCTACTTTAAAATAATTTTTAATTGGAAAGACGGATACCACTCTCTTCATTAAAACACTTAAGGAAAATATACTTATTGTTCAAATATATGTGGATGATATTATTTTTGGAGCAACAAATATTCATCTTTGTAAAGAATTTACGAAAAACATGAGCACAAAATTTGAAATGAACATGATGGGAGAACTTAAGTTCTTTCTCGGACTTCAAATTAAACAAACATGTGATGAAATATTCATAAATCAAAGTAAGTACATATTAGATAAGTTGAAGAGGTTCGAAATGAATGATTTAAAACTAATGGATGCTCCGTGAGCACATCCATAAAGCTTGACAGAGATGATCAAGGAATTCCCATTGATGTCACTAAATATCGAGGTATGATCGGATCCCTTCTTTATTTAACCACAAGTAGACCCAATATTATGTTTAGTATTTGTCTATGTGCTAGATTTCAATCAAATGAATCTTTCGATATCTAAGTGGCACCCGAACTTTAGGACTTTGGTATCCTAAAAATACTTACATTGACCTATTTAGCTATTCGGATGCCGATTGGGCCGGATGTCAAATTGTTCGAAAAAGCACTAGTATCGTTTGTCACTTTCTAGGTTTTGCTCTAGTATCATGGTTTAGCAAGAAACAAAATTTTGTGGCATTATCTACAGCCGAAGCCGAATATATCTCAGCTGCAAGTTGTTGTGTACAAGTGCTATGGATGAAACAAACTTTTAATGATTTTTATTTATGTTACGATCATATTCCTATTATGTGTAATAACACTAGTGCCATCAACTTGTCCAAAAATCCCCTTTTACATTCTCGAACTAAGCATATCGAAATTAGACATCATTTCCTTAGAGATCATGTTCAAAAGGGTGATATTAAGTTAGAGTTCATTGATACCAAAAATCAATTGGCTGGTATCTTCACTAAACCTCTTGCACTCGACCGGTTTACCTTTATTAGAAGAGGTCTTGCCTCTTCCTAGTTTAAAGCAAAGACTTTGACTTTGGCTTTCTTGCCTGCTCAGACTTTCTTATGTGGTTATACCTTGCAGTCCAAGATGAGATGGCCTTCTTTGTCACGTCGATAGCACACATGTTTCCTGAACAAACACTCTGTATTTATGGCATGATGAAGTAACTTTATAATGTTTGCTTGATCCTGATCCTGATCCCGATCCCGATCCCGATCCCGATCTTGTATGGGCTTTTTTAAATTGTCCAAATCTTTTCCCTTTATTCGACCCATTTCAATTTCATTTCCCATATGATTCATTATCTTGCTCAATTGTTCGATCCATTTTCGGACGATCAGAAATTAGACTAAGCCTTTCGAAGTACTTCACTGTAGGTATTAGTATGATGAGATGCCATGATTCCTCTAATCTCTAGATGCAACCCTAGTTTGAAACTCCTAGCCTTCATTAGCTTGGTACCCATAAGGTGTGTCGCATGTCTAGAAAGTTGTTTGAATTTCCTTTCCTAATTATCAAGCGACATCTTTCCCTATTTCAATTTTAGGAACATTGCCTCTCTCTGATTCCTTAAAGATTGAGAAAAATACTTTGTCATCACTTTTTCTTTGAACTGCGTCCAAGTCAGAGTTCATTTTGTGCTTTCATTCTAGTGCGCAAAGCAGATTTCCACTTGTGGCTTGATGTTTAAACTAGCATAAATTCCTAATGATGTACCTTTTATTTTCAGTACATACCATGTATTTGTAGATTCGTTCCAATCTCTTGACCACTCTTCGACTGTTAAAGGGTCTACTTTGCCGTTAAAAGAAGATGCTTGAAACGACAAAAATTGATCCACAATTGAACCCATATTATTGGTATTTGCCGGTCCATTCTGAGGAGGCACTAATGTTTGATTCCTATAAAGTTCGTGCACCGTTCTAATCAGATCATTGGATATAGCATATTGGTCATGTTATCCTCTCATTTCCTTTAAATCAACAAAACTAAATTTTGTCTTAGAAATATTGAACAACACAGCAACTCGATATATTCAAAAGGAATTTGCAATCTTATTAATAATACTCCTTGAAATCAGGATATACAATAGTTCAACTTATTTAAATCTTGATAACATGAAGGGAAATATCACAGAACAAAGGAAATAGAATATAAGTTTCCAATCCCTAAAAACCTTTCAAATCTTCTATGGTGGAGCTTCATCTTTTAAGGAGTCTTCTTCCTCATGCCTGGATTCTATGTCCATCTTAACTAGTAGCACAGGTTCAAGCTCAAGATCATTCTTTAACTCGAACACAAAGTCATCCTCATGCTTCGATTTGGGCTCTTCCTCTGTGTCCGATTCAAACTGAGGCTCTAGTTCAAACTCTGGCTCCACCTCATCATGATGTTCATCTACTGGTTCTGAGTGATGTTTTGGGCTCTCGCTTCACCTATCTAGAATGGTCTGATAATACAAGCCAAACTCAATCATGTCTGGGTGATCTGGAGGGTTTTCTGCTAGAATCTTGTCCTTAACCATAACTTCCATGTCTCCTCATTGAGATGGAAGTGAGTATATAAGGTTATGTACATCCTCGAAAGACGTGATCTCAAGTCCTTCGTTTACTATCGCAGTTTACCTAAAAAAGATATATCCTACAAGCAAGGCAAGCAAGTGAGTTAGGTCTGTCACGAAATTCTCATAAGACTGAATGATGGATCTGTGGTTCAACATTTCTATACAAGTTGTGGTCTCTCAAGTGGTCTGTATATTTTGTTCGAAATGTGTTATCATAATCATTTTATGAATTCAAGCTTAAATGATTCATAAATCGTACTCGAAAATAAGATGAATATAATATTTTATTCGGTACCTTGGATTCGTCAAACGATAGTTGATTGGCTAGTGTTTAATGCCATGGATCTTATTTTAATACTTTGTTAAGATTTAGATAAATTATCATCATATATATGAACATTAAGAAACATCTGGGCACTTTTTATCTTATTATACCAAATTTGATTTTTTCATACTGCTATAGATAATGTAAAAGCGGCTATATAAAAATCTGAGTCAATCACGAAACAAAGATAACTAAATAAGAGATTATAATGATTGTTGTGAAACAAACCACCGGATTGAGATGTTGAAATTATATGGCAAATAATAATGAAGTATATGATTAAGTAAAAGAATAATAAAGACAAAAATATGAAAGATGAATTAAGAGATTTTATTGACTAAAAAATAATGGAGAAGAGACAAAATTACAATGGATCCTATAATTCTAATAATATACTCTCACACTTATAAAATTGTATAGAAAAACTTAGTATTTATAGGGAACATGTAGGGAACGTCCAAACCCTCTTAGTAGAGTTGTTGATAAACTAAGATGCCAAAAATTAAGTCCAAAACGAAGTAGGAGAAGAAATGTGGAAAACGGAATAGAATAGGTGGCGTCGCAGCGCTGGACATTCTGAATATTTTTTTTTCAAATTGTTTTCTCCATCCCAAATTCTTCTTCAAGTCTAATACCAATTTTCAACTCTCAATAGGCTTCCAAAATAGAACATCAACTTGATATATGAATCCAATAGCATCTAAATTGAATTCTTCTTGACGTGCACTTCAATTAGAATTTTTCAATACTTCAACAAAGGAATTCGAGAACAATCTCCACCTTGACACGAATTTCACCAAGGAATGAACTGGCTTTTTTAACAATAACCAAAAATTAAGTTCTCCAACAAAATACAATACTCCACATCTTCTAATGAATCCAAGCACTACTCTTATAGAATTATCTCAGATTCCCAAAAATTATAATGATTTTATAATTTACCAAAATGGGCTATAACACAACCCAAAATAGAATCAAACACAAATGCTTTTAAAAAATGCCCGTTGCTAGATTGTACACATTCTACTCTACTTAAAGCATACTTAACAAAATCAGCATCCACGTACCCTTTTCTACTAAGTCTGTCCCTAGAAACTGAATACAATGGCACCATAGGTGATGGTGGCAAAACGACATTATCCATATCTTCTAAATTCCACTGAGCAGTATTTTTCAAATCTGACCCTTTACGAGCTCTTAAAGATATTGTATCAAACTGAATGTCCACCACGGTACGGAACTTATACTAATTGACTCTTCTAAATTTTGCATGACCATGCAAAATGTATAATTAAGACATTTTATGTCCCTCCAATACAACCTGAGCACCCTTACAAACCTTCAAAGCTCCACCTCCACCAACGAACTTATAACCCTTTGAATTAAGGATAGACAACAATATGAGATTCTTCTTTAAATATGGAACATGTTGAACCTGACCAAGTGTTCTAATTGTCCCATCCAAAAACTCCAATCTGACTATGCCAATTCCAGCAACCCGACAAGATGCATTATTTTCCATAACCACGACACCTTTGGAAACCGTTTCATATGTAGTGAACAAGTCCTTATTAGGACACATATAAAACACACATGATGAATCAAGAATCCAATAATCTTTTGATTTAGACTGATCTCCATCACTTACAACGTTTTCCGCGAAGTCTGCTTTGCCTAAACTATCTGAATATCTATTTGCAGCCATCCTTTTTTTATTCTGCAATTTGTAACAATCCTTCTTCAAGTGCCTCTTCTTTTTGCAGTAACTTAGACTTCGGTCTATCCTTTCCAGAACCACCATGAGCAACTAGACCTTCTCTATCTCTAGCCTCAGAAATCAGATACTTCATCTTCTCTTTTGAATACAAAGCACCATACACCTCCTCTATGATGAAAGTATCACGACTATACAAAGTCGTGTCTTTAAATGAAAAAACGAAGCGAGTAACAAAACAATAGGATCAAGGCCAAATCTTCTTCATCATACTCTACTTCCAAAGTTTTCAAATCAACCACGATCTCTTTAGATACAGACAAGTGATCTTCCAATGATCATCATTCTGCCATCATGCACAATTGCTCCAACTTCAACCATAAAGCTGCTGAATTCTCCTTCAAAACTTCTTGAAAAATAGTATTTGATAGCTAAAGATGAATGTGAGAAATTGCCATCTTATCCTTCCGTAATTTCTTATCTGCAGTCAAAGTTGCGAACATCTTGTCAATTCCCAACAATGCATCATCCAAATCTAGCTGTGCGAGTACTGCACGCATCTTAACTTGCTATAGTGAAAATTTAGTGCTCAAATCCAAAAGTGAAATGTCATACTTCATGGAAGTCACCACGAACAAAAACCTTGAACAAATCAAACCATGTGCTTTTGCGAAACTGGATTGAGATGTTGAAGTTATATGGTACCAATTGTTGTGAAAACACACCGGATTGAGATGTTGAAATTATATGGTAAACAATAATGAATTATATGATTAAACAAAAGAATAATAAAGACAAGAATATGTCAGATGAATTAAGAGATTTTATTGACACAAAAATAATAGAGAAGAGAGAAAATTATAATGGATCCTATAATCTAGTAATCTATTTTCTCAAACTTATAAAATTGTATAGAAGAGTCTAGTATTTATAGAGAATATGTAAGGGACGTCCAAACCCTTTTAGTAAAATTGTTGATAAGTTGGATGTCAAAAATCGAGTTCAAAACGAAATAGGAGAAGAAAATGCGAAAAATGCACCAGTCACCAACCACTTTGAAGATTAAAGTTTCTAATCTACACACTCGTACATGCATTGCACAGAGACGCATGAAATACGTGTTATACTTCACTTCTGTAGACAAAAGTACATACAACCGAAAACCCGGCTATACGCACACAGACATTAATAAATGTACACCATTTAATTCCGAACCCAAACACACACAATCATAAATCATAGTCTGAGTTAAATCGTTTCTAGATGTCGGGACAACAAATTTTGCACATGATTCACTAAAAGAAAAATCATATTACTCATAATGGTGAAAGAATACAAATTTTTATCCGGTTTGCAAAAAAGTAGACCTGAGATCTGATACCAAATTGTAACACCGTAAATCTAATAACATTTTTTAATAAATAAAAATAAAGACTTGAAGTGTTACCAAAATCTTCCTATCTAATTTAAGCAAAAATTGATACTATTAACAAATCTTGTGATTAGATTGGCAAATCGGTAAGTTAATTCAACAATTTAAATGACAAATTTTCATAAATAATTAAATCTTAAAATAATATAATTTCAATTGTTAAATTTTATATGAGATGTCAATAAGGCCCGCATGCCAAAACTATTAAAATAATGTCACTTAATTAAAAATAAAAAATATTCTTAAAATAAAAATTAGCCATAAATCCTTGCTAATTCATTTACTTGGCAATCCATAATCCAGCATGATCGTTATAATCTGAAATTTATTGTAAGAGTGGGTATTTTGAAAATGCTCAATAAAAATGCAAATTCTTATTTTATCATGGCTACACTTCAATATTTCCAACAAATTTTAAATTGCTTAAAACGAATATCTGTAACTTAAAATATTGAATCAAACGTAAAAAAAAAAAAAAAAAAATCCGAGCCTAGCGGTAAAGCCATTTGGCTCTGCTCAGCTCGACTCATGACTTGTGAATAGTACCCATAACTACCTCTTTTATATTTCAGTTAGATATAAACGTAAAAGGACATAATATACCCGATATTGTTAAATTTAGAGCAACTGGTCACGATATTTGATAGTTCGAGAAATTTCTTTATAATTCCCATAACCCGTAGAATTTATATATTTGGACATAACGGCGTATCTCAAAGGATTTATATAAAAATTGACCTACAACCTTAAAAGTATTTCATGCCATAATTATATAAATATCTAGAAAAATAAAAATTTATCAATGCACTATGTATTATTACATCAAGACACCAAAATAAATCTGAAAATATGACTTTTAAAATAATAGTAGAAGCAATTCCTTTCAACAATGTGCGTGTATGCAAATTCTGAAAATTGAACCTGTGTGTGATTCTGAAAATAAAAACAATCTAACCAAAATATACACACACATATATCGCTCTCACATCCATACACGTAACTCCAACAATTAATGCATTTTCAGGTTGAATTATGAATTAATGAGGTTAATTAATGTAGTTATTATCAAGGTTAATGGGGGTTAATTAGATTTATTTGTCAACAACCACAAATCAAGCCTCCACCCTCATCTACTTTTCACCCTTGGAAAAAACCCAAATTTTTGTACATATCTTTTTTTGTTTGTTGTATAATGGAAGTTATATTTGGTTGAGGGTAGTGAGAGGTTAAATTTTAAACTCAAAATTTAACTCCATCCAAATTAAACTCAAAATTAAAATTTCATTAGATTAGAATTTTAATTCCTTTGAGAGCTTGATTTTATCTTTAATTATTATCGTTATCTAATGTTAGTTGTTATCTTAGATTTTAGTTATCATCCAGATTTTATTTTCTGTTTTAAATGGGAATTATATAAGAATTGTGTTCAAATCATATACAGAGAAATATAGAAAAAGGAAGACGGTAATTTCTCATAAATTCCTTTCTTAGTTCTTATAATGAGCCTGTACATATTTATATGTGAATTGACAAGCTATACATGGCAAATAGAGAATATAATGGAAACAAATAGAGAATATAATGGAAACAATCTTTGTATAGGAAAGAATCTCTTGATATATGTGTCTTGATTGTTGTGATCCCGTAATACTCCCCCTCAAGGTGGAGCATGGAGGTCCGTAATGTCCAACTTGGATCGAAGAAAGACAAACAATTCACGTCCCAAAGGTTTAGTGAGAATATCAGCCTGTTGTTGAGAAGTTGAGACATAGGATGGAAGAAGAAGACTAGATTTAATCTTGTCACAAACCAAGTGACAATCTATTTCAATATGTTTGGATCTTTCGTGGAAAACTGGATTGCGAGCAATGTGAGTGGCGGCCTGGTTGTCACAGTAAAGGAGAATAGGTTGTGGACGCAGTACGGTGAGTTCTTGCAGAAGGAGGCGAATCCAGAAAAGTTCACAAGTAGTAGTGGCCATCGCACGATATTCAGCTTCACTAGATGAGTGAGAGACAGTAGATTGTTTCTTCGTGCGCTAAGAGATGGGACTGTCACCCAATTTTATGATAAAACCGGTTGTAGAGCGACGTGTAAGTGGACAACTAGCCCAATCAGAATCACAAAAAGCAAAAACCTAAAAATTGCATTTGGAGGAGAAGAAGAGTCCATAACCAGGAGTAGTCTTCAAATAGCGGAGTAACCGATGAGCAACATAGAGGTGGGGCTCGCGAGGAGCATGCATGAACTGGCTTAGAATGTTGACATTGAAGGTAATATCTGGACGAGAAATAGTCAAGTAGATCAAACGACCAATTAGCCATCTATATTGGCTGGGATCATCAAGAAGATCACCATTAGAGTCATTGAGTTTGCAATGTTGTTCCATGGGAAAATACGTAGGACGAGAATCGAGTTGACCAGAATCAGAAAGAATGTCCAATGTATATTTCCTCTGATTAATAAAGATGCCAGTAGGGGATCGAGCAACTTCAATCCCTAGGAAATACTTGAGAGCACCAAGGTCTTTAATTTTGAAAGTCCGTGCAAGGCGCTGCTTGATAGAATCGATGGTAGATGGGTCATTTCCAGCAACCAAAATGTCATCAACATAGATAAGAATAGCAGTGAATGATGTATCCTGGGTCATGGTGAAGAGACTATGGTTTGCCGCGAATTGACAAAAACCTGCAAGGGTGATGGTATGAGATAACTTTGAGTACCATTGGCGAGATGCTTGTTAGAGGCCATAGAGAGATTTGTGGAGACGGCATACACGCGTCTCCCCCTGACGACAATACACTGGTGGGGGTTTCATTTACACCTCCTCATTAAGATCACCATGGAGGAAGGCGTTGTGAACATCTAACTGCTGAATAATCCAATGTTTGGCTGCAGCAATTGCAAGAAGACAACGGACAGTAACAAGCTTAGCCACAGGAGCAAATGTATCAGTATAATCAAGACCTTCTACCTGAGTGAAACCCTTGGCAACTAAGCGGGCTTTATAGCGTTCAATGGAACTATCTGCATGCAACTTAGTTTTGTATACCTATTTGCAACCAATGGCTTTCTTACCAGGAGAAAGTTGTGCAAGAGTCCATGTGTGATTAGCTTCCAAGGCTTGGATTTCAGAGGCCATGGCCTCTTGCCAATGAGGTTCAAGGACAGCTTGAGTGTAAAGAGTAGGGTCCTGAACATTTTTGGAGACAGAAGAAAGAAAAGTAAAATGTTGTGGTCGAAAAAGACAATAAGAGAGGAAATTAGGTAAAGAGTGAACCGTACTTGAGAAAGGTTGGGAATGGGATGACGAACGCGGGGCCTATGAAGGCAAGTCCGACCAAATGTAATCCTGAAGATATGTAGGACGAGTGATAATGTGTCGAGGTCTAGATGGTTGGGGCGAGGAAGTGGCTGGGGATGTGGTAGTGGCTGAGGCATTATTAGAACTGCCATCATCTGGTTGTGAAGGTTCATGTGGTTCAATAGTTGGTGGGGATGAAGACTAGGGAGGGGAAGTAGAAGTGTCACGAGAATGACGGGGTGAGGACGTGGGTGAGGTGGTGCATGGCATGTCGAACAATTGTGAATTATTCGGTAGGGTGGGTGGTGATGTGCAGGCATAGTGATGCATGACATTAGCAAAAGGAAAAACAGATTCCACAAAGTGTACATCCCAAGAGAGAAATATCTTCTTAGTTTGTAAGTCATAGACTTATGTGGGGTTTGAGAGTAGCCTAGAAATATGTAAGACGTGCCCCGAGAGGAAAATTTATCCCCATGAACATTTAAAGTGTGTGCATAGCAAAGACATCCAAAAACACGAACGTGATCATAAATTGGTGCTTTGTTGAAAAGTAGGTCAAACGGAGTTTTGTTATTGAGGGAGGGGGATGGTGTGCGATTGATTAAATAGGTAGCGGTGAGTATGCATTCACCCCCAAAATGAAATAGGTAAATGTGCATGAAATCGAAGACATCGAGCTACATTTAATAGATGGCGATGTTTTCGTTCAACCACACCATTTTGTTAAGGTGACTCAACATAAGTGCGTTCATGAATAATGCCATGATTAAGGAAGAACTATTACATGCGATGGGAAAGAAATTCTTGACCATTATCAATTCGAACGTGTTTGACATGGCAGTTAAATTGTGTGTAGATCATTTTAATAAAGGTGGTAAGGTAAGTGAATGTACCGGATTTAAAATGCATGAGGTATACCTAAGTAGCACGTGAGAAATCATCAACAATTGTAAGAAAGTAGTGTGCACCAGTTATTGATGGTGTGGAATATCCGCCCCAAATATTGCAATAAAGTCGATTAAACATAAAGGTACTTTTATTCTCAACCAATTTGAAAGGTAGGCGTGTGTGTTTGCCTCGGATGCAACTATCACAATATAAAAGTGTCTTCGGACTATATAAAATTTTTGGAATGCAAGAATGTGAAGGATGACCTAAACGAAAATGCCAGAGGTCAGGAGTTGTTGTAGGAGTGGTCGTGACTTGGAATGCGGTTGGAGTAAAGTGCTTAAGATGGAAGAGGCCTCCATGTTCTTCACCCATCCCAATCAGTTTCCTTGTGTGTCGGTCCTGTAGTAAACAAAGAGAGGAAGAAAAAACGACAATGCAATTAGATGATTTAGTAAGTTGACTAATAGAAATTAAATTATAATTAAAATTGGGAACAAACAGGACATTATAAAGGCATAATTGTGAGGAAATCTTAATATGGCCCATATGTGTTACTTGGGCCATGGAACCCGTGGGTAGTGTGAGGGATTGAGAGTGGGCGGAAACTTGAGTGGCTTTGGACAAATTAGAGAGGCAAGAAATATGGGTTGAAGCCCCACAACTATTATCCAAGGAATCCTATCAATTGAAAAGGGGATACCGGAGAAAGAGGGCACAGTGGTGGCGGTTGGCTGCAGAAGTTCCATCAAATGTTGATATTACACGCTAGTGAGACCAGGAATTGTACTCGGGGAAGAAGGAGTTGAAGGAGTAGGCACTAAGTTCGCTACCGTGGACTGATTTCGGACCGAACTGGGTTGATTGCGGACCGAATGGTGCATTGGGTGATGAGGCTGCCGTGGTCTGTTGAAGTTCCAATGGGTAGGGTAATCTATAAGTTCGAAGCAGGAAGATTCTCGATGGCCTTCTTTCCCACATTCTGTGCATCTTTTACCATTGCGAGAACGAAAATCGCCGTTCGCGACTGGTGGATGCATGCAATCGATTGCCATAACGGAGGTTTCGGGGTTGGGCAATAACGAAATCTGCAGGAGTCGTTGAGTTTCCTCTTGATGTGTGGTGGCATATGCTGTGGAGATTGTGGGAAGAGGATCCATGGTAAGGATCTGACTTCCGATGTTTGAGAAAGAATCATTGAGCCCCATGAGGAATTGAAAGAGTCGTTCGGTATTGGATGTTTCTTCGGCCTTTTTTCGAGCATCACAGGTGCAGGTGTTGGGATCAGTCAGGGCTGTGATTTCATCTCATATTCCTTTTATTGTATTGTAGTATGTTGTGACGGAAATGGTGTTTTGCTTGAGATTAGCCAAATCACGTTGGAGACGGTAGAGACGGGGGTTATTGCTTTGCGAAAAATGGTTGTCTAAATCAGCCTAAACCTTAGAAGCTTTGGTACAATAGATCAAGCTCTGTCGAAGTTGTTTATCGATAGAGTTTAGAAGTCAAGAAAGAACCATATCACTGCAGCGATCCCAAAGATTGGAGATTTGAACATCGGATGGTTTCTTTAGACTACCATTGACAAAGACCAATTTGTTTTTGGCGTTAAGAGCCATACGCATCGATCGTTTCCATGCAGCATAGTTTTCTCCGATGAGGAGGTGGGGTACCAGTATAGCACCAGGGTTATCAGTAGGGGTTAAGAAATACGGGGATGTGAGGTTGTTGATCAATTGAGAAGGTATGGAGGATACGGAATCAGACATGGTGATTGTTGATTTCAATGTTTGCAGAACTTAAGAGAAGTCAGAAGAGGCCGTAGGAAAGGGTTGCTCTGATACCATGTTAAAATCATACACAGAGAAATATAGAAGAAGGAAGACGGTAATTTCTCATAAATTCCTTTCTTAGTTCTTACAATGAGTCTGTACATATTTATATGTCAATTGGCAAGCTATATATGGCAAATAGAGAATATAATGGAAACAATCTATGTATAGGAAAGAATCTCTTGATATATGTGTCTTGATTGCTGTGATCCCGTAATAAATTATGGCAACTGGTTGAAATTTGAATTTAAATACAAAGTCTTGAGAAGTTTCTCAAATTATTATCTCTTTCTTGGTATTTGATCTTTCAAATCAACAAGTATGAGTTTTTTTGAAGTTTTGTTATTTCTTGTAAGCTTCCACTACGTCACCTTCTTATCTTGGCTATTAGTTTGAGATGACTAGCTATTGAAAATTTTAACTCAGATCTCATCATATTGAATAGCGTAATCTAGAACTAGCATGTGAATCGAGTATCCATATCATTTATAATATCTTTTGTCAAACTGAAGTACTCAATCATATTTTTGAACATTAATTGAGCTAATCAATTTGCGTTGCATTTCATCTCACCAGCCTCAGGAAACCTGCTAATAAAATCCATCGAAATTGATTGCTATAGTCCGTTCGGAATGGAAAGTGGATGCAATATCCCTACTTCTTTCTTCCTTTCTTCATTTACAATAAAATGTTGTACCTTGGATGCTAGAAGAGATAATATCTGCTTTTGAATCTCAGGAGAAGTATAAGTTACATTTCTTGGAGCATTCTTCAACACAACTGCATCCATAGCTTCATTGTAACGTGCCATATGTTTAATCAATTGAATGAAGTCCCCTCTGTTAATGGATTAAGGTCTTTCATCACGACCTGTGAATGCTATCCCTTGAAGTGCACACCATTTTATTGCGTCAATGGATACTTGAAATTTCAATCGATTACTTGCAACCTTTTTGGAGCTTTGCTTCTCAATAACTTTATCCAAGTGTTGCAATGAATTCATCAAGTCACAACAACAATTCATAGCCCTTTTGTGCAATGTATTTGGGAAATTTCCCACATGATTTAGAAAAGCACAATTCTTTCCATCATTAACTTTCTTCCAATTCCTGAAACGCTCAACTGTAAATGCATTTTGACTCGTTCGAGTACATGGTGGATTAAAAAGATAGCAAGGAAGACAATATGCCCCATTATTTGTTGGCGAAAACTCTAGCCAATCTGGAAAGAGTATGTACCAACAAGGGAGAAAACATCTACCATTCTTATCCAAATACATTGATGTTCTAGGAGGAATTGATTGATATGGCCCCAACTTGATATAAGCTCGTATGATTGCATCCATTTGCTTTACCGAAAAATCCAACATTGATTTGCGTAGTCCAAGATCACATTCCAGTGAAGATGAATCGAATTGCTCATTCTGAGGAGAAGAATCAACAACATATGGTTCTTGACCAATGTTATCTTCCGGAATAAAAGATTCAAGATTAGAGGTAGAAGCTTCCTCAAAAGTTCATTTCTTAAAATATGAATCAATCATCTTTATGCTGTAAGTATTCCCAGTAATTCAAATTAATTTCAATACCCACTACTCACAATATAATTCAAATCAGTACTGAAATTCAATATTCAATTCAATCGCCTGTCGCACAGAGAAGAGATTTGAGGAAGAATGAAGGGTGTCCATAGTCAGGATTACATTTTGTGGGCTGTGGCCTGTGGGTATGCTTCAGAGCCGGACTTAAAAATTTAGAGACTTTTAAGTGACTAATTATTACGAGGCCCTTAAATTTTGTACATGTTTGGTTACCCTCAACAATTAGCCTTCTTTTCTACTGCATAAATACATGCCCTTCTCTTCAACATTGTAAAAATGAAAGAAATAATTTTTGTGAAGCTAAATTATTGGTCAATAGCTATGATGAGTTTTCTCCCTTCCCAAATTTTACAGTAATCAATCTCTCTTCATCTATACTACTACTCTACTCCTTATAAGAATCTTGATCCAGCAAACAAAAATCAACATATCCCTTTTTCCTTTGCTAAATGATAAGAAAATGTTGAAGGGAGAAAAGAATCATCAACAATTTAATTAGAGATTTTACATTAAATTTTTTCCAATTGGGTACGCAACACAATAATAAATTTGCCTCAACTTGATAAATCTATAGATTCTGGAGTGAGTAAGAAATCTATTTTAATTTAAGGGAAACAAGCACATAAATATTTTAAAATTTACAATATTACAAACCCAATTTGTACCTAATTTATTATGCCAAAATGGATTTATCTTCAATCTTCAGCCAACATTGTAAGAGCAAGTAATGCACTTTCACATGATTCAAACTTACAAAAAGAAATAAAAAATGAACCAAAGTAGATGGTAGTAAACAAGCTCTTATATAAATATTGTGCCACACATGAAAGAGCAATTCAGCATCATAAACACAATGGTTGTTTTTGAACTTTTGAATTCCCTCAAATTAATAACCTTTTAGTCCTAGAACTTGATTGAATCATTACTTTAAAATGGAAGGAATAGATATAGAATTTTAATATTTTAAACGGATTATTTTCTTACTTCTTGCCCTTGTTCTTTTTCGATGGCTGTCCTCTTCCTTCTTGGGCTCCTTCGACAATGGTGATCCAATGGAATTGATGATTTGAATTCAATAAATCAAAGTTTCACCCTCTCGTCCGATCTTCCACCAACTCTAAAAAAGTTATATTTTTATGAAGGGAACAATACACAAATAAGGTATTTACTTTCACCCATTTCAAAAATTCAAAAACAAGTTTGAAAATTCACAAATCAGGTTTTTTTAAATTTTAATTAATAATTAATAAATTATTAAATTAATTTATTATTAAATATTTAATTTTAATATAATATAATTACCCCACCCACCTCCACCACCCCAAACAACTTTCCGATCACTACTCTTCTCCTGTGACCGTTTCGGTGACTACTCCGATTCCGACGAGTATTCCGATGATTGTTCCACCACTTTTTAGGTCACAATTCAAAATTTTCATAAGTCACAATTTGTTCATCGGTCACAACTTAAAAATTTGAAAGTCACAATTTGTTCATCGATCACAATTACAAAATTTAAAACTTACGTTACATATTTTATGATCACAAACATCAATTTATTGGTCACAAACTAATAATTTTTAGGTCACAAATTAATAATTTTTAGGTCACACAGCTTGTACTTGTCACAGTTTATCGAATTCATTGGTCACAAATTGTTTATTGGTCACAATCACAAAATTTATATTGTGACCACCGAATGTTATGGTCACAGATTATTTCTCCACCACGAATTAAATTTTTTTTATAGGTCACAATTTGAAAAAATCCAAATTTTTACTGGTCACATCTCTATTTCAGTGAGTCACAGTCACAAGTTCTAGGTCACAGATATCCACCCCTCAACTTAACACATCTCATCCCAACCCCGACCGTCGCCACGACCACCCCCACAGCAACAGCCACAAACCAGCAACAAAAGCGCCATCACCAAATCATCTACAGGCCCGCATCAGCACCACCATCCCCAGCACCTCAATAACAACACCACTACCACCTGCATAATCCATCCACAACCCCATCCCAAATTACTGCACAACCACCGCACCAGCACTGCCTCCAACGCCACCACCACCACCCAAATCACACCACAAAATCGCCACCACAACGCAACCACCACCAAAAAATGGATTCGAAAAATATCAAACCCACAGATCCGCCATAGCAAAACTTAAAAACTAAAAAAAAACCAGATGAAAATAACAGATCTGCGTCGTTGCGCTTCGAGCGCCGGAGAGAAGACAGAGAACCCAACCGCTTCCGATGCCGCTTCAAGATCGAGACACATGTATTCTTCGATCGCCGACGCCGCTTCAGATTTGATGTGGATTGCAGGGCACGCATGAAGTCGCCAGTACCTGCTAATCGACAATACTGACCACCCCCCTCTTCAGATTTGCTATGGAAAAAGAGTCCTCGTCGGCGGCGGCGACGGCGAGAGAGGGAATAGATCTGTAGTGAATTAACACTGAATGAACTTAGAATTGATATGGAAAGGGTTTATATTTATACTCAGAACTGTAGATTTTTGGAAGTAATGTTGGTGCCTTGATTTTTGGACAGAAACGCAGATTGCTACGGCGATTCCGATGGCGACGAGACCATGAGCTGGCTGGCGATTTGAGGGAGAAGAGAGGTGGTGGTCGGTTGGAATGGGAAAAGGGAGAGAGAGGGAGAGGGATGGGGGAATGAAAAAATTAGGGTTTGATTTTGTGTATGATTGATTTAAATAAAAAATAATTTAAAAATTATTAATTAAAACCTGATTTATGTATTATTAAAGTTGATTCTGTATTTTTGGAAATGGTAATTTAAAAACCTTTGTGGGTGTAATTTCCTCTTTTATGAAACATTGGGTAGGTTTTTGATGGGTTCTGTTTTGGGCCAAAAAAAATTCATGAGGCCCCTTAAAATCTTGAGGCCCTAGGCCATTGCCTAGCCTGCCTTGGGCCTGGTATGTTTTTGGGTAATTGATTCATAAATGGGTCATTTGATTTTGGATTGGATTTGGGCTATTTATTTATTTAAGTAACTATTGGATCTTTTGTTTAAATCTAATATTTTTGTATGGTTGAATTTTAAAGTGTAAGTTATTGGATCAATATTTATTAATGGAAAAAAAAAATTTCAAAATTTTGCGGGGGCGAAAATGAAAAATAGATTACAAATTAACTAGGAATAGTTGACCAGTGGACAATCCCCTATCTCTCTCTCTGGTTGTATGTTCGTAAGCACTAAGATAGGTCTTGGTTTAAAGGATGTGGAATCGACTTCAATGTTCTGGAAGAGATTTATGTTTACTTAAGACATTTGCTTCAAGTAAGTTGCTATACCCTTCATGGTTTGTGTTCTCAATATTGCAAATTTAGCCTGTCTGAGAAGTGTTCATAAAAACTTTAAATTATAAATAAATGGAAATGAGGGGTTGATTTGTATTTGTGGATCCCTCAATAAAAAGTAACTCGGGTATTTATAAAAGTTTATATATAAGAGCCAACAATAGGCTTCAATTGTCAGTGTTTTTTTTTTTTTTTTTTTTTTTTTTTGTGAACAATCATGTCAGTGCCTGTACGTTGAATGCATGCACAACTGTGAAAACATGTTATAAAAATCTATCACTTCTATGAGTACTTATGCTGCGTTGGATATCAATTGTATTGGAAGAATAGTTAAAATTGAAGATTGAAAATATCGAACCGCCTCATTTCAAAGTTAAAAGTTAAAATTTATCTTCAACACACCTCGTCACGTGCAAGATTAATTTGTTTATCTTCAACACACCTCGTCACGTGCAAGATTTTTGTACACGAGATTTTGAACGTGGCATTCAACATTCATATGGCCTCATGAAGGATCAATGTTGTAGTTGACATTGCTCATATGTCATGACACACACGGAAGATGTTCCTTTGGTAATAGTTCACAAGCACTAAAAGTTCTAGACCAGAATGAGCTTTGTTATGGAGGGACTCTCACTTTATCTCGAAAGAACTAACTCAAGGATTGAGGGGATGATTATTCATTATTTACTATGAGAACTAGTTTTATGAAAGCACATGTCACCCTGTCACAGCATGTTGGTTGATAATGTTTGAATGCTGTGGAACTCAGGGTTTTGGCCGGATGACAACACCTTTTACCATTAGCCCTCTCTTCCATTTGCCACCCTCGTACTCATACAGTGAAATTTCCATTTCTCCTACGTTCTGATGAGATGATGTTTTCAGTTCTCCTGCTGGGATTTCTATCCACTGTCCTCTTGGCTTTTCCATCAATTTTACTTTTTGTTGTTGTGTGCTTCCATCAGGTAGAGTGAGTCTAACATTCACAGGAACTTCCCAGCCATATGCAGGATCTTTCAGCATCACGACAAATACGACTTCATACATTATTCCCGGTGAAAGGTTAGCTGTATCGAATTTTCCATGAACATCTAGCCAGCAAACGTTTAGCAGTTCAGCAACAGCAAAGCATTCATCACTGCAAAACACAAAATAGCCTCAGGATTTTCGAAGTCTAAATTAGAAGTGTTATGGCATATGTGTTATCCCACTTAAAATAAGAATAGATGTGTTTCTCTGATATGATTGGTTTGTCCTTAATGAAAGAAAAATAGTTAGCCAACCTCTTTGTTCTCATAAATGCATAGGTGCCTCTTTTTTGGATTATCTTGAGGTGAGACTTCAGGATGTTTTGTGATCTCACCTAGTATCCATACTTTCGGGGGAGATTTCAGTCTAGCTACTTTGTACTGATAATTGTTGAGATTACCTTGATTCTTTTAGCATGGGCCAATGCCAGTACCGTTTGTCGTCTGACCAGGTAATTAAGAGGTCTTGTGCAAACAACATGAAGCAGTTGATCTTTGACTCCCTTTCAACCCAGTACTTCTGCATAAGGAACTTATCTGTAAGAACTATATGGCATGCTAATTGAAGGATGGAATTGCTGTTATCATACGCCAAAAGTGATCTGTTCTAACATCAAACATACAGTACTCTATATTCTAATTTGTCAAAATAAAATATTAATAACACCGTAAAGAAATTAACAGCAGACTTGCCTTCCTCTTTTGGTTCAAGAATACACCAGCACGAAGTTGATCATATAGGTTATTTGTCAAGGATTTATCTACAGGTGTATCGGCATCTTTCAAAATGTTGTCACAATTATGAGGCAGTGACACCGTTTGAATTTCTTTGGCATGATCAGTGTTCTTTATCTGTGGTTGTGCATGATTTGGTTCTTCAATTGTCGACTCTGAATCTGTATCTTGTGACAACCTTTGCCCCATATTGTAAAACTAGTTTGGAAGTTTTATTTGAAGCGTTGTCATGTTTATATAGAAAGAAGGGCAGGTTAATCGAGTCATTCTCCGTGAATAATGAACAATATTCTCCAGCTTTATTAACCATTCGTTTGTCAACATATAATGCAGCTTTTGTGGTGCATAGATAAGACCAGAATCCTCTTGCTACCTTAAGAATCAGATTCTGCATCATGTTAACAATATCTTTCCACGCGGTGTCGGGGATAGGTTTTACTGTAATAGATGCTTTATCGTCATTTATTTTTCATGTGGTCGTTCGACATGACCCTTAAAAATGATGAGTTGGGTCTGGCACAGCTCAGCGGTGAAGCCTAGCACGACTGGTAAGTGTATTTATACACTTATTCGAAAGCCTAAAATATCGATCTTTGATAATTCTTTTGACAAAATATATCCTAAATTGTTTTATTTTATATTATATAGGTAAAATTCAATGGTTCACCGAGAAAATTTGAAAGAAAAGAAAAGAAAAATCAAGGGAAAAGGGCAAAGTCCAAACTTTGAGGACCAAATTGCAAATATTCAATAGTTCATTTGAACCACAAAACGATATTTTAAAAAATTGTTAGGAGACAATTGAATGGAATCAGAACTCAAAAAGGAATGAAATATTATCAAAATCAATTTCCAATCGCACAAGTTATATTTCAGAATCGAAAATTGAGATTCATTTTTTGCATAGTAAATGTCTGAATTGGAAAATTCTATTTTGAAAAAAGTTGTAATGGTACCCAATAAGTTTTTCGACCCACCCACTTAGCCACACTTTATAATTGGAAAAACGAGCACCGTGGAAATACATACCTCTCAACCAAAGAAAGACGATGGAGAGTTGACCGAAATGGGCACTAAATACTTTTCGAGAGATCTCCTTCAAATCACAGGGGTAGATACACAAATTACTTTAAATATAAGAAGTCGAGTAGGTTGGTTTGTCCGAGTGGAGAGGAAAATAAAAGAATTGAACTTAATTAAAATCTTTTCTGGAGATATCCATTTTCCTAGAGAGACCGATAAGATATCTCGACATAGCGGCGTTTTGATACCACCAGGAACAGGAAAACGAAATTTGAGTTAGATTCCTAACGCACTTTGAATCGCATCAATCGGATATCGGGAGAGAAAATTATGATAAAATATTGACTGCAATGCAGAGACAAAATATTCTGCATGTGAATGCAATTTTCCTTATTCAATTGAAACTCTTTTGGAAATCACTTTGGACATCGTGAGAGAATTAAAGAGGACTTGCAAGAATTCAATCTAGTGAAAATTCAAAATTGATTTTTGGGCCAAAAAGAGAAGGCGTAAGTGTAGATTCGCCAAGAAACCATTAAAGAAATTCAAGAGTTCATGATTTATCTTCATCTTCTCAATTTATCAAAAATTCGGGTTATGTATTTTCACTTAAATATGATTTCTTGTAATTTCGATATGTTGTGCTAGTTTTATACATTGCTAGGATGAGATGAATCCTTGTTATGATTTTTTAGTTTTTAATTAATTATTTTGACTTTATTTTGATTTGATTTGTGGATATTTATTATCGTTTTTATTCTTCTTTTCAATTGCTTGATCACCAATTAAATTCTTAGTGGATTTTATTGCTATCGAGAGAGACAATAGGGTTTAATCACAATATAATAAACACTATAAGGTTCAATAGAGAATAAAAATATACATCTATACTTTATATGGTTTCAATAGGTGTTCTAACACTTGTTAATGCATTTATCATATTTACATAATTCATCGAGAGACAGAATTGTCACATGAGGATAATAGATTTGATTGCTATCGAGAGAGGCTTTCAATTTAAAAAAAACATTGATCAATATGAATGCTTTCAAATTGTCACTTTAATTGTTACACTAAAAATGGAATAATAAGCATGATTCGACATCTTAGCAATGCATCTTATATATTTGAAAAACGCATTGACTTAATTTCATTAGTTTAATTGATAATTTAGATATTAGTATAGCAAAATCACAAAATTTGTTTGCTATTCGATTAAAGTTGAAATTAATTTAAACTTTGTCAAAGACATAGTCCTTGTGGGTTCGGCACTCTATTTATCATTAAATTACTTAATCATGATCTCGTGCACTGTAGGTTTTCAAAGGATCAATGACCCTTATTTTACAACATTGACATGTGTAGAGAATTGACGCCAAACAGAATAGCGATTATTTTACATGCTAGTTTCAACAGATAATTCACAAGAAAGAACACAAGAGAAAACGCCAAGAAACACAAGAGAAATCTTTATTATTTCACTCACCCACAAGCCGAGCTATATAACTAGAAAAATGTAATTATCGAAATTTTATCAAAAAATAGAAAATTTCCAATAGTCATACCAAAAGAAGGTACGTAGCAAAAGAAATAATATCCCAAAAATTTGGCTCAAATCGAGTTCATAATCCATTTTAAAAAGGCAAATAAAATATTACCAAAAAAAGAAAAAATAAATAACTGAACTTGGGGATTCAGAAGGAAAACATCAGATTTTGCCCTTGAAATCGATGCGCACCGAATTGCGGTTATAAGCGCGATTCTGATAACCGTAGTCAAAGTTATGGCAAAAATACCAAAGCATGTCCAAAAACTATCCCAATTTGGAAAAGTTATCGATTACTTGCCATTTTTGTGTTGATCTGCCAACTCATGGTACCCAGCGTCATCAACGAGCTATCGGACAACTCAACATCGTCTGACTCGAATCCTATGCATCAAGAAGTTGAGACATATTGGTTAACATATCTGAAAAAATGATATTAAAGTTAATTTCTTGAATTCCATCTGCGTCCTTGGTACAGTTTTTAAGCTCCTAATGGTTAATGGATTTTTGTGGGCTTAATTTAAATGCCTCCAATGACCATTCCACCTTTCCACCACTAAGTTTCAACTTCAAACATGCCAAACTGCTCCCTACACTTGTGTGGATTGTGAAATCTCCACCAGGGATTTTATGCCAGAAATAGTGTCTCTCCTGGTAGGGCTGGAGATCAATCTCGCAAGACTTAGTATCTTCTGGATTGACCTCGTTTCCGTTGATTTTATGTTTTTAAGCATAAATTTGATTGGAGCTCGATTCCACCGGAATGCATCCTCCCCGATCTTGATATGGTAAACCTTTGAAAGACTTTCGCAAATCCATAATGGAGGCCTTGAAGTCCAATTTTCCTGTCACCTCAAGCCAGTTCACCTGCTGAAGAATTGCAGCCTCTTCAAATTTTATCTACCAGTTGAAAATGGATTCACTTTAATTTGTATCTTATCAAATCCATGTAGAGGTTGTTGAGTCACCTCGTCTAAAAAAGCTTAACTTGTATGAAATATATTACCTCGTGCCAGCTTCATTGAGTTTGACTTATTCCCAGAACTGCAAATCTATTACTGTACACAAGGGAAACCCCATTAACTAAAAAAAAGAATGTGGCTTCCTCGGCGGGAAAAAATCTATTTCTGAAGATCAAAAACTCGTTGCAGATTTTTTCATCGAAAATCTGAGGTTAAAACCGAAGCTTGAAAACTTTTTTGTAAGAACTTTAATCGTATGATATAATACATAATACAATATGAAAGTGTGCAGTGAATTTAACTACTTTCACCCTTCCAATTAATGAGCACTTCTTTCTGGGTTATTCATCTTTGTTCGTATAATATTTTCTGTGAAAGATCTTGTGGACGAAATAAGGAATTAGTCTCCATCCCCGACACGTAAAGAAAGACGTGAGTAATTGTACATACATTAACCCACATGTTTAAGTTCATAATTAATTAAGCGGAGTAACTAAGATGCAAACCAATTTGAAAAAGGTCTGATTCCTATTCTTTTGTTTTTCCTTTTGAGTCAAAATCAAAATGTAAGTAATTATATTCCTTTCGTCACTCTGAAGATAACATCCATACGCGTTATTCTTTTTCTACTCTTTTTTTATTTTAAGAAATGCAAAAAACTAGGGTTCAAAATTATGGAATTTCTGGCTTTACACGAATATCTTCCTTTTTCTTATGCTTCTGGTCCTCCGTGTGAACGTTGGGTTGTGTGTCCATATAATATACTTTGTTATGATAAAATAATAATTAATAAATTGTGATTTATTTATTTATTTATTTATTTATTAATGAACATGCGAATTAAATTGTCTATGATCACTTTTGATAATATAAATTGGGTACTTGCATTGAGAAGTATAGTGTGACACAACTTATGTTTTGATCATAAATAATTTATTCACAACCAATGTATAAGGGTTGACACCTTGTACTAGAAGGTAGTAGTGCTGATCAATTCACTATTCGTGTTTGTGATTTGTCCTTAAGTATTATAGAAATAGTTAAAGGTGAGACTAGTACACTTGGAGTGTATTGAACGGATTACGTGTTGAGTTTAATTTTATAGCATGACCATGCGGGGAATTAAATTTCACTTGATCGCCGTGTATTTCGTCTAAATCTCTTGAAAGGATTATATATTTTTTCGTGATTTTAATAGTGTATACTTTTCTAGGCCATTAAATTAGAGTATTTGTTAGTAATTTCAATGTGTTGTATCTTAATTATATTATTATGTTTGTTAGGTTGAACTCAACGCAATAGTTAATTATTCAGACCATAAAATGATGATTCAATTGGATGCAATTGAAGGTCAAATGAGTGAACTATAGTTGAAATATTTTTACAAATCAATTTCCACCCAAAGAAGTTATATTCTGGATTTTTAGCCTCATATTTAGACCCATTTTTTAAGATAGCAAACATTCGAATTGGAAAATTTGTATTACTAGAAAAAATTGTAAACATTTGAGTTAACTTTTCAACGCACTTTTATTCTCCTCAATTTGGTATCGGAAAAGAAAGTTATGACCAAAATATTGACGGCTACTCAGGGATGAAACTAACAAATCCGGTGCTCGGGGGCCAATTTTGGCACGCGCAGGATACACACAAAATTTTGACCGGAGAGCCATTTGAATCAATGGCGTACACAGTGGTTATGCTTGTGCGCGCAAAGGCTTTTTTAGTAGATGAATGAACATTTTCCTTTCACAATTCAAACTCTTTAGGAACCTAAATTGGACGCGATTTTGACATGTTTTCTGACTCTTATAAATAGAGAATGAGAGCCACACATTGAGAATGACCCTATCTTGCTTCTTCGTACATAACAATATAATCAAATTCATCGAGAATAAGAGGCCAATTGCTATAATTTGAGAGATTATGTCAAAGTCCTAGTAAGGAATTAAAGTCAATTATATCAAGATTTTGAAAAATTCAACCTTGTACTTGAAGATCAACATCTTTTGAATTATTTCATGATTCGAGTGACATTTTTCTATTATTCTTTTTGTAATTTATATATTAAAATGCCAGGCTAGATCCATTTTTATATTGGATGAAGAAGAACTATATTGTTTATTTGTTGTAATTCAAGATTAATAGTTAAGTTTAATTCTTGCGTTTCTTGATTAATTTTTCATATCCATTGCATTATTTAATTATTTGACCACAAATTAGATAATTAGTTGCTTGTTGTAGTGTTGGTAAACTCACATTGAATTTAGAACGCGTCAAAATTAACTTATGTATTGTTGCAAAACAATCAAGATACCAGAATAGCTCTGATACCAATTGTTGTGGAACAAACACCGGATTGAGATGTTGAAGTTATATGAAAAATAAAAATAAAGTATTTGATCAAGCAAAAGAATAAAGAAGCCAAGAATAGTGCAGATGAATTAAAAGATTTTATTGACTCAAAAATAATAGAGAATAGAGAAAATTACAATGGATCCTATAATTATAGTAATATATTTTCTCGCACTATAAAAATTGCATAGAAGAACCTAGTATTTATAGGGAATAAGTAGAGAATGTCCAAACTCACATAGTAGAGTTGTTGATGAAATATGATACCATAAAATTGAGCCTAAAACAAATTTCAACTCTCAATGGGCTTTCAAAATAGAATTTCAACATGTCATAGGACTCCAATAATATTCCAAATTTAAATTTTTCATAACATGCACTTCAATTAAAATTCTTCAATTATTTCAACAAAGAATTCGGGTCATGTCGAACCTGGCCAAGTGGTCTAATTGTCCCATCCAAAAGCTTCAATCTAACTGTACCATTCCAGCAACCCGACAAGATGCATTGTTTCCCATAACCACGACACCTTTGGAAATATATTCATATGTAGCAAACAAGTCCGTATTAGGACACATATGAAACACATATGTTGAATCAAGAATCCAATCATCTTTTGGCTTAGACCCAATATCAGAAATAGCTAAGAGTTCTGATAGGAATGTAAATTTTTTCCCCTCCTTATTTTATGTGCTCGTATGATTAATCAATGCCAAAATGTACTCATTACGTACATATTTTGATGTAGGTGGCAATTCAATAGAGATGATATAATTTGGAAGAAATATGTGAAATGGACCAAAGTGAAACGAAATGAAAGTTCAAGGACTAACATGAAAATACACAAAAATTGTATCGAACCAAATGATGAAGATTTGAGAGTGTTAGAAGTCAATTGAATGAAGGAAGAAGTCAAATGGGTGAAATATCATGAAATGAGGATCACACATCAATTTCCAATCGAAAAATTATGTATCGGATTTTCAATCTCAGTTTGAGACCCATTTTTTACATGACAAATGATCGAACTAGAAGATAATATCTGAATCAAAGTTGTAGCCATTTGAGTTATCTTTCTAATGCATTTTGAATCAACTCAATCGGATACCTGTGGAGAATGTTATGACCAAAATATCAAATGCTATTGAGAGACAAACCTACGCGCAAGTAGGCAATTTCTCTTGCGTGCGCATGGGCATGAATTTTACTTACCAAGCCTAAAACCAATAAACGGGGCGTATGCAAGAAAATATATGCATGTGCGCACATATATTTTTCACAGGCGAATTTCCAGTGTTCGAATTTAAGTCAACTACCTATGAAAACAATTATAAATATATATTTTAAAACCCTAGAACCGGGGGGAGGGGGGAGAACGTACAAAACGCCTTCAAACTCCATTCTTCATTATTTCTCTCTTAGAGTCATGAATTGTAACTAAACTTTTACACTTGGTCGAAGGAAATTGAAGTCTCGGAACCACATATTGTGAGATCTAAATAGTTTTTCTTATTATTTAATTCTTATTTTGCGTATTGAATATTCTTTTGCGCTTATTTTCATGATTGTTATATTTAATTACTAGGAGGCCTACTAGTTTATTATTCGTTAAATCTACCGCTAAGTTAAATATCAAATCCGTAATTGTTTGATTCCTTTAACTTGTGAAACACTAGGATTTGATGATTTTCTGCGATAGAGATTATTGAATTTTAATAATAATGTTTAAATAGATTGAATGCAACCACCGGTATTTGTGTTATCTGATTTATCGATTTTTCTATAGTGTAAGCTGTTATTAAATTGAATTTTGAGTGCTAATCTGGGGTTAATTAATAATTAGGGTTAATTAGAACACGGGTTTCTAACTAATTAAAATTAAGGAGAAATATGAATCAATTCCAACGATGAATATTCAAAATATGAATTGAATTATTATTGCATCTATGATCAATTATGGATTTCCGACGGTGGATGTGAGCTTAGACCAAGATTAGTCTTTTGATTGCTTTCGTTAATTTGATTTTCATTGTTATTTATTGCGCTATTTACAATTGTTTACATACAAAAACCCTCAATCATTGTACGAAGCATAAAATATTGTATTACATACTCTTCATGGGACGACCCTTACTTCCACTACCACATTAGTTTTAGAGGTTAAGGTATTACTTTTGGGAGCCTACGACAGCACACACCAAATTTTGGCACCATTGTCGAGGAGTGGTGTTAATTTATTTTTGTGCTTATTTTGTTATTTTATTTTATTTTTGAAAAAAAAAATCATAATTTTCTAGGTTTTTAAGAAATTTATTGTTTTTAGGAATTTTATCATGGAATTTTATTTGTTTTTCTAATTCTAGTTTTTTTTTTAAACTTGTTTGTCATATTTTTTAATTTTCTTGATAGTTTAAGGAATTTGTTTGCAAATATGGCTGCCAATTCTCAACAATTCGAAACTAGACTCGACATGCCATAGAAATATGTTAATGAGGTAAATGTCTCATCCATTGAACAACAACTTGTTGTCAAATGGTTGCAGGTAATGTGCAAACAGTAAAAGCTTGTGAAATTTGTTCATTCGTAGGTTATCCAACCGATATGTTCCCAACACTTCAAGAAGAATCTGTCGAATACGTAAATGCAACAAGTGGTTTTCCTGGACAACCACAGAGGAATTATAATCCGTATTCAAACATGTACAACCAAGGATGGAGGGATCATCCAAATATTAGTTATGGGAATCGACAAGTGAATCAACCTATGAATTAAAATCGACATAATTTCCAGTAATATAATCAGTCATACCCTCCTAGACAACAACAGGGCCAAACTTTTAACTCTGGTATGTCTTTAGAAGATATTGTTAAATTTCTGAACACTAACACTTTACAATTTCAATGGGAGAGATGGGCTAGCATTCAATATTTGGAGAATCAGATACGTCAAATGGCTAACGCGGTCAGTCGGTTGGAGTCACAGAATGCAAAAAATCTACCCTCTCAAATGGTAGTAAATCCAAGGGAAAATGTAAGTGTAATCACGTTGAGGAGTGACATGGAGGTTGAAGTTTTAATGAAGTTAGCCCCTACATCATCGAATGAAGAAAATGGGGAATATATCACAGCAGAAAAGAGTGCTCCCAACGATAATGAGGTAACTAAGAGTAAGTTTCTACCTCTTTCGGATTATAAAGATGTACTTCCTTTCCCTCAAGCTTTAGTAGGATCTAGGAAATATGAACGAGATCATGATGAGTTGCATGAAATTTTCAGTAAATGCGAGATAAGTATTCCACTTTAGTTATTATTAAACAAATACCTTGTTTTACTAATTTTTTTAAACAATTGTGCGCACAAGTAAGAGGAAACAGAAATTGAAGGTGATTAAAAGAGTAAAAGTTGGAGAACAGGTATCTGCAATTATTCAAGAGAAACTTCCTGTAAAGTGCACAGATCCAGGTATGTTCACTATCCCTTATACGATAGGTAATACTAATTTTCAAAAGGCCATGATAGATTCAGGAGCTTCTATTAATGTCATTCCATATTTTGTATACGCTTCTTTGAAACTTGGGCATTTAAATGACACTGGTGTGATAATTCAATTGGCAGACAAATCTAACGCCTATCATATGGGTCTAGTTGAGGATGTTCTTGTGAAAATTGATGATTTGATTTTCCCTACTGATTTTTATGTGCTTGACATGGGCAATAGTAATCATACTACCCCTATCTTGTTAGGAAGATCATTTTTAAAGATATCCAAAACTAAAATAGATTTTCATGATGACACATTGACCATGGTGTTTGATGATAAGACCATTGAACTTAACATCCGTGTAATAATAATCATGTTCCTTTTATTGATGCAATTGATCAATTAGCACATGATGCTTTCAAATTTGCTGCTAAAAACGAATAGGAATATGTCATTAATGAGCATCTTGGGGAGGAAAAAGATGAGCTGGTTTTAAACACAGAGTTACAAAGAACTGTGGCAGCATTAAATGATCTTTTAAAGTCTGGTAATAGTTCTTATTTTTTATTACCAATTTCTAATGAGGGGCCTCTATTTTCTGTTTTGCAGACTTCCATTTCAGATTTGAAGCCCCACCTCAGTCATTACAAGTATATATTTCATGGAGGTGGAGGAACACTGTCAGTTATCGCTCCCAATGGACTTGATGCACCACAAAGAAGATCGAAGCCAACCATGATAGATCCAGGCTGAATAAGGGAATATCGAGTCTAGCCAAAGACAATAAACAAAGGCGCTACTTGAGACGCAACCCAATGGGAGTTCATTCCTTCATCCTTTTATTTTTTGTTTTTCACATTCATAGTTATGTTATCTCTGTCTTTTTCTTTACATTGCACCTTACATTGGGGACAATGTAAGTTTTAAGTGTGGGGGAGATGATTTAGATTTAGGTTGCATTTAGATTGAGTTTAAATTTCAAAAAAAAAAAAAAATTGAAAATTTTAGCATGATTTTTCAAGAAGAGGGGTTGAGGTTAAATGATTTTTTGGTTGTGTATGCTATTTGCAAGAATTAATTAGGTTTTTGAAGAACTCATAATATGATTGAATGAATAATCCTCCAATGTACAGTTAATTAGTTGAGTTATTTTTTTTGAGAATGTAGTAACTAAATTTTGTAGATAAAAAGTCGGTGAGATTTTGAGCCTTTTGACTAGAACTTGCCTTGATTCTTTTCGAAATCACATTGACACAAGCATGTATGAACATGATTAAGGTCATCTTTGTTACATAAATTATCTACATTAGCCAAATAGCCTACCATGTAATTGAATTTTCATTTGGTGAACCCCTTTGAGCCTTATTGCCTTTTCTTTTTGTAAACCCACGTTACAAGCTTTAAACAGGAAAAAGCAACGTCTTTACCCAAGTCTTAGAGCTAGTGGAGTATTGTTCAATATCATGATATGTGTGGGTGTGCAAGGAAATAAGTGTGGAGGTATCAAGAATGTTGGTAGTTCTATAATTGGTGAATTGGAACAAATTTTCTATGTCAATTCATGGAGTTCCATTGTTGGTGTAACAAGTTTATATATTGAAAAAAAAAAAGAGAAAAAAAATGAATGATAGAAGAAAAAGAAAAGAAAAAAAAAACTAAGTGATAAAGGAGAGTGATTTTAATGTTACAAAATATCTATATTCATAACTCTTCCTACATCTCAAGAAAGAGTTCGGCTTGTGTGGGATAGATGCAAAGTGAAAAAGCTATCATGTGGAGTGGTTGGTTTTACATGTCTTATGTATATATTTGAGCTAAGCCTATTCATCTTTGCTCCCCTAGTTTCGATGTCTCTTAAGTCACATACCCAAATGTTTCATATGTGTCCTAATAAGGACACATATGAAACACACATGCTGAATCAAGAATCCAATCATCTTTCGGCTTAGACTCAATAACTGAAATAGCTAAAAGTTCGTCATCACTTACAACATTCTCCACGAGATTTGCTTCGCCCGAAATATCTGAATATCTATTTGCAACATCCTTTCTTTATTCTTCAATTTGTAGCAATCCTTCTTTAAGTATCCCTTCCTCTTGCAGTAGTTGCAAATTTGATTACTGAACTTAGATTTCGATCTGCCCCTTTCAAAACTACCATGAACAACCAGGCTTTCTCCATCTCTGACCTCAGAAACTAGATGCTTCATCTTCTCCTTTGAATATAAAGCATCATACACTTCCTCTATGTTGAGAATATCACAACTCTACAAAATCGTGTCTCTAAATGAAGAAAATGAAGCGGACAACGAACATAATAGGATCAAGGACAAATCTTTTTCATCATACTTTACTTCCAAAGTTTCCAAACCAGCGACGATCTCCTTAAATATAGCCATTTGATCTTCCAATGATCTCCCTTCTGCCGTTCGATGAGAGTATAAACGCTGCTTGAGGTTCAACTTGCTTGTTCCAACCTCAACCATAAAGCAATTGTTGAATTTTCCTTCAAAACGTCCTGAAAACTAGTATTTGATAGACGAAGATGAATGTGAGAAACTGTCTTCTTATCCTTCCGTAATTTCTCCTCCGCGGTCAAAGTTGCGGACATCTTGTCAATTCTCAGAAACGCAACATCCAAATCTAGTTGTGTGAGGATTGCGCATATCTTAACCTGCCATAGGAAAATCTAGTTCGCCGATCCAAAAGCGGAATGTCATACTTCATGGAAGCCATCACGAATAAAAACCTCGAACAAATCAAATATTGCGTTCTTAAGGAACTGCTGATCTGGTCTCTGACACCAATTGTTGCATAACAACCAAGATACTAGAATAGCTCTGATACCAATTGTTGTGGAATAAACCACTGGATTGAGATGTTGAAGTTATATGGAAAATAATAATAAAGTATTTGATCAAATAGAAGAATAAAGAAGATAAGAATATGTCAGATGAATTAAGAGATTTTATTGACTGAAGAATAATGGAGAAGACAGAAAATTATAATGGCTCCTATAATTTTAGTAATCTATTTTCTCACACTATAAAACTGTATAGAAGATCTTAATATTTATAGGGAATAGGTAGGCGATGTCCAAACCCACCTAGTAGAGTTGTTGATGAAGTAGGATACCATAAAATTGAGTCCAAAACAAATTTCAACTCCCAATGTGCTTCCAAAATAGAACTTTAACATGATATAAGACTCTAATAATATTCCAAAGTTGAATTTTTCATGACGTGCACTTCAATTAGGCTTCTTAAATTATTTCAACAAGGAATTCGCGTCATTTCAAACATGGCTAAGTGTTCTAATTGTTCCATCCAAAAGCTTCAATCTGACTGTACCAATTCCAACAACCGGACAAGATACGTTATTTTCCATAACCACGACACCTTTGGAAACAGTTTCATATGTAGCAAACAAGTCCTTACTAGGACACATATGAAACACACATGCTGAATCAAGAATCCAATCATCTTCCAATTTAGACTCGATGTCAGAAATACCTAAGAGTTCTCCATCACTTACAATGTTCTCCGCGAGGTCTGTTTCGCCTGAAGTATCTCAATATCTACTTGCAGTCATCCTTTCATTTTTATGCAATTTGTAACAATCATTCTTTAAGTGCTCATTCTTCTTATAGTAGTTACAAATTTGATTACAGAAATTAGATTTCGATCTACCCATTCCAGAACTACCATGAACAACCAGGCCTTCTCCTTCTCTGGCATCAGAAACTGGATGCATCATCTTCCCTTTTAAACACAAAGTATCATACACTTCCTCTATGGTGGGAGTATCACGACTTCATGTCTCTAAACAAGTGGGCAACGAAAATATTAGGATTAAGGCCAAATTTTCTTCATCATACTCTACTTCTAAAGTTTCCATACCAGTGACGATCTCCTTAAATACAGCCGGTGATCTTCTAATGATCATCTTTCTGTCATTCGATGAGAGTATAAACGCTGCTTGAGATTCAACTTGCTTGTCAGAATTTTAGTCATACACAATTGCTCCAATCTTAACCATAAAGTAGAGCTGAATTTTCCTTCAAAACGTCCCGAAAAATAGAATTTGATAGATGAAGATGAATGTGAGAAACTGCATTTTTATCCTTCAGTAAGTTCTCCTCCGCGGTCAAAGTTGCGGACATCTTGTCAATTTCCAGCAACGTATCATCGAAATCCAGTTGTGTGAGCAATACACGTATCTTAACCTGTCATAGCAAAAAACTAGTGCTACGATCCGAAAGCGGGATGTCATACTTCTTGGAAACCATTACGAATAAAAAACCTCGAACAAATCAAACATTGCACTCTTGCAGAATTGCTAAACCCTGTCTCTAATACCAATTTTTGCATAATAATCAAGTTACCAAAATAGCTCTAATACCAATTGTTGTAGAATAAACCACCGGATTGAGATGTTGAAGTTATATGGAAAATTATAATAAAGTATTTGATCAAGTAAAAGAATAAAGAAGACAAGAATTGTATAGAAGAGCCTAGTATTTATATGGAATAAGTAGGGGATGTCTAAACCCACCTAGTAGAGTTGTTGATGAAGTAAGATACCATAAAATTAAGTTCAAAAACAAAATCCAACTCCCAATGGGCTTCCAAAATAGAATTTCAACATTACATAGGTCTCCAATAATATTCCAAATTTGAATTCTTCATAACATCCACTTCAATTAGAATTCTTCAATTACTTCAACAAGAAATTCGGGTAATGTCGAACCTGACCAAGTGTTCTAATTGTCCCATCCAAAAGCTTCAATCAGATTGTGCCAATTCCAGCAACCCAAAAAGATGCGTTGTTTCCCATAACCACGACACATTTGGAAACAGTTTCATATGTAGCAAACAAGTCCTTATTAGGACACATATGAAACACATGCTGAATTGAGAATCCAATCACCTTCCAGTTTAGACTCAATGTCAGAAATAGCTAAGAGTCCCCCATCATTTACAACGTTCTCCATGAGTTCTGCTTCGCCTGAAGTATCTGACTATCTACTTGTAGCCATCCTTTCTTTATTTTGCAATTTGTAGCAATCCTTCTTTAAGTACTCATTCTTCTTGTAGTAGTTACAAATTTGATTACTGAATTTAGATTTCTATCTGTCCCTACCAGAACTACTATGATCAACCAGGCTTTTTCCATATCTGGCCTAAAAAACCAGATGCTTGATTTTCTCTTTTCAAGACAAAACATCATACACTTCCTCTATGGTGAGAGTATCAAGATCGTACAAAATTGTGTCTTTAAATGAAGAAAATGAAGCAGGTAAAGAATACAATAGGATCAAGGCCAAATATTCTTCATCATACTTTACTTTCAAAGTTTCCAAACACAAGCGACGATCTCCTTAAATACAGTCAGGTGATCTTCCAATGATCTTTCCTCAGCCATTCGATGAGAGTATAAACGTTGCTTGAGGTTTAACTTTCTTGTCAGAATTCTAGTCATGCATAATTGCCCCAACCTCAACCATAAAGTAGCTGCTGAATTCTCTTTCAAAACATCCCGAAAAATAGCATTTGATAGATGAAGATGAATGTGAGAAACTGTCTTCTTATCCTTCCGTAATTTCTTCTCTACGATCAAAGTTGCGTACATCTTGTCAATTTTCAGCAACACATCATCCAAATCAAGTTATGCGAGGACTGGACATATCTTAACCTGCCATAGCCAAAATCTAGTACTCCGATCCAAAAGCGAAATCTCGTACTTCTTGGAAGCTATCACAAATAAAAAATCTCGAACAAATCAAACATTACGCTCTTGCGGAACTACTGAACCCAGTCTCTAATACCAATTATTGCATAACAATCAAGATATCAGAATAGCTCTAATACCAATTGTTGTAGAATAAACAACCGGATTGAGATATTGAAATTATATGGAAAATAATAATAAATTATTTGATCAAGGAAAAGAATAAAGAAAAAATATGGCAGAAGAATTAAGAGATTTTATTGACTTAAGAATAATGGAGAAGAGAAAAAATTACAATGGATCTTATAATTCTAGTAATCTATTTCCTCATACTATAAAATTGTATAGAAGAGCCTAGTATTTATATGAAATAAGTAGAAGATGTCTAAATCCACCTAGTAAGTTGTTGATGAAGTATGATACCATAAAATTGAGTTCAAAACCAAAATCCAACTCCAATGGGCTTCCAAAATAGAATTTCAATATGGCATAGGACTCCAATAATATTCCAAATTTGAATTCTTCATGACGTGCACTTCAATTAGAATTCTTCAATTACTTCAAGAAGGAATTCTGGTCATGTCGAACCTGGCCAAGTGGTCCAAGCTGTAGCGCCCCGAGTTCCGTTAACCCGGATTGCCACGTCATCGTCTTTTGCCCTAATTTTTGTCAATCAATTTTGCGGAAATAACCTAATTTTTAAAATCACATTTGAAATTTAAAACTACTTCGGCAATTAAAATACATTGGATAATTGTTCAAAATTTAAATATCGTGTTTTTGGAATAGCGGAAACGAAAATACGTTAACAGTGTTTCAATACATAAATTCGGAAACTTAATAAATTCGATAATTAAATTTTATGCCACCACTGCAGTATCAATCACGATCGTCTCCGAAGTCTGCAAATATGTTAAAAATAGCAGAATGAGTCGAAATACTCAGTAGACTCATCGCCGATAATTAATTTACAGAATAATTGAAAACACACTCATGCAATATACAACGTGATATCATCTTTGGTTCATTTTCTTGAAATCATAGGCTCTTTAAAAACATGGGCTGTGGGTAGTCTTTCTTTCTTGTGCGGATGAAGCACATAAGTTATGCATAACATTCTTTCTTATCTCATAAGAGATTCTTTCTTACTTTCTTTCTCATGCAATTAAGCATATAAGTTATGGCAAGCATAACAATATCATATACATCATATGACACATTCTCATCCTATGCATAAAGCATATAAATCACGTAATTCACATAAAGCATGCAATTATAATTTAAACTAATTAATGGTGGCGAGTCTACCTCAATTGTTCGAGTTGCGTGAAAAGTGAGCGGGAAAATAACTTCAAGCTCCTAATTGTTCGTACGTATCGTCTAGCCAAAAATAGGAAATAAGTTTGAATTAGTATTTCGAACTTTAAAGTTTTAAAGTGTTGAAATTAAGTTTAAGGGCTTAATTGAAAATTATTGAAATTGAAATAAATGACTTAAAATGATAAAATAAAGCTAGGGCTAAATTGGAAGTTTATTAAATCTGAAAATAAAAGTTTAAGGGCTAAAATAGTAATTTTCATAAGTTTAGGGACTAAACTGTAAATACAATAAAACTGAAAATAAAAGCTAAAAACTGAAATAATAACTTTTAATAGTTTAAGGACTAAGCTGTAAGTATTTTAAAGCTGAAAATAAAACTAAAGGCTGAAATAATAATTTCTATAAATTAGGGACTCAATTGTAAATATAATAAAGCTGAAATAAAATTTAAAAGCTGAATTAAATAACTTATATAAGTTTAAGGTCTAAACTGTAAATAAAATAAAGTTGAAAATATAACTTAAATGGCTGAAATAATAACTTATATAAACTAGGGGCTAACTTGAATAACCATTACACAGAAATCCTCAAAGTTAAAAGTTAAAATCAAAGCATTTAAAACCTAGGGACTAAAATAATATAACTTAAAACTTGGGGCTAAAATTTATCATTTGGAATAAATATATACCTAAACTAATCTAACTAAACTAAAACAAAACAAAACAAAACTTTTAAAAACAAAATAAAATAAAACATAATCAACATCTCTCTCGTTAGAAGAGAGAGAGTCCAACTTGAAGGGGGAAAGGGGGCGAAGCCCCTCCTCGAATCTCGGCGCCACCACCGACCGGCGGTGGTGGCGCCGATCATAGGGGGTGGTGATTGGGGTCTATTTTGAGCTTTGGGCGCGAAAATGGAGGTTAACCGAGGGCTTGGAGGCTCGGATTTCATTCGGGTGTCTTTGGTTTCTTTGGTGACAATCGAGCTCGGGAAAGGCTAGGGAAACCAGGTAAGTTCATGGGTAGCTTATTTAGGGTTTCTATTTCATGATTTGGTGATGGTTTTGGTTTCGGTTTTGGTGGTGGTCTCGTGGGTTTATGTTCTCGGTTGGGGCTCGACTTTTTGGTGTTTGAAGTCTTGGGTTTGGGAGATGTTTTGGGTATCTTGATTTCTTCTTAGATGAAATGGTGGTTTGGTGTTTTCTTGGTGGCGGTTTGAGGTGCAGAGCGGCGGGTTTCGGTGTGCTTTGCCACAGGTGGTTCGAATGGTGTTGTGTTGGGCACTGTGATTCGAGTTGGGTTTTTATTTACCGGTGGTTTTGCTCTCGGTTTGGAGTTGATGTTGGGTTGGGGTGACTGCATTGTTGAGTTCTTAGGCTTTGCAGTTGGAGCTTGGTGATTTCCTGTTGATCTCGGTTTCATGGGGTTTTGGTGCAGTGAGTTGGAGTGCAGTTTTTGTGTTGTTACTTGGGGGTGAAAAATGGTGACTGAAATGTGGTCGAATGGTGCAGCCTTCTTGTTGGTGGTTACGAGCAGCCAGTTGGTGATTGCATTGTATTGATGATTACCTTGTTGGTCTCGTGAGTTTGGGCGAGAGAAGGTGTTGATGGTTTTCTCACTGCTTGGAGCTTCAAAAATGGTGGTGCGGTGATGGTTGGTGAAATGGCCGTGCATTGTGCGGTGGGGGTGTTGGGGTTGCCGGTTTGGGAGCTCACTGTTGATGCTAGAAATGGTTATTCTAGTATCAATGGTGACCCAAGTGAAATGGAGCTGAGAGTGTGAGGGAGAGAAGAGAGATTCTTACCAATTTTGTTTGGCTGCGTGAAATGTGGAAATGGAAGAGAGAAATGGATGAGGTGATAGTGAATAAAATAGGAATTGTTAGGGCACAAATCCCTAGGTGCCACTTGGGCCTATTGAGTTGTAAGGAATCCTAAATGGATTGGGCCTAAACATCAATGTTTGGGCCGACATAATTGGGCTTAATTGTAATGGACTAAAATAAATTGGACTAAAATAAGTAAATTCAGATTTGGACTCAATTGATTGGACTTAATGAATTGGGCTTAAACATTGGGCTTATGTAATTGGATTTGAAATAAATAAAAATTGAATTTAAATAAAATAAATCGAAATTGAAATAAAAATAATATTATTATTCGAGATTGGATTCAATCGAATAGATTTGAATTCGTTTTTTATAACGGCTAGACGAACGTGCTATTTCTTAAAAATTAGGTTAAAGTCGAGCGACACGTTTTTCGAGAATTAATTTTATATTATTCAAAAGTTCTCGGTCGCTACAACCTTACCTCCTTAAAATAATTTCGTCCTCGAAATTTAAACTTACTTGATCTAATATATCTGGATACTTAGCCAGAATTTCTTCCTCTTTCTCCCAGGTAGCTTCATCGCTATCCTGTCTACCCCATTGGACTTTGACTAAAGGAATCTCTTTGTTTCTTAAGACATGGACTTTTCTTTCTATAATGCACATAGGTGTCTCCTCATAGGACAGATTCCTCTGAATCGAAATAGTCTGAAAATTTACCACGTGACTTGGATCGTGGATATACTTTCTCAATAGGGAAACGTGAAAAACGTTCTGTACGGCCGATAGCTCGGGCGGCAACGCCAAACGATAAGCCACGTTACCCACTTTCTCTAATATCTCGAATGGTCCAATAAAACGGAGTCTTAACTTCCCTCTCTTGCCGAAGCGAATAGTTCCTTTCATAGGAGCTACTTTCAAAAATACTTTCTCTCCAATTTCAAATTCTAAGTCTTTTCTCCTTTGATCGGCATAGCTTTTCTGTCTATCTTGAGCGGCTTTGATTCGCAGTCTGATCTTATCAATAGCCTTAACTGTCTTTTCAATCAATTCTGGACCTAAAATTCTTCTCTCGCCTACTTCATCCCAATAGACTGGTGATCGACATCGTCGTCCATAAAGTGCCTCATATGGTGCCATACCAATAGTAGCCTGAAAACTATTATTGTAGGCAAATTCCACTAATGGGAGGTGAGTCTCCCAATTACCACTCAAATCTAGTACACAAGCTCTAAGCATATCTTCCAATGTCTGAATAGTGCGTTCAGACTGTCCATCAGTCTGGGGATGGTAAGCTGTACTAAAATTTAATTTAGTACCCATCGCTACTTGTAAACTCTTCCAGAATCTTGATGTAAATCTCGGGTCTCTATCTGATACAATGGAAGCTGGTACTCCATAAAGTCGAACAATCTCTCTAACATACAACTGGGATAACTGATCCACATTGAGAGTCATTCTGATTGGTAGGAAATGAGCTGACTTCGTAAGTCGATCTACGATAACCCAAATAGCGTCATGTCCTTTCACTGATTTCGGTAACCCTGTTACGAAATCCATGGAAATTTTCTCCCATTTCCATTCTGGTATATCCAAAGGATTTAATAATCCTGATGGTCTCTGGTGTTCAGCCTAAACTTGCTGACACGTCATGCATCGAGAGACAAACTTTGCAATACAACCCTTCATGTTTCTCCACCAAAAGGTATTGCGCAAATCACGATACATCTTTGTCCCTCCTGGGTGGCACGCATAAGGTGCTGAATGAGCTTCTGTCAAAATCTCATTCTGGATATGTTCATCCTTCGGTACACAGAGACGTCCTCTGAATATAAGTGCCTTATCAGAGGCAATCTCGAAACCTATTCTCTTGCCAGTTCCAACTTCGGATCTGATCTTTTCCAAGAATTTATCTCCAGTTTGAGCTGTTATAATCCGACCTCTCAAGTCTGGTTTAACGCTCAGATTTGCCAATCCAGAAGATCTTTGGACTGATGGGGTTCGCACTTCGATTCTTAGATTCCTCAAATCTCGAATCAACTGATCTTGCGTCGTTCCTAAAGCTGATAACTGTCCAGCGTGCTTTCTGCTCAAAGCATCTGCAACCTTATTTGCTTTACCTGGGTGGTAAAGAATGGTGCAGTCATAGTCCTTTACCAGCTCTAGCCATCTCGTTGTCTCATGTTCAGTTCCTTCTGAGTGAAGAAATACTTGAGACTCTTGTGATCGGTGTAAATCTCACATTTACTCCCATACAGATAGTGTCTCCAAATCTTAAGGGCATACACGACAGCTGCGAGCTCTAAATCATGTGTCGGGTAATTCTTCTCATGAGGCTTCAACTGTCTTGAAGCATATGCTATCACCTTGCCGTTCTGCATCAAAACACAACCTAAACCATGTTTGGATGCATCGCTGTAAATAACGAAACCTTCAGATCCATCTGGTATAGTCAGCACTGGTGCTGAGACAAGTCTGTCCTTAAGTTTCTGAAAGCTTTGTTCACATTGTTCTGTCCACTGAAATTTAACTCCCTTCCTGGTCAACTGAGTCATAGAACCTGCTATTTTAGAAAAACCCTCTATGAATCGCCGATAATATCCAGCTAATCCAAGAAAGCTTCTCACATCTCCAACATTTGCAGGTGTTGGCCAATTCGTTACAGTTTCAACCTTAGAAGGATCGACCTCGATACCTCTAGCTGTAACAACGTGACCCAAGAAACCTACTCTCTCAAGCCAAAATTCACATTTCTTGAACTTGGCGTACAACTTTTCTGCTCTCAGCGTTTCCAACACAATCCTCAAGTGTTCTTCATGTTGTTCGGAATTCCTGGAGTAGATCAGTATATCATCGATAAAAACAATAACGAATTTATCAAGATACTAATGGAAAACTCGGTTCATCAAGTCCATAAATATTGCAGGTGCGTTCGTAAGACCGAACGGCATCACTGTGAACTCATAATGTCCATATCGTGTCCTGAACGCTGTCTTTGGTACGTCAGCTGGCGAAACCTTTAGCTGATAGTACCCAGATCTCAAATCAATCTTCGAGAAGATTGCAGTACCTTTCAACTGATTGAATAAGTCTTCGATTCTGGGTAGGGGATACTTATTCCTTATCGTCAACTTGTTAAGTTCTCGGTAGTCGATACACATCCTCATGCTTTCGTCCTTCTTCTTTACAAACAGCACAGGTGCTCCCCACGGAGACACACTTGGCCTGATAAAACCCTTTTCTAGAAATTCCTCTAATTGCACCTTCAGTTCTTGCAACTCTTTTGGTGCCATGCGGTATGGAGCTTTAGAAACAGGGGCAGCTCCTGGTACCAAATCAATGGAAAATTCCACTTGCCTATCCGGCGGAGTGCCGGGTAGATCGTCTGGAAAAACGTCACCATATTCACATACTACTGGCACTGAATCCAGAGTAATCTCATCTACGGGTTTGTCTTGAAGACTAACCAAATAGCCATGACAACTATCCTTGGCTAATAGCTTCTCTGCTTGTAAAGCCGAAATCAGGCGAGGAAGTGCCTTAATCCTCGTCCCATAAAATCTGAATACTTCTTTACCATCTTTACGAAAAATAACCTCCTTCTCGTGGCACATAATTGCGGCACGGTTGGTGCTGAGCCAATCCATACCTAGAATAATATCGAAATCTTTCATTCGGATAATATTCAGGTCTGCCTCCAAAACTTGACCGTCAAAATCTATTTGTACTGCCTTGACTATCTTATTGGTATCGATAGTTTCTCCTGACGGCAAACTAACTTCAAGGGTACTACCAGTCTCTATGCCTATTAGGTTCAGTCTTTCTAAGCATGCATCTGATATAAATGAATGTGTGGCTCCCGAGTCTATCAGAACATATACAGGTATCCCAGAAATAGATAGTATACCTGATATCATATTATCATGCTCAATATGGGAAGGAAAATACGGTATGGAAAGCAATTAAGACATGTACAAGGGTACTAGGATAACTAGTATACCTGCAATCACGTCGGAATCCTCTGCGGCATCCATAGCGAACACTCTGGCTGTCCCCTTCCGGTTCTGGCTTGGGTTCGTCTTCTGATGGGAACCCTGGGCGGGCTGAGCACGACAGTCCGTTGCAAAGTGACCTGACTGTCCACACTTATAGCAGACTCCCTTCGCAAACAGGCATTCTCCTTTGTGCATCCTCTGGAACTTAGGGCAGGGAGAAATGATATTGGGCATCTGTCTCCCTGTTGGCCCTGGATTGGGCCTCTTGACGAACGGTTGGTTCCTGTTCTGGTTCTGGTTCGGAGTTTGGTTGCGGCTCGGACCTTGCCATTTTCTCTTGCCCAGGTTTCTTTGCTCATACTGAGGTCTCTGGCTTACCGTCCTCCCACCGGCATAGGCTACTGCTTGAGCCTTTTTTACTACTTCTCGGTAGGTTGGCAGCTCATGTGAACTGACAATTTGTCGGACATCGGAGCGTAGACCTCTCTCAAATCTGCGGGCCTTTTTGAACTCCGTCTCCACCAGATGTGGAGCATAACGTGATAGCTCTTCAAACCTCCTTTCATACTCGACTATATCCATATCTCCTTGCACTAGTCGCAGAAATTCGGTCTCCTTGTGATCTCGAAGAGCTTGTGGGAAAAACTTGTCCCTGATCTCTTCCTTGAAATCATCCCAAGTTAGGGCTGCCTGTTGTTCCTCGTTTCTCGTGCGGGATGCAGATTCCCACCAAAATCCGGCTCTTCCAATCAACATGAACTCGGCACAACCCACTTTCTTGAATTCCGGGCAGGCTATGTGCTTAAAAATTTTTTCAATGGCCTGGAGCCATTCTTCCACTGCCAGTGGCCCATTTCCGCCGTCAAACGTAGGCGGGCTGTACCTTCTGAATTGTTCGATCATAGGTACAATAGGGTTGGGGTTTACTGGCTGCGGAATCTGTCTCATTTCCTGCACCGCTTTGAGTAGTTCTCTGATAACATCGGCTTGGTTCGGTGGTGCCATAACCTTCATAAATTTAAAGGCAGTTTGTAATAGTTGACTAGGAGTACTAACAAAGCGAACAATAAAGATATCTCGTAAGACAGAAATTAAGTTTCAAATTTCATTTCATTCATAATTCAACTTCTTTTCATGTAGGTACATCGGGTGGCGTGTATGCCAACGTTTGATTAAGTTAAAATGTTAACCCTACTCTAACTCCTATCATCTATTCTCCTTCGGTCACGCATGATTCGGCATCCGAGAATTCTCCCAACGCTGGATCAGCGTCTTCCTCTGGTTCTTCTTCTTCGGGGTCTTCTTCGGGATCTTCTTCTTCTTCTGGGTCTTCCTCGGGATCTTCTTCCTCTTCTGGGTCTTCCTCGGGATCTTCTTCCTCTTCTGGTTCTTCCTCGGGATTGCTCTCGGGTGCTAACTCATCTTCTTGCACCTGTTCAGGCTCGAGCATTGGCTCAGGTTCTGGCTCCCCTTCAGGTACAACCCCAAGGCGGTGCTCAAAATACATGGGCCAATATTCCAAAAATCTCACGCAGAATGTATCATATCCCATATCCACATTAGGTGACGTGAGAGCATCCATGTATATGCTACGAGCTACTTCCGCATAGTCGCCTCGGAAAGTCGAGAGTAGGTGGTGAATCGACTGGCGATTACAGGTCATGTAGCCATGCTGTATGGCCCGTTCCCGTACGACATTCAACTGCTCTATGTGTTGGGCAATTGTCCAATCAAGTCTAGGCCTGAAGCGGTCGTAATCTCTAACAGCTTGTTCTACGTCGCTGGGTGCATTTCTACGAATGGGCGCCATGTCCTAAACCAATTATGCAAAGTCCAATTAGTGGGGTTATTCATCTTTTCTTAGCTAAAATTTACGAGGACGTAAAAATTTAGAAAATTATTTCCAATTATGCTCAAACTCGTCTTTCTTTCTTTTCTTTCTTTTCTTTTCTTTTCTTATTCGGATACACTTCTTTCTCTTTCTTCTAAGTCTCGTAAATCGTAAAACAGTATCCGAAATAATCATAACAGTAAACTTCAATAACTTCTTTACCTTCGGAGTCGACGGATTGAATGATGGCAGTGGCAACTTCCAGTAATCATTAAATAAAATAATCTTTTTAACAATTCTCTTTAAAATTTTTCTTTTTTTGAAAATTTGCCAGTCTACAGAAACGCAGACCAGCTCTGATACCAAGCTGTAGCGCCCCGAGTTCCGTTAACCCGGATTGCCACGTCATCGTCTTTTGCCCTAATTTTTGTCAATCAATTTTGCGAAAATAACCTAATTTTTAAAATCACATTTGAAATTTAAAACTACTTCGGCAATTAAAATACATTGGATAATTGTTCAAAATTTAAATATCGTGTTTTTGGAATAGCGGAAACGAAAATACGTTAACAGTGTTTCAATACATAAATTCGGAAACTTAATAAATTCGATAATTAAATTTTATGCCACCACTGCAGTATCAATCACGATCGTCTCCGAAGTCTGCAAATATGTTAAAAATAGCAGAATGAGTCGAAATACTCAGTAGACTCATCGCCGATAATTAATTTACAGAATAATTGAAAACACACTCATGCAATATACAACGTGATATCATCTTTGGTTCATTTTCTTGAAATCATAGGCTCTTTAAAAACATGGGCTGTGGGTAGTCTTTCTTTCTTGTGCGGATGAAGCACATAAGTTATGCATAACATTCTTTCTTATCTCATAAGAGATTCTTTCTTACTTTCTTTCTCATGCAATTAAGCATATAAGTTATGGCAAGCATAACAATATCATATACATCATATGACACATTCTCATCCTATGCATAAAGCATATAAATCACGTAATTCACATAAAGCATGCAATTATAATTTAAACTAATTAATGGTGGCGAGTCTACCTCAATTGTTCGAGTTGCGTGAAAAGTGAGCGGGAAAATAACTTCAAGCTCCTAATTGTTCGTACGTATCGTCTAGCCAAAAATAGGAAATAAGTTTGAATTAGTATTTCGAACTTTAAAGTTTTAAAGTGTTGAAATTAAGTTTAAGGGCTTAATTGAAAATTATTGAAATTGAAATAAATGACTTAAAATGATAAAATAAAGCTTAGGGCTAAATTAGAAGTTTATTAAATCTGAAAATAAAAGTTTAAGGGCTAAAATAGTAATTTTCATAAGTTTAGGGACTAAACTGTAAATACAATAAAACTGAAAATAAAAGCTAAAAACTGAAATAATAACTTTTAATAGTTTAAGGACTAAGCTGTAAGTATTTTAAAGCTGAAAATAAAACTAAAGGCTGAAATAATAATTTCTATACATTAGGGACTCAATTGTAAATATAATAAAGCTGAAATAAAATTTAAAAGCTGAATTAAATAACTTATATAAGTTTAAGGTCTAAACTGTAAATAAAATAAAGTTGAAAATATAACTTAAATGGCTGAAATAATAACTTATATAAACTAGGGGCTAACTTGAATAACCTTTAAACTGAAATCATCAAAGTTAAAAGTTAAAATCAAAGCATTTAAAACCTAGGGACTAAAATAATATAACTTAAAACTTGGGGCTAAAATTTATCATTTGGAATAAATATATACCTAAACTAATCTAACTAAACTAAAACAAAACAAAACAAAACTTTTAAAAACAAAATAAAATAAAACATAATCAACATCTCTCTCTCGTTAGAGAGAGAGAGTCCGACGGGGAAGGGGGAAAGGGGCGAAGCCCCTTCCTCGAATCTCGCCACCACCGACCGGCGGTGGTGGCGCCGATCATAGGGGGTGGTGATTGGGGGTCTATTTTGAGCTTTGGGCGCGAAAATGGAGGTTAACCGAGGCTTGGAGGCTCGGATTTCATTCGGGTTTCTTTGGTTTCTTTGGTGACAATCGAGCTCGGGAAAGGCTAGGGAAACCAGGTAAGTTCATGGGTAGCTTATTTAGGGTTTCTATTTCATGATTTGGTGATGGTTTTGGTTTCGGTTTTGGTGGTGGTTCGTGGGTTTATGTTCTCGGTTGGGGCTCGACTTTTGGTGTTTGAAGTCTTGGGTTTGGGAGATGTTTTTGGGTATCTTGATTTCTTTCTTAGATGAAATGGTGGTTTGGTGTTTTCTTGGTGGCGGTTTGAGGTGCAGGAGCGGCGGGTTTCGGTGTGCTTTGCCACAGGTGGTTCGAATGGTGTTGTGTTGGGCAGCTGGTGATTCGAGTTGGGTTTTTGACTGGTGGTTTTGCTCTCGGTTTGGAGTTGATGTTGGGTTGGGGTGACTGCATTGTTGAGTTCTTAGGCTTTGCAGTTGGAGCTTGGTGATTTCCTGTTGATCTCGGTTTCATGGGGTTTTGGTGCAGTGAGTTGGAGTGCAGTTTTTGTGTTGTTACTTGGGGGTGAAAAATGGTGACTGAAATGTGGTCGAATGGCTGCAGCTTCTTGTTGGTGGTTCTGAGCAGTGAGTTGGTGATTGCATTGTATTGATGATTACACTGTTGGTCTCGTGAGTTTGGGCAGAGAAGGTGTTGATGGTTTTCTGCTGGAGCTTCAAAAATGGTGGTGCAGTGATGGTTGGTGAAATGGCTGCATTGTGCAGTGACTGGGGTGTTGGGGTTGCCAGCTTGGGGAGCTCACTGTTGATGCTAGAAATGGTTATTCTAGTATCAATGGTGACCCAAGTGAAATGGAGCTGAGAGTGTGAGGGAGAGAAGAGAGATTCTTACCAATTTTGTTTGGCTGCGTGAAATGTGGAAATGGAGGAGAGAAATGGATGAGGTGATGGTGAATAAAATAGGAATTGTTAGGGCACAAATCCCTAGGTGCCACTTGGGCCTATTGAGTTGTAAGGAATCCTAAATGGATTGGGCCTAAACATCAATGTTTGGGCCGACATAATTGGGCTTAATTGTAATGGACTAAAATAAATTGGACTAAAATAAGTAAATTCAGATTTGGACTCAATTGATTGGACTTAATGAATTGGGCTAAGAATTAAAATTCAAGGTGTTGGACTTATATAATTGGGCTTAAACATTGGGCTTATGTAATTGGATTTGAAATAAATAAAAATTGAATTTAAATAAAATAAATCGAAATTGAAATAAAAATAATATTATTATTCGAGATTGGATTCAATCGAATAGATTTGAATTCGTTTTTTATAACGGCTAGACGAACGTGCTATTTCTTAAAAATTAGGTTAAAGTCGAGCGACACGTTTTTCGAGAATTAATTTTATATTATTCAAAAGTTCTCGGTCGCTACACCAATTGTCCCATCCAAAATCTTCAATCTGACTATGCCAATTCGAGCAACCCGACAAGATGCGTTGCTTCCTATAACCACGCCACCTTTGGAAACAGTTTTATATGTAGCAAACAAGTCTTTATTAGGACACATATGAAACACACATGCTGAATCAAGAATCCAATCATCTTCCGGTTTAGACTCAATTTCAGAAATAGCTAAGAGTTCTCCATCACTTACAACGTTCTCCACAAGGTCTGCTTCGCCCGAAATATCTGAATATCTACTTGCAGTCATCCTTTCTTTATTCAGCAATTTGTAGCAATCCTTCTTTAAGTGCCCATTTTTCTTGCAGTAGTTACAAATTTGATTACTGAATTTAGATTTCGATCTGTCCCTTCCAGAACTACCATGAGAAAATAGTCATTCTCCATCTCTGGCTTCAGAAAGCAGATGCTTCATCTTCTCTTTTGAATACAATGCATCATACATTTCCTCTGTGGTGAGAGTATCACGACTATACAAAATCATATGTCTCTCAATGAAGAAAACAAAAGGGGTAACGAACACAATAGGATCAATGCCAAATATTCGTCATCATACTCTACTTCCAAAGTTTCCAAATGAACGACGATCTCCTTAAATACCAGGTGATCTTCCAATGATCCTCATTCTGCCATTCGATGAGAGTATAAACGCTGCTTGAGGTTCAACTTGCTTATCAGAGTTTTAATCATCCACGATTGCTCCAATTTCAGCCATAAAGCAGCTGCTGAATTCTCTGTCAAAACAACCTAAAGAATAGTATTTGATTGGTGAAGATGAATGTGAGAAACTGCCTTCTTATCCTTCCGTAATTTCCCCTTCGCGGTCAAAGTCGCGAACATCTTGTCAATTCCTAGTAACGCATCCTCCAAATCCAGTTGTGCGAGTACTGCACGTATCTTAATCTGCCATAGCAAAAATCTAGTGCTTCGATTCGAAAGCAGGATGTTATGCTTTGTGGAAGCCATTACGAATAAAAAACCTTAAACAAATCAAACATTGCGCTCTTGCGGAACTGCTGAACCCGGACTTTGATATCAATTGTTGCAAAACAATCAAGATACCAGAATAACTCTTATACCAATTGTTGTGGAACAAACCATCGGATTGAGATGTTGAAATTATATGGAAAATAATAATAATAATAATAATAATAATAATAATAATAATAATAATAATAATAATAATAATAATAATAAAGTATTTGATCAAGCAAAAAAATAAAGAAGACAAAATATGACAAATGCATTAAGAGATTTTATTGACTCAAAAATAATGGAAAAGATAGAAAATTACAATGGATCATATAATTCTAGTAATCTATTTTCTCACACTATAAAATTGTATAGAAGAGCCTAGTATTTATAGGAAATAAGTAGGGGATGTCCAAACCCACCTAGTAGAGTTGTTGATGAAGTAGAATACCATAAAATTGAGTTCAAAACAAATTCGAATCTAAAATAGAACTTCAACATAACATAGGACTCCAGTAATATTCCAAATTTGAATTCTTCATGATGTGTGCGCTTCAATTAGAATTCTTCAATTACTTCAACATAGAATTCGGGTCATGTCGAACCTGGCCAAGTATTCTAATTGTCCCATCCAAAAGCTTCAATCTAACTATGCCAATTCCAACAACCCGACAAGATGCATTGTTTCCCACAACCACGACACATTTGGAAACAGTTTCATATGTAACAAACAAGTCCTTATTAGGACACATATGAAACACACATTCTAAATTAAGAATCCAATCATCGTCCGGGTTAGACTCAATGTCAGAAATAGCTAAGAATTCCCGATCACTTACAAAGTTCTCCATGAGGTCTGCTTCGCCTGAAGTATCTGAATATCCACTTGCAGCCACCTTTCTTTATTCTACAATTTGTAGCAATCCTTCTTTAAGTGCTCCTTCTTCTTCAAGTAGTTAATAATTTTATTACTGAACTTAGATTTCGATCTACCCCTCCAAAAGTACCATGACCAACCAAACCTTCTCCTTATTTGGCCTCAGAAATCAAATGCTTCATCTTCTCTTTTTAATACAAAGTATCGTACACTTTCTCTATAGTGAGAGTATCAGTAAAAAATCGTCTTTCTAAATGAAGAAAATGAAGCGGGCAACGAATACAATAGGATCAAGGCCAAATATTTTTCATCATACTCTACTTCCAAAGTTTCCAAACTAGCGACGATCTCCTTAAATACAGCCAGATGATCTTCTAATGATCCTCCTTTTGCCATTCGATGAGAGTATAAACACTGCTTGAGGTTCAACTTTCTTGTTACAATTTTAGTCATACACAATTGCTCCAACCTCAAACATAAAGCAGCTGTCGAATTCTTTTTCAAAACGTCCTGAAAAATAGCATTTGATAGATGAAGATGAATGTGATAAACTGCATTTTTATCCTTCCATAATTTCTCCTCCGCGGTCAAAGTTGCGAACAACTTGTCAATTCCTAGTAACGAATCATCCAAATCCAGTTATGCAAGGACTAGACATATCTTAACCTACCATAGCGAATATCTAGTGCTCCGATCCAAAAACGAAATGTCATACTTCTTGGAAGCTGTCACGAATAAAAAATCTCGAACAAATCAAACATTGCGTTCTTGCGGAACTGTTGAACAGAGTCTCTGATACCAATTGTTGCAAAACAATCAAGATAGCGAAATAGCTCTGATACCAATGGCTGTGTAAGAAACCACCGGATTGAGATATTGAAGTTATATGAAAAATAATAATAAAGTATTTGATGAAGCGAAAAAATAAAGAAGACAAGAATATGGCAGATGAATTAAGAGATTTTATTGGCTCAAGATAATGAAAAAGAGAGAAAAGTACATTGAATCCTATAATTCTCGTAATCTATTTTCTTACACTATAAAATTGTATAGAAGAGCCTAGTATTTATCGGGAATAAGTAGGGGATGTCCAAACCCACCTAGTAGAGTTGTTGATGAAGTAGGATACCATAAAATTAAGTCCAAAACAAATTTCAACTCCCAATGGGCTTCCAAAATAGAATTTCAACATGACATAAGACTCCAATAATATTCTAAATTTGAATTTTTCATGACGTGCACTTCAATTAGAATTTTTCAATTATTTCAACAAGAAGTTCATGTCACACACAAATTCTAACATGTACAATAGATGTTAAGAATAATATTTATCACGTCTGCAATTATATAAATAATCTGAAATTTAATTCGTTTTAATCATTCGAATTCGGGTTAGGAATAGATTTGGGTTGTGGTTAGGATAAATTTAATTTGTCTTGGAAAAAAAATTTTATATCATAGTTTTATCGATTTTCAAAAATGCATGAATGAAACTAGATTATAAATCAAAAATTGAAATGGATATCAATAGGCGGATTCGAGATCCAATACAATAATCAATAATTTGATAAAAAAACAATTTATATTAATTTAGAATAATCATAAAAATCATCTCTCTTTTGTTTATATAATTCGAATTTCTTAAGAAACTAGTAAACTTAAATTGAATTTATTTCATGTGGGACGATACTCTTAACTACTCAATTGTATTACTTATCAACGATAGCGTATGTTTGCTGGTGGTCTAAGATCAACTAGGCGGGTCTAATTATTGGAACTTGGATAATATATACCATATCAGGTTCTGTGGAAGCTCTATAAAGTATTTGGACTTAATTACAATTATAATAAAAGTTTTGGGCTTAATTATAATTATAATAAAGTGTACTTAATTATAATTATTATGAAAGTTGTAAATTTAATTGTAATTGAAAATCTAGAACTATACGCGTAATTAAACATAAACTAATTGGATTTGAATTTTAATTACAACTTCTATCTAAAATTGGAATTATTATTATACATAGATGGGAACGTCTTGATCTCTATAAATAGAGGTTAGATGGATATAGAAATCCTAGAATAGTCATAATACAAAATTTCATTGTGTTCAAATTGGGGGAGAGAGAGTGTGAGAAAAAAAATATTTTTTTTTATTGTCTAGTCTAACAATTTGTTTCTTGATTTAATAAATAGAGGGGTCCACCCATCGGTGTAGTCTTACCTTTAGAAAATACCATAAAAGATTTGAAAGTTTGGAGCATCAAGTTCTTGGAACTAAAAAGTTGGAAGCTCGTGATCTAAAAAGCTGAAATTTCGTGATTCATAATTAATTCAAGAATCAATCATCGAATTTAGGCAAATTTTGAATCCTTTATTCTTGATATAATATATACGTGAACTTCAAGATGATTTTGTTTCTTGAATTAAAGAAACAATTTATTTATTTATTTATTTTAAAATTTTAGAGTCAGTTATCTATAAAATATGTTAGAAGGAAATGAATTACATCCCGATGTAAGGATGCAAATCGAAGTTTATCCTTTGTAACATCTCTAGTTATTAAGGGTGTGTTTGAGACCCTTTTTTTGAAAGAACATATTTTATAATAATAAGTTTTGAAAGAATGTGTGTGTGATTAAAAATTAGGTAAACAATACTTTATTGAAAGAATGTGTGATTGAAAATGAGTTTGAAAAAAATTAGGATGCATATGGTTTGCAGTTTTCAATTTTCAGTTTTGCAAAATATTGAAATGTGTTTCGTTAGGTATGTTTGAAAAGCATTTTCAAAAACAATGGTAAACTATAACATAAAATTGAAAATGCATTTTTGACGGTTTGAATATTTTCAGTGAAAATTTTAAAAAAAAAACATGAAAAAATGAAAATAGAGCGTTTAAATAAAATTTTAAAAAATTAAAAATTTTATAAAGTAAAAATAAAATTTTAAATAATGGGGCTCAAATAATGGCTAAGTGAGTTGTTAATTTTTATCCATTTTTTAATGGGAAACATGGTAGCTGCTATTTTTAATCACTTGAATGAGCTGCATGCTGCATTAAATAATTAAACATTTAAATATAAAAATACTAATCATTCATCTTAATAAGGTTGTTGTTTTAAAATAAAAAAAATTCACATATAACGAAGGAAAAAAAAAAAAAAAAACAATTCTAAGATACTACATGATAATATATACACTATAAATATTGAAAAATTATCTAGAAATAAACCAAAATTACTTCCATAATTTCTCTGATTTTTATGTAACTAAAACACATCAACAACCAGGAACTCACCCACAATCACGCCCACAATTAATGACTTTCCAATTTGCTAAATATTTTACCCAAAAAAATTAGTAAAATTACTAATATCCAGCAGGGGCGGACCCACATGGGTTCATATGGGGTCAAATGACCCCACAATTTTTTTTATTAATTATTATTTTTTTTTACTTTTTCCCCATTATTCTGTATGTAAGATTTAAACCATCTAACTAGAAGAATGATGCCAAAAGTAGTGTCAGAATTCTAGATGATAAGAGTTGATTTGATGAAAAAGACGACTTTGTTTTAAACAGTCAATGATAGAATGTCATGTAATATTATATTAACTATTATGTCAATTATTCTAACACTGTAGCATAGTTCAAAATTTAATTCATTGATCACTCGTCCATTCTAAGGTTACCTATTCATCAATGATTTGAAATTCATTATTCTCAAATTGGCGAAAATCATCACGTGTCCGACAAAATTGACGGAAAAAATTATAGGATTTATCGTGCCAAGCATTTCCACGAACAAAGGTTAAGCGATCCCTGAAAATTAATAACAGTGACCACTATATGGTCGCTGGTTGGGTGTCATATTCATCGACCACCTTCTTTGGTCGGTGAAAATGCTAAATCTAAGTGAAAAATCATGCGTTATTTTACGTACCAAATGTAATGGCTTTGTCAATTTGTCTAACTTCGTGATTTAAAATAGAATTGTTTGTAAGTATTTTCTCCATAGAAGATTGTCAAGAATCGACTGCGTGGTCGAATGGGAGATCAATGGTTAAACGATAGATTGGTTGCTTATATTGAAAACGATGTACTTAATAATATTGATAACGATATAATTATACGACGGTATGAAAACGCGTAGGCTATAATTGTAATAGCGTATTTACTTATTTTGTTAATGATATGTAGTTCTAAATATTTTTGAATTTTCATTTTTGACCCCACAAGATAAATGGTCTAGATCCGCTCCTGATATCCAGTACTTACTCTATTTTAAATAATTACACACAAATAAACAACCAATGAATCACAATTCCAATGAATTCAAAACAGTTACAACCATTAAACAATTCATAATCATTTTTCTGAATCTTAAGGTAAAATGAAAATATTCATTTGTTTTTGGCTATTCATATTTGTAAAATTTTGTATTCTTAATCTGAAGATTTGATCATATAAATGGACAGGAAATAAAATAATACAAAATCCCGCGACGATCATATAGCAATTTTTTGATATATTGTTTTATTTATTTATTTTTTTTACTGCATATGAGAATTACTAGTATTTGAACTTTTGGGTCCACTTGAACTACTAAATTGGGAGTGTCATGAATTTTTATTTTTATTTTTCACTATTTAGCCCATGTTTGAGCACCATTATTTCAAAACTCAATTTTTTTTTTTCAAACTTATTTTCAAGCACACATTCTTTAAATAAAATAATTTATACATAAATCCAAGTATTTTTCTTATTTTATGACAACACAATCTCCAAAAATCACTATTTTCAACAAAATGGGGCTCAAACAGAGGCTTAATCTAATATGATTTTTATTGACTCTACCTCGTTTAATGTATATGATATTTTGTTACGATGTCGTAATTTAAATTTTCAGATCTGATGCACACTGTATTGTAAGGCACCATGTGACTATGATATATAGTGAGATGAGCGAAACTGTATACGTTTTTTTAAGGATATTGGCTTGTTACAATTCTTAACGATATGTTCCAGGACTTCTAACTTGTTGCGACTTATTTATCACATATTAAGTGAAATGTCACGTGATATAGACTATCATAATATATTGCATGTTACGTGCTAAGCATCTTTGACTTCAATAGCATGTTACAAGATACGTAAGATTACATATAAAAGATGACATTTGTTTGATAAGATATATGACATTATATGTTGCCGAAGTCCTTTATGTATTCATGCACTATTACATATAAAATAAATGGTGTGAAAGTTCATAATCAATATAAAACTTTAAAACTTATAGATTATGATGCTCAATCTCAAATGTAATAGATCGTGACAAACAAGTTATTTATATCATTGTAATATGTGAACATGACTAGTTGACCTGCTATGTCACCTGTAAATATCAAATGTAAAAGCTTCAATATTATAAACCATAAAACTTGCATGCATAATAATTTTTTATAGCAGCAAAACTAAGTGATTAGCTCAACATCAGGACAGCTCAACACAACTAAAAAGGATTGTGATCCAAAAATATAGAAAAATAGAAGGTACAACTAAGTAGCAAACATTAAATAATGTGCATTACAATAAAAATAAAGGTGTCAAAGATAAAACTTAAAATGTCACATATTAAATTACGGGTTATCTTGCACAACAATGTCGCATGCCAATGTAATTAAAAACACACTACAACAAATGTTACTTTTTACGACACGTTTACGGCGTGCATATACGACATGCCGTAAAAATATACTATTTACGGCATGCCTTAAATGCACGCCATAATAATTCAATTATTAAAAGTATTTACGGCATACATGAATGGCATGTCGTAAAAAGTAAACTTTTACGGAACACATTGATTGCACGCCATAAATGTAAGCCCATTAGCCAAATACCATTCAAATACCCAATTACCCAATACCATATTACACATTCAAATACCCAGCACAACCCAATTACCCAATACCATATTGCCCATTCAAATACCCAGCCCAACCTAATTACCCAATTCTCTTGCCTTTTCCTCACAGTATTGGCAATCACAACTGTTTTGCCTCCATCTCCATCTCCACTCCACCTCCGACCCTCCGTCCTTAGCATCTGTCTCCACCTCTACCTCCTCCTTAGTCCTCCCGCCACTCAATTTAAGTACCTTCATCCACCATTCGAGTTTGGTTGCTAATCGCATCTCGCCACGTTGCTGATTGGTCCATCGGATCCTCGAATTCGCACCATCATTTTCTAAGCTGCTACTCCCTGCTCCATCGGGCCTCGACTGTCATCTAATCTTCGTCAACAGCAGAAGAAGAAGGTGATTAGGTGTAGGCCCGACTGCTAGCATATATCATCGTTTTCCTTTTCTAATTTTTTGTTATTTTGATTTGTGTAAATTGTAATAATGTTAATTTTTTTTCTTTTCAACACATGAAATTGGCTCCTTGCTCTTCAAGTGCTCGAAGCCTATACATTGCTCTTGGATTGATTTTCCTACCAGACTTCCAGTATTGCCTTGTGACGTCTGTGAATTACTTTTTTACTCTGTGATTTGTGAAGTGTGAATTGCACAATTTCTGGAAATAGTAATATGGTATTGCCCGATAATTTTTTAGTTGCACCGTGAAATGTGATTTGAATATAGTATTGCCCCTGCCCATGTGAATTGGTGTTAGTATTGCCAGTGAAGAGATTTTCTTCTGTGAATTGAATATAAAGGGTGCCTATGTACATACACATGAATTGTAGAAATGGAAACGAGAGCTGAATAATTTTAATCAGAAAGAATTTCACCTGCAAAGAATTTCATGATATATTTTATGGTGTTCAGAGGAATGTCGTAAAAAGTATATCACTTTTTACGGCATGCATTCACCGAACGCCATAAAAGGTAATAACGACGTGCTACCGGGCAAGCCATAAATTTCATGATATATTATATAGCGTTCAGAGGCATGCCGTAAAAAGTATATCACTTTTTACGGCGTGCATTCACTGAACTCCGTAAAAGGTAATAACGCCGTTCTCTAGACGGCATACGCTGTACGCCGTAAAAAGTGACCGGCATTGCTTTATACGGCGTGTTGCTATACGACGTAAAGAATTATTTATTGCATGCCGTAAAATGTGAACTTTGTTGTAGTGACATCCTATTTCTCTTTACTTCATTGGTCAAAACCAATTAAAAAATTGACATGTATATTTGTATTGCACATTTGTGTCTTTGCGTTTTCTTAAGATTTTACAAAACATATATTTAAATTAAATAACGTGCATTACAATAAAAATAAAGGTTTCGAAGATAAAAGTTAAAATGTCACATATTCAATTACGGGTTATGTTGCACATCAATGTAGCATGCCAATGTAATTAAAAACATCCTATTTCTCTTAACTTCATCGGTCAAATTCAATTTTAAAAAATTGACATGTATATTACTGCACATTTGTGTCTTTGCGTTTTCTTAAGATTTTTACAAAACCTATATTTACATGTTCATAGTTCGGAGGGAGGAAAAATATACAAATAAATAAGAATATCTTAGTACAACACAAGCACAAGTACACATATCCCAAGGCCTTGCTGTATCCTCAAGTGATTATCTCCATACTCTTTGTTATGCATACATGGTATTACGCAATATATCTATTCGATAAGCAGGTGCATGAATTATATTCCTTCAATAAAAAATATATCCATGCAAAGACGATAAAATTGCGACTTACATGTGCAAAATATCTAATAGAATTTTTCCTTATCGAAACCAAAATATGAACACAAATTTTACCTTACTGAAATGTAGAAATAAGAAGGAGATGATATGAAGCGAGGTATGCAAATGCAAATCTCATTAAGATGGATTTCGCCTCCTGCACGAGTGCTAATATGATTAAATGGACGTCTATCCCCTAAGATATAATACTTCTTCCAATATTGATATAGCATAATATTAATTTTGATAGACGAACTAACTCTTAACTGTAATTTTCTAGAATGGAGGATATCGAATACTTAAATACCGAACACGAAATTAAAAATAATAATTTGAAAATTATTTTGACATAATTAGATCAATTATATGAAATTCATTTGGAGTCAAAAAAAATAAAATTATGAAGGTCATATTTATAAATTTTCATATTTTTCTTCGAATGGTTGCATATTTTGGAAAAAAATTATTTCAACCATTAGATCACACCATTTCAATCACACCATTTCAAAATTTAATGGTGTATATCGCACCCTATTAACATTTCATAACTTATCATCATGCACCTTTTTGAATAGTAACACCCATTTCAAAATAACTAACTCTTTAATATGCACAATTTACAATTGAAGAGTCAAAACTAGTCATCACACCAATGGAGACTTTTTCTGATTCACACCTATAAAATATCCCGTAAAATATCCCGTAAATTCTAACAATTCCCCACATGAATGGAAGAAGCCGACTCAAAACAAAAAAAAAAAAGAAGAGTACAAATTTATTGGACTCACTTGGCTAATCGGTGAACATAATATTTTGAAATGTTAGCCGTCGAACACATTATATTTCATATTACATTTTAATTCTCTATTGTGATCATTATTTCGGCTCTAAACTTTCTTGATTATGCAAGTGCGCTAAATAATTCACCTAAGTTCTCATAGAACTGACCAAGTTTGCACACATTATTTTGGCCCTTAACTTTGATTCTCTATTGTGTTCATTGTTTCGCCCCTAAACCTTCTTGGTTCTGCAAGTACGCTAAATAATTTGCCTAAGAAAATTCTCGTAGAATTGGAAAATTCCATACTCACTTGCAAGGTTCTAAAATACGTAATGTGTGACAATGCGTTTTGGTCGAGTATCAAGCATTACAAAAAAATGCGTGCTTATGCGATGCATATACTTAATTATACGTTTTCCAATTTTTAATATTATTTTAAATATTCTAAACTAATAAATAAATAAAGTAATGCATTCTTTAAACTTTATACATATTCTTAAAATTTTTAAAAAAAATGTTGCTCAAAATCATAATACTACAATTACTTGAACTTTATACAAATTCTTCAATTTTTTTTTTTAAAAAAAAGCATAATAATCAATATCATAAGTATAACAATTACTTGATAATCAATTCATATAATTAAATTAGACACGAATATTGGCTTAAGAAATTCTAAATATTTTCTCACTCTTTATTGGATTACAATTCAAACTCTTCTTCATCCAAGTCATCTTCCTTGTCATCAGATATAAAATCATCTTTATCGGGCTCTCTTATTTCAACTCGAGAATTTCTATTACATTTTGTAGATTGTAGGATATTATTATTAACCTCATGGCTCCATCCGAATCAAGAGAAGCCACAGTATAAGAAACAACACTACAACAAAAATAGTCATTTGCAACACTAAAAAGGCAAGAATTGTTGATAAATGTTGCTAAAAGGGTCTTTTGGCAACATTTTAATAAGTGAATGTTGCCATTGATATTAGTAAATACTTTTTGCAACATTTTTTAGAAAAATGTTGCGATAGACCCATTTTTGCAACGTTTATTGAGTGTTACGGAATGTTTCACATTTCGCAACGTTTGACAAATGTTGCAAAAAGTCTCACCTTTCGCAACGTTTGACAAACGTTGCGAAAGGTCTATTTTGGCAACGTTTGTCAAACGTTGCAAAAGGTCGCACCTTTTGCAACGTTTGACAAACGTTGCGAAAACTCAGCTTTCGCAACGTTTGACAAACGTTGTAGAAACTTTTGTATTTTTTTAAATACAGGCAACCGAAATTAACCCAAACCTTATTTATTCACGTCTCTCCCCAACTTGCCATTCACCCGTTCATTCCTCTCCAACCCGCCGCCTCCATTTTTGGGCACCACGCCCACCGGACAAAACCACCAACAGCCACCACGCCCACCAACAACAACCAACCACACAACCACCAACAGCCTTAACCTCACCTCATCTCACTCAATCGTGAGCATCGATTTGCACAAACCCTTAACTGCATCCAAAAATCGATCGTGTTCTGGACAAAATTGAGGAAGACCCATGGTTGGGATGGGTGCACCATGTGGAGGAGAAGGCATCCCAAGTGGTCCGCGACCATGGGTCAATCGGACGGAATCAAAATTTGGGACCTTCGCGCACTTCTCCAACTTCAGCCCTCTCGGTCTTCCTTCTATGGTGGTTTTTTGTTCTCTTTAAACTTGGCCCAGATAGATGTTAACTTATATTCATTATACTTTGGTAAAAATTGAAAGACTTGCTCAATAACATAAAGAAAACTCTTGCATTTCTCGTGTTAATGAATCATGCACATCTCTATTCATTTTTCTGTCTTATGGTTCCAAGAAAATTGGGTCAAATTATTGCACGAATGCATTCCAGTGATATCACACTCCAGGTGTTTGTGGAAATGTGTGACCCACATCCTAATGTTAGTGATGGCTTGTGGTGAGCATTGACTTCCCTATAACTCTTGATGCAATAATAATGCAGAATGAAAAAGGAAAATATGCATTTACATTAGTCCTTAAACAAATTTATGTCATGGTAAATGCTGACATTTTTGGTGCTAACCATGTAAATTAGTCCTTAAATGAAGTGTTTGGAGGTCTTGAAGAAATTTTATTGGTAGGATGAACATGCTGGAGCATCCTGAATTCTGGAACAATAAGTAAAAATTTATATCTAGACCACACTTGCTAACTGGAATTGAATAATCAAATTAATTTGTGCCTCCATACTGTTGAGCACGTGGAAAGTATGTAACTGCTAACATGCGTAGGAAACTATCCACTCTATTGAATTTTTTAATTGATATCAAACCACCTACAGATATGATTTTCATAGTGCAAGGAGTGTTGTTTCTATTACTTAGATCATACATTGTCTTCACACTCCAAAATAAGTTATGTAATTTTTACAAAAATTTAAAGGTGACCAGTTCAATAATTTTTCTGGAAACTCATTCCCTCCCTGTGAAAAGCAATTTTTTGATTCCAAAATGTGCTGTTTGTGTGTATATTTTTGGACAATTTTACTTCCACTACGTTCCGATTATTTAGGTATTCATTTCTGCTGGTATTTTCTACTAATTGGAGTTTGTAATAAACAGATACTATACTGATCGTTTTGGCACGTTCTGGCAATGCAATGCAATGCAAAAGCCATTGGTTCAGGTTCTGAAGGTACGACAGCTCTTTGCAAGAGCAGTATAACAAAGTGCCAAATTTTGTTACTTAACTACATGTTATATCTAGTTGACCAATGATTATTCCTGAATTTCTTGATATCTTGGACTCTATAGAAGTAAACTCATACTTTTCGTGAGATGTGTAAAATGTAAGGCTCTCCATGTGAAAATATCATAACACGATGCAAAAGTAAATTCTACCCCTAGGATGTGAGGTTCATTTGTTTATATGTTTTTGTACAGGATCTAACTCTTAAAGAAGCCGAGACAATAGCACTTTCCATTTTGAAGCCGAGGTTCATTTGGTTATTAAGGTTTCTTGATTTCTATGTATTATTTTTGTTATAGCCTTTTAAGATTAACAGTCGAAGGTATTGGATGATGTCATTGCGGCCGAGGATGACGACGATGACGATGATGTGGATTTGTTTGGTGAGGAGACTGAGGAAGAGAAGAAGGCTGTTGAAAAATGTGCGGCAGCCGTGAAGGCATTTGGAAAGAAGAAAGAGAGTAACTTCTGTGTTCCGTTTATGATCGAGTTTTTTCATTACTATTTTATTTCATTTTGAAACTTCTTTTTATTTAAGTGGTGTTGTATCACATTCTAATGTTTGTATGGATTCAAAAGTTTGTAATGAAATTATTAATTTTTATGCAATTCCAAAATTTGTTCATAAAATGCATTTTCAATTTTGTCAATTAATTTGCATAAATTGTTGTTGTTAAAAAAAAAAAAACCACTACCCTATGGCAACGTTTGGCAAGCGTTGCTGTAGAGAGATACGGCAACGTTTGCCAAACGTTGCGAAAGACTCTACTGCAACGTTTGTCAAACGTTGCCGTAGAGTCTTTCGCAACGTTTTCGAAAACTTTCGGCCGTATCTCTCTACTCTACGACAACACCTTGATTTGTAACACACGTCCAAATGTTGCAGTAGGCATACGGCAACGTTCTTTGAACGTTGCCGTATGATGTTTTTGTTGTAGTGTAAAGGTATAATGTAATTATGTACAGAAAGTTAACACCTCTATCAATAAGGAATCAAGTAAAGTAATAAGATCTCCTCATTATCACAACAATTAACAATTCAAGATTGTTCATTATTATTATCACTTGTTAGTAAAACTAGAGAAAGACTGAAGGAGGCTCGAGCTTGATGTAGATAATCTGTAACTCTACGAAAAATTTGTTATGATTTTTGATTTTTTGTTTTTTAGATGTCAAAACCCTACAGATTGTGGTATATAATTCATGAGCATGGATGATTTAGGTTAATTTGATATTTATTGAGTTCAATTTATTTTTTTCTTAAATTGTAAAAATGAGCTTGGCTTTGCCCTAGTTTTGCATGATTTTTAATGCAAATGCATGTGTATTTTGGTATTTAAGTATGCATATGCTATCAACGCATTTCATTGATTGCATTACCATGCGCATACCCCATATGCTAGACATTTCGAAAAAGCATCGAGTATATGCGCACATTTTAGAACACTCCTCACAGGTAAGGTTCTATAAAGAGTACCCTACAATGTTCAACTTGTACTATTTACAAATTATATTCATCATTAAAAGCATAGGTCACCCTAACCAATCTTTTGTAAGCAACACTTATTTGTATCATAGAAATACGTAGGAGTTAAAACTGAGAAATGCTTTCCATTGAGTCAATCATGACTAGTTTTACTATTGGACTAGTATGTTGGATCTCCAGTCGCCAAATTAAATTTCCGTTAAGCTAACCCATCCAATTTCCCTCGATATACATTTTATTCTTTCTAGACAACCCATTTATAAACAAATTCAATATGTTATTTTTCAATAAAATAATGAGTATTATACTCTTTGAGAGTAACTTTCGAATGGTATTATGTCTATGATATACATGTCGAAACTTACCATTATAAATGACATTTTATGCCATAAGATTTGTAACTGTCTATCTCGATTGAATCATATAACAATCACAAATTTTATAATTATTGTTTTCAATGAAAGCGTTCTCTTCTAGGCTAGAGATTCTCAAAACTCAGAAAAAGCTTAGATGATGCTTATGTATGTGAATGTTGGGCATTCTACTTTTGAAAAGTCAATTTGAGTGAGACAGTTCTACAAAAAAAATATCGTTGTTTTTGTCTTTGACAAAGTTCTAAATTATGCTATATAGCTCTTGTAGTTATTTTTTCTTTTAATTATTTATTAGTTCCTTTAGTAATGCCCCTATAAATTATGAACATAAACTACTTACAAGTTGATGAGTGTTGTGCACAGGACAAATGTGGTCAACTTTACCCAAGTTTTCTAATACCTATATAAATAAACAAATAGTGTGTCACAAAGTTGTTACAATTTCAAGTCCAAACATACTTGCTACATACTAGTATATATAACGGGTGGTTCCTTTAATTGAAAAATTAAAGATTCTCCCTAAAAATAGAGTACGTGCTTAGCTTATACGTGTATTCAAACCCCAGACCACATAAAAATTAAGAAAAAGCATTTTGTAACATCTATTTTCCTAAAGTTGTATCGGAACGTGCCACGTCATTTCCTAGCACCAACAACAATTTTTTTTTTTTTTCAGTCATTTACTTTAATTTTCTTAGGCTTCTTTGAATTAGAAATTTTGAATTTTAAACCCCCCCCCCCCCCCCCTCCATTTCCTACTCCAAACATCCTATAAACCAAATAAAACTCTTAATCAGATCATTTGAATCAATATCTCGGTTTGAGTCTCCAATAATCTCCGTTTCCTCATTTGCAGTTTTAGAGCTTATTACAACTTTTTCCATGTAAACTCTCCTCTTTTTCTGTCTTCACCGTGAAGTAAAGCGTAAAAACCCCCCAAACCAACGTCTCTGGCATGAATAATACGGTGAAACTCATTGTGTTCGATTCCTAGCACGAAGTAGACAATATCGAAATTCATAGAGATCTAATGACAAATTGTTTAATAGATCAGAAACATGATATTAAAGTTAATTTCTTGAATTTAAACTACATCCTCCGCACAATTTTTAAGCTCCAAATGGCGAAGGGCCTATGGTGGGCTTAATTTTAATGTTGTTACACTAATAAATGACATGGCATGTTCAGATGAAGGAGATCCTGTATATGTCAATGTGGCATCAATTATTCAATTGATTGGGTCAATTTAATTAAAGAATTACATCTTAGGCTTGAATTTAGACCCATTTCACTAAGCCCACTAGACCCATTTCATTTCTTTATACACGTGAATCAACTTCACACTTAAGGTATGTGAATTCTAACCCTAGCCAAAACCTCTCTTCCTCTCATGCATTTATTTCTCTATTGTTCAGCAGTTGATCTGATCTTCGAAGTGCAAACGATTGTTGGACCTTTTTCTCGACTGACGACCTTTGCTTCTTAACTGAGTGTTCTAGTGTACAAGTCAAGCCTACGTGGAGAGGAGGTGGCCGAGATTCTATTAGCCATGTATCCGTGTAAAAACTGAAGTCAACAAATGATATCAATATCTTAGTATCATTACATTATTATTACTTGCATATTACTTGTATTTTGGCCCATTTCACTAAACGCACTTGGCCAATTTCATTTCTCTATATATGTGTGAATCTAATTCACAATTAAGGTATGTGAATTCTAACCCTAGCCAAATTCCAATCCCTTTTTTTCACTCATTTATCTTTCGTCCGATAGTTGTCTTGATCGTTTGAATGCAAATGATCTTTGAACCATTTTCTTGACCGGGGACTTTTACCTTTAATAGGGTATTCTAATATGTAAGTGATGCCTATGTGGAGGAGAAGTGGTCGGGATTATTTTGGCCACGTATCCGGGCAAAAATTGAGGTCAACGGATGATACCAGTATCTTAGTATCATTACAGTATTATTGCTAGCATATGCATTATATTATTGTCGTCAAGTACACAGAAACATCATTGCTAGCATATCATAATACTATTTTCGTTACAGCCGCATTATCTATATTTTTATTTCATTATCGACAGCATATTATCTGCTATGATGATGATAGACTCCCTACATATTCTACTTTGGAGAAGTTTAATTTACTATTATTCACGTTATCGTCATTAGTATTTGGAAGGGTCAAATGGATCCAAATTTACTTTTTATATGTTTACTAGAGATATTATGTTATATTAAAAGTTGGTTTAGTCCATATTACAGAGAAGATGTCGTTGAGATTTTGAAAAATTAAATGGAACATCTTTTGAGGTAATCTGTAAGCCCTCGCTTATTTAAGCTCATACAAATATTTTCAAAACAGTTAGGCTCCGTTCGGGAAGGATTAAAAGTCAATTAAAATTGAAAATATGACCGTTATTGGGTCCCACTCGTCTAATAAAAGTCAATAATAACGGCTATATTTTCAATTTTAATCCGACTTTAATCTCTCCCATACAAGGCCTTAGTATGTCCTCATATATTGGAGCAGTTTATGTTCTCAAGACAATTCGGAAGTCCACAACTTTTCAGGATAAATGTATATTTTCGAGGTAGTTTGTAAACGTCACTTATTGGAGCTAATCAAATTTTTGAGACAGTCTATAAGACCTCACCTCTGACAGCTTGTATTTCAAAGTTCGACCTGCACATGAATGTACAACTCAGACTCTGAGGACTATTATTACACCTATAAATTACGTGGCATGCTCAGATGGAGTGGGTGCGACGCATTGACTATTCAATTGATTGGGCATATTTAATTAAGCAATTGCATATTGAGCTTGGATATGAGCCCATTTCACTAAATTCGCTTGGCCTAAATAATTTCTCTATATATATGTGAATTCACTTCACACTTAAAGTATATGAATTCTAATCCTTGCCAAACTCCTCTCCCTCTCTTGCACTCATTTCTCTCTTGTCTGATCATTGACTTGATCGTCGAAGTGCAAACGGTCATTGAACCTTTTTCTCGACCGACGACCTTAGCTTCCTAACGTGATGTTCCAGTGTGCAGGTGATATCGACTTGGACGGAAGGTGATCAGGATTTTGTTGGTCACGTATTCGTGCAAAAATTGAGGTCAACAAATGCCTCCAAAAAATATGCCACCTTTTCCAACACTCAGTTTCAACTTCAAACATGGCAACTCCAATCTCCCTACACCGTGTACGTGGATTGTGAAATTCCCATCATAAATTTCATGACAGAAATCTCATTTTCTCCGAGTACGATTGGAGATCTCACATGACCTTAAGCAAATTCACGTGCCGAAGAATTACAGCCTCTTTGAATTCTATCAACCTGTTGAAAATGGATTCACTTTAGGGTCCGTTTGATTGTAAATGTGGAAAATGGGTGGAAAGAAAATGTTTTACAGGGAATTGATTTGCTCAGAAATTATTTTACTGGAAATTATAATTAATTGTGTTTGATTGATATAATTTTTCATGAAAAATGTTGAAAGTTTGGTGTCCGTTTATCTTCGTTTTTTATGAAAATTGTTCATTAAAGTGATAATTTTTTCTACCATTGGGTCTAGAATTTGTTCCAATTGCCAAAAAAAAAAAAAAAAAAAAAAAATTGACAAAAAAAATTACCATACCGAATACCATTCGTTTGGGTTTGTTTTGCATAGAAATTGTCAATAAAAGTGATAATTTTTTTTTACCATTGTGTCTAGAATTTTTTCCAATTACCAAAAAAAAAAAAAAAAACCTATAAAATATTTACCAACCAAAACATCAAGAATTTGTTTTCCTCAAACAAGTGGAAAATTTGGAAAGTTGGAAAACATTTTCTCCAGAAAATTTTGTCTATCAAACACTATAAAAGTTGAAAAAGGGAAAACATTTTCCATGGAAAATACGGTGTATCAAACGGAGCCTTAGTTTTTATCTTATAAAATGCATGCACAAATTGTTAAGTCACATTGTTTAAAAGCTTAACATGTATGAAATATGTTACCTTGTGTTAGTGACATAGAGATTGATCCAATCCCAGTACGCAAATCATTTCGCCTTGTAATATTCAGAGATCGAGTAGAGATGCCGACTGATCCATCTGAAGTATTCTAACCTTGAAATCCTGTGAAGTACTAATCCTGTCATAAGTTTGTCTATACATTAAGCCTTTTTATAAATTGGTTTCTAAACTCAGTTGAAGTTAAATATTAATTTCAACATCACATTCATAACTATTATTCATTATTATCCATATATTTTGAAGAACTCGCTATTATTTCTTTTACTATTCATATTTATGAATCATTTATAAATTTGTCATATAGAGGCTAAGCGAACACCCATTTACTGAGAAACTCGAGTTCACTAACCAAAAATCTATACTTCATGGTTTTTTCTTCGAAAAATATAAGGGAAAAACCGAAGCCTCAAAATTTTGCGGTAAGAGTTTTAGTCCTTATTTTATAAAAATTTATAACTTTTCAATTGGTTAAAGTTCAATTTTTATCACACACTTCATGAGATTTACAACTTTTTAACCACACATTTCATCAACTTTTATCAAAATTTATTAAGACTTTTATCAAGAACTTTGGTTCAGCTAAAAACGTTATATAACTCATATTTGGTTCAGTTAAAAAAGTTAATTAAAATCTCGGTCAAAGTAAACAATTAATTTTAAATCTCATTTAATGGGACCCACAACTTTTTAACAACACATTTTATAAAATTTTATCTAAATCTATTGAGAATCTAATTTTTATCTAAACCAAATAGACGCATAATATCATATGAAAGTGAGCATTGAATTTAGGGTAAATTTGGGCTAGAGTCCCCAACCTTCACGTAATGTGAATCTAGATCCTCAACCTTCGAAAATGAATTTTTGCATCACGACCTATTTAAATTCACGAAACTGAATCCCCAAGTGATCAAACTCATCAATATTGATGTTAAAATCACACGTGATTTTCATATGACAGAGATTTATAGCTGAGAGCCAAGTGAAATTTAATGTTTACATTGATTTTCGTAACATGGGATCCAAATTTATATATGCAAATAAGTAGTGGAACCAAAATCTCACTTTTGAAATTTGAAGACCATAATCGTAATACGTGAAAAGTTGGGGACCTCAGTCCTTATTTACCCGTGAATGTAATTAGTTATACACTCTTTCAATGAGTATTCATCTTTGTTCATATTATATTCTCTCTGAATAAAGATTTTGTGTGCAAATAGAGGAATTCATTTCAATTTCCGAATTTTTTAAATTATCGTAGCTTGTGATAATCTCGCAACTTGGATTTATAAATTGAGAATAAAATTAAAGTAACATCACGTGACACACTTTTTAGAGGGTTGTGTGAAGAAAGACCTTAGAAAAAAAAATGGAAAAGAGAGCTAGTATTCTATTATCAATGCATTAGTCCACATTTTTATGTTCATAATAATAATTAGTTAAGCTGCATAACGAATATGCTAACCCATTTGAAAAAGGACGATACCAAGGTATCTTATTCTTTTGCTTTTGCTTTTTGAGTCAAAATCAAAATGCGAGAAGTTGTTATATTCCTATCTTCACTTTGGTGATAAAATCCGCACGCTTTCTCCTTTTCCGTCTCTCATTTTTATTTGTGGAAATGAAAAAAGGTAGGGTTCGAATTTATGAAATTTTTGGGATAAAACATTTATCTTTTTTTCCCGCCTCCTCATGTGCTAGATCAGGATTACATATTAGTATTGAACTTTAAAACGATGTAGTTTGATATCATTTAATGTGATATTAGAGTAAAAGGGTCACGTTTACGACAAATCCACATAATCTATGATGAGGAGACAAATTCCATTTGAAATTAAGGCTGCAAGTTTAGATAAATTTGCCTTTTTTAAAAATGTAAGCCTTTGAACTAGTTGTGAATTTTGTCCCTTTTTGACGTCAAAAGAACTTAACTTCATTAATTTTAATTGTGAAGGGAAATGAGGAATATAATCAATCCACCTAATGAACTCGTCTAGGGAATGCACATGAGCTGGCCACATTATGCCACTTGCATTACATAATTCCGCATTATATATATTGATAACTATATCTTATATACTTATTTGGACCTAAAAATATAGACATTTAATAGTTCTTTTGAACAATTATAGCCTAATTTATTGTATATTTTGTTTATTAGCCGAAACTCGATAAAAGGAAGTGGAATTGAAAGAAATAAGCAAATATTTAAGAAAAATGGCAAAATCCAAAGTTTAGGAATTAAAATGCAAATACTCAAAAGTTGTGTCGGACTTTACAATGGAGATTCGAGAATGTTAGAGGTCAATTGGATGCAATTAGAAATACAAAGGAGTGAAATATGATCAAAATATAGACACAAATCAATTTTTAACCGCACAAATATGTTCCAAATTTTTAGCTCGAGATTGAGACCTATTTTTTATTTAGCAAACATTCGAATTGGAAAAAAGTTATTTTTAATAAAATTGTAGCCCTTGGAGTTACCTTTTACAATCCAATTTGAATTATCTCAATCGAATATTGAGAGAGAAAGTTACGATAAAAATATTGAAAAAAGTGCAGTGCAGATTCTAACACGTGGCGCCACCCATTTGTGAATTATAGAGTTGTGGCATCGAGGCACCGCCTATATGTATTTAGTGCACATTTTGACTTGTTTTGAAGCTCATAAAAACCCTATATTCGACATAAATGCGGGAGGAATATAAATACAAGTTGTTGAGTTCCACATAATTTGGGAAAGAAAAATACATAATCATCAAGATCAAAGAGTAAAAGCTAGGATTTAAAGACTTTTGAGGTTGAAGAAAATTCTTGGAGTAAGATCTAATTATTTCCATGATCAAGCTATCAAAACCCCATTATGAACTCTATTTTTTTTTCTTTCATTATTATGAGTACCTAAATTCAAAATTAGTGCGAACAACGTAATCTATGTGTGGCCCTTTATTGCTTTTATTCAATATTATAGTTCTTTAAATGCATATGTATTGATTTTATTCATGAATTTAATACTTTGAATTCTTTGACCAATTATTCAATGATTTTGTGAATCTATTATGAATCAAGATGTGGGTTTTAGATTTAGATCACATAGTAAAATTCTATAATTTAGTATAACGTGTAAATATACATATACTAATTATTGTGGTTATTAGATAAATTCTTAGAGCTAATATTTCGTTTAATTAAGATTGATTCTCATATAGATATGAAATTAAATTCATTAAATAGACTCAATATGAACTTGAGACGGGTAAATTGAATATTTTAGAAGAATTAGATCAAACATCACAATAGTAATGAATCTTGATTGACGAATTGAAGAGGATCCATAGGTAAATTGTAAATCATAGCATCTACATTCATACTTTTAAAACCCGAATTAGATAAATTGTGTCCGTTAGATAATTTAGTTTAATTACAATAATTTAGACATTAATAAAAAAAAATCTTATTATTCGTTTTTGATCAAATTAAAGTTAAGAATAATTTAAAGAATTGTTAGATAGTAGTTCTCGTGGGAATGATATCTAGATTCATTAGTCTACTATATTACTTGTTACGATCCGCACTTATGGGATATAAAAATCACAAATTTTTGGTGTCGTTGTTGGGGACTATTTTTATTTAATATTGGTTTTAATTATTTCTTGCTTTTGTTTGATTTTTTTTTCAATTGATTTACATGTTTTTCTTTGCTCCATTAACATGAACTGAAAATAAGCAAGAGGTAAAAAATTCACAATAATTCATTCTGAGTTAAATGAAGGTGACATGCTTTTTGGAGAATCCCTCTTCAGACATGAATTTAAAAAGTGAGGATATGATCAACCTATTGTATTTGACAAGGATGGATTTTCGAAGGGACTAAATATCAAATCTATTGTTTATGAGGAAATTAATCCAACTTGTGAATATTATGGGGAATTGCATCTTGGAAAAAATTGCTTGTCATTGGCGACTCTAGAGGAAGTAAGGAAAACTGGAGGTTGAAGTAATCAAAATTTGAAGAATTCTCATTTGGTGAAGTATCGACTTGCAATTGGTATAAAGATTTAGCTTCAGATCACACGCCGGGAAAAAAATAAAAAAGAATAAGTTTGGGGGTGCTTGAATTTTACGAATGATGAAAATAAAAATTTGACCATCGAGGATTGAGAATTGAAACAACTCGTTAATTGATAGTGTTTTTCTTGATTCTTCACACATAGACATTAATTTGGCATTGAAAAAGTAGATATTGATTTTGATAACTCAACTCTCCACTTCGTGTAAGTGCAATCTACTTGGATGTATTAACGGTATAAATTACACAAAAGTTAAATACTGAATACTATCCACCATATGGATTTGAACTACTCCAACATAATATGATGTTAGAGCTCAAAATGTTCTATTGGCTAATACTGAAATTGTTTTAATTAAGAAATAAAGAGAATAACTCGAATTATTAAATAAAAAAAAGGAAAAAAATCCAATTAAGAAAGAAAGAAGGAAACCTGGGACATTATACAACACAGCTTTTTTATTATTAAAAGATTACATCAATAGACATTATTCCAACAATTCTTGAATATATGAAATAAATTTATTTATGAATATAGTATCCTCTTATTCTATGACAAACGCATAGAACAATTTGTGTTTGTATGTTTAGGTTTTATTTTTGTTAGACTTCTTCAACGATTACGTTATGAATTTTCAAACCCCCTTTCCATTTGCCAGTCCAAACTTCATACAAACCAAAATAAAGCTTTGAGTTATCATTTGAATTATTTTCTACTGGGTATGAGTCTCCAGTGATCTTAGTTTTCTCGGTATCTATTTTAACTTTTTCCCATTTAACTTTTCCAGCTTTTCCAGTCTTCAACATAACGTAGAGAGGAGAAACCCCCCAACCAAATGCGTCCGGAGTAAACGATACGTTGAAACTGACTCTGTGCGACTTCGTCAGGTCAATGCCGCGAACGGAACCAGTCACCTCAAGCCAACAAACTTGCAATAATTCTGCCTCACCACTGCAGTAAAAGAAAGTAGGTAAGTTGTTATTCTATAGAATAAGTTGAATATGAATTAAATAGATAAATATGTCACGTCTCTGACTCACGGCTGTATTTTCCAGTAGCGACCGTCTCTGCCCCAAATAATGTTGAGATCTTCTGGTGGAATTGTAATCTTCTTTCCGTTCTGTACACAAGAAAATTACTTTGATGTATTACAATCTATGGACCAAAATATATCTCACTTAATCTAATTCGTCATCATGCATGGAAGCAAACAAGGAGTATGTGCCTTAAATTGATATAATATATTTGGAGTTGGCGTTAATGAATGAATTTGAGATAGAAAATGGAAAAAATTATAGCATTCGACGAAGAAGATGAAGTTGATCACGAACCTTGTCAAACTCTTTTTCTTGTCCTTCGTGGTGTGGATTTTTCGAAGCCATTTCCAAGCAATTGAGTAAAGAGCTCAAAAATATTAGAAGAAATGTATATGAAGGTTTTTTGTTCAAAAAATTAATTAATCTGATGAATGTGAAGTTTATGTATTCATCCTTCTGTATATATAAAGGGGATAAAGCAGGGAACATGACAATGGAAGCAACCAATTGATTTCGAATATAGAAAAAGAATTGTTGCTGCGTCAATTGTACGAAGGGAATGTGGCTCAAATATTTATCCACGCACAAAAAAGTCTTCTTATTCTCTCTCTCTCTTTAACCTAAAGTATTCTTGATTGCTTGGCAGACACCAATATTTCTCTTTCATACCTGTATTATTTGATTCTAGAAGCCACCAAGCATAATAAATAATTGTAAACGTCAAGAGGGAAAAAAAAAAAAAAAAGAAAGAAAGAAAAAGCAAACACAAAAATAAGTCAAAAAATGACCACAATTTTTTTTTTCAACGACCATCACGATCCAATTCCCATCTTATATGTTCACATGGCTAAGTTCGAAGACTGGCGTCTGATTCTGCTTGTTGCAGAGAACTTTGATTCAACTTATTAGGTGAAGTAACTCAATCTCTTATAAGCCCATAATCTATAAGCATGGTGGAACTTTATTAGAATGCACTGAACCCATAAATTATATAGGTAATTTTTTTCTGATCTATTCTTTTCGGTAATTAGAAGAGAAGTGGTAATCCGGTAATTGCTTGTATTATATTCCTTTCGTGTAGACTGTGACTCTAATTCGCACTACGTACGTTCAAAGAATCTTCCATTCTCACTGCTCCGATGGGTTGTCTATTTAAGTAAAGCATATATTACAACGAATATTCACACAAGTGTTTGTAATGGAACCACAATTCTTTTCAAAAGCATCTAAAATTGAGTGTATTGAAAACAGCGTCTTTAGGTGCAAGGGTAGTGCCTTGCACGGCCTTCGCACAGCAAAGATGTGGACATTGGTGTCTTGGAGGCATATTTTGCACTTCTCATTAATACACGTAAAACGATGAGATTCTGTTTAGAGTCGAGACGGTACTAACAAACCTATCAACGAAATCAAGAGGTTAGGTGGATCAAAGAAAAAGTATTCAACTATTTATGTTGACGGTAGAAATCGGATCAATATATCCTCTCATCTAGTCGTGATTTTCACCGGCTAAACTTACTAGTTTTGATGTTCAAACTCAGAGCAAGCAAAGAAATGACTATTTAAAAGGAAAATATTTGAATTACATCTTTTTCTCTTCAGAAGTGGGGTATTTATAGGTCATTTTGGGAGAGATGACAACTCACGATTTTTTATTGGCTAACTCATAACTGATTCTGTTATGATATCACATTTTACTCATTGGCCTACGTGCATTTTATTAACAGTCTGTAGCTAGCCTGAATGGGGGGGATTCCCCATTATGTGCGAACCTTTTACGCTTTTGTTTCCCTCGCTTGTTGCTTTAATCTGCAAGAAGATGGCAAGGTTGGCGGATTGTGTTCTAAGGTTTAACAATTTATATATGGTTGGACACATTTCCACTATAACTTGAAGGCGTATTTGCATATCCAGTGCATCACCGTAAATAATGCATGAAGAAACATTGACACAATAATATGCTTTTGAGCCAAATTAATATCCAATAATTTTTTCAACGACTTGGTGGTCAAGAGAACTTTGTACCTCATATATTAACCAAACAAGCAAAGTAGGATTCTACTTGGAAGATGACAACGGTAGCAAAACACATGGTTTTTCATTCCCAAAGTGAGGGAAACTGGAGCAACAAGCTGTTTCACAGTTTTTATAGAAGCATATTCCCCAACACTGTCGATGTCCCAGATCCAAAGAGTTAAACCTAGTTTTGAATTCTTTGAATCTTATGGTTATTGCACTAATCTTGAAGCAGAATTAAGGGTAACAGGTCTTAAGAATGGTTAAGTTCGAAATAAGTGACGTATATGAGTGGAAGTAGACTCTATGACGGCTGTACATCTTCATGATTGATCACCAGCGGGCTCTAATTAGTTCATGACATACAAACTATCGTGATTCCATAATACAACAGTAATGTATCACAGTAAAAGGATTAAGGGGAAAAATCATAAATCAGGTATTAACTATCACTAAATCAATTTTCAAGCCTTAAGTTCAAATATTGCAAAAATCAAGTATTTTTTAATTAATTAAATATATTAAAATCACAATTATACATTTCATGGTCACGTATACATATTTATAGGTCACAACTTATTTATTGGTCACGGATTACTTTTCGATCGCAAATCAGAAAATTTATAAGTCACGAATTTTTTTACGGTCGCAAATTAAAATTTTCGTAGGTCACAAGTCACAAATCACAAATATTATGAGTCACAACTTATTAGTTAGTCACAAATTATCAAATTTTTTAGGTCACATGTAATTTCATGGTCACAAATTATCTTTTTCATTGGTCACATATTATTTATTGGTCATAGATTAACCAATTTAATGGTCACAGTCAACCAAATAATTGGTGACCACCACCAACACTATCGACCCCGACAACACCACCATCACTGTCGCGCCGAACCACTACCGCTGCCACCAAACCACCATAACTGTCGACGCAGCCACCACAACATCACCACCACTAACAAAACCGTCACCACCAGATCCAACAAAAAAAAAATTCTCAAACCCGCCACCACCTCCATCCCCGTCACTACCACCAGTTCTATCACCGTCCCTGTCGCTGCTAACAACACAGACATTACCACACAACACCACACCACAACCACCACAAACCCACCACCACCTCCACCCCCGTCGATGCCAACACCACTATAGACATCACCACCACATCACACCACAACCACCACCAGATCGCACCAACTGAGAGACATCATACTACCCCAACCGTCATATCCACCACTACAAAATCGCCACCACACAAGACACCACCATCACCACCACCACACAAAACACCACCCAGATGAGGACGCGGTGCTTCGCCTGTGAAGAGTCGCTTGAGTGGGTGGATCTGTTTCTCAAATACTGTTGCTTCTTCATGCCGCATTGAACAAAAGTCATTTCACAGCAGCAAATCGTAGCGATTTGGGCTCCTTCTGGCCGGTGAAGCTACGGTTGCGTGTGTTTAGAGTAAGAAGTGGGTTGGTGATGGGAGGGAGAGAGAGAGAGAGGGGACAGTGAGACAAGAGGTTTTGGAAGAAGAGGAGAAGTGAGGGAGAGAGGTGAACTACCGCGTTGTCGTTGCGCCGACTCGTCGTGAGGCTGTCGTAGTGCCATTCACAGAGGGAAGGGAGGAAGACGAGAGGCGAGAGATGGAGGGGAGGGTATAGTGTGTGTTAAAATTAGGGTTATTAATTGAGGATTTAATATATATTACCTGATTTTTAAATAAATAAATTTTACACCTTATTTTTGAAAATCAATTTTTAAACATCTGATTTGTGTAATTTTCCCAAGGATTAAACTCAAGCACAAAACACAACATAAATTGGTAAATCCCTAATGAAAACATCCAAGGTAAATAATCAACTATAAAAATAAAAAATAAAAAAAAAACTCAAAAATATTTTGGAATTACACCATAAAATCAAAATAAAAAATAAATTTAAAAGCAACTATGCAAAATTCTCTTGTTTCTTGTCCTTTTGAATTGTTGAGGAATAGAACCAATCACGTGATCTTGATCTTTCATTACTCCTACGATTGTACCCTGATTACCCCTGTTTACTCTCTAAATCAGGAATAAGAACACAGATCTTATTTTTGTTTTGAGATGAAACTTCCGTAAGTGTGAATTCAACTTAGCACCAAAAACAATATCTTCAAACTGTTGAAGAGCGAAGGTTTTCTATCAAAACCAAATATAAATAGTCCCCTAACTTTGTTTCTATCAAACAGTCCTGCTACAAGAACAGGCTCAATGATGATAGCCCAAAAATAGCTAACCAAGATGAGGAGTGAATTGATTTTTAAATTTTTTTAAAAAAATTAATTTAAATCAAGCACGTAATAACTAAATAGATTAATTCAAATAATAAACACAAATATGAAAGCAATAAGTAAAAAGAGATAGATGATGCAAACAATATAATTATAGAGGTTCGATCCAACACAATGATCTCCGTCCTTCGTTACTAAGCTCTTCGACACGAGCAACGCCAATTTCACTACGTTGATTGACTTGTGATGCAATTCAACCATTTATAATGCTTCAAATGATTTACAAACAAAGAGCACCGATCCTTATACAACTTTGAGCTTTACGAGACATCAAAACGACCCACAAGTTTTAAATAAAGTTGGTTTTACAATTGTAAAGAAAGTTCTATAAAGTATTGAGACTTAATTACTGAAATTATAAAAGTTTTGGGCTTAATCATAATTACAATAAAGTTTTGTACTGAGTTATAATTGCTATAAAAGTTGTAAACATAATTAAAATTGTAATTAAAGTTCTAGAACTATACATGCAAGTAAATGTAAACGAACTGGATGTGGACTTTAATGAAAACTTTTATTTGAATTTTAATTAAAACTCCTATTTGAATGTGGAATTATTATTGTATGAGGATTGGAACTATTCTATCTCTATAAATAGAGATTAGATGGAACCTAGACATCCAATTGAATAGAAGAATTATAATACATAATTCCATAGTGTTCAAATTGAAGAGAGAGAAAAAAGTAAGAAATTATTTTTCTAATCGTCTAGTCCAAGAATAGTTTCTTGATTTAATTAAAAAGAGGTGCCTACCCATCGGCGTTGTCTTGACTTTAGAGAATATTATAGAAGACTTGAAGGTTTAGAGCATCAAGTTCTTGGAATTAAAAAGTTGGAGACTCATGATCGAAAAACTAAAAGTTCGTGATTCAAAATTAATTCAAAAATTGATCATCGAATTTAGGTAAATATTCGAATCATTTATTCTTGACATAACATACACATAAACATCTAAACGATCTTATTTATTGAATTAAAGAAATTTTTTAAATTTCCGGGTAATTTCGCTTCTGCATTTCAACAACTGGTATTAGAACAATCTAGATCGTTCATGTGCTTTTTATTTCTGAATCGGATTTATGTTTTAGTTAAGCAATGTTTAGAAATGTTTTATTATGTGAAAATTTAATTATTGAATTATTTTAAACCGCGATCCAATTATTTGTGGTCAATTCTTGATATAATTCGTTATTTCTAGTTTGTAACAAAATAGGTAGATTACGACTCCAATGTCTTGATTTAATTTTCTTTTAAATTAGATTCAAATTGGGATCCTACGGAACATAGGATTTATGTAATTTTCAATTCTTGTACTTGTTGGATCTTGTAAATTGAATGAAGATTAAAGATCGTTACGATGAAGAAAACTTTGAGAACTACAACACAAAAAAATTAAATTAAACTAAATGTAAATTAATTTTTTCGCCTACGGCAGCAACAAGCTACTGTCAAAATCAACAGTTACTTCAGCTGCTTGTTGCCAAACGCAACACCTTGTTGCATTTGATGCATCAGTTCATCCAACTTTGATCTGGGTATGTTTTTGTACCAACTGGGTCAGATCCGGTTAAGTCGGTTTCGAAATTAATTAATTTTTACAGGTATGGTGCACGAAGTCCTATTGCTGTTTGAATTGTTGCTTTTGAATCCTTGTATGTTTTTGGGTGAAATATTTAGATTAAATGTTGGGTTTGGGTCCAAAATTTAATTCTTAATTCTTTTCGGGACCACAAATAATTGTTAATTTATCGTTTTATGAACACTTTAAATTATTGTTTGAAATATTATCGTTCTTGACATCGCTTGTGATACTATGAATATGATGCATATCATTGAACACTTATTTTTTCTTAATTAATTTAATTTGGATTAAATTTTCGTGGATGGAAGAATCGTAATAATTGATCTGTAATGTTAATTTGATTAATATGAACAATTGGTAATTATTTAAAATTAAAATCCATTATTTTAAAAATATTGAGTAGGAAAGGATGCTTATTTAAATAAAAACTCGTGGTCTCTTTCGGTTAATCCATAAGTAAAGTAATATGTTTGTCTCGTGCCAGTAATGCTACGAACTCCCTATAGGAGGGCCGCGCAATTAGAGTTGCTTGATTGGTTTCCTTCATGATAAAATCATCTAGATAGAATATCATTTTGTGACTATCATATAGATGACGAAATTATTTTCAAGTATTTAGAGATCGAGACAAATTTTACATGCCCAAATCGAAATCATCTATGAACCTCCTATAGTGGCTCTCATTTATGATTTCGGTGACCAAATAAATGATATTTGACTTATGTAGACATTTGTTGTCAGATATGATTTGTTTAGTGAGAAGGTCCCAAGTTGATCAGTGTTCACAATGACCTTGTTTGTTAGATCACAAGGATCATGTAGTCGTCGCATTATTATAGTTAGATGGATCTACATGTGGATTCATGCATCATATGCTAAATTGTTTTTCGCTGCTCATTTTAAATATGCAAGGGATGGTTACTTTTATACGAAATATCACTTAGCCCATTTTTTTTGTTTTTCTAAAATAAAACCAACTAATCGGGAAAAGTAATCCTATTTAGCACCACAGTTGTTAAAATATCTTAGGTGGCACTAATATGTCATTAAGTAAAAGGTACAATTAAACGACTCACTTAATTGCACCTATCATTGAGCTTATCACATCACATACCTTAGACTGGTGTTGTAGCACCATTAGTGCTAGATAGCATTATTCCATTGGAAAAAATTATATGAATTGGAAACGTAATTCAATATTTGTGCTTAATGTGGAAAAACTTAATTTTTCGCTTGAGGGATGTCTTGATGGACCTACTGAGACCATGTGATAAGTCTAAAAGGATTGTGTATGCTAAGTGGGTAGCTGCATACAAGATGACTCACTGTTACATTTTGACTTTGATGTTAAATGTGTTGCAGCAAAGCTTGAAAGTCAAAGTATCTCATATGGCATACTACATACCATTTAAGGCATGTTTGGTCATCGAAATAGGAAGGCTCTCTTGAAACCATTCGTACTTTATAAAACATTCGCACAAAATCCAGAGTGCCTATGAAGTATTCATAGTTTGACATGGCATTGAATTCTTTCATAGTTCACAATCGACTATTACTTACATAAGATGAAGATACAATTAGCTGAGGTGATGATAGATTTGTAATATGGAAAGTGGTATTAAGAATACAATGGTAATACTCATCCATCATTTGGTGGCTCCTTTGGTAACAAGCCGAAAGACAGATTTGGAAAGAAGAGAAAAAAAGCTATTAAGAAGCATGAGAGCAACGAAAGACCGAACATAAATGGAAAGCTTTAAGGCAAGTGTTCAAACTATGTCAAAAGGACACTAAAGATTAACCAGATATACTATTTAGAAAACAAAATGAAGGTGAGGTTTCTCATTACCAAGTATTGTTTAGCGGTTGATACTACAATTTCCTGAGTTGTAGATTTTGGAACTAATTATCATATCTGCATGATGATGCAAGTGCTTTAGAAAAGCAGAAAACTCAGTGAAGGCCAGTTTAAAATCATTGTTGATACAAGAGAAGTAGTTTTTGCAAGAGCAAATGAGTATTTTGTTTTTATTTCAGTAGTGATAGGTGTTTGATTCTTAAATACTGTTATTATGTCTTACGAATGTAGCAAAAATTTGATTTCTGTTTTCGATTTAATAGCACAATGTTATTCAATAAAATCAAAGTCTCATACACTTCACATTTTAATTAATAAAGTTCTTGTTAGCCCTGGACATTTGATTAATGGTCTTTATACTCTAAACTATTCCACATATGAAATAAAAATGATACTCCTGTAAACCATAAAAAGCCGCACAATTCTAATGATGCATAACTATGGCGTCTTGAGCAAATCAACCTTAACAGAATACAAAAACTGACTAGAGATGGTTCTCTCAACTCTGTTAAGATCAAAACATGGTCAGTTTGTGATTTTTGCTTGGGAGGCAATATAACAAAGTATCCTTTTTTGACAAAAAGAGCTAGAGTCAAATATGCATTGGAACTAGTTCATTGTGATACATGTGGACCTGTGAATATACTTGAGAGAGAGAGAGAGAGAGAGAGAGAGAAAGAGAGAGGGGGGGGGAAAGAAATATGAGTATTTCTTTATAGATGATTACTCTAAATTCAAATACATTTACCTAATGGTATGAAAGTCAGATACTTCTGAGAAATCAAAAGATTATTATACTAAGGTTGAGAAACATTATGGTAAGAGTACTAAGACACTTCGATCTGATAGAGATAGAGAATACCTCTCGGGAGAATTCAGGGAAAATATGACAGAAAATGGTATTGTTTCTTAATTGAATACACCTAGTACATTTTAATTAAATGGAGTTTCAGAAAGAAGAAACACGACATTGTCAGATGTGGTTAGATCAATGAAGAGTTTCACAACTCTACCTATCTCATCTTAGGATAAACACTAGAAACAATTGGATATATTTCCTTCTAAGTCTGTTTTCAACACTCTCCTAAAATTTTGGAATGGATTCAAGTTCTACTTGCATTATATCCAAAATTGCTGGTCCAGCTCACATATTAAATGAGAAGACGAAAAAGTTGGACTATTGGTTAAAGATATGCCTATATGGGGATACCCTAAAGATACCAAGGGATATTAACTTTATAGTCTTTTGGATAGGAAGATCTTCGTTAGCACAAATGCAACCTTCTTGGAGGATAAGTATATTAACGATCGTCAATCCAAGAATAAGGCCATGTTGTAAGAAATGAGTGGGAACAATTCCACCCCATCAATTCCTAGAACACAATTTGGGTTAGACATTGTTATGCTTCGACACCTGGCTTCCACGTGGCTTAGCCGACCCACCGAATCACCTTCTGTCGAAACTATGTGGCATTTGACATAGAGTAGGCTCTACTAGAATCCAGGCAATCAGACCCGCTAAAGTCCCTATGTTAAAGACAAATCTGAGGCCTAAACAAAGTTTCTTTGCTAAAGTGGTGATGTCCAACGAAGAAGAATTTGAGGCTCAACTAAGGCTAATGACGATCTACGTTTGAAGATCTTAAATTTATGATATCCTTTTAGAATGATTGATTGAGTAAAAAGGTCTATCTTGTCGCATAGGGTATGGGATGGCCGTCTTCTTTTTGAGACATTTAATGTGCCACAAGTTAGTCGAGTTAAAATTAACACATAAGATGTGATGCTTCGGTAAAGAAGATAAAGCAGCATCTTCTCTCATCCAATGTTTACTCTTGCACATGTAACACTGTAATTATTCCCCATTTGTGTCATTTCAGGGTAATGCAAAAATATTGACTACAAGACATATATTCTCTTTCTTTTTATTAATCTTAGGGTTCTAGTGTATGAGGTGTGATTTTGATTGTAAGTTTGGTTCTTAATTGATCGTTCATTATCGTATAAGTTATCTCATATATTTCATCGGAGCCCAAACATTTCTATCTCATGTTATAAGGCTTCTCCAACGTCCAAACCATGTTTTATTGTCGATTGATAATCATTCTACGCGTATTGGAATTAGGTTGAGAGAACGTGAGTGAGCCTTGTATCTGTTGTTCACGTCAATAGTGCTTAAAACGAGATCAAAAAATTAGCACCGTCAGTAAGGAACATCACAATAAACATGAACGTTCCGATGAAAAAAGTTCACCAGAGGATTGTTGGGCATCCCCATTGAAAAAAGATTTGTCTTGAAAAAGAACAAGAGAAAGCCCCAAAAGTTGGAAAAATTTGACGGTTAGTTAAGGAAAAAATGAGTTCGGATCGTGATATCCATGCCAGAAGGGTAAAAGAGAGCCTTCATGAAGAGGTCCCAGCGGGTCGGCGTCGAACCCACCACCACTACCACAGGCGTAGTGGGATGAGAGTAGCTACTCAACTCACCCGAGAGATAGCTACCAAAGCTGCTATATGAGGAAGATCACCCACCAAAATATGGCTATGCAAGAACTCTTCATACAGATGCAAAGCCATGGAGGACCTCCAATTCCTCATTTTGTACCACAAGGATTTCCGCATGAGGATGAAGTCCAAAGTCAGAGAGTCCTACCTCTGAGGCATGTTAGGAAAGTTATCCCCTTGAAAGGAAAGTGGGGATTGATATTTCCTCAAACTATGCTTCTAGCTAACCCATCGAAGTCCAGGTTGACATGGAGGATAATTTTCCTCTTCAGTAGGAGCCATAACACAGATCGCAAAGGTCTGTTAGAGTGTTTGACAGAATTTTCCATACGGAAACCAGGCACAGGCCATCTCAACCACCTCCCACACCTAGGAACGGGCGCAACTGCCACCTCTGATGACCCCGCTATCGGAGGAAAGCAAAGACGTGTTCCAGGTGCTACCTTGCCTAGAAACAGGCACCACAAGAGGGAGAAGATGGATCCACCCATGTATCATGCTGATGAGAAGGAAGATTCGGATGAACTCCAGAGATCTTGTGAGCTCGATGATGACGATAAAAAACTCTGGTGTTGTTATTTTTCATTTTTTGCAATTTCGTTTCGAAAACCACTTTTGATTGTTGATATTTCTGTTCAAACATACTTCGGGATCAACAAGTGGTATTAGAGCTCTGTTTTTTGAAAAGGGTTAGGGTTCTGTGATTTTTGAAACCCTAAGTATTCAAAATTTTACGTTTCTGGAAAACTATGTGATTATTTTAAATTCTTGTGAAAACAAATTGTAGTTTCTGGAGAAATCTAGTCAATCTGCCTTCAATTAAACTTTTGATTGGTTCTATTTGAGACTATGTTTTTCTGAGTTAGATCTAAAAAGATCTTGAACGATCCGTAATTATTCTTGAGGTTTCTTGAAACTTCCCTTGAAAAATCCTTTAACTCACTTTTAATCTGAAAAAATCTTATGTTTTTCACCGAGTTCTAGCGATTCTTGGTAACTCACTACTGAGTTGTGGTGGAATTTTGTAACTCATTTTGGTTACTGATGAGTTGAAAGTCACTCCGATTTTTATTGATTTCTTAACTTACTCTTGAGTACTACTGAGTCACTCCAAATCGCCGAGTTTCTCACACTATTTGGATATCATGGTTCAATTTTGATGTTCTTTATTCATCTGCTTCATTCTGAAACTTTAAATTTCAGACTCTAGTATTCTTCTCTTAACCCTAGTTATATTTCTATTTTTCAAATTACACAATGTCTCAATGTGAGTGCGCTTATTAAAAAAAAGTTATCTACCACTACTTACCTTTGTCCAACATCTCATAAAAGAGTCTAGGAATCTGAGGAAGCAGTGGGCAAAGGATCTTCACCCCTTAAACCTATCAAACTAACTGTTCAATTTTATAAATTGCTCTTTTGATCATCTTTACTTGTAATTATATAATTCTATTTTTTGTGAACTTATATTATATAATGTGCTTTACAGCTTTTGTAAATTTTATGATAAGTAAAAATTACTACATTGTTATTTCTTGCTAGAAAATTTATATATTCTATGAATTTCTCACACTACTTGATTGTGATATACTCCATGTATAGTATATATCTTATTATGTGATTTAACTTGTTAACACGATAACTGCACATAAGTTTGAGGTTGAACTGTGGAATGGTTCTCTAGCACTAGAAAATGAGAGCCATGTTGTTACAAAAGAGGCATGTTGTTGCCCTCGATGGGATTCGATCTACTAAGATTAGTGCCTATAGGAGATTGGAATTTTATGAGATAGCTTGGAGCTCAATTTTTCTTCATCTATCTGATAGTATGATAAGGAATGTTGGGAAAACTACTTTAGCTGAGGCACTATGGAAAAAGTTAGAAGCGCTTTATCTAACTAAGATGATGTCTAATAAATGTTATCTTTTGAGACAAATCTATAACTTTGAGTTTGGTTCTTCCTCTAGCTTAGAAGAAAACATTGATAAGTTCACAAAATTGATTCAAAATTTAGCTAACTGTGATGATCAACAAACTATAGCCCTGTTAAATTCCTTAGGTGATAAGCATATGGTAATTAGAAATGCCTTAGAATATGGAAGATGAGAACTTAATGCGGAGATTATAACCTCAGCTCTAAGAAATAGAGAACTTTAATTAAAATCTGAATTCAAAGACTCTAAGAGTGTTGTAGGATTGAATGTAAAAGAAAGATTGAACCAAAATAAGAGTAACAATTTTAGCATTTACAACTCTTATAAGAAAGGGAAAGCTTAGAATGATAAGTTCAAAAATGAGAACAAGAACAAAGGAAAACTTAAAAATAAAGTCAAGAAATGCTATTATTACGGGGAAACTGGCTACTTCATAAATGATTGTTTCAAGAAAGCTTTTGACATGATAGAGAAATCCAACTCTGATGGGTCAGTAACTATTGCTTGTAACAATGATTGTAATATGCAAGGAGTTGTCCTTGTTACTGCAACCACAAGAAACTCAAATGAATGGGTTATTAACTCTGGCTGTAGATTCTACATGAAGGGGTTGATAATTCTTAATAAACTTGGATGTTTTGGGAATGATAATAATGAAAAACTTAAGTTTTGTGAAGAATGTATTATTGGACAGCAAAACAAGCTGCCTATCAAAACTGGGATTCATAAGCCCATTTCTGTTCTTGAATATTTACATGCTCATCTTTGAAGTTCAACATCTGTAAATACTCTTAGTTGCTTTAGATCCTATCAACTTATAGTTGATAATTTTTGAAGAAAAATATGGACTTCATATTAAAGGCTAAATTTGATACTTTTCAAAACTTTAAGCAATGAAATTGATTATTGAAAATCAAAGCAATAAGAAAGTTAGAGCGCTTAGAACTGATACTGGTCTTAAATTTTGTAATTTTGAATTCAACTCTTTTTGTAAAGAATCTGAAATTTTAAGACACGGATATGCAACATATACCCCTCAGTAAAATGACACTGCTAAGAGGACGAATAGAACCTTATTAGAAAAGGTTGGATGTATGTTGTTAAGTTCTGGTCTTCTCAAAATATTCTGGGGAAGTTTTAAAAACTACCACATATCTAATCCACAAAATTCCTTCTAATGCCACTAACTTTCAAGTCCTTAAAAATTGTGGTCTAAAAAGTCTTCATATTATTCTAGACTTAAGGTGTTTGGCTATGCAGCCTATTCTCATCAAAGTGAAACTAAACTTGAACCTATCTTTTTAAAATGTGTTTTTCGAGGTTATGGAGAAGAAACCAAAGGTTACATACTTTGGGTTAAAGGGTAAAATGATTTCAAGGTCATTACAAGTAGAGATGTCATTTTTAATGAAAATGACATGCCTTGTGCTTTTTTTTTTCTAACTTGAGATCTGTTGAACCTCCATTGATCAAATTGAGGTGGTGACTTCTCAATCTGAAACAGATCAAGCTCAAAGTAATACTAAAGATGAAAACTAGCCTCAAAATACTACTCTAGCTTATTATCAATTAACTAGAGAGAGAAGTAAAAGAAGTAGATTCCCTTTTACTAGCATCAGCAATGGTGTGACTAGATTATCTCAATTCTGAACCTAATATCTTTGAAGAAGGTATTAACTGTAAATATTCAATTTTCTAGAAAGAAGCTATGAAAGATGAAATTGATTCTTTGATTAAAAATAAAACATGAATTCTTGTTAACATGCCTAATAATTAGAAAATAGTTAATTTTAAGTGGGTTTATAAAATTAAAAAAGCTGAGACTATTGTTGAAAATAAGAGATATAAAACTATTTTAGTAGCTTAAGGGTTCACACAAAAAGAGGGCATTGATTATAATGAAATATTTTCTCCAGCTGCAAAATATATTTCAATCAGAACTTTCTTTCCTTAACTACTCATTTTTATTGAGAATTGGATCAACTTGATGTTAAAATTGCTTTCCTAAATTATGACTTAGATGTAGTTATATATATGAGTCAGCCTAATGGTGTTGGAGTTAAGTCAAAATCTGAAAAGTTTGCTTATTAAAAAGCCCATTTTCATGGTTTAAAACAAGTACCTATGCAATGATATAAGAAATTTAACTCATAACTCTAGAATTTCTTAAGAGCATGTTTCTTTTATAAAGGTTCAGGTGGACCTCAATCTGTTTATCTTCTGTTATATGTTGATGATATGCTCCTTGTATGCTATGATAGAATTAAGATAGACTTAATCAAATCAAAATTGAAATTTGAGTTTGAAAAGAAGATCAAGGTCAAACCAAGAGAACTCTGGGCATAGAAATTAAAAGAGACATAAGTATTTACACTCTTTATGTGAATCAGTGCTCATATGTAAAAAGGTACTTGAAAAGTTTTCTATGTTTAAATGTGAACCTGTTACACTGCCTCTTGTCAATCACTTTAAATTGTCAAGTGAACAATCACCTAAAACAAATTAAGAATTTGAAAGATTGAATCAAATTCCATATGCTAATATTGTTTATATGATGTATTCCATGGTATGTGCTAAACCTTATTTGGCTCATGACATAAGTATGTTGAACATATTTACGAAAAATCGAGATGAAACACATAGCTTACTATAACATGGATGCTAAGATATTTAAAATATTCATCTGTGTTAGGATTGAAATTAAAAAAGTGTAATGATGGCATAATTTTGAAGTGCTACACAGATTCTAATTTTGTAGGTGATTTAGAAAAGAAGATATACTTTTTAAATTTTCATACCTTGTGATGGGTGCATTAGTTGGAAATTCCAACAGCAAAATATTGTGGCTCTGTCTTCAACTGAGGCATAATATATTACAGAATGTGATGTTGTTAAGGAAGGATTGTGGTTAAGAGAAAATAAACTTCTTAACTTGTGAGTATTTTTCAAGTTAATTTTCCTCACTTAATATAGAAAATTTTACACATAATATCTTGTTTGTATACAATTTGAAAGGCCCCTACATTAAAGTAACTGGTCTCAAACTTGAAAAAGGAAAGTTTCAAAAAATTAAACGAGCAACGATTTGGCTGCTAGGCTCTACCCATGAGCTAATATGTCAAACCAAACCGTTCTTTTGTATACTAGCCAAGTTCTGCAGGTTAAATGCTAAGCCGACTCGGCTCTATTCATTGCTATCCCTATATAGACATTAAATAGAATTGACCAGAGTCAACGAAACAAAAATTGTAAATTTGGGCTTTCATATCCAATTTAGACTCATTCAACTCAATAGGTGTCCAAAATTCACGTTTTTTTTTCTCTCACTCCGTTTTCTTTATTGGTAGGTGGATTGTATCCAGCGAAAATAGAAATTGAACATTTCACATCTAAAAGACCGGGTATAGACTTTCATACTATTTGTTTTCAAAAAGAATAATTTGTTTCATATAGAAAAGAAAGCATACAAATCGGAAAAAGGGTCATACATAGTTCAACGGATCTCACATGTAAGAAAATGAACCCTAGACCAAATGAAAGTTTAAAACCTAGGTAATTATCAATAAATTAATTAATAGTCTGAATTAATTAGCATACGATAGTTCAACAAATTTGGTTATAACTATTTGACAAAATATTGGACTATCTCTAAGACAGAACTCACAATATAACATGTTAAACTCCGTAAGAAAAATAGGTACAGCCCCCATGCCACAAGTAAATAATTCACTATAGCATAAAAGGTTACAAATATCTCAAATATTTCAAAATTACATCATAAAATCAAAATAAAAAGTAAATCATAGACGAATGAAATCGAACACATGATCTTGATATTCCGTTACTCCTACTATTGTACCTATATCACTCCAATAACCACAATAAGAATATTGTTCTTATTTTCACATCGAGACGTAACTTCTACAAGTTTGGATTCTGTTGTGATTCTCCGATCACGAAAGAGGAGTTATAAGAGGAAAACTATTCTATTTCTTATTTGAATAGAATTTTACAAGAGAAATTACAAATTCAAAAACACCTCTCAAAAACTCTCTCTAGTCTCTCAATTTTTCTTCTTTTTGGGTGTGTCTAAAACAAAAAAGTTGATGCTCTATTTATAGCCATTGGGAGGTGAAGGTGGAATAAGTTCTTCAACAATACACAATTAATTAGGTGGTTGGTTGCTGCAAAAATTTCTTCCATTTAACTAGCCAATAGATGTGGTAAAAATGGAGGCTGGGTGGTTGGATAGTTGAGTCAACAAAAGGGGCTAAAGGCTGGACATTACAATTCTCCCCCTCCAACCGCATCTGAAGTGATTGCTATTTGATACCCATCACAGCTATGTTCCTGCATAGCTCTAGCTTTTTTCTTGGAACCACCTTTGTCATCATGTCTGCTAGATTCTCACTTGTGTGGATCTTTACTAGTCTCAACAGTTGTTGATGCATCACCTCTCGTATCCAATGATAGCGGATGTCTATGTGCTTTGTCCGAGAATGATACATTGAGTTCTTACTCAAATCTAGAGCACTTTGACTATCACAATGTACTTTATAATCTTTTTGTTTGATCCCTAAATCTTGAAGAAATCGCTTTAACCACAACATTTTTTTTACCAACTTCTGCTGCTGCAATATATTCTGCTTCTGTTGTGGACAACGCAACACACTTCTGTAGTCTTGACTACCATGACATAGCTTCCCCCGCAAAAGTACAGAGAAATCCTGAAGTAGATTTTCTACTATCAAGATCTCCGGCCATATCTGAACTGTATAACCTTCCAAGATTGGATTAACTCCCCCATAGCACAGATGTGTCTTTGATGTATCCTTGAGATACTTGAGAATTCACTTGACTGCCTCCCAATGTTCATTTCCAGGATTAGAGACAAAAAGACTTATCATGCCCACTGCATGAGCAATATATGGCCTTGTACATACCATTGCATACATCAGGCTTCCAACTGCTGAAGAATAAGGTACCAATGACATCTCCTCTATCTCTTTCTTGGATGAGGGGCATGACTTCTTCCTCAACTTGAAGTGGTTGGCTAGTGGAATGCTGACAGGTTTGGCATCATGCATGTTGAATCTCTTGATCACTTGTTCAACATGCTTTTCCTGAGATAGCCATAACCTCTTATTCTTCCTATCTTGAATTATGTGCATTCCTAAAATTTGACGAGCCTGGCCTAAGTCCTTCATGTCAAAGGGTTTAGAGAGTCCCTTCTTCAGCTCGCTGATTTTCATTGCATCTTGTCCAACGATCAACATGTCGTCTACATAGAATAGAAGAGCAACAAAGTTGTCATACGAAAATCGTTGAATATAAACACACTGATCTGCACCTATTTTTTTATAACCTTGACTCACCATGAACGAGTCAAACTTTTTATACCACTACCTTAGTACTTTCTTAAGACCATACAAGCTCTTCTTTAGCTTACAAACGAAGTTCCCTTTCCCTGAAACTTCAAAGCCTTCTGGCTGCTCCATATAAATATCTTCACATAAATCACTATGAAGAAATGTTGTCTTGACATCCATCTGTTCAAGCTCTAGATTCAAGTTGGCTACTATTCTAAGGATAACTCGAATTGAGGCCATCTTTACAACATGTGAAAAAATTTAATCAAAGTCAATTTCCCTTTTCTGTAGAAATCCTTTGACTACCAAACAAGATTTATGTTTCACCACCTTTCCACTGCTGTCTTTCTTAAACTTAAAACCCCATTTATTCCTTAGTGTCTTCTTTTCCTTCGGACCAACTCATATGTTTAATTCTTCTGCAGTGACTCTTTTTCATCCTGCATTGCTTGTATCCATTTGTCTTTATCTGCATGAGATTGTGATTCCTTGAAGCTCTCTAGCTCCCCTTCATCAGTAAGTAGAATGTACTCAAACTCTGAATATCTCGTTGACAAAATCCGTCCTCGTTCAAATCTTCGTACTTGTGGATTACTAGTTTCAGGAGGTGCACCATCATCTAGTTGATGTGATGATCCGATGACTTCTAATGGAGAGGGTTGTGACTCCCCCTGATCAATACCCTCTTCTTCATCCTCATGTTCTGGCATTTCCTCATGAACGTCATCATTATCTATGGTGAATTGTACTGGTGCTGGATCTATAGCAATATTCTGGGAACTGAATTTAGGATTAAGAGACGTTGTAGATTTTTAATGTCTTCTAATGTCTGATTTTCATAGAACACTACGTCTCTACTTCTGATGACCTTCTTTGTCTTTAGATCCCATAATCTGTATCCAAATTCTTCATCTCCATAGCCTATAAAGATGCATGGAGTAGTCCTTGCATCGAGCTTCTGTCTTAACTCCTTGGATACATGTGTAAAGTCTAAACAACAAAATACTCTTAGGTGAGAGTATGAAGGATTCTTACCAAACCATATTTTCTCTGGAATTTTGAAATTCAACGGTACTAATGGTGACTTGTTGATCAGGTAGCAAGCCACTTAAACAGCTTCTCTCCAGAATGGCTTTGGTAGCTTAGCCATACTGAGCATGCTTTTGACTGTTTCCATAATTGTCCGATTCATTCTCTCTGCTACTCCATTATGTTGTAGGTGCATGGGACAGTCTTCTCAGGCCGAATGTCGTGGCTTCGCAATAGGCATCAAACTCTCTGGAAGTGTACTCGCCTCCATTGTCTGAGTGAAGATACTTCAACTTTTTTTCCTATTTACCATGGCATGAAACTGTTTGAAATAATCCAATAGCTAGTCCTTTGTCTTCAAGAAGTACACCCATACTTTTCGAGAAGCATAATCAATGAATGTTAGAAAATACTTGTTACTACCTAGTGATTCAATCTTCAAGGGACCACAAATATCAGAGTGTACTAGACTAAGCAACTCTGATCTCTTGTTGAAGAGAAATTGAAAGAGACTCTATGCTGCTTACCACATAGACAGTGATTGCAAGGATCTAGCACACCTGCTTGGGCAACAATGATTAGCTCCTTTTTTGTCAAAGTAGATAGGCTTTTCTCGCTATGTGACCGAGTCTCTGGTGCCACAGATTTTGAGAAGCCTCACGTTCCACTAAGTTAAGGCTATCTGTACACATTTTCACATGAGTTTTGTATAAAGTGCCACAAATATGTCCTCGAGCAACAACCATAGCACCTTTCATCATTTTCCATGTGCCACTGCTAAAGTGATTATCATAGCCCTGTTTGTCAAGGGCTATCCCGGAAAGAAGATTGAGCCGAAGATCTGGCACGTGTCCAACATCCTTCAGGGTTATTTTGCACCCGGTATTCGTTTGTATCTGAACATCACCAATTCCACAATCTCAGAAGAACTAGTATTTCCCATCTTCACTGCACCAAAGTCACCAGCTTTGTATTTTGTGAAGAAGTCGCTACATGGAGTGGTGTGGTAAGATGCTGCAGTATCTACCACCCACTCATTGTCTTGGCTTGAAACATGAAGACATCTCTCATCATGGATAGATCAGATAGCCACATCTTTAGAAATAGTGACTAGTGTATCTCCCTCTTTATTTTTCGATTGCGAACTATTATGGCCTTGCTCTCGTATCAATTTTCAACAGTTCTTCTTTAAGTGACCCTCTATGCTACAGTGGTAAACCTGTAAGTAGGCTTTCTTCCATCTATGGATCTGCCCCTACCTTTTCTTCTGCCTCTCCCCCTACCTCGATTTCCTCATTGTTGTCTTCCCCGATTCTCTACGAGAAGGGCATGTGACCGATCCATGTTGACATCTTTTCTCCTGGCCTCTTCATTAAATAAGGCATCATTGACCATAGACATGATAAGTTTGTCATTAGGGGCTGAGTTGCTAAGAGATAGTACTAGTGTTTCCCAACTGTCGGAAGAGAACTTAGAAGTAGAAGTGCTTGCATTTCATCCCCGAGGGGCATCTCTACAGACAATAGTTGGTTCACCAAGTTCTGAAATTCACTGGTATGTTCAGCAACTGAAGTTCCACTCTTCAAATTTAGATTCACCAGACGGCTCATCGACAGGGCTTTGTTTCGAGCAGTCTTGGCCTGGTACATGTCCTCCAAAGTCTTCCAGATGGCATATGCGTCTGTCTCCTGTGCCACATGGTGAAAGACACTATGATCAATCCATTGTCAGATTTGATCGATAGTTTTTCTATTCAACTTCTTCCACCCAGTCTCTTTGGTAGGCTTAGGGTTCACACCTTTAGTCTCCTAGGGGTTGTACAAATCCTTACAACTGAGAAGGTCTTCCATTCGATGCCTCTACAGTGTGTAATTGGTGGCGGTGAGCATTATCATAGCTCCTGATGATGATTCCTCCATTGACATCTTACTTCAAAATGGCTTGATCAAAATTGGGTTTGAGTTGGCAAAACAGAGTATATTGTTGTGTTCGGAACAATTAAAATGATGTATTTGACTCTTCCCTAGTTAAAATATGACTCCCAAAAAAATTCAAAAAAATAATGAGATATTTTGAAAGCAAATACCAAAAAACTACAGGTGCCAATATGAAAATATTTTTCGTCTCTGATACCACTTGTTGTGATTCTTCGATCACGAAAGAGGAGTTATAAGAGGAAAAACTATTTTATTTCTTATTTGAATAGAATTTTACAAAAGAATTTACAAACTCAAAAAAACCTCTCAAAAAATCTCTAATCTCTCTGTTTCTCTTCTTTTCGAGTGTCCAAAACAAAAGAATTGATGCTCTATATATAGCCATCGGGAGATGAAGGTGGAATGAGTTTTTCAACAATACACAATTAATTGGGTGGTTGGCTGCTGCAAAAATTTCTTCCATTTAACTAGCCAATAGATGCAGTAAAAATGGGACTAAAGGCTGGACATTACAGATTCAACTTAGAACAAAAAACATCTTCAAAAACTAGCCTTCTCTTTCTTTCTATCAGAAACGTCTGTTGCACACTTTATTGTAGTTAAAAGGCTCCAATACATTCACCGATGACATTTTGGTGCAGCCTTAAAACCTGCTGAAACCGTCCCTCCCTTCTCTCTCTCTCTCTCTCTCTACGGATGACTTTGTTTTTACTTCTTGCACAAGAAATTTGTATTCAATTTATTTCCTACCAAATGCACAAGAATCTCCAAGAAATATTAGTAATTGCCATAAGCACAATAAAATATATATATTAAATTAAATTTTTACTATAAAGAAATTAGGAAAATCTTGATTTTATCTCCAAGTATGATAATATTTGATTACAACGTAATTAAACCAATCCTTTATACCAAAACTCATTTTTCATAGCATAAAGTGTTCATATGAAAAGCTATACAGACATATCTACACCTAACTTATATGATAATTTCATAAATCAAACGGGTTCTAACCAACGCACATACTCATTGAGTTAACGAGTGCAACACACGAAATTTCCTTGTTCATCTCCAAATTACTCCCAAATAAAAATTCGAATTTGTTAAATTAATAAAATCAATAATTACATTAAAAAAATGTTCAAAAACATATTATGCTAACAATTATTTATTTAAGAACCTTCTCATTTGCTTTTCTAAATTTGGATATAGAATCTCCATGTTTATTAGTTTCTTTTCCAAATTTCCTCCGTCTCCTCTAAATTGTGACCCTATAAATAAGGTTCAAGTCCCCTCCCATGTGCATAAAATCAATAAACGTGGCAGGGGAATTCCTAACCACCCCCCCCCCCCCCCCACGCCAATTGGGTTTAGGTGAACCTAAAAATCCTGCTTAACGGTCAACAATGTTTTACTTATTTAGAAAAAAATAAAATAACATTAGAGAAAATGAAGTCTGGGAGAAGAAATTTTTGAGGGGGTTTGGTACACAGCATCAAATACCATGTTTGGTACAAAGCTACCACATAAATTAGGAAGACAAAAAATCAAGCATGATTTTGAATTAAGTGTTTCGTTGTCACCGACAACTACAACATTAATGTACAACACCGCATAAAATCTACCACACTAATAAATGTTCAGTGTCACGAAACATTTATTATCCCAATCTAACCAGCAATGATATAATGTACATCAGAAGATCGATGATTAAGCACCTAACCTCCATCATTGCTTTTTCAGCTCTCTGAATCAGTGTACACAGGACTGTCTAGTTCTTCCATTCGTGCAGAGGCAAAAGACTCGTCCGTATCTACTGATGACAGGGAAGAAGGCGAGACATCAGAATCTGAGATGACCTCGTCATCCATAATGATGTGTTCATCATCAATCTCTGATGTATCTGAACCAGACACCCCCATCAGAAGCCTGTTTATGGCGCCCTTCGCTGTTTCCACAAACCATTCATCCTCAGGAAGGGCACTGTCAAGAAAGAATGTCTTGAATCTAGTATAGAAAAACAATACTATGGTGATATTTAGCCATGTAACTGAACCAGAAATACCTTTGTGGATCTATTCCTCTAGTAGAGAATGCCTTGATTGCGCGAGCAATTATGTCTGATGCTATCTTATGCACATGCCTAGAAGGATAACCAGCAAAACGTGCAATTTCAACAGTGAAGTGCATATCAAGTATTAACTGCAATGGAGAAGTCCGCATATTTGTGTTAGTGAGAAAGCGAACAAGACTTGCTAATTAAATAGCAAATTTTGTCCTTTTTTAGATGCATACGTCATAAAATTTTGTATTGATTATTGACGTTTTCCAGTTTGATCGAACTGGCTGCAGAATGCCAAAGGATACTGTATCTTGCGGCTTAACTTCTTGGGAGTGCTTCTAAATTAACAAGGACTTTAACACACTAAAGAAACAAATTGAGCACGTCTAAACTTCGTTAAGGCATAAACTAGGCCCCTGTTTGGTTTAGATAAAAATCAGATAGTAGATTTTGATAAAAGTTAATGGAATGTGCGGTTAAAATTAATTATTGAATTTGACTTAGATCTTTATTGAAATTTTAGCTGAACCACACAGGGGCTAGGTATATAAATCTGAGGGCTTGATTCACGATCAAGGGTCCAACCTTTAATTTGAAGGTCCTGAGATGAAGTCTGCACCTCATAAAACAAAGAAAAAAGGTTTCATGCCTTTTCCCGAAGTATCTGCCATCTAGCATTAGACCAAATATCGTGGTAAATTAAATACCTGCTGCAACCCTACTGGCCGAAGAGGAGCAGAATCATGCTCTAAAACACCCCAAAATTCCTGCTCATCAGACAACCACATCACCACTGTTTCGGTTAGCCTGGCAAGTAAAACCTTCTGTATTTTCTCTCTTCCTAGTAAAATATCTCCAGCCACAGCTGCTAGTTGTTGCAGTTTCCCAAATAATGCCTGCAGAAAATGAAACTGACAGTCAAACTAGTAGTAAAAAAGAGTTGGGTATATCCTAGGCTTTTCAGATTTGTGTTAATGCCTCCAAATGAATAAAATCTTATACATATTACATATGAAAAAGGGCATATGCAAGAGGTCAATTTAAACATGGTTGTTCAAGTACTGTAGCACAACCAGCAAACTCTGTACCTTTAAATTCCAGATAACTAATTACATCATACATCTAGGTATTATGGAGAGAAGTTGTTAGTATTCATCAAAAGATTTCATAATTGATGACGAAATAAGACAGTATTTTTCATCAGTATAGATCAGAGAACACAGCCACATCAAATAACTTATAATCAGTGCCAAATGATAATAAGTAACTCAAGGTGGTGGTTGGGGGGGGGGGACATAGAAACCTGGAATGGCAGTGAAGGAAGAGGATCAGAGTTCCAGATGAGATCTTCCCCTTTTCCATCTAAATATATTTGTCCACCTAATCGGGTCTCGCCATCTCTCGAGTAGATGAAACTTAAAACATATTGCCGACAGAAATGATCTCTGAGTTTGTCCAGTGAATGCTGAAGTTGACGTCTCCACTCTTTAGGATCTAAAGAATTATTTCCAGCAGGCAATATATTATCAGCTACTGCAATCCCTGCTTCCTTGCTTTCATACAACACATTCCAAATTCGTGAGATTACCATAGGCAATAGTTCTTCGGCTATAGTAAATGCAGTTCCCAATAATGCAAGCTGTTGAGAATCTGTTTCAGCTTTATATGATACTGGCTCTTTTAGCTCCGTAAGATTGTCGTCTTCAGAGGGTCCAGCTAAGGCTTTAATCAGAAAATCAACATACTTGTCGAAAAGTTGAGCAATCCTCATCAATATGTTTCCACCAAAATGCAGGATGACCAAGTGAGTTAGCTGCTCAACTATCTCCTGTACATTATTGAATGTGTCAAGCTTATCTCAAGATATGCATATAACAAAAAGTTGGCATATTTATTGTGTAGTTCGTGAATGTGCGACAATAGTAACAATATATATGTTCAGGACAATAGAGTTGGCTCTCTTTCCTTCCCCTGAAAACATCTTAACAAAGCAAACCACGATATAACAAAATACATCTGCATATATAGAGCAGTAGTTCTCTCATAGCAGGCAGTTCAATGCTTCCAGAAGGCTGTTTTTATATCCACATAATCACATTTGACTGAAAAAGGCTACATAAGTAATATTCCACTATGATTCATTACTAATGAAAAGCATATTGGACACCCAAGACCAAGTCCACACTAAGGCACTTACATCACAATGCTAATCTACAAGTAGTTAAAAGACCTGCCTCAAACGCTAGTACAGAAGGCATTGAAATATAGATGCATGACAATGTCAAACAATGTGGATAAACAACTTTGACATTTTTTTCAATTAAGTTCAACCACTTACGCTATGATCAAGCTCTATATGTACAGTAAGGGAGATAAAGACTCCATATTAACGTATAATCTTGTTAAAAGATGTGTAAATGGCTGTTTAAGAATGGGAACCTATGATAATCATAGCAATTAAAATCATCAACTCACCTTTACAACAAAGACGAACCTCATACCACAATCAACAAGCATAGTATCAGATGAAGTTGCAAAAGTAGAAAGCGGAGACGCAAACCGAGGTGATAAGTGTATGCTCTCATCGCTGCCTACCAAATCAAGAACCACTCTTCTGGCTCTTCTGAAATTTAATTCCAGGACTTCTTCAACATAGGGTTGCAAAAGCACCAAAAGCAACTTAGATAGTTTAAGGCCTTGTGATTCCAAGGTGGAGCAGTGGTGAAGACTAGCCTGAACACATACACTAGCAGCACGTAAAGCAGAAGCCGTATCAGAAGGTGGTGCATTTTCCTTGACCAACCTTACAAGCGATTCAATTTCCCATTCTGCCCATTGAACAATTTTATTACTATAGACAGGATTGTCACCAAACATCAAGCCTGATTCTTTAGTTGTCAATGAAATCATTGAGAACACAAGGTTAGACAATGTGGCGGAATATGTTTCTGGGTAGCAAGGACATAGTGCAAGAAAATCTTCAATGCTTCTCTGGAGTCGGGATCCATAAGATTTCAAAAATATCTGATGTGCTAAAGGACCTTTCCCAAGCTTTAATAAACCAGATAAAACCATCTTCAGTTCCAGTATACCAACTGAGGGCTGTTGGCTGATCTCAATAAGCTGGTTCTCAAGCATTGTTTTGCTTTCCAATAGAGCAGACTTAAATGAGGCATCAGCAGCTGAAACTTCCCCTGATACTTTCAGCTCTGGATAACTTCGCTCTTCAGCGTCAATTGCTTCTATTGCCTCCTCTATTTTGTGTTCCGCCAGAAGAACATCAATATGGTCCAAAAATTGCATCCTTTGATTTTCCACTCCAGTATAGACAATATCATTAATTTCACAAGCTTGCAGGCTATCCTGAACTTCCTGAATGTCACCGCTGATTTGGCTCCATTCTTCCAATTCTCGACAAACACCACCCATCAGATCCTGGACAAGAATCCCCTGGGAAGAAATATGCTTTTGGAGCTCATTTAACTCATGTTTCATTTCAACAACTTCATCAGATAACCTACAAAGATCAGTATAATAAGCTTATACACGAAAGCATAGAGTTAGTGATACGGAGGAGCGTGAGACGAGTCTGGAAAATGGTTCATTGAACATTGACATTCCACATAAATTATCTTCCTATGAACTTCAAATAAGGAGATGGATCTAATGCTATGATGCACCGACACGGACACATGTATCCAACATGATACATGTCGGATACATTGACACGCGATTTTTCAAAAAAAGCACTAACACGATACGTCGCCGACGCGTTGATTAATTCTTTAAAATTCTTCATTTATACGGTATAAATTTAATTTAATACCTTTAAGTTACAAACATATAATATTTTTAATAAAAAATAAAAAATGTGTATTGTAGAGTGTCCGAGTAGTGTCGGTACATACATACACATTAAATAGCATGTTCCTACTAATAGTCTTTGATTGTATTTTGAAGACAACAATTGAAAGTTTGAATATTAATCTAATTTTGAGAGATAAATCGTTCTCTAGAAAACTCGAAATCTCGGTATCTCTTTGGTTAATTTAATAAAACAGTGGTTTCCTGTATCCCTTGCTTGATTACTTCGGGTGGTGATAACAGTGCCCCTTCAGCAATTCTACTGGGGTGGTGAGCTATATTTTAATTTCCTTCAATTTCTTCTTCCACTCAGTTTCAGTTAGCGATTTCTGGACCCATTCAAACAGTATCAAGTAAATATGTGCATGGAAGTGATAACCACGTGCAGATCATTGAAAAAGATGTTACAGCTTAGGTCAGGTAATACAGGCAAAAAACTTCATAAGATTAAGGCAAGAAATAGTGTCAATTCTGGGTCAAGGAAGATCAAAATTCAGTCCAACCAACTAGAATGACATGACTCAAAGAACAGTGAGTTATTCAACTCTAAAACACTGAAGTTTATTGTAGAGTTAGATTCTTGAGAGAAAGAAACTCATATTTAACATGTCTTGTTACTTCAAGAAAACCATATTAATATTTATGTTGACCAACCCTTTTTCATCCTATCTTAGCACATACATATACATTTTTTTCCCATTTTTTTGGTAGCAGTAGACCAATTATTGGAAGAGCAAAGTAAGAATGTTTTGTCAATTTTCATTTTTATACCTGCCCGCAAGTAATGTTCTACAAATAAATACCATCTAAAGTTATTGGAGTTATATATGGCATGTCCTACTATAACACCCCGAAAATTCCCAATAGTCGTTAATCTTGAATTTGGGACCTTAGTGTAAGATGTTGAAAGTTAGGGGACCAAATAGATGACTTTCCATAGTTGAAGGATCCAATGTGCACTTTTTTTAAAAATTTCAAATTTTGGTAAAGAAATGATATGGAATTGTCATGTTTAGTCAAGGAAAAGATTATGGAATGTAACTTAGCCTCTGTTTGACACCCATTTTCTTCTCATTCTCATTCTCATTTTTTTCCTCTTTCTTCATTTCAACCACACATTCAATCCATAAAATAATACTACACATAAACCCAAAAATTCTCATTACTTTTTAATCACACATTCTTCCATCAATCACTATTCCATAATTTATTTATTTTTCCAAAATTGGTGTCAAACAGGGGCTTAATTTCTACTTTGATTAAATGTGATTGCATGATTTGATACAAATTTTGCATGTCAATTCCTAATTAATTGGTTAATTATTATAATTAGAGCAACTTTCATCTATTAAAAATTAGAAACATTATTTATGCATTTCTAATTAGCAATCTATTCATATGGTATGATAGAATATTTAATTTGGCATAATTAAATCAAATGTTTTAATTATATGTCAATGTCTTATTAGTAGCAATTATATATTTATTAGTATAGTTAATTGGGTAATTATTTGAGGGATTGATTACACACTATATGGAAAAACGTGTGGTATTAATAAGAGAATGAATGTTTATACCAAAAGTAATAGAGTCAAACCTTAGAGACCCCTATTTATACCCCCTCATATCACTTACACTCACACTACTAAACGTGTACTTTACACCTTTTCTTTTAACTCATCTTCTCCGTACACTTTGACATTACAAAGTTTAGCACGCATAGTGTCCAAGGAATTTTGGAGTGAAAGTCTAACAAGAATATTTCCTCGATTTACTTTGATCTTCTTTCATACAACTGTAAGTGTAGTAGTACGAATTGTTTTTTCATTATTTAAATTACAAAAATTTATGTTATGAATATGATGATACGGAAATTCAAGTTATGATTATTATAAGGGTCTTATATGTGTAAGTTCAAAGATCCGAAGTTTAGTAGCGCTAAATACAAGAATTATAGCCAAGAAGTTCAGATTTTAATTCCCCGTGTCTCCATACGTATGTTATGATTTTCCGTATTTAAAAATGAGATGAAATTCGTTATTACCCATTTCATGAGATTTATATCTCACATGTATATGTTAAACCTTTTATAAGTAACTAAAAATGTGAATTCGAGGTGGTCGGAGGTGGATTGTGCTTGCGTTGGTGAAAAGAAAGAATAAATTATGTAGTTTGATGATTTTTAGTAATGTTCATCGTATTTCTCTTTAAACAAATTTTAAATGTTTATATTTTAAGAAAATATTATATTTTTATTTTGTTTATGAAAGTATTCTTTACGGTACATGTATAATGATTCCAAAGGTAAAAAATTTGGGTCGTTACATCTACAATGAAGATACTAAGCACAGTCAACTTACGTGAAAAGTTAAGAATGTTTTTCCATCTGAGAGCTATTGCTAAATCAAGACAAAAATAAGAATTAACTTAATTCAATAGACAAAGTAGACTAATACTTAGTTAAGAATATTTTTCCATCTGAGAGCTATTGCTAAATCAAGATAAAAATAAGAATTAACTTAATTCGATAGACAAAGTAGACTAATACTTTCTTTATTGCAATTTTGTAGTGTGTACCTATGTTATCGCCTGCATACTATGAAGAATTAATTCTAGCAATGGTAATCCATGTATCAAGCTGAGCTTCTATCTTTAACTTTCCTATTCGAAGAAAATTGTCACTATTTATAGTATCTAAATGGATAAATATGGAAGCAAACATAAGGAGAAAAAATACAGACACAAAATATGAGTAAAGAAAGAGAGTACTAAGTCCTACTAACTTTTTGTTCTTTATCAATTCATTACTCTTACCTCAAAAAAGCCGAATATTTTGTGAGTGTATTACTACACAAGTTCTCTACGGCATCTTTTAAATCCAAAAGCTCAAAACAGATCTTCCTGATTCCCTACATAAATATGAATATTGGCTATTAATAATGGCACAAGTGATGGATGAAAGTAGTTCTTCGAAAGAGCCAAAATAACACGTTCAATTAGAATAGGTTTTATAAGTTTCATACAAGCTAGGAACTAATAAATCCAAAACTTCAGAAGCTCAATCTGTATCCCTTCCAAGAATTTAAATGTTATCTGATCTATTGTCAGTTATAAGACAAAACACCCTGAAAGAAACGACTGGTTATCTTTATAGAGGGACATGAAATGCTAAAACAATGACAATACACATGCCTCAAGGAACCGAGAGTTACAAAGCGAATTATCATAGCAAGGAACAATCTCTAAGGCAAAAGGCATTGTACTCCCTCTGTAGTGTCATGTAGTAAATCCAACAAGAAAATTATGCAGATACATAAAAAATAAAAAACATAACTAGATAGTGAGAGAGGTAAACCTATCCTTTCTGAAAAACCACAACTCGGAATTCGGAATCCTTCAATTTTCAAGTAATGAAAGCTGAGCAATAAGGAAACCACCCCAGGATAGTTTACAATAATTGAATTAAAGTAATACTCCATTTGCTAAAAATTGGGAAAGAAGAGATTTTTGGTTAAATCTTTTACCTTTTCAGTCTTGGACTGGTAAATGGTGTCGATCTTGGACTGCGGTGTGACACTTTCCATGGATGGGAAATCATCTTCTTCTTCACTGCTCTCCACCATCTTCATCCTCTCCAGTGTTGGAATTATTGATGGATTTACAGTTTCACGAAGCTCTGAGCAAGATTCAGGGCAGCACCAGTGTGTGTGTGAGTGTGAATAGAGTGGAAAAGCAGAGAGAGAGAGAGAGAGAGAGAGAGCAATTTGGGACACAGAACAGAAAAGAAGATTTTCGGTTTGAATTTGTGAACCTAACATAATAGTGCAAGTTTAAGCAAAATGACTTGCGACTTGATCCCCGGACTCAGGTGACCCGGGTTCATTGAGTTGCGTAGACTGGGCCGGACTCACCCAGGCGTTCAAACTTTGGAATTTTTCAAAAATCAGATAATATTAATTAGATAATTAAAATTAAATTAAGGCACAGTAACATACAATTTATGATCACAGTTACATACTAGTCACAATCACAAATGTTATGATCACAAACACACAAAATGTGGGTCACAGTTGCAAATTTAGTCACAAAGACACATTTTTATAGATCACCACTTATTTATCGACTACAAATAATTAAATTAATTGATCACAGCTTATTTATCAATCACATATTGGATCTTAATTTGCAAATAGAATGATACATCCTAGAGGGTCTCTTGTCAAGTTATCAAGTATTCAATAGAAGAGAACATTCTTGAATTCATGACGATGAATCAATGGGATTTGAGGTCCTTCATAGACTAATCATGATACTCGATAATTTCTCTCTCACAAATAGGGAATGATAAGATGTGCAATCGTGAATGATTAGCCTTAGGGACTATAACCCTTAAAATTCCTTATGTATAAGGTTTTTAATTAGAGTCCTCTTAATTGTAAAAGTTCATATCCAATAGATGCTTCTAGAGCCTAATAACTGGATCACTAAAATTGGCACTATTTAATTAGATAGCATGTATAACAATTGTTAATTAAATATAGAAGCCCACAATAGGAAATAATATCCCAACAATTTTTCACTTGAGTTACATATGCTTTTTGAAAACAATTGTATTCCATAACCTTATATGTATACTAAATTTGATATCTTATCTTGAAACATCTCCTCAGTTACAATATGGTCCATCTCCAATACTAGCATGAGATCAAAGCGACATCCGTTACACTTGTTTAGTAACTAGATCCATCAATGGTTACCATACCTAATATATAAAATAACTAGATCAAGTATGGATGTGAAACAGGAAAATTACATGCAAATCGATCTCAAATATGCCTATTACGAAGTGGTACTTCTTTATTCCATAATTAAATCAATCTTTAGTCTTCCAACCTTATGTTTAAACCACAAACACAAAGAACAGAGTAAATAAAATTTAAACCATATACTTTATTTTGCAAAAAATCGAACGTATTTATAAATATCGCAAATATGCATCTAATCAAAAGAACATCCAACAAACACAAACTCCCACTAAATCAACATATTATCAAATAAAATCACACTCATATGAGCAGTATGCTCGTGAAAAACTTTAAGTGGTAAACATTAGTGAGCGGATCTGCTATCATCGAATTTGTTCCTATATGTTCTATAGATACTATATTACTATGAACTATATCCTTAACAACCAAAAATTTAATGTATGTATCCTTCAACTTCGAAGAGCTTCTATTGTTATTTGAATATAGCACTGCCGATTTATTGTCACGAAAAATTTTATGTGGTCTTTCAATACCAATCACAATTTGTAGCCTAGAGACCACATCACCTGATTTGTTGCCTTATAACAAGCTATGAATTCAGTTTCCATGATAGAAGGAGCTATGAGTGACTATTTAGCACTCTTCTAGGAAAAAGTACCTCATACCGCAGGTGGACATAGCACAAAGAAGATCTCTTAGTGTCTTGAAAACTCGCAAGATCGGAATCAGAATATCCAATGATTTCCAAATAACCTGACTTCCAATATATGAGCAAGTAGTCTTTTATTTTCTGTAAATACCTCATAACCCATTTGACTGCTTTCCAATGATCCATTTTAGGGTTACTGAAATACCTATCTAACATTTTTCCTATGAACGCTAGATCCGAATGCATACATACTTTAGCATATAAGACTCCCTACAACCAATACATAAAGAATCTTTTGCATCTGTTTCCATTTCATCTCATTCTTGGGGCATTGATTGAGACTAGATTGTCATCCTTAGCAATGGAAATATCTCCTTATGCACAATCTTTCATGCTAAATCTAGAAAGAACCTTTTCAATATAACTCTTTTGTGATAACTCATAATAACCCTAGAGCGATTTTGATGTATCTTAATTCCTAATACAAAAGAGACGTCCCCAAGATCTTTCATTTCAAAATTCTTAGTTAGAAATTTCTTGATTTCGTGCAATAAGCCTATATTGCCGATGGCCAATAGAACGTCATCGACATAAAGCACTAGAAAGATGAATTTGCTTCCACTAAACTTGTGATATACTTAACCATCAACTGCATATAGCTCAAAACCATACTAGATAATGACTTGATGAAATTTGTGATACCATTGAAATAAAGCTTACTTGAGACCATAGATGAATTTTTTTTAACTTGATGACCATAAATTTTGGATCACCTGGCATAGTTTTTTAGATGCACCATATATATGGTTTCCTCAATGTTACCATTGAGAAAATCAGTTTTTACATCCATCTAATGTAACTCTAAATTAAAATGAGCTACAGTTCGAACCAAGTGAATCTCAAACCTCTAGTGCATTTTTCGGCGCTAGCATCATTGCCCATGATCGGGGACCACCACACACAACCTCCTCACATCATGGTGCAGCTATTGAGACCATGAACTTTCTTTAATTTCAACAAAATGCAGAATCCCCATCTCTCCCAGTTCGTGAACAGGGCTTCGTGAAATCCAGTCTCCAATTGAAGGTTATGAGTTGATCCAAACCAGAAATTCAACCAAGTCGAGTATTCTATACCATTAAATGAACATCGATATCCTTGCAATTGAACAAATTCATCATTATCCTCTTTCAATTTTCGATTCCAATGCTGCCCATTTTCGGTCCCAACTAAATTCTTCAATACCATTGGTTTTAGGAGACCTAACAGTCCCTATGAGAACATCCAATTTGGGCGGAACCTTTGCATTGGAATTTCTACCCTTTTGCATGCATATTGAAATAGCTAGGAATGTAGTTTCTAGGAAGAATCTGATGATGAATAGAACTCCATTGATATTAGATACATCAAAAACCCCTAGGTTGGTTATCCTGGGTTCTAATTATATCAATCGGATTGCATTGGAAAGCATGTCCATTGGCACACAAAACGAGGTAGGAAATTATGTTGTTTCTGGTCAATTTTTGGCCACGGGACGTATTCCATTGGCTTTAGAGCATAGGAATCCTCGAGATTAATACATTGGCATCTAATCAAACTTAGGCCATGAGTGCCACTAATGCGCATATCCCACCCTTATGTAGGCAACCTCTACCACCACGTGCAGCCCCATGGGATAACGAATTTGCTATACCACACCAGCTGCTCCGCCACTACATGCTCAGGGTCAGAAATCACATGTTGTTACTTTATCTAGATGCCACACTATCTTTAGGCTAAATGGAGCTAGAAAAAGTCATTTTCTCAGGTGCTACGAACCCCAAGAGTCCTCTGATCATAGGCTCTTGTCTAAGGAGTCTTACATACATCATGGTGAGCCTGTAGTGTTATTTATTGAGGCATGGGATGTAATTCTATCTGTGCCATACAAGTTTACACTTGTTGGAAAATTTAAGCATCTCAAACCTTCTATGATTAAGGTACGCAATAGTTTTCTTCGCTTTGGATTTTGTGGTGACTATGAGATAGGTCTTATTGATGCCACACATATTTTAATTCATTTGGCGCATAAGGTTGACTATTCACGATTATTCCTCAAACTCACTTGGTACATTGATGATTGCCCTAGCGAGTTATCAAATGGACTTGAAGCTAGCAGCATGAGGTCCATATTGCTCCTGTTTAGGTTTTCCTTTCTTTTGTTGCCCATTCATTTTCGGGCAAAGAACGGTTTGTTTTCTATAGCTAAGGTTATTGGACTTTCGCTTCGCATTGATGAGGCTACTTCTGATCTTTGTCATCCTAGCGAGGTGCGGGTTTGCCTTAAGGTTGATTTGGATTCTAAGCTCCCTGATAGGATCTGGATAGAGAGAAAGACAAGAGGAGTGATTATTAGCAGCCTGTCACTAATAAGATACTTGACTTTTGTGATCAATGTACACATATGATCATTGTATGGTTAGCTCACGACCTGCACCACCTCCTTCAGCCCTTGTTGTACCAGTTGTTGACCTTACTCCTCAACCTGCTATCCTAGTTAAGAAAAGGGTAATGGAATGGAGGTTATTTCTGAGCATCGTCAGAGGTGGACACCAATTCACAAAGATCGGAGGAGATAGCACCTTATGAGCACTTCGGGTGTCCATATTCAGTCTTCTCCTCAAAATGTTCCTTCTACAGCTAGTGTTGATCCCCAAGTTACAGTTGCTATACATATTTAGGTACAAATAGTTGCTCCACATATGGCTTCTACAATCAGTACAACTCTGCCAGTTACTAGCATTCATGTTCCTTATATCTTCATATCAGTTTTGTTTCTCTTTTAGTTCAGAGTTTTGTAGCTTATTCCTCGACTAGTCAGTAGATTTAGTTGATTACTATATCAATTGTTTTCCCAATGATTCAGTCAGTTGTTCCTACCAGTATAGCTCGATTGATCATCTCTACATCAACTGCTGCTACTTTGACTCCATCACAGAATGCCAAATCAGTCTATGGTTCATATTTTGATCCATTGGTTAACATTGTAATATAGAGACCACATGTATAAGTTGACTCAGATGATACAGCTTCAATGGTCAAACATATCCCAAGTCCTATACCAGGTTGGTTTGAGGTACATGTCATTGTTACTCTTCCCATTTGCCAGCAGAATGTGGAGGCATCCATTTCTTCTCTACATTCCAAGTAGTCAGATACAGAGAGTTTGGCACAGATTGAGGTACACTATTAGGGCCCTTTTCATAGATCTTTTTCCAATGACTTGGTTGGTATAGCTGAGAGGACAGAGGATGATGGCTTTGTCCTAGTTGGTTAGAAGAAGCACGCACGAGCTACTGATATCTCATTGCCGAAGAGGATCACTAGGAGTCAGTCACATGACACCTCCTCACATACTCCAATGCTTGAAGAGACTTATTCAGCTTCATCATGTATAATTTTTTGGTCATTTTGGAGCCCTTTGTTCTTGAGCAGGGGTTTGATTTTATTTGACGCTATCAGCACTTCGACAAAGGAGTCCGGAATGAGTCGAATAAGATATGGATTTTCTAGAACGTGGGGACTACTGTTACTATTCTTGCTGATCACACCTAGTTCCTTTACGTTAAAATTGAGGATCCCATACTAGCACGCCTCATTTTCTAGACTCATGTCTATGCCTCCTGCGATGTTGCTGTTAGGATGGATTTGTGGGCGGGTCTTCACCGTATTTTCCTCTCTATGGATGATCCTGGCTAGTGGGGAGACTTTAACGTTATTATGCGTGGTGGTGAGCGTACTAGTCACATCATTCGTGATCGAGGTAGTACTGATTTCTCTGATATAATGTTGGATTTTGGGTTAGAAGGTGTTGGTTTTTCAGGAAGTTAATATACTTGGACCAATGATCGGACTAATGGTCTGGTCATGGAGAGATTGGATAGAGTACTGATTAACTCTATACCTGCAATGTTTTGTTGAAAGCTTACAACGAGGCATCGAAATCAAACTTCTTCTCATCGCTCGCATTGGTTTCTACAATGAACTTCCGAGTATGATTTTGGTCCCAAGCCATTTCGTTTCCTCAACGTTTGGACCAAGAACAATGATATTTTAGCATTCGTCTTTCAAAAGTGGTCACTCTAGTTTACAAAATGGGAAAAATATATAAGATGATATGCTTGATGAGAATTTGATGATAGATTGATATGATCAAAATGCTCGCCTTGAGAAACATATGCTTTAAAATGAATGGCTATTAGTTTGTAAAAGATAGAAGGAATATATGGATTACATGAAAAATTTATAATATATATTCATTTATCAATATGATATCAATTGTTCAATATTACTTCATCTTGTTTGTCATAATCAAAAAAAGGGAAATTGTTGACATATGATTGATTTCATCTTTAATATTTTGATCATAAAAAATAAGATTAATATTGTTTCTAACAATTGATTTTGAGTGATGATAGTTCAATGCTAAAACCAATCAAAAATTGTCAAAATCAATACAATATAAATCGGACTCGAAATGAAGATCAAAGTGGAAGTTAAGCATTCAAGTCAAATCATTCGAGATGAGAGCTTAAAAGACAAACGTAAAAAAAAAAAGGGCAAGATCAATACAAGTCTAAGAGGCAAACTTGAAAACAAGATCAAAGACTAGTCTTTTTAGTTCAAATATAAAGATACTAATACTTTGATTAAAGCTCAAAAATCGTTTTATGTACGAAAAGATTATTTCATAAAAAAACATTGCATAAAAAAAATAAAGTCAAAATGGACGTCTAGTTGACCGTGCCGATGTCCGATTCGCCAACGATCATTTTTTAACCGTTCTGATTTCAGACGCACAATGGCTAGCTGGGTAGTCCAGTTCAGGATGCGAATGTCCGGTTCGCCAACGGTCATTTTTTTAACCATTCTGATTTCTAACGCACAACTGCTAGTTGGATCGTCCGGTTCAGGATGTGGACGTCAGAGTGGGTTGTCCAGTTTGTAAGAACTTTGGACGTTTTGACTGTTATAAATACCACTTCACTTTGCATTCATAAAACCATCAGAAGAGAGATTTCTTATGAAATATATTTGTGAAAATTTTTCTTTGAGCTTATATTTTTACATTCATTTCATTTATTTCTTCATTACAAAAACTTTTATTATTGAATCAAACATTTTGAATCATTTCTCTCATCAAAGTTTTTTTATTTCTCTTTGTGCTTAACTTATTCATATCAATCTTAAAAGAGATATATTTATTTTTGAAGAAGATTTTTGCACTTACATTGTATAAACTTTTCTACTTCTTCATATTGAAAACTTTGATTAATTAAATCAAACTTGTAAAAATATCATATTTATCAAAGTTTCTCATTTCTCTCTTAGTACTTAATTTATTACAATTATTCATTAAAATATATATATATATATATATATATATATATATATATATATATATATATATATATATATATATCTTGAGAAGATTTTTGAACCAACTTGCATTTATTTCTTCTTTATCTTTTCATGAAACACTTTGATTGATTGAATCTAATTTTTTATTATCATATTCATCAAAACATTTCATCTAACACTTGAGCTATCATTTATTATTATTCATTGAAGTGTTAGCCTATCTAGTACTTAACTTTTTATATTAATTATCAAGAGAGAAATTCCATTGTAAAATCCCTTTGATAAAGTATGGGTCATGTTGAACTCCCGTAAAGATCAACATTGTATAAGAATATGTGCTCTTTGTTGTAAGTCACCGTGTAGGTCATATTGAGGTCTTGTGAAAGCTCAATAGTGGGTCGTGTTGAGGTCCCGTAAAACTCAACATTATATAAGAATCAGTACTCTTCATTTGTAAGTCACCGAAAGCGTTGTAAAGGGTTGGATTGCACCATAAGTCAATCAACATGGTGAAAAGTTATTGCTCGTGACGTAGATAATTGCTTTGGATCGAACCTCCATAATTATATTATTTGTATCATCTCTCCCTTTTATTTATCTATTTTATATTTGTACTTATTATTTGAATTAATTTATTTAGTCTTTACTTTCTTGAATTTAGATTAATTCTTCGTAAAAGTTCTAAAAACCAATTCACCCCCTTCTGTTTAGTTATTTTTAGGCTATCAACTCCCTACTCATCTTCGGAGATGACTACTCTATGGGAGAAGTTCTTCAGGTTGAAATAGGAACTGCATTGGTAGAATCGTAGTATATTCGGTGATGTATTCTAGCGGGTGATGGACGTTGAAAATAGGGTCAACAGGCAAATATTGATTATAAAAGAGACCCTAAGCATGTAATCTATTTCATCATGCACAAGTTGATCTGAACCGAATCTTATCCATTGAAGAGGGATTCCAAAGTAAAAGGTTGGTTCATATTGGATGTGTAAGGGGGACCATAACACCCGATATTTCCGTGCGATGGTTTAGGGACACTAGACCAGATTTTGTATCAAGACTATCAGGGGGAAAATTTTATCTACTCCAACTGATATTCAGAGTTCGACTATCTCTTTTTACTAAGATATCTTATCAGCTCCTTCACAATCTCTGGATCCCGTCCACCCTGATATCATTTCCAAGCTATTGACGGAGGCAAATAATATGAAACTTAACCGCCCCCCTTTGATTCATGAGGTACAGAAGGAGATTTTCAATATTGACGTTGTTCCTATGGATTCTCATCCTTATTTTATTAGCATTATTGGGATATTATATAAGATGATGTGTACATGGCTGTCATTGATTTTTCAGAAAATGGTCATCTGCCTCATGGTTTCACAGCTACATCTATTATCTTGCTCTTAAAGAGGGAAAATATCTGCATATGGACGAATTTCAGACCTATCAACCTATGTACAGTATTCAATAAGTTTATCTATCACCAAGCTTTTGAACTCCAAATTGAGATCATTGCTGCCGCATATTATTTCTCCTTAGCATAGTGGTTTTATCCTCAATCGCCTTATTGTAGGTAATGTGTTTTAGCTCAGGAACTCCTCTACACTTTGGATGATAGAGTGCTAGGGAGAATACTATACTGAAACTTGACATGGTTAAGGCCTACAATTGTATGGATTGGGGATTCATATATGCTATACTTGAGGCATTTAGATTTGATCAGATGTTGATTGATAGGATCAGATGCATCTCAGAGTGTTAGTTCTCAATGCTCTTAAATGGCCGTCGATATGGTTTTTTCTCTTCCTCATGCGGTCTCAGACAGGTTGATCCCATATCACTGTCTTTATTCATTATCACTGCATACTACTTCTCTCTCCTGTTCACTCAGAGGTTTCAAGCTTATCCTAGTATACGTTATCGACATCGGGGTAATATTTTTGGGTCATACCTTTTATTTGTTGATGATATGATCATATTTGCCAACGGCCAAACCAGTCTATCAGGAGGTCCTCGACTGTTTGGAGTATTACTGGGGGTCTCTCGCTAGTTTGTAAATAGAGACAAGAGCGATCTTATACTACATGGATGAGCGTCAGATATTTAGATTAGGAGACTGGTCATAGCAGTTGTTCACTTATTTGAGGGTTCCCTTGTTAAAGGGCTCTAAGAAGAGTTTTCTTTATGATGATCATATTTAGAAGGTCAGGAGCAGAATCCCGGGTTGGGCTTCACTATTACTTTCATATGGATGACGTATTACTTTGTTGAGGTCTATACTTTTCTCTATATAACTTTATCTTCTTCAGATAACGCAGACTCCCAAGGTTATACTAAAGAAATTAGAGAGCATCTTTGTACGGTTCCTATGGGATTTGAAGGATTAGGTACAACGATTAAATTGGAGAAGTTGGAAGGAAATTTGTTTTCCAACTAATGAAGGTGGACTAGGCTTCAAGAGATTGGAGGACGTGGTGGACTCTTTCTCCATGAAGCTTTGGTGGTTGTTTCGATTTCAGAGATCTCTTTAGGCTCAGTTTTTACTGAGAAATTTTGTTTGGGGACACATCCACTATTTGCAATAGTTCTCAGTTCAGCCTCTTCTACATGGAAGAACTTGAAGTTAGTTGGGCCATGAGTGGAGCCATACATTTCGTGGTACCTTGGAGCCAGCTAAATATTCTTCTAGCATGATTGTTGGATAGCTAATACTACATTGGCATAATTATTTTCACACAGGTAGCACACATCTATAAGGGTGGATGATTACTTTGATGGTCCTGGGTGGGAAATTGGACGATTATTACATTCTCTTCCACCACTTATAGCGCAACAGATCGGAGCTATTCATTTATGTACAGATGTCCTTGATTGCATAGTTTAGAGAGACACATCAGATGGTAGCTTTCCTACAAGTCTAATTGGTAGTTGGTTCGTACAGTTCGACGGCCTCAAGACTTATATCATTTATTTTGGAGTTCCATTCTGCCTTCCACCGTCCCGTACTTCTATAGAGACTTTGGCAGTATCTGATTCTTGTTGATGTTATACATCGGCAGATTGGATGTCACTTGGCCTCTTGATGCTAGTGTTGTTCTGAGACTAAAACCATCACTCACCTTTTCACAGGCAGCACCATTTCAGATCAGGTGTGGTACTATTTTGAGGGCATTTTTCATATTCCTATAACGTCAAGAAAGAACGTTGAACAGAGATTCCAGAGATGGTGGTATTCTAGACAGCACGTACGGAGTGGTCACATTTATATCATTATCCTCTACTGATTTTCTGGTTTATATGGATTGAGAGGAATGATGTGAAGCACAGGGAGACCCGCCAATATCTTTTCTTCACATGGGAATATTATTTAGAGATTCAAACTGGAGAGGGGATTTGGCTCTTGCACATCTATTTGGTATTTTTATGACTCTCCCTCTACCATCTATTATGCTTCTTTAGCGTACTCTACCAGTAAGATCTTATAAGATCAATACTAATGGATGCGTGAAGTATGGATTTGCGAGCGGTGTGGACATCATTAGAAACCACACAGGACATTGCATCAGGGCATTTTCAACATCATATGACCCATGTCTGATTTTGAAGGCCAAACTCAGAGCTATACTAGATAGGATTCTATTGGCCAAAAGACTTAAAATATTAGTTATTTGAGTTAAGGCAGATTCTACTATAGCTATTCACTGCATCACCATGGGTGGAGGACTATGGATGATTCAAGGCATTCTTAGACAAATCAGAGATCTCATCTCATTCGATAGAGATATAGTTTTCCAAATCTCAAAGAGATGAATCACGTTGCACGTTCTCTTTCTTCAGAGGGATGGGATCATCGACGCTAAAAAGAGTATTGACTATTGGACCTACCTCGATAGATTAGGGCACTTGTGCAGATTAATAGACATGGACTGCCCAGCTTTAGATGTCTATTGATTAGTTGTGATTTTCATTTGCTCTCTTTGTATGGAAAGTAGTACTTTCCCATTTTTTTCCCAATTATTTTTCTACATTTGTTGCCTTGTTTGCATTTAGAAGGTCAGGTATGTCCAGTATCGGACCCAGCATCCAATCTCAGCCCGGGCGGACGTTGACAAGTCAACGTCGACAATCAACGATCGTAAGAGCGATGTCGTTTATTAATATTTAATTATTTAATATTAAAAATTATTCAATATATATGTAAACTCACTAAAACGTAAAATTTATATATATATATATATATATACATATATATATATATATATATATATATATATGTATATATATATATATATATATATATATATATATATATATGAAAATGTATTTCAATACAACCCAAAATACTAAAGAAATACGCAATACAAGCTACTCTGTAACTGTGATCGTAGACAACTGTATTCTACGGGGATCTCATGTTTTGAAAACGTTGCAATATTGCTTCATTCTCAATTTTTTCAAAAATCTCTTTCTCCATGTAAACCACCAAATTATCGTTCAACCAGCCGTCTCCCATTTTGTTGCGTAAGTCACTCTTGATTAGATTCATAGCAGAGAATACTCTCTCAACACTTGCAGTTGCAACAGGTAAAATCAAAACCATTGTGATCAGCCTATAAACCAACGGTTCTTAATTGATCGTTCATTATCGTATAAGTTATCTCATATATTTCATCGGAGCCCAAACATTTCTATCTCATGTTATAAGGCTTCTCAAACGTCCAAACCATGTTTTATTGTCGATTGATAATCATTCTACGCGTATTGGAATTAGGTTGAGAGAACGTGAGTGAGCCTTGTATCTGTTGTTCACGTCAATAGTACTTAAAACGAGATCAAAAAATTAGCACCGTCAGTAAGGAACATCACAATAACCATGAACATTCCGATGAAAAAAGTTCACCAGAGGATTGTTGGGCATCCCCATTGAAAAAAGATTTGTCTTGAAAATGAACAAGAGAAAGCCCCAAAAGTTGGAAAAATTTGATAGTTTATTAAGGAAAAAATGAGTTCGGATCGTGATATCCATGCCAGAAGGGTAAAAGAGAGCTTTCATTAAGAGGTCCCAGTGGGTCGGCATCGAACGCACCACCACCACCACAGGCGTAGTGGAATGAGAGTAGCTACTCAACTCACCCGAGAGATAGCTACCAAAGCTGCTATATGAGGAAGATCACCCACCAAAATATGGCTATGCAAGAACTCTTCATACAGATGCAAAGTCATGGAGGACCTCCAATTCCTCATTTTGCACCACAAGGATTTCCGCATGATGATGAAGTCCAAAGTCAGAGGGTCCTGCCTCTGAGGCATGTTAGGGAAGTTAGCCCCTTGAAAGGAAAGTGGGGATTGATATTTCCTCAAACTATGCTTCTGGCTAACCCATCGAAGTCCAGGTTGACATGGAGGATAATTTTCCTCTTCAGTAGGAGCCATAACACAGATCGCAAAGGTCTGTTAGAGTGTTTGACAAAATTTGCCATACGGAAACCAAGCACAGGCTATCTCAACCACCTCCCACACCTAGGAACGGGCGCAACTGCCACCTCTGATGACCCCGCTATCGGAGGAAAGCAAAGACGTGTTCCAAGTGCTACCTTGCCTAGAAACAGGCACCACAAGAGGGAGAAGATGGATCCACCCATGTATCATGCTGACGAGAAAGAAGATTCGGATGAACTCCAGATATCTTGTGAGCTCGATGATGACGATAAAAAACTCTGGTGTTGTTATTTTTAATTTTTTGCAATTTCGTTTTGAAAACCACTTTTGATTGTTGATATTTCTGTTCAAACATACTTCGGGATCAACAAGTGGTATTAGAGCTCTGTTTTTTGAAAAGGGTTAGGGTTCTGTGATTTTTGAAACCCTAAGTATTCAAAATTTTACGTTTCTGGAAAACTGTGTGATTATTTTAAATTCTTGTGAAAACAAATTGTAGTTTCTGGAGAAATCTAGTCAATCTGCCTTCAATTAAACTTTTGATTGGTTCTATTTGAGACTATGTTTTTCTGAGTTAGATCTAAAAAGATCTTGAACGATCCGTAATTATTCTTGAGGTTTCTTGAAACTTCCCTTGAAAAATCCTTTAACTCACTTTTAATCTGAAAAAATCTTATGTTTTTCACCGAGTTCTAGCGATTCTTGGTAACTCACTACTGAGTTGTGGTGGAATTTTGTAACTCATTTTGGTTACTGATGAGTTGAAAGTCACTCCGATTTTTATTGATTTCTTAACTTACTCTTGAGTTCTACTGAGTCACTCCAAATCGTCGAGTTTCTCACACTATTTGGATATCATGGTACAATTTTGATATTCTTTATTCATCTGCTTCATTCTGAAACTTTAAATTTCAGACTCTAGTATTCTTCTCTTAACCCTAGTTATATTTCTATTTTTCAAATTACACAATGTCTCAATGTGAGTGCGCTTATTAAAAAAAGTTATCTACCACTACTTACCTTTGTCCAACATCTCATAAAAGAGTCTAGGAATCTGAGGAAGCAATGGGCAAAGGATCTTCACCCCTTAAACCTATCAAACTAACTGTTCAATTTTATAAATTGCTCTTTTGATCATCTTTACTTGTGATTATATAACTCTATTTTCCATGAACTTATATTAAATAATCTGCTTTACAAACTTTTGTAAATTTTATGATAAGTAAAAATTACTACATTGTTATTTCTTGCTAGAAAATTTACATATTCTATGAATTTCTCACACTACTTGATTGTGATATACTCCATGTATAGTATATATCTTATTACGTGATTTAACTTGTTAACACGATAACTGCACATAAGTTTGAGGTTGAACTGTGGAATGGTTCTCTAGCGCTAGAAAATGAGAGCCATGTTGTTACAAAAGAGGCATGTTGCTGCCCTCGATGGGATTCGATCTACTAAGATTAGTGCCTATAGGAGATTGGAATTTTATGAGATAGCTTGGAGCTCAATTTTTCTTCATCTATCTGATAGTATGATAAGGAATGTTGGGAAAACTACTTTAGCTGAGGCACTATGGAAAAAGTTAGAAGCGCTTTATCTAACTAAGATGATGTCTAATAAATGTTATCTTTTGAGACAAATCTATAACTTTGAGTTTGGTTCTTCCTCTAGCTTAGAAGAAAACATTGATAAGTTCACAAAATTGATTCAAAATTTAGCTAACTGTGATGATCAACAAACTATAGCCCTGTTAAATTCCTTAGGTGATAAGCATATGGTAATTAGAAATGCCTTAGAATATGGAAGATGAGAACTTAATGCGGAGATTATAACCTCAGCTCTAAGAAATAGAGAACTTTAATTAAAATCTGAATTCAAAGACTCTAAGAGTGTTGTAGGATTGAATGTAAAAGAAAGATTGAACCAAAATAAGAGTAACAATTTTAGCATTTACAACTCTTATAAGAAAGGGAAAGCTTAGAATGATAAGTTCAAAAATGAGAACAAGAACAAAGGAAAACTTAAAAATAAAGTCAAGAAATGCTATTATTACGGGGAAACTGGCTACTTCATAAATGATTGTTTCAAGAAAGCTTTTGACATGATAGAGAAATCCAACTCTGATGGGTCAGTAACTATTGCTTGTAACAATGATTGTAATATGCAAGGAGTTGTCCTTGTTACTGCAACCACAAGAAACTCAAATGAATGGGTTATTAACTCTAGCTGCAGATTCTACATGAAGGGGTTGATAATTCTTAATAAACTTGGATGTTTTGGGAATGATAATAATGAAAAACTTAAGTTTTGTGAAGAATGTATTATTGGACAGCAAAACAAGCTGCCTATCAAAACTGGGATTCATAAGCCCATTTCTGTTCTTGAATATTTACATGCTCATCTTTGAAGTTCAACATCTGTAAATACTCTTAGTTGCTTTAGATCCTATCTACTTATGGTTGATAATTTTTGAAGAAAAATATGGACTTCATATTAAAGGCTAAATTTGATACTTTTCAAAACTTTAAGCAATGAAATTGATTATTGAAAATCAAAGCAATAAGAAAGTTAGAGCGCTTAGAACTGATACTGGTCTTAAATTTTGTAATTTTGAATTCAACTCTTTTTGTAAAGAATCTGAAATTTTAAGACACGGATATGCAACATATACCCCTCAGTAAAATGACACTGCTAAGAGGACGAATAGAACCTTATTAGAAAAGGTTGGATGTATGTTGTTAAGTTCTGGTCTTCTCAAAATATTCTGGGGAAGTTTTAAAAACTACCACATATCTAATCCACAAAATTCCTTCTAATGCCACTAACTTTCAAGTCCTTAAAAATTGTGGTCTAAAAAGTCTTCATATTATTCTAGACTTAAGGTGTTTGACAATGCAGCCTATTCTCATCAAAGTGAAACTAAACTTGAACCTATCTTTTTAAAATGTGTTTTTCGAGGTTATGGAGAAGAAACCAAAGGTTACATACTTTGGGTTAAAGGGTAAAATGATTTCAAGGTCATTACAAGTAGAGATGTCATTTTTAATGAAAATGACATGCCTTGTGCTTTTTTTTTTCTAACTTGAGATCTGTTGAACCTCCATTGATCAAATTGAGGTGGTGACTTCTCAATCTGAAACAGATCAAGCTCAAAGTAATACTAAAGATGAAAACTAGCCTCAAAATACTACTCTAGCTGATTATCAATTAACTAGAGAGAGAAGTAAAAGAAGTAGATTCCCTTTTACTAGCATCAGCAATGGTGTGACTAGATTATCTCAATTCTGAACCTAATATCTTTGAAGAAGGTATTAACTGTAAATATTCAATTTTCTAGAAAGAAGCTATGAAAGATGAAATTGATTCTTTGATTAAAAATAAAGCATGAATTCTTGTTAACATGCCTAATAATTAGAAAATAGTTAATTTTAAGTGGGTTTATAAAATTAAAAAAAGCTGAGACTATTGTTGAAAATAAGAGATATAAAACTATTTTAGTAGCTTAAGGGTTCACACAAAAAGAGGGCATTGATTATAATGAAATATTTTCTCTAGCTGCAAAATATATTTCAATCATAACTTTCTTTCCTTAACTACTCATTTTTATTGAGAATTGGATCAACTTGATGTTAAAATTGCTTTCCTAAATTATGACTTAGATGAAGTTATATATATGAGTCAGCCTAATGGTGTTGGAGTTAAGTCAAAATTTGAAAAGTTTGCTTATTAAAAAGCCCATTTTCATGGTTTAAAACAAGTACCTATGCAATGATATAAGAAATTTAACTCATAACCCTAGAATTTCTTAAGAGCATGTTTCTTTTATAAAGGTTCAGGTGGACCTCAATCTGTTTGTCTTCTGTTATATGTTGATGATATGCTCCTTGTATGCTATGATAGAATTAAGATACACTTAATCAAATCAAAATTGAAATTTGAGTTTGAAAAGAAGATCAAGGTCAAACCAAGAGAACTCTGGGCATAGAAATTAAAAGAGACATAACTATTTACACTCTTTATGTGAATCAGTGCTCATATGTAAAAAGGTACTTGAAAAGTTTTCTATGTTTAAATGCGAACCTGTTACACTGCCTCTTGTCAATCACTTTAAATTGTCAAGTGAACAATCACCTAAAACAAATTAAGAATTTGAAAGATTGAATCAAATTCCTTATGCTAATATTGTTTATATGATGTATTCCATGGTATGTGCAAAACCTTATTTGGCTCATGACATAAGTATGTTGAACATATTTACGAAAAATCGAGATGAAACACATAGCTTACTATAACATGGATGCTAAGATATTTAAAATATTCATCTGTGTTAGGATTGAAATTTAAAAAGTGTAATGATGGCATAATTTTGAAGAGCTACACAGATTCTAATTTTGTAGGTGATTTAGAAAAGAAGATATACTTTTTAAATTTTCATACCTTGTGATGGGTGCATTAGTTGGAAATTCCAACCGCAAAAAATTGTGGCTCTGTCTTCAACTGAGGCATAATATATTACAGAATGTGATGTTGTTAAGGAAGGATTGTGGTTAAGAGAAAATAAACTTCTTAACTTGTGAGTATTTTTCAAGTTAATTTTCCTCACTTAATATAGAAAATTTTACACATAATATCTTGTTTGTATACAATTTGAACGGCCCCTACATTAAAGTAATTGGTCTCAAACTTGAAAAAGGAAAGTTTCAAAAAATTAAACGAGCAACGATTTGGCTACTAGGCTCTACCCATGAGCTAATATGTCAAATCAAACCGTTCTTTTGTATACTAGCTGAGTTCTGCAGGTTAAATGCTAAGCCGACTCGGCTCTATTCATTGCTATCCCTATATAGACATTAAATAGAATTGACCAGAGTCAACGAAACAAAAATTGTAAATTTGGGCTTTCATATCCAATTTAGACTCATTCAACTCAATAGGTGTCCAAAATTCACGTTTTTTTTTTCTCTCACTCCGTTTTCTTTATTGGTAGGTGGATTGTATCCAGCGAAAATAGAAATTGAACATTTCACATCTAAAAGACCGGGTATAGACTTTCATACTATTTGTTTTCAAAAAGAATAATTTGTTTCATATAGAAAAGAAAGCATACAAATCGGAAAAAGGGTCATACATAGTTCAACGGATCTCACATGTAAGAAAATGAACCATCCCTGGACCAAATGAAAGTTTAAAACCTAGGTAATTATCAATAAATTAATTAATATTCTGAATTAATTAGCATACGATAGTTCAATGAATTTGGTTATAACTATTTGACAAAATATTGGACTATCTCTAAGACAGAACTCACAATATAACATGTTAAACTCCGTAAGAAAAATAAAGTCTGACCCCCATGCCACAAGTAAATAATTCACTATAGCATAAAAGGTTACAAATATCTCAAATATTTCAAAATTACATCATAAAATCAAAATAAAAAGTAAATCATAGACGAATGAAATCAAACACATGATCTTGATATTCCGTTACTCCTACTATTGTACCTATATCACTCCAATAACCACAATAAGAATATTGCTCTTATTGTCACATCGAGACGTAACTTCTACAAGTTTGGATTCTGTTGTGATTCTCCGATCACGAAAGAGGAGTTATAAGAGGAAAACTATTCTATTTCTTATTTGAATAGAAGTTTACAAGAGAAATTACAAATTCAAAAACACCTCTCAAAAACTCTCTCTAGTCTCTCAATTTTTCTTCTTTTTGGGTGTGTCTAAAACAAAAGAGTTGATGCTCTATTTATAGCCACTGGGAGGTGAAGGTGGAATAAGTTCTTCAACAATACACAATTAATTAGGTGGTTGGTTGCTGCAAAAATTTCTTCCATTTAACTAGCCAATAGATGTGGCAAAAATGGAGGCTGGGTGGTTGGATAGTTGAGTCAACAAAAGGGGCTAAAGGCTGGACATTACAATTCTCCCCCTCCAACCGCATCTGAAGTGATTGCTATTTGATACCCATCCCAGCTATGTTCCTGCACAGCTCTAGCTTTTTTCTTGGAACCACCTTTGTCATCATGTCTGCTGGATTCTCACTTGTGTGGATCTTTACTAGTCTCAACAGTTGTTGATGCATCACCTCTCGTATCCAATGATAGCGGATGTCCATGTGCTTTGTCCGAGAATGATACATTGAGTTCTTAATCAAATCTAGAGCACTTTGACTATCAAAATGTACTTTATAATCTTTCTGTTTGATCCCTAAATCTTGAAGAAATCGCTTTAACCACAACATTTTTTTACCAACTTCTGTTGCTGCAATATATTCTGCTTCTGTTGTGCTTTGGCAGTATCTGATTCTTGTTGATGTTATACATCGGCAGATTGGATGTCACTTGGCCTCTTGATGCTAGTGTTGTTCTGAGACTAAAACCATCACTCACCTTTTCACAGGCAGCATCATTTCAGATCAGGTGTGGTACTATTTTGAGGGAATTTTTCATATTCCTATAACATCAAGAAAGAGCGTTGAACAGAGATTCCAGAGATGGTGGTATTCTAGACAGCACGTACGGAGTGATCACATTTATATCATTATCCTCTACTGATTTTCTGGTTTATATGGATTGAGAGCAATGATGTGAAGCACAGGGAGACCCGCCAATATCTTTTCATCACATGGGAATATTATTTAGAGATTCAAACTGGAGAGGGGATTTGGCTCTTGCACATCTATTTGGTATTTTTATGACTCTCCCTCTACTATCTATTATGCTTCTTTAGCGTACTCTACCAGTAAGATCTTATAAGATCAATACTAATGGATGCGTGAAGTATTGATTTGCGAGCGGTGTGGACATCATTAGAAACCACACAGGACATTGCATCAGGGCATTTTCCACATCATATGACCCATGTCTGATTTTAAAGGCCAAACTCAAAGCTATACTAGATAGGATTCTATTGGCCAGAAGACTTAGAATATTAGTTATTTAAGTTAAGGCAGATTCTACTATAGCTATTCACTGCATCACCATGGGTGGAGGACTATGGATGGTTCAAGGCATTCTTAGACAAATCAGAGATCTCATCTCATTCGATAGAGATATAGTTTTCCAAATCTCAAAGAGATGAATCAGGTTGTACATTCTCTTTCTTCAGAGGGATGGGATCATCGACGCTAAAAAGAGTATTGACTATTGGACCTACCTCGATAGATTAGGGCACTTGTGCAGATTAATAGACATGGACTGCCCAGCTTTAGATGTCTATTGATTAGTTGTGATTTTCATTTGCTCTCTTTGTATGGAAAGTAGTACTTTCCCATTTTTTTCCAATTATTTTTCTACATTTGTTGCCTTGTTTGCATTTAGAAGGTCAGGTATGTCCAGTATCGGACCCAGCATCCAATCTCAGCCCGGGCGGACGTTGACAAGTCAACGTCGACAATCAACGATCGTAAGAGCGATGTCGTTTATTAATATTTAATTATATAATATTAAAGATTATTCAATATATATATATATATATATATATATATATATATATATATATATATATATATGTGTGTGTGTGTGTGTGTGTGTGTGTGTGAAAATGTATTTCAATACAACCCAAAATACTAAAGAAATACGCAATACAAGCTACTCTGTAACTGTAATCGTAGACAACTGTATTCTACGGGGATATCATGTTTTGAAAACGTTGCAATATTGCTTCATTCTCAATTTTTTCAAAAATCTCTTTCTCCATGTAAACCACCAAATTATCGTTCAACCAGCCGTCTCCCATTTTGTTGCGTAAGTCACTCTTGATTAGATTCATAGCAGAGAATGTAATGTCCCAGATTTTATAGTCTTAATTTGGTTGGTGTAGCCCATTTAAAAAATAAGCTTAGCCCAATTAGGGTTATGAAAGTACAAGCCATAAGTTATTTATAAACCCAATACTTTAAGATATTAAGTTTAAGTAAATTTGATTTCAAAGATTTAATGAATAATTGGGTTGGCACAATGGTCATCTGCATGGTATTTCCTATTGGCCACCCAGGTTCGAATCATCATGCAGATATTTTTATGAAATATTTTTATAAAATTATTTGTTGGACTTAAAACTCTTCAAATTCCTAGTTAAAGACTCAATTTAACAAGATTAATGATAATATAACTCTTCCATTTAGTTTTTCATTAAAAATGGAGGTTACAAGAATAGGAAAATCATTTTTTTAACTACACATTTCCTCAAATCCGAGATTACACTTACTTTCTCTAAAAAAAAATCTTTATATTAAGTAAAGTTTGAAAGAATAGCAAGGGTGTGAAGGAGAAAGTGCACACTTTGATCAAGGAAAAAGATTTTCAAAAGAATAGGAGAGGAGCATATTTCTAAAAGTTCTGATACCGTCGGGAAGCAACAACAATCATCCAACATTATACTTTCAAAAGCTTTTAACAAAGGTAGGTAGAGGTGCAAGTGTTTGTTTCGTTTTCAAACTATGATTTTCGTTAAAAGTTTGAATGTAATGGTACCTTCGGGTACGGTGTTTCGGCACCACTATAGTTGAATGATCATTCTCCGGCTCTATGCGTTATGTTAATTCATAACTCTACAGAAATTGGATTTTGCCGGAAATCCTACTACGCGACGGTATGAATCTACAGTTCGAAAATTTTATAATTTGTTAAAGAAACGCACCAATGACATCTATTGAGTTTCAAACTCATGGGTTAATTCCCTCTCTACATGTTGATTTGATATGATTTGCTTGGGACGTGGATGATGGTAAAGAATGATGCAACGTGCTATGGAGAGGCCGATGATTTAATGTTTTCAATTTTACTACGAAAATGTTTACTTTAAATAATTTGTTTCCTATGAATTGTTGTTTATGGAACTGTTCTAAACACATTTATTTATGAATAAGTTATACATTATGGAAATCATCTTACAAGTCGCTGGTTTATATTTTAAAAAATGATGTTAGCAAAGTAACGTTGCTGTTTTTCTAGAAATTTCGTTTCTGACTTGACTTCAAAAATCCGTAACTTAGTGGTTACTTGGAATTTTTCAATGAACCAGGGGTGTTTGATAGTCTCATAGGTTAGCTACGAAATAAACTTGGAATCAAGTCAATCCAATGTCGGTAAAACTTTATAGGTCACTTAGAGTAAACTACACGGGTGAGTGTTGCTGTTTTTCAGTTTCTGTTCTTGGCTTCAAAAATTTATATCTCACCCGTTACTTGATATTTTTGGACAAAAGAAAATGGATATGATAGTCTCAGGGGCTAGCTACTGGATATAGCTAAATTCATGTCAGTTCGATTTGTGTGAAATTTTATATGATATTTTAAGTGAACTGTGTTGGGTTTCCTCCCAACCCGAGTTGCTGTGGTGTTTCGAAAAACATTTTAATGCCCTATCTGTTGCCGATGGAGCCCAATTTTTTGATATGTCATATTATAAAGAGTTTTCTACCTTGTATGAAACGTTCACGAAGTTTCGAGGTCGATAGTTATGAAAACGAATTTATTTTGTCACTACCCATATAAGATAGAAAAAGAAAACAGCAACATTATTTTTAAAGTTTTGCTTAAAATTTGACGTCAATTGTGGATGCATGCACGGAAGATATTCTAAAACATTTTTGAATTGTTTTTTTTATAGTATTGAATTATTTTCTTTTAACAAATTATGTTGATTTAAATTTCATAAATTAAATGTTTAAGCTTTCCGCTATGGGTAAGGTTAATTCTATTAAATCAACGGCTAAAGTATAGTTAATCTAGTGATGTTCCGATCTATGCAGGTTGGGGTGTTACAGCGTGGTATCAGAGCCACAGGTTTGTCGATTCTGTAGACTCGACATTTTTTTTTTTTTTGAAAATTTTTTTTATGAATGTGTATTTTATGTACAAGTACGAAGGTTAAAATGGGATGATAAAATATTTACGGCTCTCCATAGCATCTTGCATCCATTAGTCGACCTCATCCTACGGCCCAGGTATGTTTAACTAAGCAAAGTTTAAATTCTTGTTATGAAAATATTATGATTCTATAGTTATGTTTTCCATGTTTCGCTACGTTTTACATTTTTCTTTATTTATATCTTATATACAAAGATAAATGTACTATGAAAAGAAAAAGTGTTATTCAAAAGACATGTATTGGGTTAGAACTTAAGGTTGTGGACTGCATATGGCAATGAAAGACAAATTCTAGGGAAAGGAATCATATTAGTCAATAAGAGATAGATATTCAAGCTTACCTAGATTTTGAGGTAGATGAATCTATAGACCTTGACAATCACATGCGAAGTATGTACTAGTATTGAAAAAAAATACATGTATATAATTCTGATGAAGTTGAGAAATAATTCTCTATTTTTCTTATTATTCTGGTACTGGTAGATGAAATTAATGAGATATATTATTCTTATCTCAAAGGAAATGTCTCGAGCAAATCAGAACAACTTGATAAGGGACCTCCAGCAAGCGGTTCAAGATCTTGGCAGGCAGAATCAGAATCAAGCCCCACCCTTACCACCAGCTCCTGTAGCTCACCCGACCCATGCCTCGATCGTTAAGTTATTTTGAAGGCATAAGCCCCCTACTTTCGATGGAGCATCTGGTCCACTGGTAGTTGAGGAATGGCTTCGTAAGTTGGAACGAATTTTTCAGCTTATAAACTGTACTGATGCTCAAAAAGTCCAGTGTGCAGAGTTTATGTTTACCGGTGATGCAAGTCACTGGTGGGATTCGATGTCTCGAACTAGGACCCCGGAGTAGCAATTGGCGTTAACTTGGGAGCAGTTCAAGGAGGAAGTGATGGATAAGTATTTTCCTCAGTCTCTAAGAGATTTCAAGGAAAGAGAATTCCTTCAGCTTAAGCAAGGTAATATGTCCCTGACTGATTACGAGCGAAAGTTTGATCAACTCTCAAGGTTTGCTCCACACCTAGTTGACACGGAAATTAAGAAGACTCGAAGGTTTGAGCAAGGGTTAAACCCAGACATAAGCATGATTCTTATGTCACATCATTTTACATCATACCGTGAAATGTTAGAACGAGCTCACGCTATTTGGTATCAAAAGGCTAATGCAGAACAACACAGTCAATTGTTCGGCCAGCAGGATAAAGGACAAGTTGGGAAGAGAAAGTGGAATGGTCAAGAAAAAGAAAAGGGCAAGTGGCAAAATAAGAAAACCAATATCAGACCTGGTGCTAGTAAGGCCATAGTACCTGTAGTAGCATCGTGCCCTAAGTGTGGTAAACATCATCGTGGTGAATGTTTGTTCGGGAAGAATGCCTGTTTTCGATGTGGTAAACCAGGGCATATTGCTAAGGATTGTCCCACCTTTACTCAGAAGAAGGATGATAACAATGATCAGAACAAGAAGGGCAAAACACGAGTATTTACGCTCACTCAGAAGGATGTAGAGGAGAACTCAAACGTAATAGCAGGTATTTTACTCATATCCAATACACCGGCTTATGTACTGTTTGATTCGGGAGCTACTCACTCTTTTGTATCAACGTCTTTCATTACTAAAGCTAGTATTAGTTGTGATAAGTCAGAGAGTACACTAGAAGTTAGCATTCCTTCGGGCGAAACATTGACCACTGATAAGTTAGCCAAGTCGGTGAATCTTGATATTGAGGGAAAAACATTAGAAGCTAATTTATATCTGATAGAGATGAAAGATTTTGATGTGATTTTGGGTATGAATTGGTTGGGACGTAATTATGCAACCATTTGTTGTAGAGAAAAGGAAGTGTCTTTTCAAAAACCAGGAGAAGAACAATTTTCTTTCCCTGGAATAAAGACCAAACTCAATCTCCAACTAGTATCTACCTTGCAAGCCGAGAGAATGTTGAGAGAAGAAACATCTCAAGGGTTACTAGTGAACATCTCAGGAGAAAAACAAGCAACGATAAAGATTGAGGATGTACCAGTGGTATAAGAATTTATAGATGTATTTCCTGAAGATCTACCTGGTATCCCACTGGATAGACAAGTAGAGTTTACCATAGATCTGGTTCCTGGAGCGGCACCAGTATCTAAAGCTCCGTACAGAATGGCTCCAAAGGAACTTCAAGAGTTGAAAGTTCAGTTACAAGAATTGTTGGACAATGACTTTATCCGACCAAGTGTATCTCCTTGGGGCGCACCAGTGTTATTTGTAAAAAAGAAAGATGGAAGTTTGAGGATGTGTATCGACTATCGGGAGTTGAACCATTTAACCATCAAGAATAAGTATCCTCTCCCGAGAATTGAGGATTTGTTTGATCAATTAAAAGGGGCTAAAGTATTTTCCAAGATCGACTTACGATCTGGATATCATCAATTGAAGGTTAAGGCTAGCGATATACCCAAGACGATTTTCAGAACTCGTTATGGACATTATGAGTTCACAGTCATGCCATTCGGGTTGACAAATGCTTCCGCAGTATTCATGGATTTAATGAATCGTGTATTTCACAAGTATTTAGATCAATTTGTCATAATCTTCATCGATGACATTTTGATATACTCTAAGAGTACAGATCAGCATGAGGAACATCTTAGAATAATGTTAGAAATATTGTGCAAGGAAAAGTTATATGCAAAATTTAAAAAGTGTAAATTTTGGCTTGAGCGAGTTGGGTTCCTCGGTCATGTAGTACTGCCCAAGGAATTGAAGTAGATCCAGTAAAAGTGGAAGCGGTAACTAACTGGAAGACACCGACTAACACTGGTGAAGTTCGGAGTTTTCTAGGATTGGCCGGGTACTATCGGAGATTTATTGAAGGATTCTTCAAAATATCTGGACCAATGACACAATTGACAAGGAAAGCGGTAAAGTTTCTATGGACAGATAAGTGTGAGCAAAGCTTTCAGGAGCTAAAGCAACGATTGATTACAGCACCGGTGTTAACTATACCCGAAGGTTCAGAGGGGTTTGTTATATATAGTGATGCATCCAAACAAGGTTTGGGATGTGTGTTAATGCAACACGGAAAAGTGATTGCTTATGCATCAAGGCAATTGAAGCAACATGAACAGAACTACCAGACGCTTGATTTAGAACTTACAGCAGTAGTTCATGCATTAAAGATATGGCGCCATTACTTATATGGAGGAAAGTACGACATTTACACAGATCATAAGAGTCTCAAATATTTCTTCACACAGAAGGAACTGAATATGAGATAGAGGTGATGGTTGGAGCTAGTAAAGGATTACGACTGCACTATTCATTATCATCCAGGTAAGGCTAATGTTGTTGCGGATGCTCTAAGTAGAAAGTCGATGGGAAAGTTGGCATCATTACCTACTATTCAGAAGGAGTTGATCAAAGACTTGGAAAATTTGCGAATTGAAGTGGTTACTACATCAAAGCAAAGTATAGCTCGTTTAGCAACTTTGGTGGTTCGACCAACTCTCAGAGATCGGATCATAGAAGCACAGGATAAAGATCCATTTTTGCAGAAGATCAGGAGAGAAATTGGCACTGATAGGAGGAAGGATTTTGGAATAGCTTCGGATCGGGCACTGATGTTTAAAGGAAGAATTTGTGTGCCTAAAGATGAAGTTTTGAGGAATGAGATATTAGAAGAGGCTCATTTCACCTCGTACACCGCACATCCTGGTGGTACGAAAATGTATCGAGATCTTCGAGATACATTTTGGTGGAGGAATATGAAAAGAAGTATAGGTCTATTTGTGGCAAAATGTATAGTGTGTCAACAAGTTAAAGCAGAACATTAAAGACCAGCAGGGTTGTTAAATCCATTGGACATACCTGAATGGAAGTGGGAGAATATTGCAATGGACTTTGTGGTTGGACTTCCGAGGTCAGTAAGAGGACACAATGCTATATGGGTAATAGTGGATCGACTAACAAAGTCAGCTCATTTTCTTTCTGTAAAAATGACATTCAGTCTAGATCAACTAGCACAATTGTACATTAGAGAGATTGTAAGATTGCATGGTGTTCCCGTGTCTATTGTATCTGATAGAGATTCAAGATTTACGTCAGAATTTTGGAAGAGCTTACAAAGAGCTATGGGAACGAAATTGGATTTCAGTACGGCGTATCACCCTCAATTCGATGGTCAATCTGAAAGGACCATCCAAATTTTGGAAGATATGCTAAGGGCCTGTGTTTTGGATCTAGGAGGCAGTTGGGAATCGTATCTACCTTTGGTAGAATTTGCCTATAATAATAGTTTCCAGGCAACTATTGGAATGGCAACATATGAAGCTCTCTACGGTAGAAAATGTAGATCACCCGTCCATTGAGACGAAGTCGGAGAAAAGAGAGTTTTGGGACCAGAGATCATTGAAAGGATAGTTGAAGTCATTGATAAGATCCGTACTAGGATAAAGGCCGCACAAGATAGACAAAAGAGCTATGCTAATACCAGAAGAAAAGACTTGGAATTTAAAGTTGGAGAAAAAGTTTTTCTGAAAGTGTCACCAATGAAAGGTGTACTTAGGTTCGGCAAGAAAGGAAAACTACGACCTCGTTATATTGGACCATTCGAAATACTTGATAGGGTCGGAAATGTAGCTTATCGATTAGCTTTGCCGCCCGAACTATCAGCAGTTCATAACGTGTTTCATATATCGATGATCCGAAAGTATATGCATGATCCCGATCACGTGGTCAATTCTCAATCTCTAGAAGTACAGAAAGATTTATCCTACGAGGAATTTCCGATTTCAATACTAGATCGAAAGGTGCATAAGTTACGGAACAAAGAGATTCAACTGATCAAGGTACAATGGAGTAATCATGGAGTAGAAGAAGCTACTTGGGAAAGAGAAGAAGATGTTAAAGACAAATACTCAACACTATTTACCAGATCATAAGGTAAATTCGAGGACGAAGTTTTATTTAAAGTGTGAGGGATGTAATGTCCCAGATTTTATAGTCTTAATTTGGTTGGTGTAGCCTATTTAAAAAATAAGCTTGGCCCATTTAGGGTTATGAAAGTACAAGCCATAAGTTATTTATAAGCCCAATACTTTAAGATATTAAGTTTAAGTAAATTTGATTTCAAAGATTTAATGAATAATTGGGTTGCCACAATGGTCATCTGCATGGTATTTCCTATTGGCCACCCAGGTTCGAATCATCATGCAGATATTTTTATGAAATATTTTTATAAAATTATTTGTTGGACTTAAAACTCTTCAAATTCCTAGTTAAAGACTCAATTTAACAAGATTAATGATAATATAACTCTTCCATTTAGTTTTTCATTAAAAAGGGAGGTTACAAGAAGAGGAAAAGCATTTTTTTTAACTACACCTTTCCTCAAATCCGAGATTACACTTATTTTCTCTAAAAAAAAATCTTTATATTATGTAAATTTTGAAAGAATAGCAAGGGTGTGAAGGAGAAAGTGCACACTTTGATCAAGGAAAAAGATTTTCAAAAGAATAGGAGAGGAGCATATTTCTAAAAGTTCTGATACCGTTGGGAAGCAACAACAATCATCCAACATTATACTTTCAAAAGCTTTTAACAAAGGTAGGTAGAGGTGCAAGTGTTTGTTTCGTTTTCAAACTATGATTTTCGTTAAAAGTTTGAATGTAATGGTACCTTCGGGTACGGTGTTTCGGTACCACTATAGTTGAATGATCATTCTCCGGCTCTATGCGTTATGTTAATTCATAACTCTACAGAAATTGGATTTTGCCGGAAATCCTACTACGCGACGGTATGAATCTACAGTTCGAAAATTTTATAATTTGTTAAAGAAACGCACCAATGACATCTATTGAGTTTCAAACTCATGGGTTAATTCCCTCTCTACAGGTTGATTTGATATGATTTGCTTGGGACGTGGATGATGGTAAAGAATGATGCAACGTGCTATGGAGAGGCCGGTGATTTAATGTTTTCAATTTTACTACGAAAATGTTTACTTTAAATAATTTGTTTCCTATGAATTGTTGTTTATGGAATTGTTCTAAACACATTTATTTATGAATAAGTTATGCATTATGGAAATCATCTTACAAGTCGCTGGTTTATATTTTAAAAAATGATGTTAGCAAAGTAACGTTGCTGTTTTTCTAGAAATTTCGTTTCTGACTTGACTTCAAAAATCCGTAACTTAGTGGTTACTTGGAATTTTTCAATGAAACCAGTGGCGTTTGATAACCTCATAGGTTAGCTACAAAATAAACTTGGAATCAAGTCAATCCAATGTCGGTAAAATTTTATAGGTCACTTAGAGTAAACTACACGGGTGAGTGTTGCTGTTTTTCAGTTTCTGCTCTTGGCTTCAAAAATTTATATCTCACCCGTTACTTGACGTTTTTGGACAAAAGAAAATGGATATGATAGTCTCAGGGGCTAGCTACTGGATATAGCTAAATTCATGTCAGTTCGATTTGTGTGAAATTTTATATGATATTTTAAGTGAACTGTGCTGGGTTTCCTCCCAACCCGAGTTGCTGTGGTGTTTCGAAAAACATTTTAATGTCCTATCTGTTGCCGACGGAGCCCAATTTTTTGATATGTCATATTATAAAGAGTTTTCTACCTTGTATTAAAGGTTCACGAAGTTTCGAGGTCGATAGTTATGAAAACGAATTTATTTTGTCACTACCCATATAAGATAGAAAAAGAAAACAGCAACATTATTTTTAAAGTTTTGCCTAAAATTTGACGTCAATTGTGGATGCATGCACGGAAGATATTCTAAAAATATTTTTGAATTGTTTTGTTTATAGTATTGAATTATTTTCTTTTAACAAATTATGTTGATTTAAATTTCATAAATTAAATGTTTAAACTTTCCGCTAAGGGTAAGGTTAATTCTATTAAGTCAACGGCTAAAGTATAGTTAATCTAGTGATGTTCCGATCCATGCGAGTCGGGGCGTTACAGAGAATACTCTTTCAACACTTGCAGTTGCAACAGGTAAAATCAAAACCAAGGTGATCAGCCTATAAACCAATGGAGAATAACGAGTGCTTCTTGTTTCAACCAACTTCTGAGCCACACAAGAAATGCTATTGAGGTTCAAGAAAGCATTACTCATTCTCACAAATATAAGGAAATTTTTAAGTTGAGGTCGAAGTATTAATAGCTCTTCATTATTGAAGTCCCAAGGATAGAACTGAGCAAGATGTATCAATTTATCCCTATCAAATGCTGCAAAGGAATCTCTTGGATTTAAACACGAAATGCAAATTAGGAGCTCGGTAGTTGTCTCGAAAAAACGATCATTCAACTCTTGTAAGATTGAGTCTATCACATGACAATACAAATCAATATAAAAGCGATGATAATAAGTCACCTGCTGAGTTCCACGCCGAGGTCGACCTTTCCATACCACAATATCTTCCATATTGGGCACTAAAATATATCTAACAACACAAAACTCAATCACCCTACTCAACAAAACTTCCCAGCCATTGTCTCTCATGCCCTGCAATGCAAATTTACACGCATTCAATAACCTCATAGCATTCTCAATATCCTGATCCTTTTTCTGTAAGGCTTGTGAAAGGTCTTCTGTAATTGCAAGAATTTCAAACATAAAGTGGAGATTGAATACAAACTCAAAGTCCTGCATAGTATCCATTTATCTTGCGGCCATTGATTTCTGATCTAAATTTATGCCATCTTCAGATATATCCTCAAGAACATCTATGATAGCATTAAACATATTAATCACACGAGTAATTGTCAGTAGGCGTTAGCCCCATCTAGTATCACCTGGGCGTGCCAAACTCATTTCTTGAAACTTACCACTCCCACTACAGAGTTCCCCAATATTAAGCTTCTCCAAAATATTGGCATGGTAACTTGTTCGAAGAGCATCTACACGCTTACATAATGCACCCACCAAATTCACAATAATAGCAAGCATGTTAAATAAATCACCAAGCATATTATTCTTACGTGCCACAGAAACAACTGCCAACTGAAGTTGGTGAGCAAATCAATGTACATACGTAGCATAGGGGTTCTCTCTTAAAATTAAAGCTTTCAAACCATGGAACTCACCTGACATATTGTTTGCTCCATCGTAACCTTGACCTCTCAAGCGAGATATGCTCAACCCATGCGTAGAAAACATCGCATCAATGGCATCCTTTAGTGATTGGGCACAAGTATCAGCGACATAAGTAATGCCCAAAAAAGCTCCATCACGAGACCATTTTAGTCAACAAACCTCAAAACAACTGCCATTTATTCTTTTATAGAATTACTACGAGCCTCATCAACCAAGATTGAAAACAAACAATCACTCATCTCATTGATAATAGTCCTTGTTGTCTTTACGAAACAACAATTAATCAAGTCTTTTTGGATCTTTGGAGAAGTCATTTGGTCATTTCCAGGAGCATTACTGAATACTACTTGTTTCACTTCCTCACACCGAGCTACGTACCAGTCTAGCAATTCAATTAAATTTCCTCTATTGATAGACTCTTTGGATTCATCGTGACCACGAGATGCCAATCCTTGCATCAAGAGAAATCTAATACAATCTAGCACCGCAGTCAATCTCGTCCTATAATTTTTTTGTTGACTACTACTTTGGCTGGAAATAACGTAAGAGATACTTTGCTTTTGATTCATCAAGTTGGTACACTTTGCGAATGCTTGATTATGAGTACTATCAAAGAGACCGACGTGATCTTTCAATGTCTTTTTGTGCTTCCAATCTCTAAAACCGGTCTTAGTGAATACATGTCCACTCCCTTGACCTCCTCTATCCGGTTTGAACAAATAGTAATACAAATAATAAGTTGTATCCTTTTCTACACTGTACTCTAACTAATCAAATTCAGCGAACCATTCTTTCTGAAAACACCTGTTATCACTTCCCATCTGTCTTCTTGGAAAGTCATGTCCATGTGTTGACATGGACCTTTCTCTAAGTATGCCATCCTAGCATCATCTATGATATTAGGATCATGTGACTTAATAGAGGGGCGTTTCCTTGGGTCAGATACAATATCATCCGAATTGAATTGAGCCCGAGACTTTTTCGTGTTATCTAACACGTTGGCTGATTGACTAGAAGCAATGACGGGACTGGATGTACCACTAGAACTGGAAGAAACAGGTATGAACTTCCGTTTGGGTTGAAAAAATCGTTCTATAATCTACAATTGCAAGTGTGCAAAATAAATCAATCCTTAAATCAATGAAACTTATTTCTCATGAATGATGAATGTATGTTAACTTAATTTCAATTCTGAAATTCACCTACTTTTATTATGATAGTTTTACATATTTGAATGTAGTGTCCTAAATTTTCAATTCCCCCAATTCCAAACGTTAAATCCAATTCCAAATTCAATTCCAATCCTAATTTTATTTTCCCTCAATTCCGAACCCTAAATCCAATTCCAATTCCAATCCCAATTTTATTTTCCCCCAATTTCAAACCCTAAATTCAATTCCAAATCCAATTCCATATCCAAATCCAATTCCAATTCCAATTCCAATTCAAAATCAAATTCAAATTCAAATTCAAATTCAAATTCGAATTCCAATTCCAATTCCCAATTCCAATTCCAATTCAATTTTTAATTTCTCCCAATTCCAATGCATAAATCATATTTCAAACAAACTGAAAACTATAAAAAAAAACATGATTTCAAAACTCATAAACATATAATAACACCAAAAACCAAAACCAACAACAAAAAAACATAAAAAAAAACGATGGACAGCCGGCCATAATAAAAAATAACTCACTGGACATTGGCGATGGGAAGAAGCTACAGCTCGGTGGTGGTCGACGGGGCGACGACGGGTGATGGGATGGCATGGCACGGTGACGTCAGGCAATCAGTAGTGGTGTCGGTGTAGCAAATTCGTCTCTTCACTGTTGATTTTGTTTCTTGAAGGCTGGAGCCTGGTTGGAGGAAACTCGTCTCTTCTCACAAATATAATTTGCTATTGTTGTTGGGCTGGGCAGTGAGTTATGGGTAGGATTATGTGTATATATATAGTGGAAATTAAGCATTGGGCTGGGCTAGAAGCAAGGCCCAAAACAAAAGCCAACCTTAAGTTATTACAATTTACAAAAAACAAAAAAAAGGGACGTCGGAGAAGATGAACCAGGAAGGCGGGACATGAGGCACCCAACAAATTTTCTGGCGGAACCCAGCACGCGCGGCCACCTCCCTGGCCGGGTGCTGGGTCCGCCACTGGGTATGTCCCCCTCCTTTCATTTATACTACCCATTTTATTTTATATATATGGTTAGAGAATCCTTAACCCCAATTGACCTTCCTTGGTGGAGCCTAAAACCTCACTACGTCTTTTCTAAAAAAAGTATTATCTTTTGAATCTATTTTGGTTAATTATGCATTTACAATCAATGGGATTCACACCTTCAAGCAGTTTAATAAGATCCCAAATGTCATTGCCTTCATGAATTTTAAACCATCATTTATAGTTAATCCACTTTTGAGAGTTCGAACTTTGTTTGACTTGTTCGAAGTTAGTTGGATCGTCTTCCATAGATCCTTTTGTCAAACACATATTCTTGAAGAAAGACGATATAATCACTTAAAATCACACTTTTTCTTTAACTAGTGGATCGCCTTATTGGAACTTCCTCTTGATGTTGTTGAGTTTGCTCTTCAGGAGCAACTTTTTGATTTTGAGCAGGGAGTACAATGTTATCATCTTGACTTGCGTCTTGAACAATGTCAGAAAGCTAATCATTGTCATAGCAATACTTGTAAGAGAAGTAAGTTCTTCAAAGACAATATTCCTAATGGCGTTATCTCCTCTCAACATCCTCGAGGAATCGCGCATTTCCCTTCTCGAAAAAGGTTCTTATTGAGGGATCATAAAATGTAAGCCCCTCAACCATTCATAGTACCCAACAAAGTAGTAGCTTATTGTTCCCGAGTCTAGTTTCTTTTCATTTAGCCTATAAGACCTTACCTCAGTGATAAGTGTAGTTTCTACACTTATTCGATGCCCTAAATCATGATATTTTATTACCTTTTGGATAAAATTCTACATAATTTATGTTATATTGTATTTTGTAGGTAAAATTTTATGTTTAATGAAGAATTTGAGAAAAGAATGCAAAAGATGGCGAAAAATGACAAAATTCAAAGATGAAACATTGGAGAGAAATATTACATTAAATGTGTTGGAGTTAAATGGGCATCAATGGATTTGTATTGGAAATTTTAATTGGACCTAATGTGGCTGAAATATATATAATACATACACATATAGAGAAAAGGGGGAGAAAATAAAAGGCACAAAAGAGGGAAAAAATGGTGGATGGGAAAAGAGAAAAAAAGGAAAAAAAAAAGAGAGAGAGAGAGAAAGAGAGAGAGAGAGAGAGAAAAGAGGAGAGAGGTAGAGAAGTCAAAAAGAGCGCCTGAGGGAGATAAATGTATTACATAAACGTATAGGCAGGAAGCCAGAAAAGAAATTGGAGGCTGCTTTGGAAATCAGACGGAATTGGGGATTGCGGCTAGAACAATAAAAAAGCAGATATACACGCAAAGCCAGCAGCTGTTGAAGGGGACAGACACAAGACGAAAACACAAAAAGTAGACACGAGAAGAAGATAGGCATACACATAGGAAGATAAATTACGTTCCGTTGATTTTTGGTGATGTCGTTCCACTTTTGCGTGTTTTTATTTTACAATATAAGTAACTAATTTTCTTATTAGGGCAAACAATGCAATCGACTTATGATCCTTTATTCTTCTATTCGAGATTTCTGTGATTTATTTGTTTATGTGTTGGTTTTACTATGAGTTTAATGCATTGAATTACATTATCACTACTTTGATGATTATGCGAGTTTCTAACTAATCGAAAAGTGAGTTTGAGATTTAGACCATATAGTAAAATCCGGTAAATTAGTATAACGTATAGAGATACATATACTAATTATTGCGATCATAATACGAATTCTTAGAAATAGAGTTTCGTTTAACTAAAGTTGATTCACATAGAGATATGAAATTTAATTAGTCAAATAGCCTCAATGAGAACTTGAGAGAGGTAAATTGAATATAATAGAAAAATTAGATCGAACACTACATTAGGTTATAAATCTTGAATTAAGAATTAAGATGATCAATAGATGAAATTGGAGCATAAGTACCAGATGCACGAGCACTTCAACAAACAACTCTAACTTTAGTACCTTTAGTTTTGAAGCGATATTAGACATTTCTATAATATACTCCCTTATGTTCACTTTTTCTTTATACTTCTTTGAGACGGGGTTAGCCAAAAACTCATATACGCATTTTTTCGTTCTTTACAAAAAGTTTCTCAATTTCCTCAAAGAACATCTTAGCATTCTCATCATTGGACATAGTGCCCCTAAATACTTCCGGAATGCTACTTTTCATCATCATAAGACTCATAAATTAGAACGCTCCCACCTCTCATGTTCCTTTTATCATCAGAGGAACTTTTAGAAGTGAGAGGTGCATGTTGCTCTTTCCTTAGCATAATGTCAAGATCCATACAGCCGAGAACAATAGAAATGTTCTCTTTCCTAGTCTTGAAGTTTGGTACTCTCCATGGAGTAATCAAATGCTACCAATAAATCCTATCAAATAAAGACTTTCCTTTGGATTGGTTTATTGTTCACATGGCAACTAGATAATCGTAGATTTATTACTATAGGTATGCTTATTATTTGTCCAACCAAAAACCTTTCTTTGGACCGATCGTCGCTCACTTAAATAGCAGAAATAATATCCCAAAATAAATGAATCTAAGTAATAAAGGTTAAATTGGTAATATATTGTTTCAGTTAATTTCTTTTAAGCTATAAGACAATTGTGCAAACAAAAACAAATTATTATTTTTTACCTGAACCTTGGCGCCGTAGTGCCAAGTGCTATGGTGCTAGTTCTGATTTTTTTTTTTTAAATTCCGTTCTTGAGCAAAAAAAAATCCAAAATAAATTTTGAAGATTGGTGTTTTTCTTCCTTAATTCATAATTAAAATATTCATATAACAAAAATGAAAATCCTAGAGTTTTCTCATGCAATTTCACAACGAACCAAAGCTTAAGAGAGAAAACTAGAACCCCAAAACTATACCATGAATTGAAAACTTCAAAGAACCCTACAATCATGCAATAATGACCAAGAAAATCATACATACTTCATATTTAACTCTAAATATCCATATGGTAGCCAAATAACAATTCAAAAATATGTATGATGAAATAATTTATCTAAAAATTATAAAGCATAATTCTCGTGACCATTCCTAGTAATTTAACATGAAATTAAGCTCTATACTACTTGTTTGATATTAATTTACAAGTAGATTGATAAAACCCTAAATTCAATCTATCATACATGTCAAAGGGTCTCATGTCAAGTTGTTAAGAATTCAATTTAAAAGAAAACATATTTGAATCCATGGTGATGAATCAATGGGATTTGAGGTCTTCCACAAACTAATTACAGTCTCAATGAATTCTCTCTCACAGATGGGGAATAAAGAGATGTAAAATCGTGAATGATCAACATTGGGGGACCGTAACCCTTAAAGTTCTCTATATACTAGTTTTTAATTAGATTCCTATTAACCCTAATTCGTCTAGTGATCACTAATTACACATTGCAAAACCCATTCCCAATAGATGACTCTAGAGCCCGATAATTGGACCACTTAAATTGTTCCTACTTAATTAGATGAGAAATTATAATAATTCAGGTGTTTAAAGATTGGAATTCAAAATTCAGGGACCAAATTTTATTATTCAAAAATCAGGTGGTATAAAATCTGTTTAACCCTAATTATTTCCCTTCCCCTTCCCCTCTCCCTCTCTCTTTCTCCCTCTTCCCCTCTCTTTCTCCCTCCCCTCGCCTCCCCTCCCCTCCCCTTTCTCTTCCCTCCCCCTCCACGGCTCTACCCCCCTCCCCACCCTCTCTTTCTTTCTTCTTTGTGTGTGCATGACAGCCAGCATCGCGGTCGGCGATCGCTAGCGGCGACCATTCTCGCGCGACGACAGCTGCGAAGGCGAAGCAGCAGCTCGCAGCAGCGACCTGCTGCTTCGCCTTCGCAGCAGCGACCTGCTGCTGCGAAGCAGCAGCGGCCGCTGCGAAGGCTGCGCAGGAGCGAAGGTGTAGCCGGGGACGGGGTCGGCGGCAAGTCTGATGGTGTCCTGGACGCTGCTGTGGGTGGTGGTTTGAGGTGGAGCAGCTGGGGTTGGTCTATTATTGTTGGGGTTGGTGGATCTATTGTTGTTGGCCGGCGGTGGTGGTTGTGGTTGGCCGTTGGTGGTGGTGGATCTATTGTTGGCTGGTGGTGGTGGTTGGCTGTTGGTCTATTTTTGTTTGGATTGGTGGATCTATTGTTGTTGGCTGGTGGTGGTGGTTGTGGTTGGCTTTTGGTGGTGGTGGATCAATCGATGTTGGGGTTCAGTCGTGTGTTTTGTGGCTGGGTAGTCTGTGTTGGTCGATCTGTGACCCGTGACCAAGTATCGGCAATCTGTGACCAAATTTTTGTCATTCTGTGACCAAAATTTTGTCAATCTGTGACCAATTATTCAAATGTGACCTAAAATTTTAATAATCTGTGACCTCGAAATAATATGTGACCAACTAATTTAAAAATCTGTGACCTCGAAATAATTTGTGACCTACAAATTTTTTGATATGTGACCTCGAAATAATTTGCGATCAAAAAATTTGACGATATGTGACCAGTAAATAAATCTGTAACTTAAAATTATGAATATGTGACCATTAATCACAAAATGTGACTTTATTATCTTTATTTAATAAATATTTATAATTAATTAAATAAATACCTGATTTTTGAATTTTTAAACTATTTACCTTATTTTTGAATTGAGGTAAAGAAAACACCTTAAATATGATTTTTTCCCTAATTAGATAGCCCGTATAACAATTGTTAATTAAAAATATAAGCCCACAATAGGAAATAAAATCCCAACATCACAAAGACACAAATTGTATGTCACAATTACAAATTTAGTCACAAAATTACACATTTTTTAGGTCACGTACTATGTATTGGTAACAAATTATTCATTTTATTAGTCACAATTATCCTGATAATTGGTCACAATCGCTCTTCATCTCACCCACTCCACCACATTCGGCACCACCCAAAATGTTACTACAACTTCACCATCACCATGCAGATGAACCCAAACGTTGTTACCACCTTACAACCACCACTACAACACCATCACCCACATGTCTGTAACTACAACTACACCACTGCACCACCATTCGCACCATCACAATAAATGAAGTCAACCTAAGGAACGATTTTGGCCTTTCATGGATCCGCCACCATTTGCTATCCAAAAGTCACCCGATCAGTCGCCAAACCCAACAGAAAACACCATCAACTTATACTCCACAAAATCAATAAACAATAGCAAATTTAAACCAGAAACCAGCAGATTGGCATGGGGATTTGCGAGGCATGCATCCTGTTCAGATAAAACCTGCAAGTATTCAGAATCGTTGACAAGTACTAAGTACTTAATAAAAGTATCGTCCCACGAGAAATAAATGTAATAATAGTCTATCAGTTTATACCAAATTTGATGATCGTAAAACAAAAGTATTTATTTTTGTAATTATCCTAAATTAAACTATGAAAAACGTAAAAGATTGGACTTTTTGTCAAATATGAGCCGAATGTATTGATGTTTAGTTTCAATTCTCGACTTATGTAAGTTAGCATGATTAATGTGTTCAAGACAATCAAAAATCCATTATATCTAATATTCTCTTCCAACATATATTGAATATATGATTAACACAACAATATTCCTAGTTCTAATTCATATGCAAAACATGCATTCAATCACAAGATTATCACACGCCATAAAAATTATTCCTAATATTTATTGCCCTTGTAATAAATACGCAGTGTTTCACGTATTGTGACTTTTCCATCACTACAAATAAGTAACTAGTTATCTAAATGATGGCCAAACATTCGAACAATATAAGATTCACGTATATTTAATCAAGAACACAAGAATTAACTAAAAGTAGTAAGTATTGAATTAAAAACTATAAATTGGTAGGTTTCATCATTCATCAAATACATAAAATTGTTTAGCCTAACATTGCCATATGAAAATTACATAAAAGAAATAGAAACGACATCACCCAAGGCTAAGAAAGTAGTGAGGAACTTGAAAACTTCCAAAACGTCACTTGAAATCCGACACAAGAGATGGAATTTCGCTTCTTCAATGTAAAATTCTCTCTTTTTGTGTCTTACTATGATAAAATTGACCTCTGTTCTGGATGTTCTTGACGGCCTTGGAATGTATAGAATCTAAAAAGATTGCATTCTAAAAGATATTGAAATAAGAAAAGAAAAAAAAAAGATGTTTTCACCTTGGGGCGAGCGTCTCAGGTGGTTTTGGAGCTGCAAGAGGTCTAAGAAGAGGAGGAGAAGTGCGCCTCCTCTGTAGGCATAGGCAAGCTCCTAGGCTTTTCCTGATTAGCCTTCAATATTTTTGTCATAAATTTCTCTCTTGATATCCGATTGAGGCGATATAAAGTGTGTTGGAAAGATAACTAAAAGGGCTGCAACTCTTATTTAAATATCATTTTCCAATTCGAATGTTTGATGTGCCAAAAAGGAGTCTGAAATCATTGAGTTTTATCTATTAAACACAATATACGATGAATTATGCGATATTTCATCAAAAGAACTATAGAATATTATTATTTAAGGTCCATAATAAATTTATAAAATACACTTATCACATCTAAATTCACTCGATTCGACCCCTTCTTGCCAAATTTTGGCGACAGGACCATCATCAATGAACTCAAAAGCCCAAAAGCCATGATGGAGTTGTCGACCTCCAATTTGGTCGAAAAGTTTGTATTTGTAGATAGAGAGAGCGCTTTGTACTATAGGAGAGAGTATTTTTTTAGAAAGAGAATTCGTGGTAGACATATTTCAGATTGAGGGGGATGAAGGGTTGCGGGAGCAGGGTAGGAGAGAGATTCATGTATGTATTAGTAATATTATTATTAATAATATTAAAATGATGAATTATGACTTGATTTTTAATAAATATTTTTTAAGTTTTATTTTTTAAGTTGGAAATTAAAAACCATGTGTGCGTGTAATTTCTACTCCCTCTCTCTCTCTCTCTCTCTCTCTCTCTCTCTCTCTCTCTCTCTCTCTCTCTCTCTCTCTCTCTCTCTCTCTCTCTCTCTCTTTTATTTTTTAAAAATTATTTTATTTTTTTTGCTTTTCTCTAAGTTGATTTTTTATGTTTATGGAAGAGAGTTGAGGAAAATATCCCTCATGAACAGCACAATTAAATGCATGTTTTACAAAGTTTAAATTACAATTTAATTGATCAAATATATTTTTTATTCATATATTTTATGTTTTATGGACTTGCTATATATTATTCAATTTTTATTCATACATTTTTATAGAATCGGTTGATTAAATTTTAATTTAAGTGCATGGTTAAGGTGAAAGCAATATAATGTCACATGGATTAAAATAAGGAAAGAGTTCATGTATATCTTGAAATGTTTGATGTTATAAATTCTATTTGTGGTCTTTTTATTTGTACTGCTCATCGTGCACAAATTGAATATTAATGTTTGAAAAACGAAAAATAAAACAATTTATGGACTTGAAAATCCTATATAGACTGATATTCCTAAATATCACATTATTTATATTTATGTGTTTGAAGTCCTAAAATTTGTTAAAATCATTTTAATTAGGGAAAATTTCAAGAATAAAGTGGTTAAAAAATATAATTTCAAAATTAAGAAATTATATTTTTTATTTCAAAAATAAGGTCTTAATTAAATTCTATTAATTAAATAATTATTTAATATATTTTATTAAATATATTAATGACGAAATGTTATGCAATTCATGATCACAATTACAGGCTAGTCACAACTAGAGGAGTCACAAACACAAATCACAAATTCTACGTCACAACTTATTTCTCAATCACAAATTATCAAATTAATAGATCAAGTATTATATCTCGATCACAAATTTTATAGGTCATAATTTCTTTATTAGTCATATTTATTAAATTAATAGGTCACGTATTATTCTTCATTCACAAATCATAAATTTTATATGTTACAATTTATTTATCGGTCAAAGATTTTTAAATTTACAGGTCACGTATTATTTTTCGATTACAAATCGCAAATTTTATAAGTTACAACATATTTAACGATCACGAATAATCAAATTAATTAATCACAGTTATTTCTCGATCACAAATTATTAAATTAATTGATTACAAATTAACAAATTGTGAATCACAATTACAAATTTAATCGAAATTTCACATTTTTTTAAATCACATTATTTATTGGTAACAAATTAACAAATGTATTAATCACAATCAACCAAATAATTGATCACAAACACTCTTCTTTCCATCCCTTGTTGATCCCATCCCATCCACAACCACCGCACCATCCCATGACCACGACCACCACCGTCGCCGCTAACCACTACCACTACCACCGCCACTACCACTGCCACTACCACCACCTGCAAACACAACCAAGAATACCTACCAATAAAATAACCAGCACCGTGATAACCTCACCAACACCGCCAACATCACACCCACCTAACGAGCATCGCCAACACGAACACCACCACAACCCCCACCACCAACTGCAAACATAACCAACAAATCTGATATGATCCACGTGCCATTGAGACAAGGGCAAGTCCAGGAAAAGATCCATTGCTAATGGAAGAAGGACCTATGACTCGATCGAGGGAAAAGTAGGTAAAAGAAGCGATGGCATTGTTTGTTCAAACTACGGTTGACGATATGACGATCGTGACGAAGATTGGAGCAAGTTCTATATTGGGGTTCATTGTTGTCTTTGGAAGTACTTGGTGAAAGAAATAAAAGGTAAAAGGCACAGTGTGAGATTATTAGAGGGTAAAAGCCAATTGAGTGATTCCGAGCGAACTTGGTGAGGCAGAAATTGAGAGGATGGATAGATTTGAATGGTTGTTGATGGATATTGGAGCAAGGATGGAGCAATTGAATGCTTCGATGGTAAATCTTAGTAGGGAACAACCAGCGAATGTACCTCACGATAGGAGGGCGGGTAGGCAAGTTCCTAGGATGGATAACATGAGGTCGGTAGTGAATGGGGGTGACGATGAGTATGAAAGGGACGGGATGGAGCGAATAAGGCATAGAGGCGGTAGGTTTGAGCGACGTAGTGGACATAATCATGGAGGTGAAGCTGACAGTAATTTGAGTAATGTAAAAATGACGATTCCACAATTTAAGGGTATGAGTGATCCCAATGCATATTTAGAATGGGAGAAGAAGGTGGAGTTGATTTTTGATTGCCATAGCTACTCGGAGGATAAGACGGTGAAGATTGCGGTGTTGGAATTCACTGATTACACCATCACTTGGTATGATCAAGTGGTTACTTCACAGCGTTGAAATGGGGAGATGCCTATAAATACTTGGGATAAATTGAAGACGGTGATTAGGAAACAATGTGTGCCTAGTCATTACTATAGGGAGCTCTATAAAAAACTGCAGAGTTTGTATCAGGGGTCGAAGAGTGCAGAAGATTATCATAAGAAGACGGAGATTTTGATGATTATGGAAAATGTAGAGGACGATCGAGAAGCTACCATGGCTAGGTTCTTGAATGGGTTGAATAAGAAGATTGGAATTACAACATTATGTAGAGTTGGAAGATATATTACATGCAGCCATGAAGGTGGAAAGTGTAGCGACCTAGAACTTTTAAATAATATAAAATAAGTTTTCTCGAAAAACGTGTCGCTAAACTTTAACCCTAATTTTAAAGTGATAGTGCGTTCGTCTAGTCGTTGTAAACGACTTTAAATTATTTCGAATCGAATCAATTTCCGAATAATTTTAAAGTATCAAAATCTTATTATTTAAGGTCCAAAGTTTAGTAGCCCAAATCTGGTTATTTCGGCCCAACCCACTTAGGCCCAATTAGGAAATCATTTTAGCCCAACTTTCTGGCCCATTTAAATGCCTAGAAGTTTGTGCCCTAAAATCCCACTATTTTATTCATCACATTTCCCTCCACTCCCATCATCAGATCACGCAGCCAATCCATTTGGTAAGAAAATCTCATCTTCTCCAAGTATGTTCCTCAATCCATTTACAGTGAACTCAATATTGATGCTAGAACATCCATTTCTAGCATCAACCAGAGATTCACGAGCTGCAAACCATCACCACCTCCAACTCACAAGACCAATCTAACACCACCATTTCGGAAGCTCCAACAGAACCCAAACTGCAGAACCACCAACACCATTTCAGCACCAAGCTCTCACTACACAGTCACCTGAAGCAACCCAAAATCAACACCCAAAGGCACTACCAGCCATCCCACCACACGAACAGCTACATTGCACTACCAACAGCTCAAAACCGAAACCTCAACTTCACTGCCCAAAAACCAACTGCAAACCCGCCACCAACAACCTCCAAAAAGGAGACCTCAGCATCACCCCAAGCTGCAGCCCCAAACACACAACACCAACCAAGAAAATGAACCAAAGATGATGATGACGAGACTACCCTCAGCTTATGTTTTTAAAGAGCCTATGATTTTCAAGAAAATGAACCAAAGATGATGATGCTATCACGTTGTATATTGCATAAGTATGTGTTCAATTATTTTGTAAATTAATTATCGGCGATGAGTCTACTGAGTATTTCTTCGAAATACTTACCCCGTTATTTTAACAATATTTGCAGACTTCGGAGGCGATCGTGATTGATGGGCAGTGTGGAACATTTTAATGAATTCAGTTATTTATATTTGAAAATTTCGTATTCGAACGCTATTAACGTACTTTGTTATTTCAGCATTTCAAAAACTCGAGATTTGAAATTTAATCAATTTTCTTAAGTTATTAAAATGAGTTTTGTTGTCGACGAGATTTTTACCGTTATAAATGCGAAGTTTGAAATTTAGTTATTTTTCGCAAAACTTTTTAGTTAAATAAGTTACAGAAGACGATGACGTGGCAATCCGGGTTAACGGAACTCGGGGCGCTACAGCTTGGTATGAAAGCAGGTCTGCGTTTCTGTAGACTGGCAAAATTTTCAAAAATAAAGTTTTTTCAAAGAGACGTTCTAAATTATTTAATTATCATTAATGAAAGTTGTCACTGCCATCATTCGATACGCCGACTCCGAAAGAAGAGAAGTTTACGAAATTTATCGTTATTTTATTTTGCGGATACATATTGTAATGATTTACGAGATTCAGAAGAAAGGGAAAGAAAGTGTATCCGAATTAGAAAGAAAGAAAGACGAGTTTGAGCATAATTTAAAATAGTTTTCTAAATTTTTATGTCTTCGTAAATTTTAACTAAGAAGAGATGAATAACCCCACTTAATTGGACTTTGCATAATTGGTTTAGGACATGGCACCCATTCGTAGAAATGCACCCAGTGACGTAGAACAAGCCGTTAGAGATTACGACCATTCCGATCTAGACTTGATTGGACAATTGCCCAACACGTAGAGCAGTTGAATGTCGTACGTGAGCGGGCCATACAGCATGGCTACGTGACCTGTAATCGCCAGTCGATCTATCACTTACTCTCGACTTTTCAAGGCGACTGTGCAGAAGTAGTTCGTAGCATATACATGGATGCTCTTACGTCACCTAATGTGGATATGTAGTATGATACCTTCTGGGTGAGATTTGTGGCATATTGGCCCATGTACTTTGATGACCGCTTTGGGGTTGTACCTGAAGGGGAGCCAGAACATGAGCTAGTGCCCGAGCCCGAACCTGAGCAAGAGGAAGGATTAGTTCCCGAAGAAGACCCAAAAGAAGAAGAAGAACTCGAAGAAGAAGAATCAGAAGAAGACGCTGATCCAGCATTAGGAGAATTCTCGGACGCCGAATCATGCATTACCGAAGGAGAATAGAGGGATAGGAGTTAGAGTAGGGTTGACATTTTGTCTTAATCAAATGTTCGGCATACATGCCTTCCTACCGATGTACCTTCAGTAAAAGAAGTTGAATTTTAAATGAAATGATGTTTGGTTTTCCAATTTTCATTTTTCGAGTTATCTTCTTCGATGTTGGTACACTTAGTTCAACCTTTATGAACTACTTTTTCTTGCATCCCCGTATATGTTCTAATAGACTCGGGAGCCACGGATTCATAGCTGATGCATGCTTAGAAAGACTGAACCTAATAGGCATAGAGATTGGTAGTACCCTTGAAGTTAGTTTGCCGTCAGGAGAAACTATCGATACTAATAAGATAGTCAAGGCAGTACAAATAGATTTTGATGGTCAAGTTTTGGAGGCAGACCTGAATATTATCCGAATGAAAGATTTCAATATTATTCTTGGTATGGATTGGCTCAGCACCAACCGTACCGCAATTATGTGCCACGAGAAGGAGGTTATTTTTCGTAAAGATGGTAAAGAAGTATTCAGGTTTTATCGGACGAGGATCAAGGCACTTCCTCGCCTGATCTCGGCTTTACAAGCGGAAAAGCTATTAGCCAAGGATAGTTATGGTTATTTGGTTAGTGTTCAAGACAAACCCGTATAGGAGATTACTCTAGATTCAGTGCCAGTAGTATGCGAATACGGTGACCTTTTTCCAGACGATCTACCCGGCACTCCGCCGGATAGGCAAGTGGAATTTTCCATCGATTTGGTACCAGGAGCTGCCCCTATTTCTAAAGCTCCGTACCGCATGGCGCCGAAAGAGTTGCAAGAACTGAAGGTGCAATTAGATGAATTGCTAGAGAAGGGTTTCATCAGGCCAAGTGTATTTCCATGGGGAGCACCCGTGCTATTTGTAAAGAAGAAGGACGAAAGCATGAGGATGTGCATCGACTATCGAAAACTTAAATAAGTGTCCCCTACCTAGGATCGAAGACTTATTCGATCAGTTGAAAGGTACTGCAATCTTCTCGAAGATTGATTTGAGATCTGGGTACCATCAACTAAAGGTTTCGCCAGTTGACGTACCAAAGATAGCGTTCAGGACACGATAGGGACATTATGAGTTCACAGTGATGCCGTTCGGTCTCACGAACGCACCTGCAATATTTATGGAGTTGATGAACCGAGTTTTCCATCAGTATCTTGATAAATTCGTTATTGTTTTTATCGATGATATACTGATCTACTCCAGGAATTCCGCACAACATGAAGAACATTTGAGGATTGTGTTGGAAACGCTGAGAGCAGAAAAGTTGTATGCCAAGTTCAAGAAATGTGAATTTTGGTTTGAAAGAGTAGGTTTCTTGGGTCATATTGTTATAGCTAAAGGCATCAAGGTTGATCCTTCTAAAGCTGAAACTGTAATGAATTGGCCAACACCTGCAAATATTGGAGATGTGAGAAGTTTTCTTGGATTAGCCGGATATTATCGGCGATTCATAGAGGGTTTCTCTAAAATAGCAGGTTCTATGACTCAGTTGACCAGGAAGGGAGTTAAGTTTCAGTGGACAGAACAGTGTGAACAAAGCTTTCAGGAACTTAAGAACAGACTCGTTTCAGCACCAGTGCTGACGATACCAGATGGATCTGAAGGTTTCGTTATTTACAGCGATGCATCCAAACATGGTTTAGGTTGTGTTTTGATGCAGAATGGTAAGGTGATAGCATATGCCTCAAGACAGTTGAAGCCACATGAGAAGAATTACCCTACACATGATTTAGAGATCGCGGCTGTTGTGCACGCTTTAAAGATTTGGCGACACTATTTGTTCTGGAGTAAATGTGAGATTTACACCGATCACAAGAGTCTCAAGTATTTCTTCACTCAGAAGGAACTAAACATGAGACAACGACGATGGCTAGAGCTGGTAAAGGACTATGACTGCACCATTCTTTACCACCCGGCAAATAAGGTTGCAGACGCCTTGAACAAAAAGAACGTTGGACAGTTATCAGCTTTGGGAACAACGCAAGATCAGTTGATTCGAGATTTGAGGAATCTAAGAATCGAAGTACGAAATCCATCAGTCCAAGGATCTTCTAGATTGGCAAATCTGAGCGTTAAACCTGACTTGAGAGGTCGGATTGTAACAGCTCAAGCTGGAGATAAATTCTTGGAAAAGATCAGATTCGAAGTTGGAACTAGCAAGAGAATAGGTTTCGAGATTGCCTCTGATAAGGCACTTATATTCAGAGGACGTCTCTGTGTACCGAAGGATGAACATATCCAGAATGAGATTTTGACAGAAGCTCATTCAGCACCATATGCATGCCACCCAGGAAGGACAAAGATATATCGTGATTTGCGCAACACCTTTTGGTGGAGAAACATGAATGTTGCATTGCAAAGTTTGTCTCTCGATGCATGACATGTCAGCAAGTCAAGGCTAAACATCAGAGACCATCAGGGTTGTTGAATCCCTTGGATATACCATAATGGAAATGGGAGAAAATTTCCATGGATTTTGTAACGGGATTACCAAAATCAGTAAAGAGTCATGACGCTATTTGGGTTATTGTAGACCGACTTACTAAGTCAGCTCATTTCCTACCAATCAGAATGACTCTCAATATAGATCAATTGGCCCAATTGTACGTTAAAGAGATTATTCGACTTCATGGAGTACCAACCTCCATTATCTCAGATAGAGATCCGAGATTTACTTCGAGATTTTGGAAAAGTCTACATGTTGCAATGGGTACTAAATTAAATTTTAGTACAGCTTACCATCCCCAAACAGATGGACAGTCTGAACGTACTATTCAGACACTGGAAAATATACTTAGAGCTTGTATACTAGACTTGAGTGGTAATTGGGAAAATCATCTTCCACTAGTGGAGTTTGCCTACAATAATAGTTTACATGCTACTATTGGAATGGCACCATATGAGGCACTTTATGGATGACGATGTCGATCACCAGTCTATTGGGATGAAGTAGGCGAGAGAAGAATTTTAGGTTCAGAATTGATTGAAAAGATAGTTGAGGCTATTGATAAGATCAGACTACGGATCAAAGCCGCTCAAGATAGATAGAAAAGTTATACCGATCAAAGGAGAAAAGACTTAGAATTTGAAATTGGAGAGAAAGTATTTTTGAAAGTAGCTCCTATGAAAGGAACTATTCGCTTCGGCAAGAGAGGCAAGTTAAGACCTCATTTTATCGGACCATTCGAGATCTTAGAGAAAGTAGGTAACGTGGCTTATCATTTGGCGTTATCACCCGAGTTATCGGCCGTACACAACGTTTTCCACGTTTCCTTATTGAGGAAACATATCCACGACCCAAGTCATGTGGTAAATTTTCAGATTATTTCGATTCAGAGGAATCTGTCTTATAAGGAGACGCCTATGTGCATTGTATAGAGAAAAGTCCATGTCTTAAGAAACAAAGAGATTCCTTTAATCAAAGTCCAATGGGGTAGACATGATAGCGATGAAGCTACCTGGGAGAAATTCTGACTAAATATCCAGATATTTTAGATCAAGTAAGTTTAAATTTCGAGGACGAAATTATTTTAAGGGGATAAGGTTGTAGCGACCGAGAACTTTTAAATAATATAAAATTAGTTTTCTCGAAAAACGTGTCGCTAAACTTTAACCCTAATTTTAAAGTGATAGCGCGTTCGTCTAGTCGTTGTAAATGAATTTAAATTATTTCGAATCGAATCAATTTCCGAATAATTTTAAAGTATCAAAATCTTATTATTTAAGGTCCAAAGTTTAATAGCCCAAATCTGGTTATTTCGGCCCAACCCACTTAGGCCCAATTAGGAAATCATTTTAGCCCAACTTTCTGGCCCATTTAAATGCCTAGAAGTTTGTGCCCTAAAATCCCACTATTTTATTCGTCACATTTCCCTCCACTCCCATCATCAGATCACGCAGCCAATCCATTTGGTAAGAAAATCTCATCTTCTCCAAGCATGTTCCTCAATCCATTTACAGTGAACTCAATATTGATGCTAGAACATCCATTTCTAGCATCAACCAGAGATTCACGAGCTGCAAACCATCACCACCTCCAACTCACAAGACCAATCTAACACCACCATTTCGGAAGCTCCAACAAAACCCAAACTGCAGAACCACCAACACCATTTCAGTACCAAGCTCTCACTACACAGTCACCTAAAGCAACCCAAAATCAACACCCAAAGGCACTACCAGCCATCCCACCACACGAACAGCTACATTGCACTACCAACAGCTCAAAACCGAAACCTCAACTTCACTGCCCAAAAACCAACTGCAAACCCGCCACCAACAACCTCCAAAAACGAGACCTCAGCATCACCCCAAGCTGCAGCCCCAAACACACAACACCAACCAACCATTTTCGAAGCCAACAATCACCAACCACGCACAACCCGTAGCTTCACGACCTCCACCAGCCACTACACCCAAACCCGAAACCAAGCAGCCCTTATTTCACCTCAAATCAACCCCAATCAACTACAAGAATCAAGAAAATGGAAAACCCATAAAAACTTACCTCTTACCCGAAAGAAATCGAGCTTCCAAGCTTCGGTTTTTCCTCGAATCGCGCATCAAACCCGTCGCCTCCACCCCCCCCCACTCACCTACGATCACCGGCGCCACCATGTTGGTAGCGCTGCCACCGACCGCCGGTCGGTGGTGGAGATGCGGAGGAAGGGGCGAAGCCCCCTTCCCCCCCGTCGCTCTCTCTCTCTCTCTCTCTCTCTCTCGATTTACAGAGAGAGAGAAATGAGATATGTTATGTTTTAATTTAATTTTGAATTTACCCCCTAGCCCCCAAGTTTTAATAGTTATTATTTCAGTCCCTAAGTTTTTAAATGTTTTTATTTCGGCCCTTATCAATTTATTTGCAGTTTTAAAGAATTTCAATTTAGCCTATTTTTTTCTGTAAAAGTCTATTTCGGTCATCAAACCTTTTATTTACAGTTTCATAAAATTGCCAATTAAATCCCTAATTTATAAAAGGTTTAATTTTAGCCCTTTAGTTTTAATTTCAATTTTAATATATTTACAGTTCAATCCCTAACTTGTAAAATTTATCATTTCAGCCCCTATACCTTTATTTTCAGTTTTAACAGATTTACAATTTAGCCCTTAACTTTTAAAAGTTACAATTTCAGCTTTAAAGTTTATTTTCAGTTTTGATAGATTTTCCAATTAAGTCCCTAACTTCTAAAAGTTTAATTTTAGTCTTTAAACTTTTATTTTCAGTTTCAATAACTTCCAATTTAGTCCCTAAACTTTATTTTATCACTTTAAAACTTAAAATATTCGGAATATTAATTCAAACTTATTTTCTATTTTGGCTAGACGATATGTACGAACAATTAAGAGCTTGAAGTTATTTTCCCGCTCCACTTTTCACGCAACTCGAAATATTTGAGGTAGACTCGCCACCATTAATTAGTTTAAATTATAATTGCATGTCTTATGTGAATTTATGTGAATTATATGCTTTAATGCATGAGAAGAGAATATGTCATATGAGATATATGATATTGTTATGATTGCCATAACTTATATGCTTAATTGCATGAGAAAGAAGAGAATCTCTTATGAGATAAGATAAGAATGTTATGCATAACTTATGTGCTTAAATGCACGAGACGAGACTACCCTCAACTTATGTTTTTAAAGAGCCTATGATTTTCAAGAAAATGAACCAAAGATGATGATGATATCACGTTGTATATTGCATAAGTATGTGTTCAATTATTCTGTAAATTAATTATCGGCGATGAGTCTACTGAGTATTTCTTCGAAATACTCACCCCGTTATTTTAACAATATTTGCAGACTTCGGAGGCGATCGTGTTTGATGGGCAGTATGGCAACAATTTAATGAATTCAGTTATTTATATTTGAAAATTTCGTATTTGAACGCTATTAATGTACTTTGTTATTTCAGTATTTCAAAAACTCGAGATTTGACGTTTAATCAATTTTCTTAAGTTATTAAAATGAGTTTTGTTGTCGACGAGATTTTTACCGTTATAAATGCGAAGTTTGAAATTTAGTTATTTTCCGCAAAACTTTTTAGTTAAATAAGTTACAGAAGACGATGACGTGGCAATCCGGGTTAACGGAACTCGGGGCGCTACAGAAAGATAGTTGAAGAGGAAGGGAACTACGAGGCAACATGTGAACACTTCATCTGCTAACCAAAATTGGAAGTCGGGGTGGGAAGGTAATAAGGTGAATGAAGCAGTAGCTAAAGGAAGAACTGAAATGCAGAGGGGAAAGGAAGAAAGTGCTAGCAAACCCGTACCCAAGACGGAGTCACAGCAACCAAGGAGTTGGGATATAAAGTGTTTTGAGTGTTTAGGAACGGGGCACATTGCTTCTCAGTGTCCTAACAAAAGGGTAATGATTCTACGGGATGACGGAGATGTTGTGAGTGAGAGTGAAGAAGAATATGAAGACATGCTAGCGTTGGAGGATGTTGATGAATAGGAAAAAGTGGAATTTGCCATTGGGGAACTACTGGTCACAATGAGGACTCTTCACACTTAAGTTAAGGCAGATGATAAGAGTAGCAGCGGGAAAATATATTCCACACCCGGTGCTACGTCCACAATAAGGTATGTAGTTTAATCATAGATGGTAGGAGTTGCACAAATATAGCTAGCACAACCTTCGTTGAGAAATTGTGTTTAGTATTGTTTAAGCACCCTAGACCTTATAAATTACAATGGTTGGATGAGAGTGGAAAAGTTAGGGTGAATAAACGAATGATGATTGATTTCTCAATTGGGAGTTATAGTGATAAGGTTGTATAAGATGTGGTGCCTATGTAAGTGGGTCATATTTTGTTGGGAAGACCATGGTTGTATGATAGGAGAGTTACACATGATGAGTATAGGAACCGATATAGCTTTGTCAAGGAGGGAAGGTCTATTACTCTTGCTCCATTAACATCGACACAAGTTTATGAAGACCAAGTTAAATTGAGAAGTGAGGAAGAGAGAAGAGTAAGAGAGCCTGCAAAAAAGAGAGAAAATGGTGAGGTGGCTGAGAGATAGGAAGAAAGAGAGAGGTCATGTGAGAATAGAGAAAACAGTGAGCTAATGAGTAGGAGAGAAAATAGCAAGGTGGCTGAGGGGAGAAAAAGGAGAGAGATGTCACAAGAGAGGAGAGAAAAAGAGCCAGTCGAGAGGAGAGAAAAGCCGAAAGCGATCTTCTTTGCAAAGGGGAGTGAACTGAAAAAGACTATGGTTGATAAAAGACAAATGATGTTGTTGGTATACAAGGAGTCCCTCCTCAACTTTGAGGAATCTCACACACCCCTCCCCAGTTTGATTAAGTCTTTGTTGCAGAAATTCAAAGTTGTATTTCCAGAGGACATGCCAAGTGGATTACCACCAATTCGAGGTATTGAGCACCAAATTGACTTTATACCTGGAGCTGTCATTCCAAACTGATCAGCTTACCGAAGTAATCCCAAGGAGACGAAGGAGCTTCAAAGGCAAGTGGAGGAGTTGATGAGCAAAGGTTACGTGAGGAAGAGTATGAGCCCATGTGTCGTGCCTGTCCTATTGGTGCCAAAGAAGGAATGAACTTGGAGGATGTGTGTAGGCTACAAGGCTATCAACAATATAACGGTAAAATATCGTCACCGCATACCTAGGCTAGATGATATGCTAGATGAGCTACATGTTGCTCGTATTTTTAGTAAGATTAACCTTAAAAGTGGGTACCATCAGATTCGTATGCGGAAGCGTGGTGAATGGAAAATGACATTTAAAACTAAATATGGATTGTATGAGTGGTTGGTCATGCCGTTTGGTCTCACTAACGCACCAAGCACCTTTATGCGATTGATGAACCATGTTTTGCGTGCTTTCATAGGAAAATTTGTTGTGTTTTATTTTGATGACATCTTAATCTATAGCAAGACCCTAGATGAACATTTTGAACATTTAAGTTGTGTGCTTGTAGTGCTAACGAAAAAACAACTGTATGCTAATTTTAAAAAGTGTACTTTTTGCATGGAAAATGTTGTCTTTTTAGGATTTGTAGTTGGGGCTAATGGGGTAGAAGTGGATGAAGAAAAAATGAAAGCTATAAAAGATTGGCCAACACCTAAGAGTATAACTGAAGTTAGGAGTTTCCATGGACTTGCTAGTTTTTATAGGCGGTTTGTACAGGATTTTAGTACAATCACTATACCACTCACTAAAATTGTTAAGAAGAGTGTAGGTTTTCATTGGGGTGATGTACAAGAACATGCATTTAATACTATCAATGATAGATTATGTAAGGCACCCTTGTTGGCATTACCTAACTTTGACAAGACATTCGAGATTGAGTGTGATGCCTCAGGAGTAGGAATTGGAGCAGTGTTAATGCAGGATCGTAGGCCTATAGCATATTTCAGTGAAAAGCTGAATGGGGCTGCTTTGAACTATCCTACATACGACAAGGAGTTGTATTCGCTTGGTCGAGCATTGGAGACTTGGCAGCACTACTTGTGGCCTAAGGAGTTCGTGATAAACACCGATCACGAGTCATTGAAGCACTTGCGGGGTTAAGGTAAGTTGAACAAAAGGTACGCGAGGTGGATGGAATTTATAGAGTCATTTTCCTACGTTATTCGGTATAAACAAGGTAGGGAAAATGTAGTTGTGGATGCGTTATCTCAAAGGTATATGCTTCTAAATTCTTTAAGTACACGTTTACTTGGCTTTGAACACATTAAAGGCATGTAAGTGAGTAATCTTGATTTCTCTAGCATTTATGAATCATGCAATAAGGGGGCTATCGATTAATTTTATAAGCATGAAGGGTATTTTTTTAGGAAAAATAAGTTGTGTATTCCAAATTATTCTATTCGTGAATTGTTGGTAAAGGAAGCACACGGTGGGGGTTTAATGGGTCATTTTGAGGTACAAAAGACTTTAGACACGATAGTGGAACATTTTTATTGCCCTAAAATGAGAAGTGATGTAGAACGCGTTTGTGGGAAATGCATAACTTGTAAAAAGGCTAAGTCTAAAGTTTTACCTCATGAGTTGTATTCTCCTTTGCCTACACCTAGTGAATCTTGGGTAGATATTTCAATGGATTTTGTGTTGGGTTTACCTAGGACAAAAAGGGGTCGAAATTCAATATTTGTTGTAGTGGATAGATAGGTTTAGTAAAATGGGGCACTTTATACCATGTCACAAAACCGATGATGTCACCAATATTGTAGACTTGTTCTTTAGGGAAATAGTACATTTGCATGGGGTCCCTATGAGCATAGTGTCAGATCGAGATGTTATGTTTTTGAGTCATTTTTGCCGTGTTTTGTGGAATATGTTAGGCACTAAATTGTTGTTTTCTACCACTTGTCATCCACAAACCGATGGGCAAACTGAAGTAGCTAATAGAACCATCACTTAATTGCTTCGTACGGTAATCAATAAGAACTTAAGAAGTTGGGAGGAGTGTTTACCTTTTATTGAATTTGCTTATAATAGAGCTGTACACTCGACTACTTCATTTCTACCCTTTGAAGTTGGTTATGGGTTTAATCTACTAACACCTTTGGATTTGTTACCTTTGCCTGTAAATGAACAATGCAGCATGGATGGTAAGCGAAAAGCTGAGTTGGTGAAGTCACTGCATGAGAAGGTCAGGATGCAAATTGAGGAGAAGAGTAAGCTCATAGCAACGAAAGCAAACAAAGGTAGAAAGCGCATGACATTTGAACCGGGAGACTGGGTTTGGGTGCATTTCAGGAAGGAGCACTTTCCAAATCAGAGGAAGTCTAAGTTACAAGATGAGGGTAAGTGCGAGGAAGGCTCCATTGCTAGTGGAAGAAGGACCTATGACTCGATAGAGGGCAAAGCATGAAAGAAGCGATGACATTGCTTTTTCAAGCTACAGGTTGACGATATGACGATCGTGACGAAGATTGGAGCAAGTTCCATGTTGGGGTCGAGGCCGGAATCGGGATGGATGAGCTTTATTCAAATAGCTGAACTTGGAAAATAGGGGGGTAGTGGCGCCCCCACGACCAACATCAGGGAAAAAAATCTATTTTTTTAACGAATTTCCTTATTTTACTAGAATTATATGTTTAGTCAATCTCCTACCTTATTTATGAGATTATGCACATTTTTACCTAATTTCTAGGGTTTAGTATAAATACCAAAAACTTTCATTGTATTAAAAACTTTTGAGAAATTATTAATTGAGAGGCTTTGCTTTCTTTGTTCTTCAATTGAACAACTATCGAACTTATCAAGATTTGAATCTTGTAGCGTTCAAAACATGGATCGTGGGTTCTTCATTGTGTACTCAAGGGGTTCAACGTATCGTCGTTATCGTTGGATTTTTTGGTTCACATTGTTGGGTTCAAATCCAAAATCGGGTTTAATTGGCATTCTTAGGTTCCGCATCAATCAAGTTGTGTGTTTCATAGTCACCATTGCTACAGGGTTCGCATCAAAATCCCACCACAAAAAATCTGACACAAGATCGCAACCCAATCTTTCCCATATTCTGTGTCATTCGCTGCTGTAGTAGATCGTTCCCCAGATCCTCCTTCATTCAACACCAAATCATGACCCAACTCCGACGACATCGCCACTCACGCTGTAGCAAATCGTTTTTCCAAACTTCATTATTCGTCGCTACTACAATACTGTCCCCAAACTCTTGTCATTCGTTCTTCTAGCTGTAGCAACGACAAAAATTTTGCTATTGGAGTGTCACTTCGTGCAAATCAACATAGACAGAATGTGAATTATGGATTGCATAAGTGCTGCTGCAGAGACAAGAGAAAGGACGTGAACATCAGCTCAACAACGATGGCAAAAATGTCGCTATTGGAGTGTCGCTTTGTGCAAATCAGCATCGACAAAATGTGAACGATTGATTGCAGAAGCGTCCCTACATAGAGAAGAGAATGGATGTGCACGTCAGCGCTGATAGAGAGGATGGGAAAGAAGAGAATGAAATAATTAGAGCTTGGGGTGAAATTGATTAGGGTAGAAGATGGTGGGGTGGATATGTAAAATAAGTTTATTTTTATAATATTACTATTAATATTTAAAACTTGAATTATCACCTGATTTTTGAACCAAAAAACTATTAAATCTTAATTTTGAATAGGTAGTTTATAATGAGGGCTGAGTGTAATTTCAATTTTAATTAATGAAAGGAAAGTCAGGCCAATTACCTCCGTTTCTTGATTTAAAAAAAAAAAAATTGAAATTAGACTCTACCGTACGTCTAATCTTAGAGATATTTAACCCTGTTTGATAGAGACAAAACTAGATTTAGTTAATTTTGATAAAAATTGATGAAATATGGATTGAAAAGTTGTAGATCCTATGAAGCATATAGTTAAAATTAATTGTTGACACTTAGCCCATGTTTGAGCCCCTTTTTTTGTGAAAAATAAATTATGTAATAATGATTTTTAGAGAATGTGTGGTTAAAAAATAAGGAAATTTTTGAATTTATGTGTAAAATTATTTTATTAAAAAATTTGTAGTTGAAAATGAATTTGAAAAAAAATGATTTTTTTAAATAATGGGACTCAAACAAGGACTTAAAAATATTGACTTTTTTCCTTCGTCGCATATTGGTACAAATAATTTTTATAAAATACAACACAATAATGTCTTATTTTCAAACATTAGCACCATTTACCACAACTTCTAAACTCACGCACCACCACTATGCACCATCGTTACCATCGTCATCACTGATTGAAAATTTTACCATCATCTTCACCTCCACCACCAACAAAATCAAACTCTAACTTAACCACCACTATCATCGATACCTCCATCAATGTGTTGTAATTTTTCTCCAAACAGATAATGATAAGTGTTTTGGAATGATCATACAACTGTATGGGTGTATCAAGGATGTTAACAACTTCAAACGAACAAGAAGAAAAAATGGAAGAGGCCAAAATTTGGCCTGAAAAGCGTTTTGTTCACCCAAGAACAATCTGTGAGCTGGGCGATCACCCGATTTTGTACCGGGTGATCGTCCAGTTTGAAAATCAGACCGTCCTCTTTTGCCTCTCTTCATGAAAAAACTGTACTTTTCATGAACCGTTGATGCATTTTCGTAGTGAATGAATGTAAATCTATAAATAGGAGATAGATTTTCATTCTTAAACACAATCAAATCACCAATACTTGAAATCATTCCTTGAAAAAGCTTTTTAGTTCTCCATATATATTCTTATATTCAAGTGCATGTTCTTCATGTTCTAAGAAGAACAAAAGTGCTTTAAGTGTTTATCTTCTTCTAAGACTTGTTTAATCCTACAAACAATTTGTCTTGAGTTCTTTTAAGTGTCAAAATCAATCCTAGAGGGGACAAATTTAGTTTGAGGATAGCTATTGCGTGTCCAAGCTTTTTTTTTTTTTTTCAGTGTTTTGCTACTTTCTTTGTTTCTCTTCTCCATTCTCCTTGAAGGATTAATATTCCAACATAATGAACCTCCAAAATCTACACTAGAAATTCAATGCATCCTTGCTTATGCGTCTAATATATCTAGATTTGAAAATTTAGATCAATCGCCCCTTAAATCGTCGATCGCTACCTAACTATTGCTAACGTAAACTACCAAAAACATCATATTTTTCTTCTCGTGTGGCAAGTTCTTCGTGCTAAATCTCCACCGCAATCACCATTATTCTAAATCTAACAGTTTCTTATTTACATTGCAAATTTAGATTGTACAAGAAGTAGTAAATGAAAAATCAAGAAATATTAGCAATCTCGACCTTACAAGTTTGTTTACATGCCTGATCAAGAAATAAGTGCTCCATAAATTTTAGATTCGTTTAAAGCACTGGTTATAAGTGCTTGGCACTTACAATTCTTATCCTAACATAAACAAGTTTTTAAAATTAGTGATATCAAGCAGTAGCCATGATTAAGGGTTGTCAGTAATCAGTATTAATTGTGTATACTAATGTAATATATATGGTGTGAATTAATTTCAAATGGCATATTATTATCTATGTGATAAATATTATGCTATGATGGGAGGTCGTGGTAGCGAAATATGGCAGCAATGATGGGAAATAATGTAGACGGAGATGGTGTTAGAGTTCGAGATAGGAGTAATACTGTAACACGTGTTATCTATGTATTTTGTGTTGATAAATTAATGATTGCGAAAAATGGCTGGATTCTGGTGTGTAATGGTCTTGATAACCCAATATGTCACCGTTCGTTAGGTAGCATGATGTCAATGGTACAAATGGTGATATTTTGCTTTAACAAGAAGTAACATATGATAACATGTGTTACCTATGTAAAAGGTATAACATAATGTATTACCATGTAAAACATTAATTTTGTATTAAAATGTAGATGTGGATAACACACCATGTTAACTGCGGGAAAATGGATTTTTTAATTAAAATTGAAATATTGATTTAAAAAGAAAATAATTTATTTTTCAAAAAATTGAAGAAGTATTTTTTTTCAATTTCCAAAGAAAAGTAGGGTAAGTATCAATTTCCCTTAAGGAAATCCTTAGAAACTCAACAAGTTTTTCGGCACACAGAGAATTATAGGAATCTATTAGAATCCAAGATAGATCCACTAAAATTACAAAGATTTTTAAAATCTTTTAAATATAACTTGAGGGTGCTTGAATATTTCTGTCTAGTGGGACTAATATTCTTAAGTTCTTAAAAACTGAGAATGTATACTTGAAAATCAAATAAGGACTCAAATACAACAAATTACCAAAATTGAGGATCTTAATTTTTTTTTTTTTCGAAAAGTACTTTAACAAATATTTTTTATTAAAAAAATACATTTAAGGTCCTCAATTCATACCAAATGTATTGTGTTGTAATTCTGTACTTTTCATAACATTTACAGTTATTTGGGTAGGTTCATATTCTACAACTACAATTTATCAACATCTATGATATTTACAATCTTCATATAACGTCCGCAAACATTCATGATTTTACATTTAGGACCTATCTAAACAAATTTGAAAATTTGATGACCAAATTGCAAAATATTGATTCTTAAGGGTCTTGATTGCTATTAACTCATGGGATTATTCATTACAACATGTATTTAAGAGATTTTGTCTAGGAAATAAAAGAAGAGTATGTATGTACATTGTGTTTACATAATCAAACCTTGTGAAATGAGCAAGTTTCCCCATTTTACATGGACAAAATGCATGTAATTTGTTTGATTTACAATTGATTCTACTATGTGCATAAATCTTGTTGTTTGGAGTTAATTATATAATCAAGTTTTCTAAAATGAGCAACTTACTTTTTCTAATGGACAAAAGAAATTGAAAAGAAAAATGACTAATTGCTTTTCAAGTAGAGGTTGATTAAAATTACGAAAGAAAATAATTGCATTAAGGTCGCACAAGCCATTGATTTTGCTCTATGTTGCTGACTTTTGTGCCCTTGTGATCACAAGGGCTTTTGCCTTACGATCTCAAGGCACAAGGGTTTGCTCTTGTTCAATTTGGTACTTGAATTTTCTACTGTATTAAGTCGAGTTCCTTTTTATGTGAATTACAATTTAGTCATCCACCTTCCATAATCATTCATAATTGACCTGATAAAAGTTTCAAACGTTTGTAATTAAGTCTCAAAACTTTTCAATAGTCGGATTTCCCTCCTGGAACTTGTAAATCAACTCCAATTGCCCTCTTAATACTTCAAATTGATCACATACAATTCAATCGATCATCAATTGGTCCAAATCAATTCTAATTTAGCTCCAAAAATGCCTTTTTTACGTCAATTAAATCCAAGTTAGGATTTTACCTACAATAAAGATAATTTAATCTTAACTATGTATATCCATTCAGCTAGCAATAAAAAAGCAAGTATAGAAGTTCAAATAAGTGTATAAAATAAATATACTTCTCACTTGCCAACTATGTTATCATACATGAGACAATGCCTCAAAATTTTATTTCGATGCATATGCACAATTTCACTTCAAAATTTAAACATTTTAAAATTTTCAGAACTTTGTTAACTCTCTATTGACAAGTAACTAATTTCAAAAACTAGATTACAACACTTTACATTTTCAAATATCCAACGGGCACTTTGATCAAAAGTCATGCATGTATTTTGACAGTTCATTTAAAAGATTAACAAGCAAGCTGTACCTACTGAAGAGAAAAAACTCTCAGCCTCAGCGAGTTCTCTCGTTAATTTTTATTTTGCTTCTGTTTCTCTTGAAGAAACAATAATAGGTTCATCATCATTGATGTTCCCATCTGTTGGCCTATCATTATTCCTTTTCAAGTGCCTAGAGGCCAATGAAAAAATCGCTTCATCTCAAAGGCTATGGATAAATGTCTCAATTTCTTCAAAATCCTCAAGGGGGGAAAGAAATTAGAATGGACAACAAAATGCGAGGAGACCTTCCCGGAGCTAAAGAAGTACGTTGGACAAGTCCATTTCCTTTCCAAGCCAAGGGCTGGCAAACTTTCATTGCTCTCCGACGGTGTCTGAGGAAACCACCAGCTCGATACTCGTGAAGATGATGAACATCAATTACCCGTTTACTATGTGAGCAAAGCTCTCCTCCTAGCCAAAGTTCGATATCCAGATATGTAAAAGCTGGCCCTCTCCTTAATCATCTCATCAAAAAAGTTAGGCCATACTTCCATGCTCATAGTATTAATGTGATAACCAACTTTCCCCATATTCAAGTATTTTAGAAGTCAGACGCCTCGGGCAGACAACTAAAGTGAGCGGTGGAGCTAAGTCAGTTTGACGTATTTTTCAACTCAAGCCCTTGTAGACTTTGTGGCTAAATTCACAAAAGCACCGGAGGTAGAGGTGGCCATGGAGCCCGTAGAGCCTCCCATTTGGAACTTTTTTGTTGATGGCTCTGCCGGAGAAGCCGGCTCCGGGGCGTGGTCTTGGGAGCCTTGAGGGCCACAAGCTTAATTGCGCAGTATGTTTTGGATTTAAAGCCTCGAACAATGTTCATGATTATGAGGTCCTCCTAGGCTAGCAAAAGAAATAAAGGTAGAGAGGTTGTTCATCAACAGTGACTCCCAGCTCGTAGTAAGTCGAGTTAATGGTAGCTTCACTACTAGAGATAAAGGCATGGCTTCATACCTCAAACTGGTCATGAATCTCCTCCATTGCTTCGAAAAATTCAAACTGGTGCAAATCCCACGAATAGAAAACTCCACTCTGGTGCCTTTTCAAGACTGGCAAGTAGCAAGGATTCCGAGCTGCTTATGGTAGTTCTTGTTGAGCACCTTGCCAGACTTTCTATTGCTAAAGGAAAAAATCTGATATAGGTCGAAGGCTTCCCAACATGGATGCAGTCGATCATTGTCTTCCTAAAAAACAAGGTCCTACCTAACGACAGGACGAGGCTTACAAATTAAGAAGAAGGGCTACACATTTCGTGTTCCACGATGATGTTCTGTACAAAAGAAGCTTCTTATCCCCACTTCTTCGATGCAATGGAGGAGATAAGGCGACTTATGTCCTTAGGGAGATCCATGAAGGAATCTCCGGTAACCATTTCGAAGAACTTCCATTAGTCCAAAAGTTTCTTAGGTAAGGTTATTATTGGCCTACTCTAAAGAAAAAACACTCTAATTTGTGCTGAAGTGTGGCAAGTGTCAACGCTTCGCTAATGTGCAAAGGCGACCCTCCTAGGGACTGGCGGTGGTGATTATCAAGTGGGGGATTGACCTGATAGGTCCAATGCCTAGAGAAAGAGGCAGCACTAGCTACGCTATTGTCACAATTGATTACTTCACAACATGGGTTGAGGCCGAACCACTCGCGAAAATTACTGAAGCCAACACATCTAAGTTTCTTTGGAAAAACATAATATGCCGATTTAGTATTCTCCATTCAGTCGTATCCGATAATTGTAAGCAATTCGACAACAAAAAGGTCAGAAGCTTGTGTAATGAGTTAGGAATCAAGAAGCACTTCTCAGCGCCCCATCATCCCTAGGTGAATGGACGGGTGGAGACAGTTAATACAATGATCAAATACACCTTAAAGAAAAAGCTAGACGCTTCGAAAGGGGCTTGGGTAGATGAACTCCCTCAAGTATTGTCGGACATATGCACCACTAGTCGAACTACCAGAGAAAAAACCCATTTCTCAATAACTTATAAATCTGAAGCCATGAGTCCTGTAGAGGTGGGCGTGCCATCGTATCACCGCATACACTTCAATGAAATTACTAATGATGAGTTGAGGAGATACGAACTCGACTTCCTTGGAGAGAAAAATGGACAACTCCCAAATCAAACTAGTTTTGTACCAACGTAAAATGATGCTATACTATAATGCCATAGTCAAGCAAAAGTCATTGTGTATTGGCGATCTCATGCTGAGAATAATCTTTTTGTCTTCAAAGGAACCTGGAATGGGCACGCTAGGACCAACTGGGTAGGCCTATATCGCATAAAAAGGGAATTAAGGCCTAGCACCTATGATATTGAAAATCTGGAAGGGAAAATACAACGTCATCCATAGAACATTGAGCACCAAATGAAATACTATCAGTAGGGAATGTATCCCACTTGGGAAATTACAAAGCTCTCACATGTAAATATGTTGTTTTATGCATGTTTTCTTTACATGCTTTGGGATAATCGTTTGACAAAGTGCGTTAGCCTCTTGCAAGGATGCCTACTTTGAAGGCCGAGGTACGAGATACCCCGGGGTCACCTCTAACACTTTGAAGGTGATACCTTTCATGGATGAACCATCCACCATAGAAGGAGCCCTCAACAAGGCACGTCACCCACTTGCAAGGATGCCTAGTTTGAAGGCCGAGATGGGCCAACCATTGCTAGGCATTCGAGGAAGCCCAATAATTGGCGAAGTCATCATACTCCGGTGTCTAATAAAAAAATTGTCAATATAATTCTGCACCGTCACTTCGCTGGCCTCTTCATTTTGACTTTCAAGGAGTCAATCTCCTCTTTCTGAGCCTCTACTAGCAGCTTCAGCTTTACTTTCTCCTTGTTCGTAGTTTCAAGTGCCTCTTCGAGAAGCGTTGATGCTCGTTTGACAAGTCAACCCTCTTTGTTAGAATAGCCACTTAGGACTCCGACTTGTGGAGCTCGATTTTCAAGCTGTTAACTTTGATTTCCACCAAGTCCAATTTCACGTCTGCATCAGTCCTCTTGACTTCAGCCTCGTCAAGGCTCCAATCATTTGGTTTAAATTCTCATTCTTGGCATGAAGACATGGACTAGATCTTTCGCAGCCAGGTTCCCACTTAGAGCCTTTGCCACATAGGCATTGTTCGTAGCTAGCAGGTCTTCAGCCTCACAGGAGACAATGTGGTCTTGCCACTCATCAGCCAGCAGGTCTTCAGCCTCACAGAAGCAGTCATGGTGGACAGCATCTCAAGTACATCCTCGGATAGTTCATCATCTTTACTCCCCAGAAAGTTCGTCGCCTTCTTTGCTTGGGAATTGGTCTTTTGCTCTGAGCTACATCAGACATAAGGGGACATTTATTCTCTTCAGAAGCTTCAACCCCAGGAGGAGATGAATGTTTCTTCTTCTTCGAACCCTCCTCATCTATAATAAAGGCTTGGAGAGCCCTTTTCTTCAGAACGATTCCAAAAGAAATCCTGAGAGGTACAAGCTCAGCAATGGTGGGCTGGGTCCTAGATGGACCTGACTTTTTCTTCTTTACTAACTAAGGAACCTCTTCTTCATGCTCATCATCAACCACTATAGATGTGGCAGACGCTTTGCTCTGTTGGAGCAGGTTTTCATCCTATTTTTTGTACAAAGACAATTTTCCTTCAACTTTTGAGCTGTAGCAACGCTCTTACGGATCGAGGGAAAGTTCGGCCTCACGAGCTTCTTCGTAGAAAATTTCTCTACAAAACATCAGAGAGTATTAACATTCCTATAGACCAAGGATAAACAGTTCGCCGAATTGAAAACTTACGAAGTGAAAACATTAGACTGTGATCCACAAACGAAGTGTTCTTGTCAATCAACACATCATGGCTCCAGTCTTCAAAGCTGAACAGATAAATGTCTTGAATAATATCAAACTATTTCGAGAAAATCTCACACCTCAACAACGAATTTGTACGTAAACAAAAGATGTCAAAAATAGCTAATCAATAAAAGAACAATTTAAAGTTCCATCGAAACTCACTAGCAATAGAGAATGAAGTGGGAACAGTTAGAGATTTCATGTGGTCGACCTCCATGGTGTCCCACCGTCTCGAAGCCCAGAATGAACTCCACTTCCAATCCTTAATTGATGACAGCAGACCAACCATGAAGGGAGAATGAATCCCACAAGAGGTCATATAGTACTACGATCTGGACTTGTCCCTCCTTTCATCCAGCATTTTGGGAGCATAAATGGAAGGAAAGACTGAGAAGGGCATGTCAAAACATAAACTAACCTTCCTCCACAACATCAAGACCCAAAGAATCTGTGCAATGGTATTCTAAAATGCCCTTAAAAATATGCTCGCTTATGACCACACACCCAAGCAACGGGTAGCAAGTTCTCTCATTGGGTTCAGGCAAGACTACACCTAGCCATCTTAACTAGGGTCATGTTTGAGGGATGGTCAGAGACTTCCCACTTCTCCAAAGTGTCAAGGGGGACTGAAGGCAACCTCCAGATATTTTCACCTGACATGATAGCCGCATTAATCTCATTTGAAGATAGGACAGTGGGCTCTATTAGTTCGGACACACTTGAAATCCGACCCTCTTTACCCATCCTCTTAGACACGAAATGAGAAAATCTAGACATTCTTATCTATATAAAGCCAAATGAAGAACACTGTTCCACAAGATAGCAACTTTCAGTTTTCGAATTTTTGCAAGTGAAAGTTTTTGAAATGCTAAGAGGCCGCCTTTTATGGAAACGACCAACATAGCTGCACCGTTGGATCTACAAACACTTTAATCCAAGCCATCTACTTGATAAATCTTGACAGCTATTGATAAATCACCCTGCCCACATCCAACAGTCAACATAAGGTAGTGACTATCAAACACGCTTGACACGTATCACTTTGAATCTCAAGCAACCGCACACTATGATTACCATTAACGTCTACCAGACACGTTCCTTGGAAGCAAGCAATGTCCTAGCTAGTCATCTTAGAAATACACGAACGCTTTCAAATCATTGGTACAACTTTCCAAGCCCCATTCTGAAGTCCATCCCAGAGTCAAGGCTCTATATCATAGATTACCTATACACTTCGAATTCCATAGCCATATGAATACCCACCCATGAACTTAGGGAGACGTCGTTCGTCTCTGCTCACCTCCAATGACAAGGATCCATACCCACTTAAGATCCAAGCAAGAAGATGTCAATACGTTGTATAAATATCTACACATGGACTTGGCGGATTATTGTTACACCTTTGATAATAAGGATCCATATTGAAGACACCCAATGCCACATGGTGACCAAAATAGGCCCACATTCCACGTCGTACATATGAACTAAAGCGTCACTTCGAGAGATTCGAGCCACTCTCTCGAAGCTCCGATGGTCTAAGGATTTTCCTTATGGCTGACCTAAGTAACAACGTAAGGCGTTTTAAGGCACGAGCTGCCAAAGTGATGTGAGGGATCACTTTTTACTGGTGGTGGCATGGGGGCCGTGTCAACTATTCTAAAATGGAGGCCTTTGACAATCAGGAGGTGATTGATTGATGGGACATCTATGTAGCAGATGCTAAAGTGTTAAATCATCAACTCTTAATAGAAAGCATTAAATGCTGCATTCAATAACCTTCAACATATGACTAACGGATTGAAACCTAGGAAGGGACATTGATTGCTCTCCCCATCAGATGAGGCCACATATTTTCTCATCACAAGTTAGTATTTCATCTTGAATGCTATATAAACCTATGAATTCTATTATCTAAGGGTAAGACATTTTAACTTCCCAAAACTATACTATACTCTTTATAATCTTCTTCAATATTCACTTACTAACTTGATCGTCGGAGTGCTCACGAAAAGGCGACGAGCAACTTATGGTGTGTTCTCGTGTGCAGGAGAAGTTCATGTGGAGTTGCGAGCTATTGGCCACGTGGAGATATATTTTTTTAGGTTAACAAAATCGATGCTAAGAATGCCAAAGATTAGGGATTTGAAGTCGTTTCATGTTGTGGCCATTGTTATCTGACGTGCAATGGGAGGAAGAAAGAGGAAAATTGTGAAGGAATTTTGGAAATTTTTTTTAAAAAATTGTAAAATTTTATGGGATCAGTTGACCCCACATGACGCTACCTAGATTTGCCCTTGGTATAGAGTGATTTACATTCTTCGAAGATGATTTGCCATAGGACCCGGATATTTTCCTTTTTTATCGAGATTCATGAATATATTTATTTCTTTTTCCTTTATCTATAATTTTTGTGTTGCTTCTTGCTGTATCGAATGAGAATCACACTCTACACTTCCTATCAAAACTATTTTCGTTTTTCATGTTTGAAAAAATATATAGGGTTTATGAAGGATTGAATTACTAATAATGTATGGAAATATGCTTTCTTTGATGAACGAATTGAACTTTGGATGAAGTTGAAGACGACAAAGAAATAGTTTCAAAAGTGAAGGTGTAGAAATTAGGAATATTATATTGTATATTAACAATATTAATTAAAGTATTGATAATGAAAAATAAGCTTTGTTTGTGATCGAATCGAACTTTGGATAAAGGTTGAAGACGATGGAGAAACAATTTCAATGGTGAAGGTATTGAAATTAGGAATGACATTTCTCTCTCTATCACAATTTTGAATTTGTTGTAAATATAGTAATGAATATATCACTTTATACTTTTTATATTAACTAAACATATTTAATTTGTAGTAATATAAAATTATTAATATCATATTGTGAATTAATAATATTAAAATACTAGCTACAACCTGAATCTTGAAATAAAAATATTAATACTTGAATGTTGAAATTAGTACTTAAAAAGCATGATTTTGCTTCTATAAAGGATCCAATTAAGTCAAACATATGAGGAAGGCTATCTATAAAAATTCAAGAGGAAAATGTTTCCTATACATCTTTGCTTTGCGGTGATTTAATAAGGCACAAAAATAAACAATACCTTATATTAGAATATACCTTCTTGAACACGTTGGTTCGTTTAGAAAATGTGGTTCGATGAACTATATGTGGAGCAATTCGACATAAATTGATACCAACTCCTCAGAATTTAGTAACTTCAACTCCATTAACAACCACTTATGAATCTTTTTTTGGTTTACATCCCTTATCTCAAGTTTTGGATCGAAATAATCCATTGACACAATTAGTTCATGGGAGAAATTTGAGTTATTTAGGCTCTGGAGGGCTAACTGGGCGAACTGCTAATTTTCGAATCAGCCAATCTTGTTATTCAAATCAAAATTGGAATAAGATATATGTTTACCACGTGTAATTAAATAAAAAAACACGAGAAACTATTCTACTTTTAGTTGATTTTATTCAACAATTGACCAAAAGAAAATGTTAATAAATAATAAATTGCATGAACTTAGATTAATCAAATAATGATATTTCTATGCATATGTAATAATTCGTCCTAATTAATTTGCTCATTTAGATTGTATTTGGGTGGAATAATGATAAAGAAAGTGGAAGGGAGAAAAGAATTTACAAAAAAAAGGGGATTCCTGAAAAATGGATTTGTTGACCTCAAAATGTGCTGCCAACAAATACCGGGCTCACTTGTGCATGGGCAAGCTAGATCCAACATGTTAAGGTAGATCAACGGTCGAGATCACTCCAAACTTGGACGTGGAAGAAGCTCAACGACACGAGACATTTCCGTTCGGGTTCCGGCAAGATATCCGGGATATGATTGTTTAATAATAACCAATCACTATGAACTCAGATTAAATATTGTAAATGAATGTAAGAGAATAAAACAAATTGCTCCAAGTATCTAAAGTTGCATTAGTCCTCAATTGTTACATGGTAAGAGTATTTATAGTGTTACAAAGTGAATGGTGACCATTTGATGAAATTACACGTGGCATCATCCTCTCCACCGAAGCATCAAATCATTGCAATCATGTTGACTTCCATAGCTTTACAAAACATTTAATGATATCACGTTCTATTGACAAGACATGACACAAAATACACTTTTTACAAAAGCTGTCACTAGCTGGGTGGAGCCTCGGACCCGGTTGCTTCGGCATGCCCACCTCGAATTAGTGATGGGCCTCGTTTGGGTCGGCCACGTAGCAAAGCTAGTAGCAAGTTATAACAGGATTAATTATTGATTCGAATAGGGAAGTGGAACTAGATATATGTATTTGAATGGTTCTAAACCAACTCTTGTAGATGTTTCGACGAATGATTCTCGAATCTGATTGAATCTAAGATGATATATGTAATATTAGATATTGAATAGTTATATATGAACTAAAGATATATTTCATTTTCTACTGCATGTGGATTCCAATAGCTTTTAGACAGCTAACAGCTAAACCACTAATCACACAGTCACTACTGAGACAGCTCATAAAAGTCATTTCACCCCTATTCGATCTAAAGCTTCTATTCTCATTCGCTACACTCGACTTAAAGGCACCTACAGACTCACTCATAAGGAAACTCGTCGAGTAGATCTTTCGAGCCTTTTTACAAACTAAAGTCCCAACTCTCGTAGGAAATTATATGTTGTACTTTTACAAGTAGTTTCAGTACAAACAGCAAAAGTTTGGTTAAAATAGAAAAAAAAAAAACAAAGCTATGCAATGTTGACAAAAGATTTTATATTTAAAGAAGTTATTCTATAATAATATTTTTATTTTCATCGCAAACATTGCCACACAATTTTAACCATAGACATGGTTGATTGTACTCATATTAGCATTACAACCTTAAAATGCCATATCTTCAAGGTTATGGCATTTTAAATTTTAAGAGGTCAAAAAAGAGAGGATGCCTCGGTCACTATTCATTTGTGGTTTGTTTTCACACCTATCCGGTTTGCTACTGTGCATTAACTGGATTGGCCTACACGACGCCGTTTAGGGGAAAAGAAAAAACAAAACTGATAGTCGACATTTGGTTATTTCTCTTCCCCACTGAACCCTAATTGCAATATCTTTTTCTCTAGCGCGCGCAATCGATCTACCTTCTATTAAAAGAGAGGATGCCTCGGTCACTGTTCATTTGTGGTTTGTTTTCACAGCTATCCGGTTTGCTAGTGTACATTAACTGGATTGGCCTACACGACGCCGTTTAGGGAAAAAGAAAAACAAAACTGATAGTCGACATTTGGTTATTCCTTTTCCCCATTGAACCCTAATTGTAATCTCTTTTTCTCTGGCGCGTGCAATCGATGCCACAGTAGCAATGAATTACAGGCTTCTCGCCGTCACCTCACATCATCATCATCCACCAACTTTATCCACTCCATCTTCGCTGGCAGCCTACTACATAGTTGTCGACAACCCACCACCATCATCGATCCATTAACACACCACAACACTCTTCGACTCGCCAATAAATCCATTCGACCATACCCAGGTGCTGGCAACTCCAAGTCGCCAAAGCCCAACCACTCCGACTGCCTTCTACAGTGGCAGAAGTACTGGACTTATTCTCGAATGAATTGAATGGTATTTTTCCATCTCTCCTCCCTCTCTCCGTGTTAAAATCCATTGTATATTTCTGAGACTTATTAATCTCATCGCTTTCGGCCCTGCTAATCTCCGCCCAGGTACATATATGTAAACCCACAAAAATCTCAGATCCCCGACGAAACCGTAAGAAGAAGAAACTCCTCTGCTAAGGGGATTATCAACAATTACAACAAAGAACTAGCCATATTCGAAGGCGGTGATTTTTGTCACACTGGCTATGAGGAGCAAGAAGGTGAATATGAAGAAGAAGAAGCAGGATTCGTTGTGGGAACTTGGCCCGAATCTGAGTTTTTCTCTTTCAATAGCTGGTAATTTTGAAATGTCTTGTTATTGCTCCTTTTTACCCTCCTATTCCCCTGCTATTCGTTGTTTGGGTTTTTGTTAATCGGAGAGGTGCGTTTATGGGTTTTCCTGGGGTTTTCGTGATCTAAGTTTCTTGAATTTTACTTTCTGTTTTATTAAGAAATGATTTGATTCTTGAGTTAGTTTATTAGAGAAATCAAGATTCAGGAAAGGTTTTCTTGTTCACTCGTTCTGTATAACTTTATTGTTTGAGATTACACTATTAAAATGCTTTTTGCATGATAGATATTTTATATTTAGGAATGTTTCAATGTTGAGAATGTGGTAGAAAGAGAAAGTGATTAGCAATTTGACGTGCTTAATATCTACCAATTGTGTATTTTCGTCATACGTATGAAATTTCCATCTTGTTTGAGCCTTTAAAGCCCCCAGTCGTGGCCGGACTGATTCGACTTAGCCCCTTGACCACGCTAGCCGCTGGTGCAATTTAACAAAAGTTTGAAGTAAATTTTCTTTCACACTACAGGATGGTCTTCGTCAATTTAAAGTGCTATAAGTTTATGTCTTCCGTTCGTCTGTGCAGAAATTAGAAAGAAAGGATAGTAGTAATGAAACCACCGTTAAGGATGAGTTGTAGATTGGGTTGAGGTCTTTGGCTTTAGAGGGGGTGTTCTCTGCCGAGATTTTATCTTTGGTAGAAGGCTAGAGAAAGAAAAGGTGCCTGTGTTGATGGTTCCTTTTGAAGAAAAAAATTGATGTTATTGGGGACGATATATGATAGTGGTGCATGGATAGAGAATTAAGAATGTTAGGGAAGAGATGCGTTAATACCAAAGAGCCAAAATGTTTAAAATAATTTTTCATTTTGGATTGGTTTGAAATTGGTTGTGAAAATTAACTATAATTGCTAACTGGTATGTATTTATGTGTATTCGACCTCCGTTTTGACTATCATCAGTTACATGGTTTGTCTCCTTACGTTTTAACTGTTCTGGTTCACTTCTTGGAATTACCAAGTTACTGGAAATGTTCTTGAATAATTACTTTTGTCTTCGATGGTTTGTCTTTGAAGTATATCTTTGTAGCCAATTAGGAAAAAAACTTTTCCACGAAAAGGTATTCATACTTTTATAATTCAATTTTTTTTTTTTTTATGAAATTATATTAACACATTGTTTTTTATTGAATTTACAGGGAAGGAGAATGTCACATTACAATTGGTGGATGAGGAAGATGATTTTGTAGAAATTGAGAGTAGCGAAGAGAAAGATAATGTGGAAATTAGATATGATGATGATTCCGTTAACAATGCTAGTAATAGTGATGATAGTGCTGACTTTTAAACCTTTTTTAGTTTAAGCTGCCTTTTTTTTTCCATTGTAAATGGAGTGAATGCTAACTTTTGTAATGCGTTTTTTTTTTTTTTTGTTAAACATCTTCTTTATTTAGATGGACTATATCTTTATATGCTAATGGCTATATATTCTATTTACTATATGCTCCAATTTTTATTTTTTGTATTATTTTATCATTATTTCACTTAGATTTTTTGTTTTTTTGTGAGGCTTACGCCTCGCCTCATAAAGATCAAACACCTCGGTACTTAGTTCCGCATTTTTAAATCTTGGTAGCCATACAATAATGTGCTAGAACTAGAACTTTATTATCCTCATTCTCATCATTGCCATTGCATTCAAAATGTTTCTAATCAATGTATCAACTTCTATTCTTTTGACGGTCATGACGCTGTAGAAGGGAGTGAGGTCATAGGTGTTCTCCAAGTTGTTTATGCTTACAATCAGAAATATGTTTTATAGTTTACAGAAGTTTAATTGAACTCAGTGAGTTCTTTTTTTTTTTTTTTTTTGCTAATTTTTGTGCACTTTTAACTGTTATTCATACACGGGGAGAGCAAATTGGAGCTTCGGCGAAGGTAGCAAATAGATGGGGTGACCCGAATTCCTCCAAAAGTGAGCTTGCTGTTTCGATTCTAGGCCGAAAGAAAGACCCTGCAAGTTTAATTTGCAATATTTTTAAATGGGGGTGGTTGTTTTAGTAAGTGAAATTGATTTTTAGTAATTGTGATAAAGTTGTAGCATTGAATCAAAGATTACAGCTGATTCTATATCAAGTGTTTTTTTGTTAATGTTACCCCTCGATTTCGAGGTCTAAAGAAGCAAGGTTACGTGGCACGCACATGATACGAAGGGTTCCACATTGCCGACATGACATTGACTTAGAGGGTCCTCTAAAAGACAGCATGGGCTTCAGCCTAAAGAAGCTTCGGAATGGAGGTCCTTGTGTGAAGAGCCTCGGCTGAAGGGCCTCTTCCATTTACAGAGAGCATCGGCTGAAAGCCTCACGAGCCTCGATTTTGGGCTTGGACCTCGGCCCATTGCGCATATGGCCCATTTACGTTTATGTTTTCTATATATATGTGTGATTCATTTCATTTTAAGGTATGTTCTCTAAACCTAACCAAATCCCCTCTCTCCCGTCTCTTGCACTCTTTATATATTTTTAGTCCGGCCGTTGACTTGACCGTCGGAGTGCGAACGGTCGCCGGACCTTTTTCTCCACCGGCGGCCTTTGCCTCCTAACGGGGTGCTCCGTGTGCAGGTGATGTCCACGTGGAGGGGACGTGGTGGGGATTCTGTTGAGCTCATTTTTTGGGGTCAACAGATTGGCGCCGTCTGTGGGAAACGGTACGTTAACCATGTTATACCACGTAACAAAAGGTCACCGGAAAAAATACATGTTTTTCCGGCAGTTCTCTACCAATAAGAGAAAAGGACAGAAACCGGAAAGGAAGAATTTTTCCGTGCAGTTTGTTCTACTTAAAAATAGTATAGTCAGCCACCAAGAAAAAGGATACAGAGCTACTGTAAAGGAAGAGGTTTGAAATAACTCAAGTTGAAAAATCCAGCCATGAAAATGGCTATGGAGGTTGTGATAATATTTAGGGACAGCTTGAAGCCACATTTGAACGAGTTCTCTAATCTAATGTCCACTGAAAAAGTGAGAACAGAAGAAGAAAGGGAAGATCACCTAATTTACCTTCCTGCTACAAAACATTCTGCCTTTATGTTCAAACACAAAAAATCACAAGTCAAAGGAAATCAAAATCATGCCTCTTAAACATCCCATTCCAAACGAAACTACCACAAAAATGTTTGATTCTTTGTATTACATCTCCTACGACAATATTACTTTAGTGCCAAAACGGAGTACCCAAAGCAACACCGAGGCCCTCTCTTCACCAGCACTATACAGCCCTTACTTGGTTTGAAACGGGTCATTCCTAATGAACATCGCCATGGTGGAATTCATAATGGCTTAGAGGTCATTGTGACCTACCCGTGCAACTGAAGAAGCAACCGTTGGCTTCTCAACTCCGATTTCGCACTAGGAATCCGTTCCGTCATTGTTCAAAAAAAAAAACGGAAATAAGAAAGAACCTCCAGCGAAGACCGTAAGGGTTGTCGTCGGCGTTCACAGCTTCTTTTGTCCAGCAGGCAACAATTTTCTTTTATGGGGAAAAGAAAATTTGGTGGCGTGTTGCAGACATTTTACCAGAAAATACGCATTTGCAGGTTATTGTCTACTTTTGCTTGATTTATGTGCTATGGTCAAACTTATCAATCCTTTTAAAATATATGGGAAGACCACTTTTGGGATGTGGTCCCTGTGGATATTGTGGACTTTCTATGAGGCCAATATTGGGTAAAATGAGTCAATGGGCTTCAATCAAGGCTGGTCCAATTTTTATTCAAAATCGGGCCCCAACTATTTATTTGGGCCACTTAATTATTTCTTTGGTCCAAGCAGCCATTTACCCTTCGGAATGGAAGCCGCTTCCATTTGGGCTGCCATTTTATTTCAAATCACGTGGAAGAAGGGATGAAATACTTAATTTTAGAAGTAGAAATAAGTAGGAAGGAGTCGCAGTGAAAGAAGACTTCCAAGTTCATGTCCATTAGCCAGCCTTCCTTCTATTTGCTTTGCTCAGGCTATTTCCTTTCCAAGTTCATGAAATCCCATTTATTTATCCATTGGATTTGTGAAATTATTTTAGCACTAAGTGAACTATTTGTTTATTGCTACTGGAGCTTCAATGTTGAAGAAGATAGATAATGGCAAAATTTTGAGTTTAAGGTGGCAAAATTATTTTATTCGCATGCTATTTTGCAGTACTTAGACTATTTGATTTGTGGGTAAATTAAATCAATATCCAAGATAACGAATTGTGAAAGTACGTGAAATTTGCCATTTTAATTCTTCATGATTACGTGGATAGACTACAAAATTCATTTGTGCCAAAGAAATTATTTTTCCAATGCACGCTAAGTATTCGATAAATTGCTTAGCTCGGATTTCTCTTATTCAAAGCCCCTTTTGATGATTCTTTATTATTGGAGGCAAACTTTAAGACCTATAATGATTGGGGCTAGTTTGTAAGATTTCGTATCTTTGAAGGCGAGCCCAAGCTCGCAAATTTCTTATTATCAGAGGTAGCATTCTATAAAGGAAGAGATGATATTCTATAAGTCCTCATTCCTTGAAAAAAGGAAGAGGCAAATCGTTATATGCTTATTTCTAGCTTCGCGAGATGTTTGTTTCTCACCTCTCACTATCGTTGAGCTTAGCTGTAAGACCTCGTCATTCCGAGGCCAGTTTATAAGACTCCGATAGTTCGAGACTTTATTAGCGGGATGTTTATTCCCCGCTTCGCCAGATGTTTATCTCTGGTTTCGCGAGATGTTTATTCCTCGCCTCTCACTATCGTTGAGCTTAACTGTAAGTCCTCGTCGTTCCGAGGCAGTTTATAAGACTCCGATAGTTCGAGTTGAGCCTAGCTATAAGACCTCGTCCATCCGAGGCCCGCTTATAAGACTCCGGAAGGCCTCGTTCCTTGAATAAAGGAAGAGGCAATATACTGAAGTCCTTATTCCTTGAAAAAAGGAAAAGGCAACTCGCCAGATGTCTATTCCTGGCCTCGCGAGATGATTATTCCTCGCCTCTCACTATCGTTGAGCCTAACTGTAAGACCTCATCATTCCGAGGCCAGTTTATAAGACTCCGATAGTTCGAGATTTATTAGCGGGATGTTTATTCCCCGCTTCGCCAGATGCTTATTCCTGGCTTCGCGAGATGTTTATTCCTCGCCTCTCACTATCGTTGAGCCTAACTGTAAGACCTCATCATTCCGAGGCCAGTTTATAAGACTCCGATAGTTCGAGATTTATTAGCGGGATGTTTATTCCCCGCTTCGCCAGATGCTTATTCCTGGCTTCGCGAGATGTTTATTCCTCGCCTCTCACTATCGTTGAGCCTAACTGTAAGACCTCATCATTCTGAGGCCTATTTATAAGACTTCGATAGTTCGAGACTTTATTAGTGGGATGTTTATTCCCCGTCTCCCCGTATACTTATTCATGGCTTCGCGAGATGTTTATTCCTCGCCTCTCACTATCGTAGAGCCTAACTGTAAGACCTCGTCATTCCGAGGCTAGTTTATAAGACTCCGATAGTTCGAGATTTATTAGCGGGATGTTTATTCCCCGCTTCGCCAGATGCTTATTCCTGGCTTCGCGAGATGTTTATTCCTCGCCTCTCACTATCGTTGAGCCTAACTGTAAGACCTCGTCATTCCGAGGCTAGTTTATAAGACTCCGATAGTTCGAGATTTATTAGCGGGATGTTTATTCCCCGCTTCGCCAGATGCTTATTCCTGGCTTCGCGAGATATTTATCCCTCGCCTCTCACTATCGTTGAGCCTAACTGTAAGACCTCGTCATTCCGAGGCTAGTTTATAAGACTCCGATAGTTCGAGATTTATTAGCGGGATGTTTATTCCCCGCTTCGCCAAATGCTTATTCCTGGCTTTGCGAGATATTTATTCCTCGCCTCTCACTATCGTTGAGCCTAACTGTAAGACCTCGTCATTCCGAGGCCAGTTTATAAGACTCCGATAGGTCGAGACCTTATTAGCGGGATGTTTATTCCCCGCTTCGCCAGATGCTTATCCCTGGTCGAAGACCATAAAGCTTCAAGTTCATATTGATTCTGTGCAAATTGAGAGAATTGAAGATATACCTTTCCTAGATGAGAATGACTCTGTTATCTTTGATGAAGATGGGAAGCCTCTTTTACATACTGATGGAACATGCTACATCTCTAAAAATCTAGCCATGCAGTGTTCGAAAGGTCCTTACGGAGCTAAATATATGAAGGATGATGATTTTCTGAAGATTCGTGATTTTGAGGATGTATCATGTCAACAAAAAGGAACGAAAGTTGGGAACATGGAACCGCCTTTAGTGATGCAAGTTAGGTTGTTCTACAATAGTTGTGCTGCTAAGGGAACTCTTCTCGTAAATAAGAAGAGGAACATCATCTTGAAGTCCTCGTTCCTTGAATAAAGGAAGAGACGACATATTTTATGAGTACTCGCCCCTTGAATAAATGAAGATGCAATATTTTGAAGTCCTCATTCCTTGAAAGAGGAAGAGGCAAACCGCTTCGTCAGATGTTTATTCATAGTTTCACGAGATGTCTATTCCTCGTCTCACATTGTTACAGAGCTTCGCTGTAAGTCCTTATCATTCCGAAGTTGCTTATAAGGCTCTGATAGTTCAAAATGAGCCGCCAGCTCGATGTTCATCCATCACCCTGCGAGATGTCTCACCATATGAGATGTTGCATTACAATTGCATTTATCTTCATAGAGCTCGTCATGCCTCTACATTTTCGATGTATATACATTCAGAGCATAGCCTTTGCTGCTTACTTACAGAGGCTAAGAGCCTCAAAGTCGTTAGGCTAAGAGCCTCGACTTATTTAAGTTTTACAAAGGCTAAGAGCCTCAAAGTCGTTAGGCTAAGAGCCTCGACTTATGTAAATTTTACAAAGGCTAAAGAGCCTCAAAGTCGTTAGGCTAAGAGCCTCGACTTATTTAAATTTTACAAAGGCTAAGAGCCTCAAAGTCGTTAAGCTAAAAGCCTCGACTTATGTAAATTTTACAAAGGCTAAAGAGCCTCAAAGTCGTTAGGCTAAGAGCCTCGACTTATTTAAATTTTACAAAGGCTAAGAGCCTCAAAGTGGTTTGGCTAAGAGCCTCGATTTATGTAAATTTTACAAAGACTAAGAGCCTCAAAGTCAGTTAGCTCTAAGAGAGCATCTTATTGCTCCGAAGCTCTAAAAGAGCACGGAGCTCTAAGAGAGCATCTTATTTTCAGAAGCTCTAAGAGAGCATCTTATTTTCCGAAGCTCTAAGAGAGCACAAAGCTCTAAGAGAGCACAAAGCTCTAAGAGAGCGTCTTATTTCTCGAAGCTCTAGGAGAGCATAGTAGCTCTAAAGAGGGTATCTTATTATCTGAAACTCTATCTCAATTTTACTTTCAAGTCCATGCATTACATAAATAATCATGTCTAGACTTGGGGGACTATTGTTACCCCTCGATTTCGAGGTCTAAAGAAGCAAGGTTACGTGGCACGCACATGATACGAAGGGTTCCACATTGCCGACATGACATTGACTTAGAGGGTCCTCTAAAAGACAGCATGGGCTTCAGCCTAAAGAAGCTTCGGAATGGAGGTCCTTGTGTGAAGAGCCTCGGCTGAAGGGCCTCTTCCATTTACAGAGAGCATCGGCTGAAAGCCTCACGAGCCTCGATTTTGGGCTTGGACCTCGGCCCATTGCGCATATGGCCCATTTACGTTTATGTTTTCTATATATATGTGTGATTCATTTCATTTTAAGGTATGTTCTCTAAACCTAACCAAATCCCCTCTCTCCCGTCTCTTGCACTCTTTATATATTTTTAGTCCGGCCGTTGACTTGACCGTCGGAGTGCGAACGGTCGCCGGACCTTTTTCTCCACCGGCGGCCTTTGCCTCCTAACGGGGTGCTCCGTGTGCAGGTGATGTCCACGTGGAGGGGACGTGGTGGGGATTCTGTTGAGCTCATTTTTTGGGGTCAACAGTTAACATTTTACTTTTGCTTTTTAGTTGGACTTTTATCTCCCAAGGTAGAGAAATACTGCAAGTACAGTTTATTTATTGTCTATTGCGTGGAAAGTAACATACTGTCTTATAAAAAGGATCTAGGATACATCATATAGTAATATTTGACGATTATCATAGATGGTATCTTCGATCAGGATTTAGAATCGTTTCTTGTATGACTGTTACTGTGTGAAGAAAATGTAAGATATGTCTATTGTGAACTATAAATATATTAACTAAAATGGAATAACTAAGTGGAATGATTTAATTGCTTACTTATTAGCCATACCAATGTAGTTGTCCAGAACATATGATTGATCTCATGTATCTTAATAACAACCAGTTTAAAAAGGGAAAGCAAACTTCTGAAGAGAAAACAATAAAAATATTAGATGTAAAATATTATGTACTGTGATCACAACTGTGGTAGTACAAGCTCTATGGATACATTGGGCAATAAAAGGAAAACATGGGAAAATGAGAATTAGGCACGTTACGCGCACCCATGTTTAAGGGACCGTTAGGTTATTGTGTATCTGTTCTCCAGTTTCTTCAAATGTGGTTTTCAATATGAAGTTCCTTTTTCAGCCTGTGATTTCCGACCCCAATATACGTACGCTTATGCTTAAGGGGTTGTTAGAATTTATGGTGTTGTATATGTCTTCACTTCCTTCAAATGGCCTTTCAATATGATTCTTCTTGTTAAGCATGACTTTATCGCCAAATTTTTTTCACTTCTCTTGCAAAAAACTCTAGGTGCTGATTATATAGCAACTCAGTTAGCTTGTAGCATAAATATATATATCTGGCTTGAGTTTGGTTCTTGTGAAGTGTTGAATCTGGTTATGTGCAATTGACAAGACATTAATCATGGTCATGGTGTCGTGTAATTTTTTGAATTTTTTGTACTCGTATAGATTGTCTTGTAAGTGCATGAAAGTTCTTGAGGTTATTGCGACTGTTGCATTCTGTCATAATTCTCTTATTTCTGCCACTTGCAGAGAGTTTAGACCAGGACACCAGTGGAATTCTCACAACTATAAGCAATCATTCTTTCCATTGCTCCTGTATTTCTAAATGGACAAATTCTTCTTGTCCCGTGAGTACCATATGCTGCTTTATAAAATGGATTTGGAAATTACTTGAAATTATGGAAATCAAATATACTTATGTACTTGTTTGTTTCCTTAAAATTGACCAACTTCTGTCATGTTAAGGATAGATTGGCAGATGTTTATAATACATAAGCAGGTATAACATGGCTGGTTATACGTTTTCATCCGCTTTTCTTCTGTCACACATGACACACTATTAAGCGTTCTTTTTAAGATGCAAAGATGATATGGTTTTCATCTGTATTCGAACTATATTCTACAACAAACCAATCGTTGTTCCCACTAAATTTGGTGTCGATTACTTTAATCTTTTCTTGTCACAGTATAACTGAAATTACCAATTACCTCGAAATATGTTCTTTGAAAGTAGGATTTTTAAGTCTATTTTATTTATGCATTGAAGAGTTATTGCTGAGCTGATAAATGGTGGCATTTCTGCTACTATATGAACTGCTTCCTCTTTGGTTCCAGTACTTTGAGTCTTTGTTGCAAGAAGTTGAAGAGGAGACTGAAAGAGAATCTTCTGCAGTCGTGAAAAAATCTGAGTCAAAAGCCAAAATTGCTGAAATTGTAGGCAAAGCTAGAAAAGTGTATGGAAGAGAAGAAATTTTTTGATGATGTGAGTAAATTGGGATTTCCTTTAATAATTATTCATGTAGGGAGACTTTTTTACAAGCTTTTTTTGTCATTTACTACTAAAGTTTTAACAAATAGATACATATAATTTTAGTTAAGTTGTTTATTGGGGATAAAAAGTTTGCATTTTTCCTTGTCTCCACGTATATACTCTTTACATGTATCATCATGCGTTTGTAAACTCACATAATCACTTTTAAGTTAGGAAATTTGACATCTGATTTCTCGGCATAAGTTGCCAGAAGGAGGATAATTAATTTGATAATTTCATATTAACGTGTGCTTGGGTGATGTTATATAGTTCACTGTGATGGAGACTGGAGAGTAACGTTTCTGGGGCGAGGTAAAATTGCATTCTTTACTGGAGAGAACTTTTTGAGTCCTTTTCAGTTCAAATACGACTTGCCCAGGGTAATGCTTCGTGGGGACTTGAAGCTTGGTTGGGTTCATATTATAAATCTCCTGAGACTGGATTGAAAGAATTGTGTGGGTTCGGGTGTTTGACTTTCACGGGAGAGATCCATATATTTGTAGGCTTTATTTTTGAAATTTTATATCGGCAGGCAACCAAGTTTGTGATTGATGGGAAGAGAAGTGTGAAATTATGGGAGTCTTGGATATTCTTGGGGGTGGGGTGTTGAATTGGTATTGAGATGATCTCATTGTTGAATGTTGGGCCAAAATGACTTGAAATTTTGCTTCTCCTTTTAGGTTCTAAATTCAAGTCTGCAAGTGATATCACACTGGTGGTGGATGGAATAAGCTTTCATCTTCACAAGGTAATTTTTCTTTTCATGCATTTAAAATCTCACCTAAAGAAGAAAGATGATTAGTTTGTCTTTGGATGTGTACTTTGATAGTTCTTAAGAGTGGCTTCTTGCTGATATGCTGGGATGTAGACATGCATTTGATCAACAGGGTTTCCAGATTTCATCAAGACGCTAACACTGTAAGAATACAAAGAACCATAGTGCAGGGAGGAGAGTCTCCCCTTTGAAAATTTTTACAGTTTGGAGTCTAGGTTTCATGTTCTTATAACAATAATAAAGGAATTGAGGATTCTGATGCAATTTTATAAAGTCAACAGAATGTGGTCATATCACAATTATATATTTTCTCATCCCAATTACTTAATTGTAAAATTATGTTTTCAAATTTTTATAAAATAGTTTCTTCACTCCAAATGCGATCTGTTTTTACCGAGTTGCATCGTTACAAATAAACTTTTCTATTTGTAGTTTTGGATGATTTTAGCTTCCAATTTTTTTGTATATTTGAATTGAATTTTTTTGTTGTTTATGTGTATATGGTTAGATTATATTAGTTTTAGAGTTTGATTATTACCACCTGCTTTTCCATACTCTAATCCTATTTTTCTGAAGTGCAAAAGGTAAAGATACTTGTTCCCATGATGTATAAAATAAGCTAAATTAGTGGATAATTGGAGAAGAACTTATTTAGTGATAGTGTCATTACTTTGGGACATGCCAAAATTGACAATATGGACATCTCCGAAATATTTTTTGCTGGCTGCTTCTTTTATTTTGCTGAAACTATATATTATCTAATGCAGGGTTTATCATACTTGCACTACATTTTCAAGGTACATAGATGGAGATATTAAAAGTGGTAATATTTTGTTGACAAAGTTAAATATTATTTTAGTAGCTATGTTAACAAGAAGATATTGTTTATACTTGTGCAGTTGTGTGATTGATGTACCTTGTGGTTCTTGAAATCTTAGAAAGCCCTTTAAGTTGGAACTTGTTATAAATGCAATTGCACATGTACTTTTATTATGTTTGTCTTCATTTAAAGCTCAATTGAATTGATTTTTGCTTTCCTATCTTTGTCAAATTTGTAACCAGTATCATTCAGGCTTTTTTATTTCACTGCTTGTGAATGTATTCTGCTTACACCTTAATCATTTAGATGAGATAATTAACACGGTAATAGAGATAGGCCAAAGACCTCGGTTCATATTTGCCACTGTCAATTTATGAAATTCGTGCAAGTGATACGTTGATGATAAAATGGATTCATGGGGCTTTTGAAGATCAAATTTGAATAAATAAATAAATATGGCTACTTTACAATTGCTTAAGCTTTTGGATCACATGTGCTCATGAATTTTATTCATTTGCATTTTTCTGTAATACATAGAATTTATTGTCCTTATTGGTTTATCAAGCTATTCATTTTATGTGTCCACTAAAAGGATAATTAGAAAAATGAAATGGATATTTAGTTATTGGAAACTATAGTGTTATGGATACATGATTATTCATCATTCAATTCTTTATTACAAAGAACGTGGGAAAGGACAAAAATAACGTCACCGTTGGATGAAGTTGGTCGAGCTCCACTTCATTTTGTTCTATATATGCTTATTTATAAATCGAAAGATATTAATAGAATTATATTAAATGTTTTGGGTTTTGTGGTTTCTAATTGGATTCTAATTTATTGATGTAATTGTGTCGACGGATGATGATAAGATTCTAGAATGCTGTAGAGAATTTGGCGCATATTCGATGACAACATAATCATGTTGAATTGGTAAAATAAGCCTGGAAACTTGTGTTGGTGGGATAAATTGCTAATTTTTTGCTTTTATATATTTTCTAGGCATAAATCATTGTCATGATGCACATCAAAAGCTTTGAACAAGTATGAAGGAGTCTTGTTATTTGGCGACGGAGAAGAAAGAAATTTGAGGCAAAATTATATTATTTTTCTCTGTAAAATTGAATGGTTAAATTATGCTACCATACTTCAGATATTTCTACTTTTCTTCCCAATAAACATTATAGAGAGTAAGAATAAAGTTATTTAGTGTCTACTTTAACATTTAAGACTCTCAGCACTCAAGAAAATGACACGTGATGCATTTTATTTTATTTTTTGTGCAGGAAGAAGTTACTGTAGGAGACATTACACCGATAATGTGCATATTATATTCATCAAGAGCATGCCGTTAATATGCGTGAAATCGAAACATCATTCGACTTACCGAAATCTGATTTGAAAGATAAAATAACGATTTACCGACTTCGAATATAATAATATGAATTCTTCACTTCCCAATATGAGTGAACGCATGTTGTTCGTCAATTCAAACCCTTCAATAAAACACATAAATAAATTAATCATATTCTGAAATCAAGCATAAATAAAATTAGAAATGAGAAAGATGAAATGCAAGTGATGCGATCGGTCGAGACAAGTGTTTGACACTTTTTCCTTAAGATGAATTTGCCCCACATCGGTGCTAACGGTTTCTCGACAATCATCTCCCAAGATACAACGACCACGTCAAGTCATAAGAGCACTCCAAATGACTTAGACCAACGAACTCGAACGGAGTTCCCTCTCTACCATAACCATGATTTTGATGCGAGAGAAAATCACTTCTATAAAGTGTTTTATGCAAAACTAAAGTAACCATGATATGAAACTATCAAATGAAATGTTTGTTGTGTGTTAATCCAAACACATAGGGAATCCATATATATAGTAGTTGGAACATCCATACCAACAGACACACCTCTTGAATAATCATAATTATTGGAAGTTATTCATACCAAAAGTCATGCTCTCCAAGAGTCATGAACCATATGAAAAGACACATCTTTTCATCTACATTCTCTAGAATATTCCACAATATTCTACACAATTCCAATAATTTCAAGTATTAAGTGGTTTAAGTTTGGCTAAATTTCTCATTCACCAAACAAGAAATTTCCACTTAAATCATTTCAATTGGTCACAACCAATTTCCAATACAAAATTCCAACAATCCCCCACATGAATGAAAATTAATGCAAATGACTATGCAGACACTAGTAGAGAGAGAGTGGGAAAAACACTGCATCAAAGAAGGTAGCTTCTGGCCTTGAACCTCCCTTAGTGAAATACTATCGGACTTACTGACTAATTGGTGAACGTGATGTCTTGAACCATTCAGCCGTTGGTGTAAGCCGAGACAACAGTACTCACACAATGTCTTCCCTAAACCGTTCATAGTTCTCACGGTTGTGTCCATTTTGGCCATGGATCACTCTTGGTTTCATAGTGTTTAGAGAATTTTAGCCTCGAACAATTCTCATTGAAGCAGCCCCACTTCACACTTACATAGGTGATCTCCTATTAAGAGTATTCTGTCATACTCCACTGACTGAATCAAGCTATAGGAGTCATTAAAAGAGTATCTTAACCTTCAATCATTCAGCAGAAAGCACTTTAATTATCATAGGAATGAGTAGGAATAATTTCATAAGTGCTTCATGGGATCTTCATAACTTAGTTGTCCCTTTGAACCAAGATCTTGGGATCTCCAGTCAACAAGGTAGGGTTACCATTACAAAGACTCTTACGTCGTAGGCTTTAATGTCATTCCCCTCGATATGCAGTATTCTTGATCTCTCGGTAAATCTCTAAAGGTACCACGAATTTACACCATTGAGATCGACTGCTTAACGGTATTATGTCTATGTCTAGACTTACTATTACATGTGACTTAGTATCTCATCAAATATAGTTAGCCAACAATTAATTGATTTAATAGATACAACATGTCACCACCAAGAAATCCTCTCATGAAGCTACATGCTTCTAACTAGCTTTATCTAAAGCTTTACAAATTCCAAACAACAATGTTGGAGGATTTCTATCACACACTACACTAAATCACTTTTACTAGTGGATTTCAAAAACATGGGTATTCAATATCATTATTGAAATACTACAATGCATTTCAACTTTTTATGAATATTCTTCAAATATTCCAATTGATCTTGCATATCCAAACAAACGTCGTAATCGTCTTTTATCCCATTTCATCCACTTTAGACTTAGTGTATATCATCCTTATATTTAATATAAGAATTTTCCACATTTTCCACATTCATAGACATATTTCTATGATTATAAAGTATAGAAAATTGTAACTTTTAAACATAAGTTACCCCCACAAATCCTCAATTAGGAACGCATGTACAACTAGTAATGTTGCATCCACAAATCTTGAACTTTTCATATAAGTTCGTAAGTATTGATGTTAACCCCCACATTTTTGGGTTACACTTGAACTTAGAGTTCATCAACTCTTTCGTAGTTCAACTCATTATCGAATAGATAATGTCCATATCGAATGCTTCGTGAAAGTTTAAGTACTTTCAAAATAGTGGTCGTCAATCCACAATTTATTTCAATTGCGTACTTCAATTTAATTATCTTCAATTTGATCATCCAAATCAAATTAAGGTCATCACATAGACCAACAATGCTCTTAAAACCTATACCAATTTAATTGGTTCCACGATTGAAATCAAATTTCAACAATGAAGAAGACCAAGCATCTTGATTTACAAGAATTGCAACTTCTCCAACATATCACACTTGTGACATTTCACAAGATAGTATTATTTCATGTTAAATAATACTTATTCACCATGTTCAAATTTAATGAACGAATCATCCATCGGTTCGATATTTGTGTTCTCAAAAGACACAACCTAACGAGGACACACCTCTTCGAATCAATCTCTATAAAGAGATACTTCCTTCGGAAAATAATCATTTTCAAGAGTCTTGATTTCTCATATGATATGATCCTAGATTATTCCATAAATTTTCCACCACGTGATTAGGCGACTTAATACCGATTGTGATAAGATCATACATAGTCATGCTAGAATACAACCATAATTTACATAAGTCATCTCAATTAATTTCATCAAATTATTTGAGGCTATCAAAATTAAGATATGAAATTTAACCAACTAATTTATCGTGTCAATTTCCATATTCCAATAAATTCCAATTATGGATTTAATGTATCAAGGCATCCTAAATCACTAATCATATGAATCTCTTATCAGCGAACTTCCTTTGCAAATTATATGTTAAGCAATAATCACCACACGCATAAGGAATTATTCACCGAACAGTCACCATGCCAAATAAATAATTTGTTTGAAAATACATTTAAAAAATGAAGATTCACCACCTAATAAACCGCCTCAAGAAAACCACATTCACTTTCGAATAGAAAGACACTTGGATGCACAGATTAGAGAATATCAAATGAACAAATTCACAATTAATTATCACATTCCAATAATCTCGTGCATGGAACAGAGTAGGAAGTATCATTTCTAATTTCCATAATTTTTTTTTTCCTCAACATAATTCAAAACCAGATTTAAGTAAACTATTGGTGCACAATAAAATCTGACATTCATATGCACAACAAATACCAAACCATTAATGATTTTTCACCAATTCAAAAGTGATACTGTTAAAGGCAGGCAGTGAACCAAGTATCATCCAATTGCACAAATTCCAATGCACGTAAACGAATAAAATTCATCTTAAGATTGTAAGAGATATTACACCGATAATGTGCATATTATATTCATCAAGAGCATGACGTTAATATACGTGAAATCGAAACATCATTCGACTTACCGAAATCTGATTTGAAAGATAAAATAACGATTTATCGACTTCGAATATAATAATATGAATTCTTCACTTCCCAATATGAGTGAACGCATGTTGTTCGTCAATTCAAACCTTTCAATAAAACACATAAATAAATTAATCATATTCTGAAATCAAGCATAAATAAAATTAGAAATGAGAAAGATGAAATGCAAGTGATGCGATCGGTCGAGGCAAGTGTTTGACATTTTTTCCTTAAGATGAATTTGCCCCGCATCGGTGCTAACGGTTTCGGCAATCATCTCCCAAGATACAACGACCACGTCAAGTCATAGGAGCACTCCAAATAACTTAGACCAACGAACTCGAACGAAGTTCCCTCTCTACCATAACCATGATTTTGATGCGAGAGAAAATCACTTCTATAAAGTGTTTTATGCAAAACTAAAGTAACCATGATATGAAACTATCAAATGAAATGTTTGTTGTGTAGTTAATCCAAACACATAGGGAATCCATATATATAGTAGTTGGAACATCCATACCAACAGACACACCTCTTGAATAATCATAATTATTGGAAGTTATTCATACCAAAAGTCATGCTCTCCAAGAGTCATGAACCATATGAAAAGACACATCTTTTCATCTACATTTTCTAAAATATTCCACAATATTCTACATAATTCCAATAATTTCAAGTATTAAGTGGTTTAAGTTTGGCTAAATTTCTCATTCACCAAACAAGAAATTTCCACTTAAATCATTTCAATTGGTCACAACTAATTTCCAATACAAAATTCCAACAGTTACTCGTCTTGAGGAATTTAAGAAGCCCGTTGAAGCAAAAATGGTGCTGCGTCAGAGTAATTCGAACCTTGAAAGGCCTGGTCAGTGCTTTTCTTTCAGAGATTCTAGCTGGCACCTTTAGAAAACTGAACACAGATGTGTTTTATCTCTTTGATTGTCTTAGGGAGTCGTTAAATATATTTCTATATTATCATTAAGATTGAATCAATTGCTTCAAGTTTTTCAATTCCACATCGAAAAGTCGTTTGACATAAAATAAGTCAGGTGATAAATTAATGCTGCAACCTCATTATCTCTTCTGTAAGTTTCAGAAGCTTCGTGTCTCCGTTTATCACTGCCCTTCTCCTGCTTCAAGGCTTCCTCAATTTCCCCTCCTCGTCGCATAAAGGTTTTGCTTAATTATGTTTTTTCTATTTTCTTTACTACTTCAATTAAGAAATTTAAGGGTGTTTTTGGCTTCCCATTTTTTCATTTATTAAAAAAAAAAATTCTATATCTGCATTTGGGCATAGGGGTTTTTAGGAAAACGAGATTTATCGTGTTTATTTGTGAATTTTGGAACGAGTAAGAATGGGGAGAAATTGGGTGAAATCTTGTGTTTTTTAAGACTGGTTCCTGATGTTAACCTTTGAATATGAGGATTAAGTTAATTTTTGGTATTTTACATAATTGTATTTGACAATTGATGAGGATTCCGAGGAGAAATTATTGGTTAAGCGAAGTTTTACTTTTCAGAATTGTCTGATGCAGTTATGATCTAAATGTTTACTCCTATTTACTTTTTCTGTTGAGAATTTTGTAATTTAATTTCCAACAGATTTTGGGTTCTTCAAACCGTCTTCAAGGTCTGCCCATCAATCTTATTTATTTTTTGGTTAAAACAGATGAATTAGAATTCTTGGGGTGAACGAATTTGATTTAGCTTTAGCTTAGGGTAGATGCTACGGATTTGAAGTCTTGTGTTCTTCTCGGAATTTGATTTGATGTAGTTTTATGTGTTTATTTAGTTTAACATCAAATTTTGAAACATTGGGTGAACGGAATGGATTCAGTTTTGGTTGCTGGTATATTCTATTTAAAAATTAATTATTTTTTAACTACCTAAAATGAATCAATCTTGGTGTAATATTTGTGATTTACATTTTGTTTCCTTTTAATTCACTACTTTTCTATGATAGTTCTTATTGTGAAATTGGACCCTTAACTTTTGTATTCATTATAAGCAAGATTGGAAGGCTGGAATTCGTTCAGGATTCGGGTACAACATCTCAAACAATCTTTAGAATGAAGGAAAAAAAAAATGAAATAATAATAAGAGTTCCTAAGATGAAAAATGTAACAAACTCCTGTTTCCTTGTGTACCAAAATTCTCGCTCCAACTACATTTGTGTAGAAAAACCTGAAGTCTGCAACTTCTTAGGTGCCGTTCTCTTTGGCGTTTTCGGATTGTTTTCTATTTTCCAAAACAGTGAAAACGTGTTCTCTTTCCTATTTTCGAAAACACGTTTTTGAAAACGAAAAAAACATTTGTACACAAAACACCAAAACGATGAAAACATCGTTTTGGCTGTTTTCAAGCCAAACCCACCCAAAAACCCAAAACACGGGAAACAGTTTCGTGCAGTATTCATTCTTCATCCAAAACAATGGAGTAGCCAAAATTTCCACCAGAAATCTCCAACCACCACAGCACTACCACAACCAAAAGCACCACCAGAAACCCCCACCACCATAGCCAAAATCGGCATCCTAGAAATACAATCGACATCCTAAAAAAATACAACCCCTGCCACACAGACTAACATTTTTCCAGATCTGTCTGCTTCAATTCCTCATCCCCACAACGTTGAATCATAAAATTGGTCACAATCGAGTCTTTAGCAGGTACACAGAACCATGGGTTACATGTCAATTGCAACAATTAATTCAGAAACAGCTCCAATTTTCGAATCCTCCGTGATTTTTCCAGATTACAAATGAAGTTTTCTGTTGTTGTTTGCTGTGAATTGGTGGCATGGTTGTGGTCGTCTGGTGTTGGGGAGTTGTCTAGAGGTGTGTTTCGACCATGGGGGTGGCCGGAATCTTGATTTTCGGCAATTTTCAGTTGAGAAGGCAGCGAACTTTGAACACGAATTTCGGCCTCTGTAGTTATTGGAAGTGGGTTCAGTTTAGTGGTATGTGAAGCTTGAAGTGAGGGTTGTCGACCAGTGGTAATGTCCGACGGCTTCAGTAGCCGGAGCTCACCAGAGTTTGGCTTCATTTTATGGTCGGTGGTGGTCGGTTCGTGAGAATGGAAAATAATGAAAACAATGTAAACACCTTTTGGAAAATGTTTTGAGAAATACTTTTACAAAATGACAAAAAGAACACGTTTTCAATAATCTTAAAATGAACACTTAAAAACAAAACCCAAAATGAATTCCTAACTCAAAACATAAAACTGAAACACAAAGAGAACGGCCCCTTAATGTTCAGATTTTTTGGATTCCCAAGAAAATTGAAAAGGAATGAAATGGAAATCCGTTTGAAAACTGATTTAAAAAAGTACATAAATATTTTGCATTTCATTCTTACGTACTTCCTTTTAAATTGTATTTCTTAATTGTCGAAGTTTGCCTAAATTTGTTCAAAACAAGCTTAGTTTATTATATTTCTTAGTTGTCCAAATGTTGATTAGATGAGTACTATGGCTATATTTCTCAAATTTGAGGTCAGAAGTATTCATAAAGGCTCATAATTCTCTACGTCCACATGCAGGGTAGCTTTGACTGGAGCTGATTGCTTTATCATTTGTATGTACAAGCTTGCGGTTGCAAAGTGCTACGTCAAGTGTGTGTGTCATACATGTTGAGCTTCAAAGACGATTGTGTTGAAGGATGTAATATTGGAATATGGAGAGCTATTCAGTATGTATCTTAGAACCTTCTCATTGATAATTCGTTCTGCTGTTTTAATTTTAAAGATATTGCAACTTCCTGACAACTGTCTTTGTCGGACTTTGTGTATTAGATTTACACGGATAGCCACATTTTCTTTATCTTGTATGATTTGCAGTTGTGATTTTATGTCCCATACATCATTCTTCCTTCCAAACTGTTGCTTATATGATGTCTTGAAACTTGTCATGTTTGAGAACTCATGATAGGATCCCTGCTGCTGCTGAGGTTGTTGCTGTTACTGTTACAGGCTTACAGCTACTGGATCAATTGAACAATGTTATGATAGACAATACGAGTGATTTGTGATAGTAATTAGGATATGATATTGTAATATGGAAGGATGTATATGCTCTAAACTATTTACACTTGTTATTGAATATGAATTCAATGAAAAACAAACAGAATGTAAATGAACAAGTCCAGAGCAATTTGAGAGGCTTTGAGAGGCCCGGATCTCTCCCCCTAACTAAACTGTGCCCCTCTTCTTACATTTATCATAATAATACTACCCCTCTCACTCTATTCTCCAATATACCCCTACTAACTAACTAAAATTGTACTTTTAATTGCATGAAATGTTCATAATCTTTACACATTATCACATTTATATCTCAAATTGTTTTCATCGCACTTTTATTCTCAAATTAACATAAATAAATTGTTTATAATTATGGTTTCTCTCCAAAACAAAAAATTAAGAAAGAGTAAAAAAGACTCGTTTGTCCATTATATTTTTAAATAAACAAAAAAATAATAATGTAAAAATACGATTAAATAGTTTACCCTCATTTTAAAGTATATTAACAATATATTTGAACGAAAATCATGATTAAGAATAAAATTTTCTAATCAATGTTAAAAATAAGAATGTAACGAGAAAAATGTTAAGGAAATAAGTATGATAATAAATGTTAATGATGCATAATATAATTAAAGTATGATTTATAAAAATAGTAATCACTCTTACAAGAATATTGCGATAAGATGGTCAATAAGTAAGTTCTATTGATTTGAGAAACCACAAGTGATTTGAGTCGTGAAATTTAACATAATTAAAGCCCAATAATATAATTTTAAATTAAAATGAAGTTCAATAACAAAATATATAAAGTAAAATTTAGGGATTTTAGCCAACATTTCCAACCCCTAAAACGTTCATGGCGATTCAGTATCAAGCTTGCCGTCTGCTCCCACTCTTTTCTGTTCCTCAAGTTTCATCAAGCAAAATCTATGCAACTTCTTCATCTGTTACAAGAAGGAAAGCTTTATCAATATTTACATTTACCACGGTTTTCTCAGGACTGGCATTCTCCGACAGTTGCACTACAAATTACAGTTGGTCCAAAACTGCGATTTCAGATTTTGTAGAGCTCCCAAATTCCGGCGGAGTCAAGGCTCTGGACCTTCGTGTTGGAGATGGTGAGACGCCCGCTAATGGCGATAAGGTTAATCCTCTCCCGTTCGTGTTTTCTTATACAATGTGAAATTCATGTATTTCAAGTTAATTAGTATTTGTTTCTTTATGTTTTTGAGTTGAAAAGGTTGCAATCCATTACTATGGAAGATTGGCTGCAAAGCAAGGGTGGCGCTTTGATTCGACGTATGACCATAAAGATGGAACCGGAGAACCAATTCCATTTGAGTTCATCCTTGGTTCCGGCAAAGTAAGCCCTGACAACACGTCAATTGATTCTATTAAGTGAATCTTTTAAAACCCTAATGTTTCTGTGGATTTTTTTTGCTGTAGTTTCTACTAATTGATTTATCAGCTAACTATATTTTGTCTGATTGCAACCTGCGGAAATGGATATTATCATTCAATTGGTTGTGATTCCATGTTGAAATGTGCTTTATTCAGTTCAATTTTTAGGGGAAAATGAATAACGTACTTCTATTTCTGAGGTGCCCCTTCACTATATTCGGCCAGATTAAACTTCTCTTGTTAGTTTCTTTTCGAGTAAAATGTTTGAATGGTCACTGAACTTTAACATGGTCACGACTTACTCACTAAACTTCAAATTGCCTCTTAATGGTCTCTGAACTTTCTGCCGTTGCACCACATCCAACACTCACCAAATTCCGTTACAATCGAAGCTGACGTGGCGGACGAAAAACACACGTGGAAGATGACGGCTGTTAAAAAATGACAACTCAGCGAAAACATTGTTACATTACTCATCCAACTTACATTTTGTCACAGTTCACTCATTGAACTTCAAAATACTTCCCAATGGTCACTCATCTTTGAAATGTTGCACTCTATTCATCATCCGTATATTTTCTTCCATTCGTTCCTAATGTTCGCACAAAAATTCCACATGATAAGTTACAAATGTTAAAAAAAATTGCAACTCAACAAAACTTAACTCACCAAAATCATTATATATGAAACGTGACTTCCACGTCCCCATCAACTTCTTTAAAACTCAATAAAGCGTCCCAATGATTCTTTTAGAAATATTATTTTTCTAATTCGAACGTTTACTATGCAAAAAAATATGTTCCAATCTGAAGCTAAAACTCTGAAGCATAACTTGTTTGGTTGGAATGTTTACTATATATGAAACGCGACTTCTGCACTTCATAAACTTCTTTAAAATCTAATACAGCGTCCCCAAACAAGTTATGTTTCAGTTTCAAATTGAAACATATTTTTTTGCATAGTAAACGTTCGAATTAGAAAAATGATATTTCTAAAAGAATCATTGGGACACTCTATTGAGTTTTAAAGAAGTTGATGGGGACGTGGAAGTCACGTTTCATATATGATGATTTTGGTGAGTTAAGTTTTGTTGAGTTGCAATTTTTTTTAACATTTGGAACTTATCACGTGGAATTTTTGTGCGAACATTAGGAACGAAGGGAACAAAATATACGGATGATGAATAGAGTGCAACATTTCAAAGAGGAGTGACCATTGGGAAGTATTTTTGAAGTTCGATGAGTGAACTGTGACAAAATGTAAGTTGGATGAGTAATGTAACAATGTTTTGGCTGAGTTGTCATTTTTTAACGGCCGTCATCTTCCACGTGTATTTTTTGTCCGCCACGTGAGTTTCGATGGTAACGAAATTTGGTGAGTGTTGGATGTGTTGCAACGGCAGAAAGTTCAGTGACCATTAAAAGGCAATTTGAAGTTCAGTGAGTAAGTCGTGAACATGTTAAAGTTCAGTGACCATTCAAACATTTTACTCGTTTCTTTTCCCTCTTTAGTCTTTCCGTTTCTTCCTGTTTTTGTGGGTGTATGGTGGTGGGTGTTACTAATTCTCCTCGATGCCAACAAGAAGAATGAACAATATGTTAATGCTACATAATCTCATTTTTCTTGGATGAAAATCTGTGGTTTGTAAACAACTGTAGTACTTTTGAAGTGAAAAGGTTGCTTGCTCTATTACATGTAGATAATTTCGATCTTTCACTGAATTTATTACCAAGTAACGCATGGTATTCCTTTTCCTGTCTGGACTAATGTAGGTCATATCGGGAATTGAAACAGCACTAAGATCGATGAAAGTAGGTGGTATTCGTCGAGTCATTATCCCACCATCTGAAGGGTACCAAAACATGTCTCAAGAACCCATTCCACCTAATGTATGTATCTTAACTCTTGTATTAGTTATTTTATAGCTAGTTTTGAGGATTTGGTTGAACAAAAACCAAAAAAAAGTGCTGTTGTCTGTCATAGATGTACCTGTGCCTGTTTAGTTATCCACTAGAAGTCGTAAGGCTTGGTGTAAGCATGCATTGACAAAGCTGACTATAATTCTCCTACAACAGCAATGCTAATCATAGATCATATACTACTTGGGGAAAACAAATTTACAAGGAGTCTAATCCATATGGGGTTGGTTGAATCTCTTTCTGCAAAGATTCTATTTAATCCAAAAAAGAGATTTCATTGGTATACGAAAAGTAAGTACAGCGATACTGAGACATTCCCTCCTGTGCGAGATCAAAAAACAACTCAATCAGCCAGCTAAAAGCAGCATAAGGAAACTGCTGCTGCATGGCAATGAGAATCTATGGCGGACTCAAATAAAAGCAAGAATTTCAACAAAAACCAAGAGGTGGAGATGATAATATAAATAATCTATATCAATGATTTATTAGTGGGAAGAGAGCATGTTGCAGTACTCAATTCACCATTTACCGAGACATTTATTTGATCAAAAGTCGTTTAGCTTTGTCCTAAGTGATCACTTTTATCTCACTCTTTGCTTCAGTTAGTCTATGTAGGATGATCTATAGCAAGGAAATTAACGTTGAACAGATTTTCTCTCTACCAAAAATAATTTGTGTAAATTAGAGTTAAGAAGGAGAAGTGTGTTAGAAACTAGAATGACCAAAATATCCTGATGGTGCCTTTTTTAATACTTTATATGGTTGATATCTTAATTAATTTCTTGGTTTCAGTTTTTCGATAGACAGAGACTCTTTACTACCATTTTCAATCCGACCCGTCTAGCCAACGGAGAAGGCTCAACACTAGGGACACTCATATTCGATATTGAGCTGGTTAGTATGAGGCATCAATGATCTTCCGAAATTCTGCATTGTAAGCCGTATATGTATAGTTATTACACTTGACCAGTGATGACTTTATGTATAGTTCATTCTTGTGATTTGAGATCTCGAAAATTGTCACATCCAATGTACGTAATGATAGCAGGTGCTAGTTTAATGACCCCGACTATTTTAAAGTTTTTGTCCAATATGAGAGGACTTCATTTCAGTATGTACTATGTAATAGGTGGTTTGCCTTCCGATATACATAAGTAAACAAACTATTTACTGTAGTTTTGTTGGAATGACCACGAGATTAGCCCTAAACCACTATTTATAGATTTGTTTCCTTCCGTTCTCATAAATATTGTCATTCGAATCCATCTGTAGTAGACACTCGACAGAGTGTTGAGATTCATTGTTTCATTGGTCTTTGCTTGTGGTGTTGTGTTTGTGTGTGGTTATGTTGTTCGTGCACTTATTTGATCAATGCTAAAAAATGCCCATCGTATTGGATCATTGAAAGAATAATTATATTTCGACTGTGCTAAGTTGATCTAATTTCTTGGCTGATAGTACCTAATCTCAATTAGCTTCAACTGCACAACTTTTTGCACGGATGTCATCCATTCCATCTCGTATTGCAACTGGGTAGCAACACTAGCTCTTATCTAAAGACTTGAGGTAAGAAGCGATAAATTGCTCGATATAGTGCTATTTGTGTCTAATTATAGTTGCTATCATGTTCCACTTGACAATCACACCCATCTAATTATAGGTTCGGCGGAAGAAAAATATTCATCCTACGTTAACAAATTATCTAGGGGAAAAATTCACTTTCCCTACTTTATCTTTACCCTATTTCAAAAATAACAAAACAATTTTTACATTTCAAAAATCAGATTTTTTGACCTATATATACACATATTTATAAATATTTATTTATTTATTTAAATATATAAAAAGATATAAATAAATAAATAAATAAATATATATATATATATATATAAAATTAACCCACCCCCACCACCACCACCCCACGCCGGCGACTGCTCCGGCGACGTCTCCGATTCCGACGACTTCTCCGGCGACCACTCCGATTCCGGCGACTATTCCGATGACATGAATTTTTTGTAGTCACAGCTCAAGTCACAGCCCCGGTCACAGGTCACAGCCAAGGTCACAGGTCACACACACCTGATTTTTTGTTTATAAATATTGATAACACAATAAGGCTCACGTCTCACATTTTTATTAATAGTCACAGGTTATTTTCAAATGGACACACCACAAGTCACAGAATATATTGCACCCGGCTCACGATTTTGTTCATAGTCCTATTTTATTTTCAAATGACTCGGATTTTGGTTGATAGTCACAAGTTTATTTCAAATGGCTACAGCACAGGTCACAGAATATTTTTTGGGCATTGCTCAGGTTTTTATTGATAGTCACAGCATCGGTCACAATATATGGCTCAGGTCACAGCATTGGTCACAGCACAGTCACCACAGCAAAAACGGCAACAAAACATGTCGACCAATCACCACAAAACCTACTGCACAACGCCGCAAGCCACCATAGAAACATCCACACAAAACCACCGCTACCGCACGCACAACCACCAACCACATTCCACAACCACCACAAAAACACACTGCACAACACCGCAAACCACGATATAAACATCCACACAAAATATCCCCAAATTACACCACAACCACAACATCCACTAAAAAATACCCAAATCCACCACAAACAGCAAAAAAATCCCCAAATTACACCACAACCACCAAAAACTTCCCGAATCCGCCGTCCCCGCCGCCACTGCACAACTCAGGTCACGGTACACATTTAATTGACCGAACAAAAACCAGGATCTCTTTGTAAAAAACCACCGCGACCTGCTGATCGGAGCTTCGGTCGACAAAAACCGAGCGGCGTCGCGACTGTCTGTGACGCGCCGACGGCGTCGCGACACTGCGTCCAATTAGGGCAGCAGCATCGCAACGCTGCTGCTGGCGTCGCGACGCTGCTGCGAATTAGGGCGCAGCGGCCGCGCGGCAGCTGGCTTGCGACGTCGGCAGCAGCGTCGCGGGGTGGGGGGGAGGGAGAAGACGGGAGGCAGGGGGGAGAGGAGGAGAAGCCAACGCCGGAGAGTAGGGAAAGGAGGAGCGGCGATTGTTGAGAGAGAGAGAGGAGAGGGTGAGAGAGTAGACCGTAGGAAAGGAAATGAATTAGGTTAAATCCTATATAATTTTTTTTATATAATATTTTTATTAATATTTAATTAAATATAAAAAACTTGTATCTATTTTAAAAAGTTTGACTTTTGAAAGAAAAAAGATAAAATCTGGTTTTAGAAATTGGATCTCCAAAGGTAGGGATACATGTAATTTCCACATTATCTAGTCACACAATTGGGTTCCCTTGAATTCTTACCGAGCTAAAATTTCCGAATTAAAAACTATTGGGATTGGCCTTGATAAAATGATTGATGGCCCAACGGCTGTGGATTGATTGGGGGAAAATGAGCCCAATACCTACTTCTAAAAAAATTGAAATAGTACTCCTTTTTAATCTAATTATTATTTACCCTATTTAAAAGTACTTAATGGAAATTACCTTCTTTACATTATAATAGAGGTGGGTATTTTAACGAGATCGAACCTCCCGAACCGAAATCGAAAGTTTTGGTCTAGTTTCATGAAAAATAAATTAGGAATCAAAATCAAGAATTGACTTGGGCCGAGTCGGTTCTTGGTTCTTGAATTGGAATCGTGGATACCTGAATTTGAAATCGAATTTATCATTTTTATTAATTTTATACTGTTTACAATATATTCATTCGGGCCTAATGAACCAACTCAACAAAAAGCAAGTTTGCAAGGCTCGGTGAGTAGTAGGTTTGCAAGGCCCAAATTGTAAGTTTCCTAATCAATCATATTAGGGAAGATTACATATTCAATAGTATAAGTTTAGTCTATTTCAAAAATAAGAACACAAGTTTAAAGTTATCAAAGTCAGATTTTTTTTAAATTTTTATTTATGAAATAATAAATTATTAAATTAATTTATTATTAAATATTTAATTATAATATAATATAATTAACCCATCCCACCTTCACCACCCCTACCGTTCCGGCGACCGTTCCGATCACCGCCCTACTCCGGCGAGCTTTCCAACGACCGTTCCGGTGACTACTCCGATTCCGGAGACCGTTCCGGCATTGATTTTTCCGGCGAGTGCTCCGCTATATTTTTTTGTACGGTTAACATGTTTTTTTTACGGTCACAACCCAAGTCACAAGTCACAGCCTATGTCACAAGTCACAGCTCAGGTCACAAGTCACAAGTCAAGAGTCATAGCTCAGGTCACAAGTCACAAATCAAGTCACTGGCCAGGTCATAAGTCATAAATCAAGTCACAGGCCAGGTCACAAGTCACAACGCATGATTGTTTATCGGTCAAAGCTCAAAAATTTTATAGACCACAATTTGTTTATCGGTCACGAATCTAAAATTTTGTGGGTCACAAGTTATCTATGAGTCACATATTTTCAAATTTATTAGTCACAGATTAATTTTTAGTCACAAATAGTCAAATTTTAAGGACACGAACAATCCATTATGTAATTTTTTTTTAACCACCACCATCATCTGCACTATCGACACGACAACCACCACGACCAACATCACCACCACCCAAACACCACGACAACCAGTAGTAACACCGTCATCTCCAAAACCACCAGATCCTGCCAATCTGTCACCACAGTTACAATCACAAAATCGTCGCCACACAAAACATCACTAACCACCACCGCCGCCGACGCTGCTGTAAACCACGACACCATTGCTGGAGCCACAACCATGCCTCAGCACCACAGTACGTACATCACACACCACTGAACCCAATCACCGCACACACCACCACACAGTAGATCGGACAAGGCGGCGCTCAAACCACCGTACAAGATGAGCAACGTTGTGTACCTAGTAGACGATGACAGAGCGACGACAAATCATCGCAGCCGTAAATCGACACCACCAACACCCAAGAATTAGATCGCCCAAAAATCGCCGATGATCGTGGTGCTCCGAGGATGTTGTCGCCGCTCTACTGTAAGTGCATCACGCTATATCGTCGTATGATGCTCAGCCGTGGCGGAAGAAAGCTGCTGCTGCCCCGTGAAGTTGGATCCCAGTCCAGCGGCCGCAGGGCGACGTAAAATCGTCGGAAAGGGGGAAAGAAATTGTTGTCAGACATAAGCTGAAGGATTTGTTTGTTTCGTCACGATCGGGGCGGGCGCTCAATAGCAACGGCAACAGAGAGAGAGAGAGAGAGACGACAGAAATGGGTGGGGTTTGGGGGAAATGAGATAGTGGTGGAGAGAGGTAGGGTTGATTTGAGAATTAATTAGGGTTTGGAGTATATATATATTTAGTAAAAATATTTATTTTATAAAAATATTAATTAAAATAAAATTTCTGATTTTGGAAATATAAAACTTTCAATCTTATTTTAGAAGTTTAAAAACTTAGAGTATGGTTTCACGTAATTACCACATCATATTAATACATTTGAATAATTGAATTATATCGCTTTTATTCATAGTCATCCTTGATCGCACTTTATGGTCTGCCCGTTCCCACAAATCCTTCTTAAGACGTCACATGCAAAACTACAGTCGGAATGGATGCTCTTATGCTAAATATCAAATGTTACTTGGTTGCATGTTTGCATTGGATTAATAAAGTCTTGAACATGTATTTGTGGGCAAATTTTTTCTTCTAGATACAATGAATATAATTTGTATTGTCAGCTCACAATTTTTAACAAAAATATTATAGGTAGAATCAAACCTCGAACGAAAATATTATGGTTCGGTTTGGGTTTGGTTCCAATAATTAAGTGGACCTGAATGGTTTTATTCATGAAATATCTGAAGTGTAATAGGTGGTTTCAGGTATTGAAATATTCAGATGTAATCACATGACGTCCAAGCCTACATTATGTGTCTGTTTGGTCGAATTAAAATCTGATTTTAACCTAAGTCAAAGCCAAACAATCAATATTAACCACGTCTTTTATGGGTCCCACAACTTTTCAACCACATATTTCAAAAATTCCTATCACAATCTCCTAAAAATCTAATTTTAATCCCCACCAAACACCTTTATATAATCATTTGACAAACCTTAACATAATGTAATTACAAAACCAAATCCTAGCCATCATTCCGAGCTCCACTTTTCCACTAGCACCACTGCTTTCGTCGTCAAAAAACCACTTTCTTCACAACAAACACCACCACTACAGTCGATATCATGACTCCAACCAACCCTAACATTTGTGCCGAGAGGAACCAACTTCACACACCTTTTAATCACCACAACAACATTCCAATCACCATCACCTACATCAGAACACCACTAATCAACTCATCATTCCCATCATCACCGTGTTTCTCGCCATCATGTTTCTTATTAGATCTAGATTTGGATATAGATTTGAACGTAGTCTGAATCTAGATCAAGAAGGGAATGATGGTGGGCGATAGTGGCGTAGAATAGAAGTAGAAGAAGGGGATCTATACCACCACACATCTGCACTTCCAACTTCACTCCAAAAATTATAAGATATTAATTTCACGGTTACAGACATGGCGACGGAGATAGAAGCGATATTAGGGACTATTTGGCATGAAGATAGAGGCTTCAGGTGAGTGGTGAAAAGGAAGTATATTATGGTTGTGTAGTGGCTGATCCAGATCTAGATCAAAATCTAGATTATTTTTTGTTGGTGTATATGTGTGTAAATTGCAAATTATAATTTGATTGACTTCAACAAAATAGAATAAAATAAACTTACTTGGTGTTATAAACAAATCCACTTACTTGGAATGGAAAAATCAATTGTAGAAATGAAGAACGAAACAACGAAATTGTGAATCGAGACTAATGTTTAACACTATATCTTTAAGACTAATTTCCCTCACCAAGGTGCTTACAAGCAACAGTTTTCCAAGATACAATGGTTTTTCCTTCCAATAGTAGCACTTCAAACTTCCAGAAATCAACAAACTCGAAAATGAAACGAACTCTCTACTTGAATAATTTTTTATGCAAGAAAAAAAATGATTTTTGAATTTTTTTATGCAATGTAATCGAAGTATATGAATTGGAATGATTTTAAATCATCAAGGGTGTCCAATTTATAGAAGTTGAGGGGTTGTGGCCAGAGAATCACGCTCTAAAATTCAGCGTGTTTCATGAAGAGACGCATCCCTTTAGACTGCTCGCCACTGCCTAACCTATCGCTCACACCTTTTTCAGAAGGTTAGTTGCTCACTACATGCGAGGCTACTGTTCAAGCGACCGTGTTATATGGTCAGTTTTCCTTCTTTTCAACATTGAGTTTGGATATCAATTTCTCATTTATTCGAATTTGGTTTTGTGAATCCAAATATATCATAATCATCTACTAGATGAGTAGAACAAGTTAGTCTATTCATATGTACAAATTGACTATCGGAATCTATCCGAATACTTGGCCAAAGTTAATACAAAATCAACGTTTTATAAACCTAATACCAACAATTCTTTAGGTGGGTAATGGTCAAGGTTCATAGCTATTAGTAGTGACATTGTAGTGGCTATGATCTAGATTTATTAGTGGTGGTAGTGTAGTGGCGAAAAGATTGGAAGAGGGTTGGATATAGAGTTGGCAAGGGTTATTTGACGTGAAGGTAGAGATGGCAAGTGGTTTCGGATTATGGTGGTGGCGATGGCAAATGATGGTTTAGAGTGATTTCAAATGGGTAACATAATTTGTTACTCGTGTTTTGAGACGTTGGTGTAGAGATGTGTTAATACTAAAACCTAGTTAATTAAACAATTTATCTCAATGATTCGTTTCAACCCACAATACGTCAATCGGTCAGAACTTCCTATAAGCAGTTTTACGAACAGTTATGATTGGGATAGCTTAATAGATTTGTATTCTACAAGATATAATTTATTGCTGAATTAAATAAAGATGAACACCGGATATAACGTGGTAAACCCCTAAAACAACATTCACGTGCCCCCATTCTACGGGTAAAATAATCCACTATCAAATAATAATAAAAAATACAATAGTTTCGATTTTGTAATTTTTCAAAATTAATAAAAACAATCAAAAGCAAGTAAAGAACAACTCACTCAGTTTCTTTCTTCATTTGACTTATTGGGGAAGTGGAATCAAACCATCAGATCTTGACTTTATCGACACCTCATTATTGTATTCGGTCGCAATCACTTCTTAGATTAAGATTCACCAATCTTAACTCTTGCCAAATAGCCTGATCTTTGAGTAGGATTGTATCATTCATGCTCAGGTGTATTATCTTCAATTACTGTTGAAGAACGCATTTTTTGCTTTGATATACTTCAATAGAACATCAGCCGGTCAGAACTCACTGGAGATGGTCAGAAAACTTCAGAACTTACTACTGCAAGTTTGCTGGACATAGGCAGATTTTTCTCAAAGGATTCAACCGTCCCTTAATGATTTTCTCTACTTATGTAGAGACTCCTCCAAGGCACAAACGTGTCTTACCTAAAATACGAAAGTTTTGCATGGTAAAAATAATATAGAATATGTTTGATATGGTTGGTCAATAATTATTTGACCGATCAAACATATTCAAGATGGTAAATTTATGTTCTTGTATATGCTACTATAAGGTATGTAAAGATCGCACCTCATTTAGGGTTTGAAAACCCTAAAAATCGCAACTAAGAAATCTATTTACCTGTATCACCCATTAGTCTTGATTGACAGACTTACCTGTTTGGATTGAAACCAATTGTACACGTTTCTTTTTTCACATGTTTTGACATTTAAAAATCATTTAATTTAAGTAAGCCAATAAATAAATAATAAGTACAATTATAAGATATATTTTATTTACAATCTCCCCCTTTAGCTTATCTTATTTGAAAAAACATTTTTTGGATTTTTAATGTCACTTTTGTGACTATGTGAAGAGTGTTTGCAAAATAAAGTACATAAACTACTCCCCCTCAGTTAGTTCTCTCAAGTAACACACAACTTCTTCTAATTTCATGAAATCAACCAATGTATCACATAGTATGTAGGCTAAACAAAAACTAAACAGATATGTAGCAACACAATATCAATATAAAATAACACACCTGCAAAAATCAAGCGTCCTACATACTGTAATTAGTGTTCATGTTCCATGATCACTACACACCAAAATCAAAAACTATTACTCCCCATTTTTTTGAAATTAACAGGCCCGACATATAAAGTGAAACAAATAGGCAAATAGTGAGATCAAATAGTTAGAGTCAGAATGATAGAACCATTCAATTAGTCGACTTCTTAACCCGTAGAAGGTTGGTCCAGACTTACTGTCTAGAGTTTGGGTTCAATGTTTTTCTTGACTTCCTCAACTTTGTGAGACCCGACTCTCTCTTAAGCAGAAGCAATACTAGCAACATCATTTCTTTAGTCTAACGTGATAAGAGGTCAAAACATTGTCTCTTCAAAGCTACATGAGTGGCACTGACTGGTACTAACGATAATTAATCTCCCCCATACTCGTACGTGCCATTTGTAATATGCAAAAATAGTTTGAAATTACAAATCTAATTCTAATATTAAAGGAGCTTAGCTACAATAGTCTTAGCTGCAACAGTATTCCCGCCACTATATTAAAGGAGCTTAGCTATACAATGACTTGATTGACTTTGATTAACACAATGAAAAAGTAAAACAATACACATTTTGAATCAATTTTTTTCTCGAAAATAGTGTTTTAAACGTTTTCCTTATATATTGTGTATATCAGCATTTTCAACTCTCACTCTTTTCCATATATTTTCGTTTAGCAATCGTATATCAACAATTCAACGCTCTTTTCTCAGGTAAGCGACCGTCCCTGTTCTTTTTTTAGGCGTTTTATTCTTTTTTTTTAATTCATTTTTTGTTTTGGAAATCTAAGTTAAAGCATATCCAGGAAGATTTGAAAATTTAGCTTCGTTTCTTATTTCTATTTATAGTAAGATGGCTCCCATCATAGATATGCTCACAAACATCGTTCCTACCAAAATCGAGTGGGCATTCCGTGTTCGCATTGTTCGACTTTGGGAAAATCCTACATTTGGAAAGCCTGATGATATTTACAGCTTGGAGATGGTATTGATCGACAGAGATGTAATTATATGAACTGCAATTTATTCTTGATTCTGAAAGTCATTTGTACTTGCATTTGAAAAGAAAAAGAAAAAAATGAAAACAGTTCATCAGTACTATAATATACAAAACCGTGCTTCCTTTTTGCCATGTTTGATAGTGATGCTTCAATAAATCAGTACCTCCCAGTATTTGAGAACCATACTTCAAGAAACAGTTGTTATGAACTTATTAAAAGGTTACATATTGAACAATAACCACTTTGTTTATGTAATAATACTGTAATAATGTTGATAGATTTATAATATGCCACCATATATCTGAAAAGATAGTCATTGACACTTCACGTGTTTTTTTATGTGAAAATAAGCCAGCGAAAAAAATTAAGTGATGTGATATGTATCATAACATTTAATGTGATGAAGTAGCAAAATTTATTCTTGGCAATTAGACTGTTAATAGAACATGTGAGTATTTATGTTAATATATACACAATCTATACGCTAAAATCAATATTAAGACTAATATATTCCATTGTCATGTTTGCTAATAGTTTTGGACTTCTTTGGAATTTGGAACCAGACTGTAATTCGAAAAGGAAAATATTTTATGTTAAAACATGTACATGGAATATTTTTTATGTTAATGATAAAGTGCAAACATTAAATAATGTCATATTTAAGAATTGTGATAAAAACTGAATATCAGCGTACATGATATTTCATATTTACTGCGCCATGATCAAATGTCGTATAAAAATCTATCTGTTTTGATTTTGGTTATGTGTGATTTTTGAATATTGGATGGTATTATTAACAGAGCTTTCAAGACTCCATTAAAAGCTCTCTACCCACTTTCTACCATGGGATAATGATGGGGATTAGTAATGAAATATTAGTCTATTTTATAAGATTATTAATCTATTTATTTAATATTAACTGTTTAATCTTAATTTATGTAGATTATTCATAATGAATTTGATGTGGAATATGTAATACTAGGGCACTAGAATTCATGCATCGGTTAAACGCAACTTGATCGAGACATTCAAGCCCAACATCCGTGAAGGACTCTTATATCTTATGCGTGACTTCGTCATTGGTTACAACAATTCAAAGTACAAAGCTTCAAGTCATAGATACAAGCTGAATTTCATGATGAAGACATATGTCAATGAAGTTGAAGATAGTAGCTTTTCATACCATATTTATGATTTTATTCCGTTTGGTGATCTGTTGTCAGCTTCTGAAATAGATGAAAACAAGTTGATTGGTAATGTTTACTTTTTAATATGTCATGTCATATTTTTTGGAATTCCAGTTTAAAGAGAAATGGATTCACGATTTTTAATGTTAATCATTAACGGAGAATACATCAACATTTCTGTTTTTAGATGTAATTGGAGAAGTTGTTGGCAATGATACGGTCCACTCAAAGTAAATCTCTGGGAGAAGTACAAGAATGATTGATATTTTACTACAGGATACTGAGTATGTCCATCAATATCCATGTAGTTCATTGGCAGCGCATAGTTGTTATCTAAGTACGACGATTAACACTTACCGCTTCTTATACAATAGGAATAATCGGTTGTCCTGCACCATCTGGGGTGAGCAGGCTGATGAGCTTAGCAACGTCCTGGATACTGAAAATCCAGAACCAGCCATATTATTACTTCAGATGTGTCGAGCTAAAAAGTTTAGAGGTCTATTTTTTTTTACACTATTACAAAACTGTGAGTCAGATTCATTTTGCATGATGATTATTAATATTTCTGATATATTATTGTAGGTGAGGTAAGGATATGTAACACATATCATGTGACGAAATTATGTGTCAACGCCCAGCTTGCTGTCCGAGATAAGTATGTTATCGTAATCCGTGGATAGACAATACATTTTTGTTTATTTTAACTGTACATTAGTTAATATAGCATTGAAAATCTATTCAAGGTTGTTTACTGAAAACGAGAGTCTGACCCGGAGGATAAGTCAGATATCCTCGAGTTCTGTTTATGATGTGTCGATGACTTAGCAGGTGGAGGTTGCGATGTTAAGAGTATTGATCAGCTACTGGATTCATTTGAGGTAATATTTGTAGACAAGTATATGATATATAATACAATCATTATTGCTAAGGATTATATTATTTTGTGGAAAATATTTTTTCGGATCTATTAGGTTGGTCATTGTTGGATTTATGCTACTATTGTGGCTGTTGAGAATTATCAGAATTGGTGTTACCTATCGTGTAAGAAGTGCCTAAAAAAAGTTAACCCTATAGAGACCAGATTCCATTGTGAGAAGTGTGATAGTTTCGCTGATGGAATTCTTAGGTGAATAATCATTACCTTCTTCTTAAGTGAATGATCATTGCATAAAATGTAGTTGACAAATCTTTCTTTCCATTTAAGGTTTAAGGTTCAATTAAGGGTAATAGATAGAACGGGTAGTGCATCTTTTCTAATGTGGAATCGTGAATGCGTACAACTGATAGGGAAGACTGCTGCTACTCTAAATGAAGATATGGTTCAAGTAAGTTGTAGTATATTTACTATGACTACGATAATGATTTTATAATTAAATGGAGTTACTTATGACCTGAGAGAGATTTCACTTACTAGCATAGTTCGGAAGATTTGTCTTACCCAAACGATATCGAAGCATTGGTTGATAGAAAAATACTATTTAAAGTTCAAGTTAGGCAACAAAACATCGAGCAACGCGGTGATATATTCACTGTGATGAGGTTAACCGTTGATGGTTCTTTAATATCCAAGTATGTCACGTTTCCAAACGTAGAAAGCCATGTTAGTTAAATTAATTACATGGTCTATTTAGCTCAACTACATAGCTTTTGTTCATTTCCGTAACATAATATATTGATGTAGTTGACTCAATATAATTCCCATATTGTAGGGTTCTGATTTGTTTTTGAAGTCTGACAAGAATGGCAACGAGGAGCTAAATGTCTTACATTTGTGAATCCTTTTTAGATTATGTTTTATTAATTTTAACTGATTGTTGGTTTTTCTTTCGATGTCTTTTCTATTTTACAATAGGATTCTACACTGATAATGAGGTTAACACGCCGACCAAGATGCATCAGAAGCCACTTTCCTTGGACGAGCTCGAAACCAGTAACAAAGTCAAGAGAACGTTGGACATATACTCATCCACTATCAAGCAACAAGAGCCGAAGGATTATAAAGCAGGAGAAACCTTGAAAGGCTTGCTAAACAATTAGAACTTTTTGAAAAGATTTTGAAGCTTACTGCTGAAGGGGTAATTTAGATAATACTTGCTAATTTTGCTAACTCGCAACTCATCTTAATATGTATTTGTCCACATTTCTCTGACATTTACAAATTTATAGCTACTACATCTATGTTGCACCATAATTTAAAGAGACTTCTACATTATAATATAAGATTATTAATTTTCGAAAACTTATCATACTTCGAATGTAATTTTTAAAACAGTTGTTCGGAAAATTAAATAGGCATAAAGATTCGGGAATTTTTGAATACAAAATAAATAATATTTTTACGTGTCCGAAAATAATTGTTGAATAAAAGAAAATAAAAACGAATATAAAAGTAATTTTTTTTTCAAATAAAGCAGATACAATTTCAACATTATAAAAATATTAATTTCATATCTTCTATTCATCATATTAACAATTAAGCGATGAGTACAGATAATAATATAAAACAATAATATAAGACAAACATTAAGTATATATAAATATATATATGCACTCACCATTATATATATATATATATATATATATATATATATATATATATATATATTAATTTTCCGAAACTTAGAGAAATACTAAAAAGATATATTATTATTGAGTACAGATTATAAAATATATATAATATATAATTTTAATTTAAATATGTTAAATTAAACTAAATAATTCTGAAACACTAATAAATGCTGAAAATCAGTTCCAATCACTGTTGAAGTACTATCGGGCGGCCACAGAAGCAGGGGCGGACCCAGCACTTGGCCGCCCCCGCGACCGCCCGTACTGGGTCCGCCGGAAGCTTTAAGGTCTTGCCGCCGAGTTGACGTCTGTCGGGAAGAAGAAGAGCTGATGTCTGCTGAATTTTTTCCCCTTTCTGATCTTTTCATTTGTTTGGCCTTATTTCTAAAAAAAAAGGCCCAATTAATTAGCCCAATTAACCGGTTTTGCTTGCAATTGAAATTTGTAAGTCCATTAGCCCAAGCTCACATTCCACAACAAAACGAATTAACCATTGGTCCGGCACTGCAGAGAGCTGAGAGAGGGAGAGACGACTGACGAGTGAGGGAGAAATTCCTATGGTTCAGTAGCTCTGAGTCTTTGACTGTGGTCGGTAGAGCCGTGGAGGACGGTGGTATTAGCTCTGTGGACAGTGGGTAGCGTCTGTGAGTCTTTGACCATGCGGTGGACTGGTGCGATAGGCGATAGCTGGAGTGGAGGTTGGAGCTTCGAAGGTATTAGCTCAGCTGCTCAAAATTCTAGCCTTTGAAAATTTGAAATCAATATTGTTATTTCTTATTTGCTACTTGCTAGTACTTGTGAGTTGTGCACCTGTCTGGATTTTGCCATGAATTGTGATTCTGGATTTTGGGTCACTAGGTCCACAGTGCATTCTGTGTTTATTTATTTTAATTTTTTTTTTTAGTTTTTGTGAATTTTTTATTTGTGAATTATGAGAAAATAGAACTTATGTTATATTATTGTTTATGACTTATAATTTTGAATTGTGTAATATGAATTGTGATTTGGGAATTTAGGGTTTTAGAAAATTAGGGATAAGTGAAAAAATTAATGGTGAAGATGTTTTGCAGATTATGGAGCGATTTTTTCAATCGAAATGAAAGTCCATACCTAGGGTTGTATTTTTATTTTATTTTTTTAGTATTTTGGGTTGTATTGAAATATATTTTCATATGCATATATTTTTTACATTTTAGTGCATTTATATAAGTATCGAATTATATTTTCGGCTATTACGATTGTTGGTTGTCATCGGTCATCAATCAATGGTTTTTGCGACTCCACCCTAGCTGAACCAAACAGCTGGATTCGCCCCTGCACACAAGTATCAATGAGCAACCACTACATCGCATTAAATGCATGACAGCTGTTCAATGTTCATTTATAATTTTTGAGAATATTTTTCCATTTTTTTGCTTTTCTGAGTTTTCTCTATCCTAGCTATTATTCTTACAGAACGTGCAATAAACAGACCGCATTAAATGTGACGAGTTGTTTATCGAGAAAAGGTATTTCTTTGGTTTACGGTAAGCAAATTTTCTACGCAAGCTGTTGTCTCAGTTATAGCTTACTGCCAGAGGAGAAATGGAGATGAGAATATACTGTGACAAAGGTGATATTGAACGAGGAAGGGTTAAACATTGAAGTCATGCATGGAAGTAATTAAAAATATCAGACAATGATAATAAATGGAGGTCAGTAAATACATTTATGTATTTGGTTAATTAGTAAGAAATGAATGGGGTTCCTAAACTGAATGTTGTTTTAATTGTTCATTAACTGAAAATTTGATTAGTGAATGTTTAATCTATTAATTTTGGGAAGGTACAGATTACACGGAAGACTGTGGACATGACCTAGATATTAGTATTTCAAATTGAACGCCCAAGAACACCATTATCCAACATTTCAAATTGTGAGATTTCATTTTCCTATTATATTAGTATTTGATTATTAACAATTTTCCATAGTCCTATTTTCATTTACAATCGTAATGAATAACCACAAAAAACCTGAAATGAAATATGTTTTTAGTGTCCTTCACACGACGTCAAAATGGCAAAACCTGAATATCACATAGATCATTGCATGTACTGCCTTCTGGGAAGCACATAATACGTAATGGTGTCCCTCAAAGTTCTACAAACTCACAGTCAGTTTGTTCTACCGAGAAAACTTGATCAGTTAATCTACAAAGGACAACTGTGAACTTAATGAGTGGTACGAATGTTCAATATTAGAATTATAATATTTTTCATGGTTCTGAGTTAATGTTTTCATATACGGTCAAAGTACCATTTCTATCTAATGTTTTATGACGAGTGTGGAATGTCTTATTTGCATACAGAAAATACTCAAGCTTAGAATAATGAGAACGGTCGCACGAGTACTTCTCCAATTTGCTCACGAACACCGTTGAGCAATGTTACGAATAGTACAGTTACATATTTAACTATACATATTTAATTGCAATATGAATGTTGATAAATTTCAGTTAAATCATTTTAGCAATATTTAAATTACATGAGTCCTATTTTCATTTACAATCGTAATGAATGACCACAAAAAACCTGAAATGAAATATGTTTTCAGTGTCCTTCACATGACGTCAAAATGACAGAACCAAAATATCACATAGATCATTGCATGTCCTGCTCTCTGGGAAGCACATAATACGTAATGGTGTCCCTCAAAGTTTTACAAACTCACAGTCAGTTTGTTTTACCAAGGAAACTCTATCAGTTAATCGACAAGGGACAATTGTGAACTTAATGAATGGTACGAATGTTCAATATTAGAATTAAAATATTTTCATGGTTCTGAGCTAATATCTTCATATACGGTCAAAGTACCATTTCTATCTAATGTTTTATGACGAGTGTGGAATGTCTTATTTGCGTACAGAAAATACTCAAGTTCGGAATAATGAGAACGGTCGCACGAGGACTTCTCCAATTTGCTCACGAACACCGTTGAGCAATGTTACGAATGGTACGGTTACATATTTAACTATACATATTTAATTGCAATCTGAATGATAAATTTCAGCTAAATCATTTTAGCAATATTTAAATTACATTAGTCTTATCAAATCTTTATTTATGTTATAGGTTTTCGGGACATATTTGAATCTATAGCACCTGCAAATAAACGTAGAAGACTGCGTAATCTTTCTTCTGGAAAACACAGAATGCATGACGGTCTAATTGAGAGACTTAGTAACTCGAGATCAAATTCCATCTTAGACGAGTCAGATTCGAATGATTTAAGACATATTAGTTTTGATTTGAGTGATGGTAAGTTAATTTGTTTTAAGTACATATTAATATTAATTATTTATTAGGCTGACATGATAGGATGTGGAATGTGCTCAAAGTTATGAATTTTTTTTTCCTCTATTTGTTACAGGAGAGGATGCTGAATCTGAAAATGAGTTTTCGAATAGAGATGATTTTCTTTCGTTTTCATGATAATAGTGACTGAAGTGTCTATTTTTCTTAGATTTTTGTAATTAAAATATATTCTTAGCAATCTTTTGGTTTGCTTGAAATTGTTGTCAATCATGTTAGTTCTATGTTGTTTGAATATATTCGAATAGATAAATTATAGTAGATAATTATCATAAGAATACCCGCCGAAGCATTAGATTCACAATTGTGTACCATTAAGTTTCACGTAGCATACCATATTCTGAACTTGTGCATAAGATTAAAACATGCACTGTAGATAGTATATATCAATTTCATACAAGCTGTATAAGGTTTTACACAAGGTTAAAGAGTGAATGTGATGAAATGTAGTAGATAATTTTAACAATTTCAGATTCAATCACGGGATGTATCAAATCTAGGTAATTAAGTGTAGATTAAGCACTTATCGATATTCCTGTTGTGTATAATATGCTCAAACTTTTAATTTTTTTCCTCTTTATTATAGCAGAGGGTGTGGAATCTCAAGTTCTTTCAAATAAAGGTAAATTTCCTACCTCTTCATGATAATACTGCCTTACGTATCTATTTTTAATTAGATTTTTGCAATTTAACTCTATTATTATTATTATTATTATTATTATTATTATTATTATTATTATTATTATTATTATTATTATTATTATTTTGGTCTGTTTGAAGTTGTTGTGATTAATATTATTACTTCTATATTATATAACCATTCAAAGAGATCGATTACAAAATTTTGTAGAGGAAAATAATTAAGTAGAAATATATTTATTAATCACGAATGTTGTAATTTCAGCGTTCTTTTCAAGAATTTGTATGCGATCTTCTAGATCCTACAAGAGAAAATGAGAATAAATTTAATTTTCTTTCTTCACCATCAAAAAAAATTCGTACTTTATTATTTACCAAAAAAAAACAAGACCGACCACAAGCATAAGAGACGAAATGTTTAATATTTTAATTTCATAATTTCAAGAAAAAATTCAGACTAACAAAAAAAAAGTCATACAAAATGCAGTTGTGGGAAACAAATCAGTCGTCGCCAAGTACATGTTGTCAAATATTTCAATCAAACACAATACCAGGAAAACATTTTCTATGAAGTGAAATTTTTCAGGCAAATCACAAACAATCAAACATAGCCTAATAATAATAATAATAAATCAATTTATAATTGCTACAATGTTACGAGATAGAGCCTTATTTTGGTACATTATATCTGAGTAATTGGATTTATATTAGATTCAACAAATATATTCACAGTCAGATAATTAATGTGTATGGATTATAAGTTTCATAGTCATTTTAGGTTTTCACGGAATTGAATATATACATTTAAATACAAGTAAATTATAACACCGGTTGAACTAATACCACGAACTACTATGCAAGAAAAATAGACCCATAAATTTATAAACAACAATTTCTAAATAGTGGATCCATACTAATGTGCAAACTGTCCTTACATTATGTTTAGAGCAACTTGCAAGTCTTTTCCTATACAAATTTCTACACTAACACATATTTTATACAGAATATTAGGATATTGGAGATCCTATTTATAGATGTGAATATTGTGGGGCTTCATTTTGGTATGATGAGAGGATTGGAAGCATTATACAACATCGAAGCCAAAGTTTTCTTTGTGTTATATGCAAAGAAAAATGGAGCTATCGAAGATGCGAAATCCTCCGCAAACCCTTCATGATTTACAATATGGGGCAAGCGAGAAAAGTAAACATTTTCTTGAAAACATTCGATTGTATAATACAATGTTTTCTTTCACTTCCTTGAGTAGAAAGATTGATTCAACTGTAGATCAAAGCAAGGGACCTCCCATTTTTCGGATGCACGACCAAAATTATCGTAGGATTGAAAGTTTGTTGCCTCCTGAAGGTTGCCCACCAAGTTTGCTCAGCTCTATATTTATGACACAGACAATGAAATTTCAAATCGAATCCAAACTGTTTGCTAATTATTGTATTTACGGTTATGTAGTTAGAATATTTATTAGAGTTTTATTTTATATAAATACTAAAGTTTTGTATTGTTTTGTGAACCTAACCCAAACACAGAAGTCAACAAGATTCATGCTGAGATTGTTGCTAACTTGAAGGTAATGCTTGATGAGCACAATGTGTTAGTAAAATCATTTCGAATGGTGAGGGACACCATTCGTCAAAATATTTCGTCCGATCTGAAATTGAGGCTCATTGGAAGGAGAGAACAAGATGGTAGAAGGTACAATCTTCCATCTGTCTCTGAAGTTGTAGCACTAATTATTGGAGACTTTGAAACTTCTCCAGCTAATAGAGATATTATAGTTGAAACAAAAACAAGGCAACTAAAGTGAATTAATGAGTTGAATGCTTCATATCTAGGTCTCCAACATCCCTTACTTTTCCCATATGGTGAGGATGGATATCGAGAGGATGTTCCTTTGAGGTATTCAAACATAACTCCTTCGACTAGAAGAAAAAAGATAACAATGAGAGAGTTTTTTTCGTACAGATTATAGGAAAGGGAATCTGAGTCTTCGTATTTTATGTGCAAGAAGGTTGTTCCAGCAATTTTTAGTCGATTAATATACAATGGTTGAATTTTTGTGTTTATCATACATATGTGCTCATCAGAAAGAGTTGAGATCTGATATGTAAAAAGGATTGACCGAAGCAATTCTAAGATGGGAAACTGGTCCTTCTTCTCAAGGAAAGCGTGTGATTTTGCCCTCATCTTTCACTGGTGGAGCATGATACATGGTCCAAAATTATCAAGATGCAATGATAATTTGTAAGTGGGCTGCATATCCTGACTTATTCATTACATTTACATGCAATCCCAAGTGGCCAGAGATTGTGTGTTTCGTCGAAAGTAGATGTTTGAAACCCGAGGATCGCCCCGATATTCTTTGTAGAATATTTAAGGTGAAATTAGATCATTTGTTGAGATATCTTAGAGTAAACAAGATTTTTGAAAGAGTCAAAGCAGATACTTTGCAAAATCAATTAATTTTGTTTTTGATATTTCAATAAATTAATTCATATTTAATAATATTAATTAATAATTAATGTTAATATAATATTTACGTCATCTTGCAGTTATATATACAGTCGAGTTCCAAAAACGTGGTTTGCCACATGCACACATTTTGCTTTTCCTGTATCAAGAAGAAAAATATCCCTTTGGTGAAGATATTGACAAAATCATTTCAGTTGAAATTCCTTCTGAAGCTACTGATCCTGTATACTACAATACAATGAAAAATTTGATGATGCATAGGCCTTGCGACAACCTTAATAAAAATTCCCCATATATGTTGGATGGAAGATGTTCAAAGCATTTTTCGAAAAAGTACACAGAATATACTATGGTTGACGAAGATGGGTATCCAATTTACCAGCGGAGGGATGACAGCAGAACAATCAAAAGGAATGGGATTGACTTGGATAATAGATATGTGGTGCCACACAACCGCTTCTTGCTTCTGAAATACGATGCTCATATTAATGTTGAATGGTGTAACCAGTCTCGGTCGATAAAGTATCTCTTCAAATATGTCAACAAAGGATATGATCGTGTTACTACATCGTTTTATTGAAGTAGCGAAGATAATGATGTGGAAAGTCCGGTTGATGAAATAAATATGTACTATGATTGCCGGTACATCTCACCATGTGAAGCTGCTTGGAAAATATTTGGTTTTGATATTCATTATAGAGATCCTCTAGTTGAAAGATTGTATTTTCATATTCCAAACTAGCAGAATGTTATATTCTCGGATCATGATGCAATAGATGATGTCATGAGTAGGCCGACGGTAAATTCGTCAATGTTTTCGGGTTGGATGGAAGCCAACTGTAACTATCCCGAAGCAAGATCTTTAACATATGCAGAGTTCCCCACTAAATTTGTGTGGAAGCAGTCATTGAGGGAATGGTATCCACGTAGGCATGGATTCTCAAGTGGACGTATTTTTTATGTGCCTCCTGGATCTGGTGAACAATATTATTTGAGAATTTTGTTTAACATAGTTAGAGGATCAAGAAGTTATGAAGAGATAAAATGCATAAATGGTGATCAATATAATTCATTTAGAGATGCTTGCTACGCTCTTAGTTTATTGGATGATGACAAAGAGTATGTGGATGGGATTGTTGAAGCAAGCCACTGGGGATCTTTGAAATGTTTGAGAATTTTGTTTGCGACTTTGTTATATTCTGGTTCTCTTTCAAGGCCTGAATTCGTAGAGGAAGAGTGTCGACAGTACTTATCAGATGACATTCTGTATAGACAGTGCAACATTTTGCGACATGAAGGTATTCAAATCCTACTTCACTGCTTACATACAAAATAAATAAATAATTACTACAGTAACATGTTATGTCATCTTTTTAATTGTACTTCTTTATATGTTGTGCTGACAAATTTAGAACTCAATGACGATAAATTAAAGGATTATATACTTGCAAAGATTGAAAAAAATTTGCGCAGTACTGGCAAAAGTTTACGTGATTTTCCAACGATACCTTTCCCATTGATGGCTGATCTTTCGGTTTGCCATAACAGGCTAATTCAAGATGAGTTGTGTTATGACAGAGATGTTTTAGTTGATGAACATAATAGATTTGTATCAAATCTAACAGATGAGCAACTGACCGTCTATGAAACAATAATACATGTAGTTGATAATGGTAAAGGTGGAGTATTCTTTATTTATGGGTATGGAGGTACAGGAAAAACATTTGTATGGAAAACATTATCTGCAGCAATACTAACTGTTGCATCAAGTGGTATAACATCTCTTCTTTTACCGAACGGTAGAACAGCTCACTCCAGATTTGCCATTCCTCTTATTCCCATCGAGGACTCAACCTGCAACATTAAATAAGGCAGTCCTCTTGCAGAGCTAATTGTCAAAACTGATCTTATCATTTGGGATGAAGCTCCTATGATGAACAAGTATTGTTTTGAAGCTCTGGACAAGACTATGCGAGATATATTAAGATTTAGCAATCCATTAAGCTTGAAACAAACATTCGGAGGTAAAACCATTGTTTTTGGAGGAGATTTCAGAAAAATATTACATGTCATTCCAAAGAGTACCATGCAAGATATCGTTCTTGCAACTATTAATTCTTCCTACTTATGGCAACATTGCAAAGTTTTGAAATTGACGAAGAACATGAGGCTCCAAAATCTGAACTCAAACATTGATCTAGGATAGTTAAAGGCGTTTTCAGACTGGATTTCAAATATTGGAGATGGTACAATTGGTGGGCCAAATGATGGGCATGTTTCGATTGAAATACCTGATGATTTACTGATAAAAAAGAAAGAAGATTTAGTTGAATCGATAGTGGATAGTACATATCCAAATTGTTCAGAAAGAGTCAGCGACCCTTTGTATTTGCAAGAAAGAGCCATCTTGGCCCTAACTCTGGAGGTTGTTGAAACAATCAATGAGTACATGGTCTCTCTCAATGAAACAGAGGGAACAACTTATCTAAGTTCCGATACAGCTTCCAAATCAGATTCCAATATTGATTTACTAGATGATCTACACACTCCGAAATTCTTGAATGGAATAAGATGCTCGGGTGTTCCTAATCATAAGCTGAAGTTGAAGGTTGGCACTCCTATTATGTTATTAAGAAACATTGATCACTCTGCTGGACTGTGCAACGGGACTAGACTGGCTATAACAAAACTTGGAAAGCATGTTTTGGAAGCTAATGTCATTACCGGAAGTAATGCAGGATATAAAGTGTTCATTTCAAGAATGACGTTAACTCCATCAGATCCAAGACTACCTTTTAAGTTTCAAAGAAGGCTATATCCTTTGATAGTGTCATATGCTATGACTATTAACAAAAGTCAAGGCCAATCACTATGCATGTAGGACTTTATTTGAAAAAACCTGTTTTCAATCATAGCCAACTTTATGTTGCAGTGTCTAGAGTTACAAACCATTCGGGATTAAAAAAAATTTGTTGCGATCGAGATGGAGTACCATCCAATTCAACAAATGTTGTTTTCAAAGAAGTTTTTCAAAATTTGAATTAGTTATGTGGCGTATATATTTTTATTTAAAATGACTCATTCACTCGCAAGTTAATTTTATGAAGTGTTTTGCATCTAATTGGATTGGAAAATCAATTAGCATATGTTTCTCATATTAGAATTGTTTATCACTTAATATAAATTTTTGCATCGCATGGGTGAAAGACTAGTTTGAGATCAAATGCAATGAACATCTTTTCAATCAATAAGCTGAACTGACCCCCCATATTTCACCTAAATTTTGTTTCTAAACATTTTCGCTCAAATTTTCTCTTTTTTTTTTTTTTTTTTGCAATGGATACTAGAGTTTATTGTCAAGTTTAGACTTTTGATCAGAAAATTTACGAAAAAGCCAACAAGACACAATCACACAAAAATATGAAAATTTACAAAAAGAAAATGATCGGTCACAATATTTTTGGACAAATTTTACAATCAGGTCAATTTCATAATTAGCTTAAAATTCTCATGATAAACATGAAATATCTATCCAGATGTTTGCTCATAATTAATTCAATTAATTTATCATATTGAAACGTGAGTGTGTTACAGGACCATTTAGATATAATAAATTATGAATCATGTCCTAACCAAAATTGACACTTGTAGTGACAACATGCAAATGTGTGTTTCAAACCAGCCATCATTTGAAATTGTTCCTATAAAATTAAAAATATGTGTGCGCCAAACTTGAGCATATATATATATATATATATATACAGAAATGATCTAATGAGAACCGGTGCTCATCTTATCCTAAACACCAATGAGTTGGCACATTAATTCATTGGTGGATTGGAACTCACAAAATCTTTATCCACCAATGAATTAATGTGCCAACTCATCGGTGCTTAGGATAAGATGAGCACCGGTGCTCATTAGATCATTTCTGTATATATATATATATATATATATATTCTTTTTCATGCTCATATGATGACTTTTTCCACATTCTTTAATTCTTAGTCTTTTCAATTCATGGAATTGACTTTTACACAGCCATTAAGGTAGCTTTTTTCATTATTTATATTCATTATCAAGGACAGCTTCACTCATCTATGGTGGTAGGTCTCTCCTCCAATGAACTTGTCTTTTTACACAATAGCATATTACAGTGCACAGAGACATAGATATTAATCATAGGCCTACACTCAAAATATTTATCACTTTAAGATGGCAACCTAGTCACTAAATGGTCACAACAATGTAGTCATAATATTTTAATGGTGTACTTATCTGAAAATATTTTACCATAATTTGAAGTGAGCACACCACACTAATTGAATATTTTAAATTTATCTCAATAATTTCAAGCCAACCAGAAATACACATTATGTAGCAACTGCAAGAAAAACCCCAATTTTTTTTATATAAATAAATGCAACACTCCTGCACACAAAAGAAAATTCAAAAAATAAAACAATAAAAGATATACATTAAATTGATTTAATGCATCATACACATGTCAACGGCTTTTCACATAATTTCAAATCTAACAATATCTAAAGTCTTAGTAAACAAATCAGCCAGCTGTCCTTCAGTATTTATGTATTCTAAGACAATTACATTCCTTTCAACAAATTCCCCGATGAAGTGATGTCGAATGTCTCTGTGCTTAGTTCTAGAATGTTGAACAGGATTCTTAGAGCTATTAATTGCACTGGTATCATCACAAAACATGGTAATAGAGTCGTGTTTCTTACTTAGCCAAAAGATGAGATTATTACTCTCATAGAGACAACCTCCAGATGTGTTTTTCCTATCATCTATATTTCCAGCTGAGTCAACATTTTTGAGCTCAATATATGATGTATAACACACATTCCCAAGTTTAGTAGCAAGTTTCTTTCTGTTCATTATTCCATCTTCAATGTCTAAGAGGATGATATCTAGTGGATTAGTCTTTTGAATTCAGGTAGGGGCTGTCTTTTGTTTTGCAGTTCACAGTCTTCTTCTGGTGGGTCAACACCTTCAGTATCGGGTGTAGGATCCTCATAACTTGGAAATGGTAGTTCTATCTGACTGTTCCTCCCTGAATCTGTGTCAAGATTTTCCTTAATGTTCTTATTTTCAATATGTTCTTCCAAATTATGAATCTCATGTTCTTGCAGATAAGAAGAAAAATCATCAGTACCATCAATTTTAATATTAATAGACTCATTAATGAGTTGAGTCCGTATGTTGTAGATCATATACGCCGACTATTTTCAGAATTGCCAATAAATACTCCCTTATCACTTTTAGGATCAAATTTTTCTAAGTGTTCCCTGTCATTTATTACATATCACTTAATTTCAAAACTGTGGAAACACTTAAGGTTTGGTTTCATCTTTTCTAGATCTCATAGGGAATTTACAGGGTACTTGTTCTCAAAGACACATGATTTAGAATATAACATGCAATATTAAATGTTTCAGCCCATAATTTAATAGGTAATTTCTTATTGTTCAATATCACTCTAGTTATCTCTTGTAAAGACTTATTCTTCATTTCCATCACACCATTTTGTTCACGGGTTTTAGAAGTAGAAAACTCATGAGAGATGTCATACTTTTTTTTTATTATAACAGTGGATGTTTGGACTAACTTGCGCGCACCTCGACTAATCTCACGGGGCCTTGAAGTTTACGGTCGGATACTCACCTCAGTGGCATTGAGGGGACTCGAACTGGTGACCATTGGGAGCAAACTCAAGGCCTGACCAATTGAGCAACCCCTCAAAGTTAAGAGATGTCATACTCTTCATAGAATCTGGAAAAGTTGACATTTTTAAATTCCTTATGGCAATTACTCCTAATTCTTACTATTTTAGTCCCCTCAAATTGTTTTTCAGTGGTCAATTTTTTATATAAAAATGTGAATCTTTAAAAAAAATATATCAGATTTCTCTCTGAAGATGTATACCTAAGTGTACCTAGAGAAATCATCAACAACCACATAAATATACGTTTTACTAGCAAGGCTTTCGGTTTGAGTTGGCATCAATTGAAAACAGTGAGGGATAGCACAACACTGATCTTATTTACGTGAAATTCTAGTTTTTTTTTCCTGGCATGAACCACACAGATCTTTATGTTTTTCTATGAGTTTCGGAACTCCAATTACTGTATTTAGCCTGGTAAGTCTGACTAAATAGATTTATAAGCAACATTAACAACATAGCAATTAAGGCCAATTTTTCTTACCCAAACCCTTATTCTAGCCTTAGAATTTTGCTTTAAGATGTTAGCAAGCAAGTTACCTCTTTTAGTGTAATTCAATTTTCTCTGTGTTAAACAGTGATGCAAATAGTGTCTATACTAACCACAAACACTATATCTGATCGTGTGATATAAATTACATGTCTGATATTTTACCTGTTTACCTGATCCTTTATCTGAACCAAGTTTTTCGAGGTAGTCAAAACCTATTATGGAGTGTCTGTCAGTAGAATTTAACTGCTGGTGGCGGGTCTGTCGGAACTCTGATAGCAGATTCAGACGGCTTAATTTTCAAATTTTTAAACCCTACTGCTGCTTTAACGAACTTTAATTGGGTGGATTCTTTCTCTTTTCCCTTACCTTCATTACACAAGTCTTCTTCGATGTTTGCCATAGTTGAGAACTTCATTTAGATAGGCGGATCCGATGGTCAACTGTCTAACTCTTTCCTTGGCATGGTCTAATTCAGCCAGGAGTTGCAAGATTTGATTTTCTTTCTTTGCTATGCATTTGGTGAGGGTTTCTTTTTCAGCAACAAATATAGCTCTTTCTTTTTCACTGAACTCTATCTTAGCATAAATAGTGGTATTTCTTTCTTTTTCAGTTGCCAAATTTTCTTTCAAGATGCTGCATTCTGAACAAACATTGTTGGTTCCAGTCGAGTCGATATTTACTAGGTTCTGACCTATAGGCCACAGTAGTGAAGAATTAGTATCAGACTGAAGGTTGACAGTTAGATATGTTACCTAGTTTTTGTCTGTTTTGTCCTCTTCATGAGAATCCGATTCTCTTTCATCTTCTTCACTCTAAGTGATGTTCATAGCCTTCTTTGTACTAAACTTTTTCAGTGCATTGGCACACTCAGATGCTATATGCCCATATATATGCCCATATCCCTCATATTCATGACATTGAATACGATTTTGAGTCCCTTCCATATAGATAGATGAATTTGGCCTTGAATTGTTGAAGAACTTCTTCTTTTTTTGAGGTTGAAATTGTATTGCTTTCTTTTTTATTGTTCTTTAGGAACTTCTTGAATTGTTTGGTGAGCATGGCCATATGCTCATCGCTATCACTTTCATTTTTCTCCTCTTCTATCTTAACCTGCTTGACTTTAAATACAATTTCCGATTATTTTTCCTTCTTTCTCCTATGGAGATGCAACTCATAAGTCATTAAAGATCCTACAAATTCTTCCACTTTCATGCTTTCTACGTCCTTGCTTTCCTCGATAGCGGTTACCTTGGAGTGGAACCTATCTAGTAATGAATTGAGAATTTTTTTTCACAATTTTTCTTCTGAGTATTTCTTTCCCAAGGTGTAGGCCGAGTTGGTGATGTCAATTAATTGTGCATAAAAATATTTGAAGTGCTCATAATCTCTCATGGTTAATTACTCATATTCAAGTGTCAACATTTGGAGTTTAGAGGACTTAACAATTGAAGTTCCTTCATGCGCAACTTGCAATATGCCACAAGCCTCTTTAGCAACTTTATATATTGAAATCAAACAAAATTGATTAACATCAATGAATAAAAAAATAGCATTTAGAGCTTTAGAATTCCAAGTAGCACTATTATAATCAGTAGCACTATTCTTTTCAATTATGGTGAAAGTTTCATAGCCATACATGATTGAGTGCCATGTTTTTTCATCTAAAGATTGGATATGAACTTGCATTCTTATTTCCCAATAAGAATAATTAGTCCCGTCTAAAACATGAGATCTAAATCGCACTCCATCAATTACTAGGGTTTATGTAGATTTCATTTTTTTTTTCAAAAGTGAACCTGCTCTGATACCAATTGTTAACTCTAAAATCGATTTAATTAAATAATTTGTCTCAATTATTCGTTTGAGCCAAAATACACTCGTTAGTCAGAACTTCCTACAGACAGTTTTACATGCAGTTCTAACTGGGACAACTTAACAGATTTGTGTTATACAAGATATAATTTATTACGGAATTAAATAAAGATGAACACCATATATAACATGGTAAACCTCTAAAGGAAACATCCATGAGCCTCCATGCCACAGGTAAAATAATTCACTATCAAAGAATAAAAAATACAATAGTTTCGACTTTTTAATTTCGCAAAATTAATAAAACTAATCAAATGCGAATAAAGAACGACTCACTCGTTTTCTTTCTTCTTTTGATTTGTTGAAAAAGTAGAATCAAACCCTCCGATTTTGACTTTATTGCCACTTCACTATTGTATTTAACTACAACAACTTCTTGGATTAAGATTCACCAATCTTAACGTACTTCAAGTAACCTAATCTTTGAGTATTATTATATAATTCACGCTCAAGTGTGTTATCTTCAATTACTGTTGAATAATACGGTTTTTGCTTTGAGGTACTTCAATGGAAGATGAGCAGGTTAGAACTCACTGGAGATGGTCCGAAAACTTCAAAACTTGTTGTTGCGGGTTTGCTGGACATAGGCAATTTTTTTTTTCAAAGCATTCAAACATCTCTTAATGATTTTCTCTACTTATATGGAGACTCCTCCAAGATAGGAACATATCTTACTTGAAATATGAAAGTTTTGCATAATAAGAATAATATAGAATATGTTTAATATAGTCAATGATTAAATTAAGGAAATTTTTGACTAGTTAAAACAATGTTTCCTTCTTTTAATTATTTAACCAATTCAACCAGACCAATAAGTTATATATATATATATATATATATATATATATATATATATATATATATTAAATTAAGAAAAGTTTTGATTTGTTAAAATAACATTTCCTTCTTTTAATTATTTGACTAATCAAACATGTCCAAGATGATAAGTATATGTTCCTGTATATGTTGCTATAAGGTAGGTAAAGATTGCACCTCATTTAGGGTTTGAAATCCCTTAAAAATCATAGCCAAGAAATATGTTTACATGTAGCACCCAATCAGTCTTGACTGGTTGGGTTACCTGTTTGGGATGAAACCAATTGTACACTTTTTTTTTTAGCTTGTGTTTTTATATTTAAAAACCATATAATTTAAGCAAGCCAATAAATAAATAATAAGTAAAAATATAAGATATATTTTACTTACAAGATGGTTTCAAACGTGTAACATTACTTGTATTCTGTGGTAATTGTGGGGTGGATTTAGATGGATAAATATTATGTTACTTATGTTTCATGGTAGGGGTGGCAGGCAATGGTGTAGAATGTTTCAGATGAGTAATTTAAGTGTTACTCATTTTTGTGGTGGAAGTGAGTAGTTTCATATGTGTAACATAATGTTTTACCCATGTTTTGAGGTGGTGGTTACAGACGGTGATGTAAGGATGGTGATAAGTGGTACAGGGCGGTGATGGTTTTGCTTGGTAAAGATATTCATCAACATGTAACTTATAAAATTAGAGAGAAAAAAAAGGTTAATATAAGGTCATACAACATGTTACCTTCGTAAAATGTGGATTTTTAATAAAAGTAATACATGGTAACACATTATGTTACTCATGCAAAGTAGTGATTTTTTAGATAAAAAATAAAATATAGCAATACAATATATTATCAGTGTCAAGATGTTTTGACATTAAAAATATTGAAATATTATTTTTTGTTGAAAAGGATGAAGATTAAGTTTAAATGAAAACGAAGATTTTTAAAAAAATTATAGAAGGTGATAAATTGTAAACAATAAAATTTTGGGCTTCTGTCAAGTTTCCCCAATGATTAATCTTTAATAAGGTTGTGGTGACATTAGATCAATCCATAACCACGAGCTCAACTTATGGACATGAGCAGAGCTCGAACTAGACTTGTGCCCAAAATTCTTGCTCAACTCGGCCCTAAGCTAGTGGGCTAATGGGTCGAGCCAAATCGGCCAACAAGCACATTTATTTTTCATTTACTTATTGGGAAAAATTCATAAATAAGGTGTATTCTTTACACCAATTCAAAAATAAGGTTTATAGTTTGAAACTTCAAAAATCAGGTTTTTTTTTTTTTTTTTTTTTTTTAAATTCTAATATAATATAATATAATAAACCCACCCCACATGCACCACCCCCCTACTCTGGTGACTATTCCGACGACAATTCCGACCACCACTTTTCTCCGGCTCCGATTCCGGCAACCATTCCGGCGAGATCACAGATTTTTAAAGAGTCACGTATTATTATAGTCATCGGTCACATTTTGGTCACAGATTTACAATTTAGTTAGTCACATATTATTTTTCAGTCACGGATAATAATTCTTATACGTCACATATTATTTTACGGTCACAGTTCAAAAATTTTGTAGGTCACAATTATTTCTTTGGTCACATATTTCAAATTTAGTTGGTCACATATCAAAATTTATAGGTCACACGGTCACATATTTCAAAAACTGTTTGGTCACAGATTATTTTTGAGTCACATATTACTAAATTTTTAGGTCACAGTTAAGTAATCAGTCACAGATTACCAAATATTTGGTCACATACCCTCAAATACTTGGTTACATAACCAAGTAATTGGTCACATACACCAAATAGAGGTCACACATCACATCACACCACACCATACCACCCGTCACCAACACCGCTTGTCACAGATTAAATATTTGGTCACATATAACCAAATATTTGGTCACACACCACCAACAATAACCACCAACGTGGCCGCCCCCGCCACAAAATCGTCACCACCACCATAGATCCACCAACAATAACAACCAACGCACATCACACCACCAACAATAACCACCAACGTGGCCGCCCCCGCCACAAAATCGCCACCACCACCATAGATCCACCAACAATAACAACCAACGCACAACACATCACTCAATAGCCAAAAAAAAAAAAATGCAGCAGCGATTTCGCTGCTGCACTGCAGCGATTTCGCTGCCCCAGCGAAATCGATGCTCATCCGGCAGCGAAATCGCTGATGTGCCGAGGAGGGGGGGAGGGAGGCGGAGGCGCGGCGACGGCGGCGGTGAGGAAGAGGGGGGCGAGAGAAATGTTGAGAGAGAGAGATAGAAAATATGGATTGAAAATGAATTAGGGTTTGAAAAATTAGTATTATAATATTATTTAAATATTTAATTTATACCTGATTTTTGATTAGATAAATCTTGGACCTGAATTTTGAATTTGAAAGTTTAAACCACTGGTTTTTTGTAATTTCCTCTTACTTATTTATTTATTTGAAAACCTCCTATTTTGAACTTGAGCTAGTGTGATGGATTAATCGTGTATACAAACAACTTGTTACATGTACAATTTTTTTTTTAAAGTGAATAATATTAAAGAAATTGAGAAATTATGACGAACTTAAATATCATATACATGATCAAATAATATTTGTCCATATTGATCTTGGATTTGGTACTCTGTGGCTTCCCAATCACTTATAAATATTATGTTTTATTTGATTCTAGTTCTTTACTCAGACAAAACCCTTACACATTTACTAAAAGTAGACTCTAATGCTACAATACTAATTGGATTTGTTACGAGATAACGTGCTATATGAAAAATGATTGGATATTGATATTCATTAGTTCTCAAAAATTTAAATAAGTCTAAACTTATTGCAATCTCCCTACTCTACCATTGTAAGCATGTTCGTGAATAAAATGTCTAGCTAATTCTTCCGATATTCCACTTGCACCTACATTCAACATACTTTATTTGTAGGAAGAAGATGAAGTTACCAGAATATGTATTGATTTTGCTAGTACTATCCATTGTTAATAATAATGCCAACATGGGTATATCTACTGACAGCACATTAGCGCCAGACATATACAAGGGTGGTCATCTGACATTCATACCAGATTTTTGGACATATATTTCATACATTTGATATAAACAACTCTATATTACTATATGTAATTGGAGTTTCAAAATTTAAGATTTGGTCTATAACAAGTTCTACCCTCTAATTTATACTTGAGGTCCATTACATAAGCTAAATAAATAACATAGGTAAAATATTTTTAATATTTTCTACATTTTTATTTCCATCGCAACTAATATGTATAATTTCTGAAATTCAATGCAATAAAGCATAGATGAGAAAAAGTTTAGGACTAGTACGATAATATACTCCCGACAATTCATTCGTGGATTAAAAATTTCAAAAATCTTCTCACTTTAAATGCAACTTTTCAATCATAACCTTTTAAATTATATTCTGTGTCGGGAGTTGTAAAATTCAATAATAAGATCTTATCCTTCACAAGATTTTAGCAAAAGGTAAGTTAAGTTCCATCTATGATATGCTTCAATGACAAATCTTTTGTCATCCATTTTGAGTTCATTACAAAAATCTTCACATACTTATTTTTCACTAGGTGATATTATAATAAAGATTAGCTTGTTCCTAATTATGTCGATATGATCGCTAATAAATTTTAACATATCTTGCACAACTAGATTCAAAATATGTCAAGCACAATGAACATGAAGAAGAATACCACCAAAATTGGGATTCATAGCTCAAGCTAATTTATCAAATTTGTTTTATTAATAGTTGCATTGTCAAACGTAAAACTACCGATTTTATTATCATAAAGAAATTTTTTAATAATACTCATTAAAGAATTAAAAGTTTTTTACACGAGTCGGCTCACGGACGGGCAAGCCAAGTCCCTATTCTGCTCGTCAAATTGTTTTTGGACTCGGTTCGACAGTTTGTCCCTAGACGAGTTCGAGCGGCCCATGGATTGAGCCAAACGAGTAGAACGTCCAAGCTCATGAGCCTTCAACCCAATTACCATTCTTAAGAATGATCCATTTGACGATGCAGGCACGATTAGAGCTTTTAGTAGTCAAGATTTATCAAAAATAAAAGTGTGGATCGTGCGTTGCACGATAACCGTTATAACTTTTGTAATTCCACAATTGAAGAATGGCAAAAATAACAATAAATTGTTTCAAGTAATGAATGTTCAGGCACTCTTTAAATTACACCATTTATTTAATATTCAATATTCAAATATATACTAGTACTACGTTTTTTTTCAACCAATTTTACCATAACAAATATAACAAAACAAAGAGTAATAAAATGAAAAATTATAGTACGATTCTCACCATATTGTTTTCTAGTTTTGAATTTTTTTTCTTTATGTTGTTCAGTGCATGTATTTTCTATTATATTATTAATCTTCCGTGCTCGCTTACTACGAAATTCAGTTACTGCTGAACTCTCTAAACATTTACCTTTAAAAGAAGAACAAATATTAGAAATGAAAATAAATACGTAAATCACAAGAATATAATTTATAATAGATACAACTCAACTTGTAACATAAATTAAAAGAAAAAAATTGCAGATGAATCAACAGAATCAATAAACTATAGATATAGATACTAACCAGCAGAAGTGGATGGAATATAGGTAATCTCCTAATTCAAGAAAAAGAACCTACTTCGACCAGATGATCTAATAGATTGTCCACACTTTTGCGAATGAATATTTTCTTCCATAAACTCCTTGCAACTACTTTATACAAAGAATATATTTAGCTCATTAATAAACAATGCATTTAAAACAATGTTTCAGTGTGATAAAATCAATTTCTAGATGAAATATGTAATCCTTTAACTTTTTGTTCATGTTCAAATTTTGGAGGTCAAACTTCATGTCTCATTTCTGATTGAGAATTACAACATTGCAATGAACAAACTCAATTCTAAGCAAAATGTAGGGCTAACAGTGCCTTCACAGAGATTCACAAGAATTGAAAATAATAATTTTAAACACCAATCTTTAAAAGAAATAGAGACTTTCAATAGATATGTTATACCTTATCCACATTTAGTAGATATTCAAAGGATTTTATAAACGATTTTACCCATTCACTATAAGTAAACCTGAAATAGCCTCTACCCACTACTTCTTCCAACTCGTACTTGGTATAGAAATTATTCAGAAAACCAAATTTCTTTGTTACAAGTAACTCAATGTGCTCTGTCGGAGTTGACACTAAAATTTTCGTTTTTCCAAGTGATGTTTTACTTCAAACGGAGAGTTTAAGAAAATAAGGGAAGACAAAAAAAAAATATTTCAAAAAAGTAAATTGAAGGTGAAATTTCAATATGTCAAATCCTCAAATATCTTAAACCCTACTATTATTTACTATTTCAATCCCCTGTAAAAATGAGAACGAAAAACCATTGATTAAAACTTGCTAAAAATGGAAACCATGTAGCCTTGGGAACAAAAAACCATTGATTAAAACTTGCTAAAAATGGAAACCATGTAGCCTTGCAACACCTTCTTTTGATGTAAATAGATTTCATGATTTTAGTTTCTATCCAGTAGCTAGTTCATACATAGAAAAAGCAGCATAAATATTTCGCTCCAATTAGAAGGTCAACACATCCATAAAGTATGAAAGAGCACCGATGTAATGCAAGTAAAACTTTAGTATTGAAGCAGATAAAAGGTGTTTTGTTGTTGATTTCTTGTAAAGGAATTAGAAATAATTTAATATAAGGTGGTGTTAAATAATAAAATTATTCAGAATGAAATTATACATTTGAAAAGCCTTGCAATGCAAAGTAGACCTGCAGCTAAAAGAAGAAAATAGTCAGCGGAATGAAATGTTCTAAAATTTAGAAATTAATAAATTCATCAACGGTGATGAGAAAATCAATGAAGCAGGATCGGATATTAAGATCGCGGAATAAACTTCCAACAAATGTAACTATAATAAGTCAATAATTATTGAAATGATGAAAAACACTTAGTTATTTGTATTGACACAGAATGATTGACAACCTCGGGTCGGCACTTTCTGATTTTTCCCTTAGAGTCACTATATTATTTATACGGACTTATAAATATATTGAGACCTCAACATATTTTCACATCTATCAATAAATCATTATTTTCCCCTTTTTGCTTTTCTTTCCTTTGTTTTATCAATGATTTATTAGACAACTTCTCTTAAAAGCTCTACAACCAAAATGGCTCAATCCCTAACATATTGGGCAAGCTACAAAAACTTCGTTTCCTATACAGGTTACTCTCTTTGAACTTTATGTTATATAATATTATTTATTTTTGAATGTTTTTCTTGAGCTTTCATTCCTACTTGTTGGATTGAAACTTTGCCCTTCAAAAATAGTAGACAAATGAGTCTCAGTATTTTTTAGGGGACCAAACACAGGGTAACATTATTTTCGTATTTTCTCATATTTTTCTTTTCATTCTCAAGCTCTTCGTTTTTTTGATTATCTAGTAGGCTTCCAAATTTCATTTTTATGGGCTCCTTTACCTGTTATCCAGTTATCCTCACATATTCCCACAAAAAAATCAAGTATTTGTAAGGTTATTGAAAATTTAAATTCATAAAAGTTTGTTAATTAAGAGTTTCCTTTCCATGCAATATTGATTAATATTCTGCAATCTCATCCTCCACTAATGGATTATTTTACGACTTTTGAAAAGAGCATAACAATCTTTAAAACACTATTTTTCTTCACAAAACTTGCAAATCTAGGCAATACATCTATGCATAAACATAAACTTGCACTAATTCACAAACACAAATTTTTTGTTTCGCATCACAAATGAGAGAAATATAGAAATAAAAACCAAAGTTCTTAACAAACGATTCCCCACTAAAAAATCGTCATCATACATATAACAATTATAATAAAAAAAGAGAGAAAGAAAAAGTTATATTACCAAGAGATATAGATAAACGTATGTCTGTATAGGAGGGAGAAGAAAGATCGAGAGAAAGCAAAAAATAATGTTTGCTTTCTGCTGTAGAGAGAGAGAGAGAGAGAGAGAGAGAGAGAGAGAGTGTGTGTGTGTGTGTGTGTGTGTGTGTGTGTGTGTGTGTCCGTGATAGATGGGGAAAAGTAAATACAAATGGAAATGATGTTCAAATTTACGTGAAATGAAATGTAAATAGATAAAATGAAAATGACGTTGAAATGAAGCAATAATGTTCAAATTTACGTGAAATGAAATGTAAATAGATGAAATGTAAATGACACTAAATAATTCATTTCATATACATATATATGATATCAGTATGAGATAAGGATGATGTCTTATGAATAGTAACCAACTCTCCTCTTTTATACATTGTAGTGATTTAGTAAAAAGATATTTGACTATTTGGTTAAGCCATTTCATATAATTTTTCTAAATATTATTTATTTCATATTATGTAAATCTATAAAAGTTAAATAATAGATAATCATGACACCAAATTATTTTTGTATTGATCGAATTATTAATTTGTCTGTGTTAGTGATGTTATCAATGATACGAGGCAAGTCCGGATAAGGATCCATTAATCGTTGAGAAACGGCATATGACTATGTCGGAGGCGAAGTTGGTCGAACAAGCAATGTGACTACTTTCTCAAGCCACGGTGAACGAACATTGATCACAACAATCAAATGAACAAGTTTCATATTGGATATGGGAGATGAAACGAAGTGGAGCAACTTGATTCAAACAATGGACAGAGAAGCTGGACGGAACAACTATGCAACCACATAATTGCTCAGGCATGCGGTCGCACGCCATTTTACAGAAACCACAGAGGAGGACATCACGGTCTATGCGACCACATAGAATTACACTATGCAGCCGCATAGTATTTTCGGCCACAAATTTTTCAAATTTCGCGCAATCTTCTATTTTAGTTAAAACTCTATTTTGCATATATTTTGTTAGTTTTAAAATTTAATTCCATTTTTACTAGGAATTTAGGGATTCCATATAAATAAGATTATTATTTTCATTGTAAAACACACAATTATTGAGAGATTAATTATAAGGCATTATTGCTTTCTTCTTGTTTTTCATCCAATTAATTCTGAATTTATCAAGATTATTTTTTGTGGTGTTCAAACAAATCTAGTGAGATTTTTGAGTCTTATAATCGTGGGGTCAACATATTTTCGGTGATTGTGTTGGTTCCTTGATTCAATATTTTTGAATCAAACTTAAACATTGATTCTTAGCTTTCTTGAGATTGAATCACTCTTGTGAGGGTTTCGTAACTTCAATTGCTACGTGGGTTCGCATTAGTTAGACACATTAACTTATGAACAACCATAATCTTCTATGTAATATAATGCATAGGGTTTAATATTGAATATATTTAGGAAGATTTTTTCCTTTGTTGATTGTATTGTATGTATTCATAGTGATTTGCATTCCTAGATTAGCTTACTTCTTATTATAGACGAATCCTTATATTATAAAGGGCTATGTCATGTTCATTTAAATTAATGAGAAATAATTCTTCATTCACAAAGTAAATCCTAACAAATTCTAATAAGGTATCAAAGCCGAAGGTTTAAACGATCCATACCTTTACCACGACAGATTCTACAACTACCCCTAATGCTACCAAATCTCTCACTGATGCCTCATCTCTATACTTTCTGCATTCATCTGATCAACCTAACCAACTCATTATCGATGCACCTCTCAATGGAGACAATTATTGTGCTTAGCGTCGAGCAATAACTCGTGCACTAAATACCAAAAAAAAACTAGGTTTCATTCTCGACGCCATCAAACGTCGAACCAATGACACTTTGTCGCTCTTCTTTAGGATAGATGTTGTGACGTGATAAAGTCTTGGCTCCTTCATTCTATCGATCGATCTCTTACGGGCGACCTCTTGTATTGCAATACACCAAACGATCTATGGGTTAAACTAGAAACTCATTTTCAACAAATCAACCGCACCAAGATATTTTTGCTGAAATGGATTTGGTAAACCTCCACTAAGAACAACAATCAATCACCGGATACTATGGAGAAATTAAGGAATTATGGGATAAATTAGCCCCCCTACAACCCACTGCCTCATGTACCTGCGATGCATCTAAATACCTCTCTAAAATAGAGTCCGGTAGAATCTACCAATTCCTCATGGGTCTAAATAATAGCTTCCAACAAGTTTGATCACAAATTTTAGCTGCAGACCCCCTCTTGTCGATCGGCCATTGCTATCCCATCCTACATCAAGAAGAGACCTAGTGTTTGGTCCAGCTACCTACTTCTCACCTGAAAGTTTCAGCTCTCATCGCCCGCTTGTCACAGCTGTCCACTTTTTACCACTATCGCTAGCACGCCTCTCTATGAAGAGTGTGGTAAACCAGGTCGCAGTCACAACAAATGCTTTGAAATCCTGGGACACCCGAAGTGGTGCTAGACAAGGGTGAAGGGCCTGGCTCTTCTTCTCCATTGGTGCACCAAGTCGCGATCAGTCAAGGTTTTTCCACCGTGAATGTCATCTCAGGTCTCTCCGCCGAGCAATACAACCAATTGATGGAGTTATTGAAACCCCTAGCCCTCTCCTTCGTAGGTATGTCTCCAAGTTCTTCCCCATATTTTTCTCTGTAGGTGATAGATGGTGGTATCACGCACCATATTGCATCCACACCCCTTAATAAAATAAATGCGACTTCTTGTCCCCCTTTTGTATGTTTGCCTAACCTGTACACACCCATATATCTTCTATGGGCAAAATATCGTTATCTCCTAGTCTCTCTCTCTTTCTAATATTTTACCGATTCTTGATTTTCAATTTAATTTATTATGTGTCAACAAATTAACAAAAATCTCCTAATTATTTTGTCTCTTTGCACCTTCCAGGACCTAACCATGAAAATGCTGATTGGCGTAGGTGATGAGCGTAACAGATTGTACCACTTCAAGCATGTTCCAGCAACTGCTCTCCAATTGTCTAGTCTTATCTCTTTTGATACATGGCATCAACGTCTGGGTCACCCCTCTTTACGTAATATTTCGTGTTTTATTTCTTGTCCTCACGTTCTTAATAATTGTGCCATATGTACTCGTGGAAAACATACTCGGTTTCCTTTTCAATTAATTTCTAATAAATGTATGATGTCTTTTGATTGCATTTTTTGAGACATTTGAGACGGATATCACACTGCTTCTCTTTCAAGTGCACATTATTTTTTAACTATAGTGGATGAACACAATTGAGTCACATGGTTGTACTTAATGCATTTCAAATCTAAAACATTAACTTGTTTGCGTGCATTTCTTTTATGGTTTATACTCAGTTCAATTCCAAAAATGCGTTACATGGTCATGAATTTCTTGCTCTTACTACTCAAGATTTTTTCTAAGCAAGGTATTCTCCATGAGTGCACTTGTGTGGAGACGCCATAATAAATTTGCATTGCTAAATGAAAACTTCGTCATATCCTAAATGTGGCTCGGCATCTACATTTTCAAGCTCACATTCCCCTTACCTTTTAGGGTTAATGTGTTCTCCCTTCCACGTATCTCATCAACTGCATTCCATCATCCTCTCTACACAATATTTCTCCTTTTAAGTACCTTCATCAAACTACACCCCTCTATGACCATTTACGTGTGTCCAGTTGCCTTTGCTATGCTCACACCATTTCTGCCCACCATGATAAGTTTCAACCTCGTGCTAATCCCCATGTCTTTCTCGTATATCCTTCTTCTCACAATGCATACCAGCTTTATAACCTAGAAAGCAAGAAAATTATCTTTTTTAGGGATGTCACCTTTATTGAACATGTTTTTCCCTTCAAACTGCAACCCCGACCTTCTTCATCACCCCTTGTCCTACCTTCCCCCATTCCTGGTCCTCCTACTTTATCAACACCAACCCTTCTCCTTCGAATCCTCTACTCGTACCTCTTCCTACTCACCCTCGACATACTATCCATCTCCCTGTTCATCTTGCTAACTACATTTTCCCTACCCTACCATCGCCTTTATCCGTTACGCCTTCACCTACTCCATTGCATCTTCAAGTACGACTCACCCCCTGTCTCATTTTGTTTCGTATCATAAATATTCCACTTACTATTTTGCTTTTCTATCTACTTTGTCACAATCCTCTGACCTTACTCGATATTCTTAAACTTCTAAGCATCTACATTGGCATGATGCTATGCAAATTGAAATTCGAGCCTTGAAACAATAATACTTGGCTTCTTACACCGCTTTCTCCTAACAAGAAATCTATTGGCTGTAAATGGATCTTCAAAACCAAACTCTATGCAGATGGTTCCGTTAAATGATATAAGGCTCAGTTAGTGGCCAAGGGGTACTCTTAGGTCGAAGGTCTTGATTACCATGACAATTTGGCTCTATGGCCAAGTTTGTTACTGTTCGTTGTGTATTGACCATTACAACAGCGCCTGTTATTGGAAATTTCATCAACTTGACGTCAATAATGTCTTTTTTAATAGTGATTTAGAGGAAGAGGTCTATATGATGTTCTCTCCCGAATATGGCCAATAGGGAAGACTCGTGTTTGCCGTTTACTTAAGTCTCTTTATGGTCTTAAGCAAGCATCCCATAATTGGTACTCAAAACTCTCATATGTACTGTATCTGATTGTTTCACTTGATCTATAGCTAATCCTTTCCTTTTTACTCGGACTATTGGCTCATCTTTTACTGTGGTTCTAGTTTATATTGATGACATTTTAGTTGCAGACAATGATCTTTCTGCCATCACTTTTCTAAAAAAATCCATTGATGATCGTTTTAAAATCAAAGATTTAGGTGCCATGTAGTACTTTCTTGGCCTTGAATTTGTTCAATCAACTCTTGAAATTTTATTCAATCAAAGAAAATATTCATTGGATATTCTTGCTGACTCTAGCAATTTGGGATCGCAGGTACCATCCATTGATGGGTCGGCGTCTATACCTCACTATGACTCGTTCAAATATCTCATTCTTCATGAACATGTTAAGCCAATTCATGCAAAATCCTCGAGATTTCCATTACCAAGATGCTCTCCATGTTCTATTCTACTTGAAGGGCATGGCCTTTTTTATTCTACAAGGTGTGATTTTTGGCTCTGCATACTCAAATTCTGATTAGGCAAGTTTTCGTATCACTCGTTGCTCCACCATTGGATTTTTCATCACACTTGGCATCAGTCTCATCTCTTGGCACACAAAGAAAAACACAATTGTCTATCCCTCCTCCCCTAAAGCTGAATACTGTGCAATGGTCAAGACTACATGACAACTTGTCAGGCTCAAAGTCTCTTTTATGTGACCTTGTTGTTCTACACTCATAGCATATTTTGCTCTTTTGTGACAATGGGGTTGCTCTTCACATCACTTGCAACCCTATCTTTTATGAGAAAATCAAATACATTGAAATCGAATGTCATTCGATGCGTGAGAAATATCTTTTTAAACTCATCATTCCTGCACACGTCTCTAACTCGCAAATTGGACATTACGGATCTCCATGCTCCAACTTAAGGGGGTATTAAATATATTTAGGAAGATTTTTCCCTTTGTTGATTATATTGTATTTATTCATAGTGATTTGCATTCCTAGATTAGCTTACTTCCTATTATAGACGAATCCTTGTATTATAAAGGGTTATATTATGTTCATTCAAATTAATGAGAAATAATTCTTAATTTCTACAACAAATCCTAACAAAATCTTAACATTCAATTTAGATGTGATTTATATTAAAATAGTGATAATATAATTGCAAATATAAAAGTTTTATTTGAGTTTCATGGGAAATTTTTTTTGGATAAATTCATACAAGTAGTTATACGTTTATCCTTGTTCAATCTGGTAATTATACTTCAATTTTATTCAATCAAATGACTAGTACAAATTATGTTTAATTGACAAAAATAGAGGACATGGTAGTCAATAAATGATGTCTGCGATTTATTTCAATGAAATTGTACTAATCTCTTGTCAACAAATAATGAATGTGTGATAACTATCATTTATTGACGGTTACGTCATCGATCATAATTAGTACAATTGGACAACGTTATCTTATTTGATTTAGTTACCAAGGATGGAATTTGCCCCTTTTCTAGACCAGTTCACGATGTCTTTTGGTTGATAAAAAAATTATTGTTTCCACAACCAGCGGCAATAGTTCAAGAATTGATACCTGCCCTATCCTCCCCGCTTTCTAGAGAAGCTACAAATTTGAACTTCTCCAAACAACTTTAAAAAGTTGTTTTTTTCATTCAATAAGCAGCTATTTAACCAAACGAAAACATTTTTAAGCAATTCGGCCTCTAAGTAGAACATTTTTTAGTTTCCGAATAGTCGTCCGAAAATCCTTTTATTACCACCAAATTACTTTTAATGCATTATTGCCAATCCTATCCAAATCTATGCAGATTACCAACCCCCCAAAAAAAATAATAATAATAATAATTCATATTAAGGGGAGTTTCATGAAAGTCTCAATAGAGTCCTTTATGAATTTTCATCGTATCCGAAATCAAGAAAGAAGGAATTGGATTACTTTTATTTCCAAAGTTTTGAAAATGCATTTTTAAAAACTTTTGGTGTTTTATGATAATGAAAATCGAAAATTGAAAATAGCTTAAAAACAGCAAACCAATTGCCCCCTAATAGTTTTAAGCAAAACTGTTTTCGACCTTTGAGTAGAACATTTTTTAGCTCGAAAATCCTTTTTATTACCATGTAGATCTCGTATTTTTGTATCTGTAATTTTTGCCAATTAAGCCAAATAAACTGCAAATAATTGAATATCAACGTCAATCAAGCTCAAATTTATGACAACAATTTAGGATTACGTCTATAATATATTAAAGTATACGCAAAAACATTAATCAACAAGCAGCCCTCCATTGATTAATTTTTCCAAATTAGAAAAAACCTAATCCACCCATTTTTCACATTCTTAAAGTAATTTGTGAACAGTCAGAATATTTGTGGGGTTTTTAAAATATTTCAAATAACTATGACAAGAAACTAGAAAAGGGACATTTTCCTGCCTAATTCGTGGCATTAAGTTGGTTTCTCATATGTCTATATTCAGATTAATCATCACCCATGACATATTCACATGTCCTCTAATTCATATATTTAGCCTCCATTTGGTAATTTATAAACGATGAAATTCCATTTTCAATCATATATTTCAATGAACCCACAAATATTATTCATCACTCAATTCTGATTATTAAAATTTAAATCGTTTATAATTTTTTAAAAATAGAGGCGTAGTCAAATGATTTCTACATTTTGTTAGGTTTTTTATGATAATTCTAATGTGTCCCAAACATTTTTTATGTTCTTGCGTTTATCTAAGTGGTTTAAGTATGTGTGTCATTGGATGCGTGATGCATTTTAGATAATAAGAGACTAAGTTCTCGCCATGGGGCAAAAATATACCATCGAAGTTTGCAATGCAACAATAGGCACAATTACAAACGCCTAATACGTTGTAACATCGACCCCACCTAAAGGATAATCCACGTTTGCTCGTTCTATAAAATACAAATGAGAAGAGAAACACGTAATGTTATTTTTAAGAAGGGTTCCGAAGAAAATTGAATCGTCGTCATTAATTTTATTACCTTTAATTTTACTATTTATCTCATTTTTAATTATTGCTATAAATTAGGCGGAAATGATCTCCAACCCATGGTGGATAAGAGTTATATTGCCCACCGCTAACGTGAGCCTATAATTTTTGAAAATTCAAAGTCGAATTATTAAAAAAAATGTAGGCCTGATCGCGTTGTCACATCAACGTTGGGCATGTTTTATCCAAAGATCATTTCTAATATGAAAGTTTTAAATTATTTAGACTCGATGTGCGGAATTATACAATTAAAAGTAATAAGTCACTTTTTAATTATTTTTTAAATGATTAGATCAAACAAGTCAATCTATCATAAGGGCCCGTTTGATTCTTATTATTGTAAAATGAAAATGAAAAATATATCCGTTATTGGGCCCCATACAAGAGATGAGAATTCAAAATTGATAGCTTGATTTGATGGATAACAGTCATATTTTTCATTCTTATGAATGAAAAATGGGAAACAAACGGTGGCTAAGTTTGAATACTAAAATCCATAACTAAAGCAATAAAGAACTCCAAAGATAATTACAGACAAACTCCAACTGGGTAAAAACTTCGGGTACTTTGACAGTCAATGATTCCATTATAAATCAAACAAGTTATAGTGCGGTCCAAACCCGTCCACTCCGTAAAACTTCTAACATCAATTCATGCAGTCTCCTTTGATCCTATTGGAAGTGTGTTCCTTCAAAACAGATTCTGACTCCTAGTTTAAACCTTAGCTCTCGTGGACTACGTGCTCCTAACGCCAGCTCCCTATCCCTGGTATCGATTTATCTCCGGTGGATTAGATGATTTGGTGTTTGATCAAAAGATCGTGTATATTTTGATATGTGGTTTTATATGAAACATTATGGCTTGATCAACAAAATATGACTTTAAAGAATTTATAGATCAAGTAATATGTGGTGGTTGAATCTTGGAATCGAAAAATGTTTTGGATTATTAAAGAATTTATCTCTATGGAATAAATTTGATTCAACACACTTTTGGACGTTCATAGGGTAGGATATATATAGGAAAAAGTATTTGGAATGAAAAGGGATTGAAAAACCAAGTGTTCGAAGCAAAACAGATTTCTGAACGTCGACTTGTCGCTTGAGCTCCAAACAAGTGACGGCGATAAGCAGTTGAGTAGTTATCAGTATTTTTATCATACATTTCTCTCCCAATATCCAATTGAGATGATTCAAAATGCGTTGAAAATCTAACTCAATTGACTATAATTCTTCTAGAAATAGCCTTGTACAAATTTCAATTTTTTCTATGTGAAAAATGCATTAAATTTGTGATAGAGAATTTGGTGCGGCTCTTTGACACTCTTTAAACTTCTAATTACACTCCCTTGATCATATGTGATCTGCTTAGACATCTTGGACTCCTTCAAGGACTATACTCCTAACCCCAACTCTTTTGGCTTATGATTTAATAACTCATATTTTGATTTTGATTACAACTCGATAAACTTCTACTACAATTCAACTAGGACTTGATTTTGACTAAGAAAATTGCCAATTACAAATTTGTTTATTGCAAATTATAATTTAGACTTAACAATCTCCCCTTTTAGCATCCCGTGATAAAATCATTTATTTCAAAGTCGAAAAGTCCAAAATACCCAAAAATAAACTTACTAAAATTTTCTTCAATACTTTGTCAACATGTTTCCTAAAATACATGAAAACCACAATATCACGTGAAAAGTAAAAGGAAACTAACAAAATCAAAATCATATAACTAAGTTAAATAAAACACGTAATAAAACAAACATGTGTAACACCGAAACATGCAATATCAATTGAATTATAAATTTAGAAATAAACCATAAAATTTTATATCAATATAAACAAAACAAACTATATCAATAATAAAATTCCAACAAATATATCAAATGACTCCCTCCTAAGTCATCTATCAATCAAAAAATTTAAAATTTTCCCCTTAACGCATATAATCAACTCCTTGAAATAAATACACATCTCCCACTTTTTGTCATGAATAACAAAAGAAAGACAAGTAATAATCATATCAAATACAGAGAGAAATGAGTAAAAAAAATATGCTCATGTATAATGATGAAAACATTATGTAAAAACATGTCATAGGAGAATAAAAAAATTTCGATTTTGAGACAACTGTGTTTATTTTTCATAAATTTTTAAATTTATCATCATGAACAGTTATTTGCTTACTTATACATGTATAATTCATAAATAGTAAACTTTTTTCATATAATTTATTTTAAATCTATATGGAGTAAATTGTATAAACCATTCTTGTGTGAAATGTGTCATTAAACTCATGTAAACAAGTTTCAAAACCTTAAATCAATAAGAAAGAACATGTAAAGCTAACTCAAATGGATACAATTCTTCTAGATGTAGCCTTTTACAAATTCTAATGTTTTCTATGTGAAAAATGATTTGCAAGTTGTGACTGAGAATTTAGAACATTGTGCGGCTCTTTGACACTCTTTAAACTTCTAATTGCATTCCCTTAATCATATGTAAACTTATTAGACATCTTGGACTCCTTCGAATATTATACTCCTAACCCTAACTCTTTTGACTTTAATTGAGATTTAATAACTCATATTTTGACTTTAATTACAACTCGATAAACTCCTAATACAATTCAACTAAAATTGAATTTTGACTAAGGAAATTTCCAATTACAAATTTAGAAATTGCGAATTATAATTTGGACTTAAGATAATAAATAAGGATTGCAAGCCTAATTGAAATAAAATAGATTTTGAAAATTATAAATTTCTTAAATTGTTCATATTTAATATTTAAAATCAACAAGTCAAAATTCTTTATATTCATACGTGAATCGAGAAGTTTTTAATCCAGTCGAAATTTAAGTTTTTGAAGAAAGTAATGATAGTGACCCAAACATGTATAAGGACAGATTTGTTTAAAGCCACCATTAGTGGTCCAAGAGAGGGAGAGAGACCCTTTTTTCAAATTTGTTGTTTGTTGAAATTTTGTTGAAAAGGACACTTGCAATGATTTTCTATCAAACCCAAAAAGAAGAAAGAACCTCTTTTTTCTTTCAAAAATGGCATGCTTATCATAAAAAACATCATTATAACCCTCAAACCAAAATTAAAGATGGTCCCATAATAAAAATCATTTACAATAAAGTGATTGAAGAGCGACTTGTAATATCGTGTCTGCTCATTAATAGCCTAAATGACAAATTTCAAATAAATGAGACTTTCAATCACTATCACTTTCATTTCCATTTCACATGCATTATTGGATAGAATTGCATCAATATAATAAATAAAATTTTAACTTTTGTTCTTCATTGATAGATATCACAACACATACAATGCACGTCTCTTAGTAATGTGTGTCATTTTTTGCTTGTATACATTGCGTTTGGACCGTTCGTTTTATTAGGTGTCGTTTTGAAGTTTGATTCTAGTTCGAAAGTTGTTTTGTCAAGTTCTCTATGTAATGTATTGTGCTTGTATAATAAAAATGTTTCGTGTGCTTGATGTGTTGCTACTTGTCGAATCCAACCTACAGTGAGAGAAGAATGGAAAAAAAGGGGGTGGCGTGGGGTGGGGTGGGGACCTATCTGTAAGTAATATTCAACTAATCACCTAATAAACTTTCGGTCTTGCTAGGGGTACATCACCTCTTATGTAAGGGGTGATGAGTTGCTACGTGTCAAATCCAACCTACAGTGAGAGAAGAAGGGACAAAACGGGGGGGGGGGGGCACCTATCTGTAAGTAATATTCAACTAATCCTTCGTCACCTAATAAACTTTCGGTCTTGCTAGGGGTACATCACCCCTTGTGTAAGGGGTGATGTACAAGAAGCATAATTCATAAACTTTTAGCATATCAAGACATCATCTACGTACTTTTTCTAGCAAATAAAGAAAAATAAATAGACAGATGGAAATCCTAAAAATGTATCTGCATCTTTTCAATAACTAAGTATCAGTAATTTGAAAAGTTAAGGCCGGTTTGTGTTTTAATTTTCAATTTTCAACTTTAAGTTCATTTTTAATTTTCTGTTTTGATGGTCTGTTTTAAGAAGATTGCTTAAAACACATTTTATTTATCATTTTAAAAAACGGTTTCTCAAAACAAAAAATTAGAAATTACATTCAATTTGAAATTTTGAGAAAAAAAAATTTATAGATGGTGTGCTTTGATCACTGTGGAAACATTCGGCATCATCGATAAAATTTTGTTTTTTTATATATTATTTACTTTTTTTTTTATATGTTATCAACGATAAAGTTCAAAATCTATTTTTCCTGTATAATACCATCAACAAATAAATTAATTTTTTAACTGTTATTTTATATTCGATGGAATTTATATTCATATTTCATTTTTTTATATTTACTACTTTATTATTGTTGGCAAATTTAATTTATTATAAATTTATATTTCTCGTATTACTAACTGAAGTCGGTTGTCATCTTATGTTATTTTTAATGGTAATTTAATTATCAACATAACTTTCTGCAACTGATATTTTCCATATTAAATTATCAAGTTAACGATGAAAATTCTATTGATAAATTAAATTTACTAAGATAATTATTATTATTATTAATGAATAAAACCTATAAGTGATATAAAATTAAAATATTTTTATTATCATTTTTATGTAGCTAATAAAATTATTTAGAATTAAAATATTTTGATTCGGGACCTTATCAAGATATAGGGTCTTAGGCAATCACCCAACTTTTCTAGGATGAGCCTACTCGAATCTTCAATTTGTCCTCATTCCATTATCTTAAACATATATTTAATAAGATTAACCTTTTAATATGAAATTTTAAATCAAAATAAGTACAAATGCAACAACTTACCCTAGACAAAAAATGTTCAATTAATTTCTACAAGTTAAATTGACAAATTGAATTGAACATCTAGCAAAAGAAAAATTAGCCGGTTCTCTAGAAAATCACAAAATATGATTTTATTTTTTTTTTTTTCCCCCCGAGCCAGGGGGCATCCTCATTGGTAAAGAGGCCCGAAATATCTTAAAAATCTATGTCTAAAAAAATTAAGGGAAGAATACATAAATCATGCTTTTACTTTTACCCATTTCAAAAATACCAAAACACTTTTCAAATTTTCAAAAATCAGGTTTCTTCCAATTTTTAATTATGAAATAATAATTATTAAATTAATTTATTATTAATATTTAATTCTACCATAAAATAATTAAGGGAAAATTGCGGTCGCGGTCCCAAACCTTTCATTTTGTTGCAGATTACACCCAAACCTTTAATTTTTGCAGGCGAAGTCCCAAACCTTTATATGTAATTGCAGAGTCGGTCCCAAACCTTTACTTGTTGCGGTAGAAGTCCCAAATCTTTGTACATAATTGTAGAGTCGGTCCCAAACCTTTGTATGTAATTGCAGCGTCGGTCCCAAGCTTTGAATTCCGTCTGTAAAACCGTTAGTCAACGTTGAAACAATAATTTTGACTCAGAAAAATTACAGCACCGGTCCCAAACCTTTCATTTTGTTGCATATTACACCCAAACCTTTCATTTTTGCGGTCGAAGTCCCAAACCTTTATATGTAATTGCAGCATTGGTCCATTTCCAGCTTTTTTTTTTTTTTTTTTTTTTTTTTTTTAAAATGGAAACAAATTTCATAACCAATTGTAAAAAAAAAAAAAAAAAAAATCACTTTAATGAACAATTTTCATGTAAAACGAAATCAAACGAACACTAAACTTTGATGAAAAAATAGTTTTTAAACAAAAATTTTTTTTTTTAAATTTTTGGCAATAGTAACAAATTTCATAACCAATTGTAAAAAAAAATCACTTTGATGGACAGTTTTCATATAAAATAAAGTCAAACGTGAACAAAAAAAAAATCTAAAATTTCAAAATTTTTCCGGGAGGAAAATTATACGAATCAAACACATTTAATTAACAATTCCCTAGGAAATGATTTTTAGGCAATTACTTTCCCTGAAATTCATTTTCTTTCCACCCATTTTCCACAATTGCAATCAAACGGAATCTAATTTTGACTCAAATGATAACTTAATTCATGAGCAAAATTGTCAAAACAAGTTATTAAAAAAATGTTTTTCTTCTTCAAATCACTTTAATAGACATATTTTACATGAAAATTATCCATTAAAGTGATTTTTTTTTTTTTTTACAATTGGTTATGAAATTTGTTACCATTGCCAAAAAGTTAAAAAAAAAATTTTTTTGCTCAAAAACTATTTTTCCATCAAAGTTTAGTGTTCGTTTGACTTCGTTTTACATGAAAATTGTTCATTAAAGTGAATTTCTCTCTCTCTTTTTTTTTTTTTTTAACAATTGGTTATGAAATTTGTTTTAAAAAAAAAAACTGGAAATGGACCAACGCTGCAATTACATATAAAGGTTTGAGACTTCGGCCGCAAAAATGAAAGGTTTGGGTGTAATCTGCAACAAAATGAAAAGTTTGGGACCGGTGCTGTAATTTTTCCCAGTCAAAATTACTGTTTCAACGTTGACTAACGGTTTTATGGACGGAATTCACGGCTTGGGACCGACGCTGCAATTACATACAAAGGTTTGGGACCTACGCTGCAATTATGTACAAAGATTTGGGACTTCTACCGCAACAAGTAAAGGTTTGGGACCGACGCTGCAATTACATATAAAGGTTTGGGACTTCACCTGCAAAAATTAAAGGTTTGGGTGTAATCTGCAACAAAATGAAAGGTTTGGGACCGCGGCCGCAATTTTCCCAATAATTAATCCACCCCCACCTCCACCTCCACCTCCATCTCCATCTCCACCTCCACCACCCCTACAACTCCGGGGATATTCCAGCGAACCGTTCCGGTCACCACTCTTCTCCGACGACTTTTCCGATTCCGACGAATATGTTAAGGTCACAAACCTATACAATTTGGTCACAATTCAAAATTTTTTAAGTCACAACTCAAAAATTTCTTAAATCACAAATTGTTCATCGGTCACAACTTAGAAATTTGAAAGTCACAATTTGTTCATCGGTCACAATCATAAAATTTAAAAGTTACGTTACTTAATTTATGGTCACAAACATCAATTTATTGGTCACAAATTAATAATTTTTAGGTCACAAATTAGTATTTCTTAAGTCACACAACTTGCACGGGTCACAATTTATCGAATTCATTGGTCACAAATTGGTTATTGGTCACAAATTGACCAAATTATTGGTCACGGATTTTAAAAAAACATTTTTTGTTGGTCACAACTCTTTTACATTAAGTCACAATCGCAATTTCTAGGTCACATTTTTTGTTGGTCACAACTATCTCATCCTAGCAAGCCGTCACAAGTAACCCCCGCAGCACCACCGCTTCACAGCGCACAGATAACCAAATAATAAGTCACAGGTAACCATCGCGGCACCACCACTACCATCGCACCACAACCACCAATCTCACAGTGCCGCCAACATAACCACTGCCTCGCCACCGCACATCACAACCACCACCACCCCATTACAAACAGCACCAAGCCTAAATCAACCACCACCAAGCCGACGCTAACCACCACCAAGGCCGACAGAAATTAAGCGGAGAACTAGAACCAACCACCACCAAGCCGAAATCAACCACCACCAAGCCGAACTCAACCACCAAGGCCGACAGAAATTAAGCGGAGAACTAGATCCAACCACCACCAAGCCGAAATCAACCACCACCAAGGCCGACAGAAGATAATCGGAGAACTAGATCGAACCACCACCAAGCCGAAACCAAAATCCAAGGCACGGCGTCGGGGAATAGGGGTCCAGATCTGTTGTGGAGAGAAGAGGGAGAGACGAAGAAACGGTCTCCGTCCCCGTCACCTTCCCAGTCGTCGTCTGAGGTGGCGTCGCCGTCGCCGTGAGAGAGTGAAGAGAAACGAAGCGGGAAGAGATGCAGTAGAGAAGAGAGGCTGACGGCGGCTGTGGTGATGACGGGGGAGAAGGAGAAAGGTGATGACGGGGGAGAAGGAGAAGGAGAGATCTGGGAGCATGGAGCTCTCGCCGGGGAGGCGTTTGAGGTGGATTTGCGGTTGTGCCGTCGGTGAGATGGCGGTGGTGGTGGAGTCGAGGGAGGCAGGGTTCAGTTGGGCGGCGGTTTCAAAAGAGGGGGAGGAGAGAGTTGGGAGGAAGTGGAGATGGGTTAATGATTTTAGGATTAGGGCGGTTGGGGGTATATTTAAATTAATTTATTGTAAATAAATATAAAAAAAATAAATTTTTTTATTTAATTTCTTAAAACCTGATTAGTGAAATATCAAACTTAAATCAGGATTTATGAAAATGGATATCTAAAACCAGGTCTAGATGTAATTTCCTCAAAAATTAATTATATATATATACATATATATATGCACATGTTTGAAGAAAAAAACTTAGGAATATATAATGAAAAAGTAGATAAAACATGAAGAAACATGAATCTTTTTTTTTTTTTTTAGAATTCATGAGTATGGGAAAGATTCTCGAGTAATCAAAATCAAACACGAGCAAAAATGTAATTCAATATACATTTCAAATTTTTATATATATGTTTGTTCAAGTTGAATAAATAAAAGTCAAAAGAGGTAATCATTAATATATTTTTGTACAGAAATATGATATGATACAAATGCTTATGAAAATTATTTGTCTATTATATTTTAATTTAAAGAATTTCTTTTTTCAATCCGATAATGACCCATCGATTGAACCAGTGATCTGATAATTGAATTAGTGATTGTCCAATTTGATCTTTTGACCGGGGTCAATGATCAAATTGGGTCTAATAACTATGCTTTACGAAGTTTTTTTTTCCTGGAAAATCCTTAAACGGTTCAATATGGGAAACCATTTCCAAAATTTTAAAAGTTAAAACATACCATTTAGTAGTGGTTTATGTTGATATTCCCATTCCAAAGTCCATAAATTGAAAAATGTCATACATGTTGAAGTATGACCCAAATTTCTATTGGGATTAGAATTTGGTTGATTAATTGATAAAAGGATCAAGAGTCATCTTGGTTTGAAAATTAAGTTGAAAAAGGGATCAAAGTTCATCAAGGATTGGATTGGTAAAAAGACTAGAGATAATTGAAAAGTTGGTTTTGAGATGTTAGACAGTAAACTAGTCCCTAAGCGCTTGATTCGAAACGCCTATGCCCATAACGGAAGAAAGAGTAAAATTTGACCCAAGACACAGCACCCAGGTGCCATGGTCATGACGCTCGAGCGCCGTGACAACCATTTGTTTCTCGCGAGCCTGCCGCTCGAGCGACAGAGTTATTCAACTAAGAATCCATTTTTGATTTTGATTCATTTCTTGAATTGTATTCCATCGAAAACACTTGTAATGAGTTTCTATAGATATTCCATGTGGTTTAGCCTTAAGGTAACATATCAAAACATTGTACAGCATTGAGAGAACATCAAAGTGGGAGGATCTAGGTTATAGAGAAAGAGACTTCCGCATATTTTGAGATAGGTTTAGAGTCTTACGAGATCCTTTTGTACTTCTTTACTATTGATCACAGTAAACTCTCTGCATCTGCCTGTGAGTTTCCTAAATTTGGATTTTCATGTATCCTGTGTTCTTGTGTGATCTTTTTTTTATTGTCATATTTTCTTGACTTTAATATTCATAACAAGTAGTATAAGTTATATCATCAGATTATTGCAAATTGGATTTTTTTTCTAACAAGTGGTATCAAAGCCAATGATCAAAATTCTTGGGAGAGACAGTTAAGTTTTGTATTAAAGCAAGATTTGCTCAAATGTGAACAAGGTTTGATTGTTTCGGGATGACAAGTATGAAGTTTAAAATTTCACTTTTGGATTATAACATCATATTTTCTTTGTGGCAGATTAAGATGCGAGCAGTTCTTGCCTAATTTGATTTGGATGATACTATGTTGGAGTTGGATAAAATGCCCTCAACTTTGACACTGGAAGAGAAATAACGTAAGGATCGGAAGGTCCTATCACAGATATATCTTCATCTTTCGAATCAAATTCTTCAAGATGTTGTAAAGGAGAACAGTGTCGCTGCATTATGGTTGAAGTTGGAGCAGTTATGCTTGAGTTGGAGTCTAACCAACAAATCGCATCTAAAACAATGTTTATATTCTCATCGCTTGTCAGAAGGTGGGACTTTGGAAAATCACCTATGACGCCGGGCAGAATAGTGATTATTCTGTAGGCGGGATTCAATTGACAAAAACAGAGAAGAACGCAAGAGAAACACAAAGAAAAACGAGAAAATTCTTTATTATTCAACAACTGAATGAAAATAACCCACAAGCCGGGTTAAATAGCCAGAAAATAATAATAATCGGAATTTTGCCAAAAATAGCAAAATCCTGATATTCATACCAAAATAAAATACTTAATAAAAGAAACAATATCACCAAAATTCGGCTCAAATCGAGCAATTATTCTATGTCAAAAGGGAAACCGAAATATTACCATAAATAGTAAAAAAATAACTTAAATTGACGATTCGGAAGGGAAAACAGCTGAATTTGACCTCGAATTCGATGCACACCGAGCATAGCTAGGTGCCCACGACGTCTTGGCGCGAAACGAGCTTTCCGAATTGGGGTCACGGGCGTGATTCTCGACAACCGTAGCCAAAGTTATGGCCAAAATACCAAAACGTGTTCAAAATTGACCCCAATTAGGAAATGTCGTCGATTACTTTCCATTCTTACGTCGATCCGCCAATTCATGGTACGTTAGCGCCATCAACGAGTTATCTGACAACTCAGCTTCGTCTGACTCGGACCCTCCCGCATCGCCGCCCTGGTTGGAAAGAACTCGTCCTCGAGTTCACGTGAGTGTCTTCGGGATCCCCAAAACAAGGATCGAGGTGCTTCACATTGAATACATCGAAGTCTTCAAATGGCCGTGGGAGGCGTAGTCGGTAAGCATTGTCGTTGATCTTTTGCGTAACCTCACAAGGACCAACCTTCCGCTCCTTCGCTTTATTGTACTCCCCAACGGAAAACGATCACGAGTTAACACCGCCCACACAAAATCACCAACGTCGAAAAGGACCTCGACGACGATGACTATCACCGAACCTTGTACTTGGCATTACTATCTTGAATGGCTAACTTCACTTGTTCATGGATTCCCCGAAGATGTTCCGCCATCTCATCCGCTTTGTGACTTATGCGACCCACACGTGGAATAGGGGCTAAATCAAGTACCCCGTATGGAACTCGACCATAGACAATTTCAAATGGACTCATCCCGGTAGTTCGATTCTTCGACCCGTTGTACGCAAATCCGCCTCGAGGTAATGCCGGATCCCATTGCTTCGGCTTAGTTCTGCCGTACACCTCAACAAGGTTACCCAAGCTCCGATTCACCACCTGCCGACCATCGGTTTGGGGGTGGTAGGCACTGCTAAAATTCAACTGTGTCCCCAATTTCTCCCACAAGCTTTTCCAGAAATGACTCACGAACTTAGTGTCACGGTCAGAAGTAATTGAATGAGGCACTCCATGCAAACGCACAATTTCCTTGAAGTAGAGATGGGCAATCCGTAGCATCCATTGTCTTCCGACAAGCTATGAAATGGGCCATCTTTGAAAACCTGTCGACCACAACAAAAATAGAATCCGAGGCTCGTTGGGTACGAGGTAGTCCCAAAACAAAATCCATACTGACATCAATCCAAGGAGCTTCAGAACCGGTAGAGGTGTATAAAGGCCCGCATTAGTAAGAGCCCCCTTTGACCGCCGACACACACAACAACGCCCAACATGATGAGCCACATCACTACTCAATTTGGGCCGTAAATAGGTAGATGAGACCAACGCCGTGTCTTATCTCGCCCGAAGTGTCCCATGTTATGAAGTTCACTAACAATATGCTGCCTTAGTGAACAATCTTGAACGCACAACTGTAACCCACGAAACAGATAGCCATTATGTAAAATGAAATCATGTCGTTGGTTGTTAGTTACCTCTCTGAATTATCTTCCCAAAGGAAAGGGTCCTGCTGCATACAAATCCGGAAATGACTCAAATCCGACGACACCGGTGCTCACGGTGGTGAGAAGGGAGGTACGACGGCTCAAGGCATCTGCGACACGATTCAAACTCCGACTTGATGTCTTAGTGAAAAAGTGAACTCCTGCAAGAACGCCACCCACTTGGCATGTCGTCTACTCGGTTTGTGTTGTCCATTGATATACTTGATTGCATCATGGTCAGTGATAAGAATGAACTCCCTCTGTATCAAGTAATGACGCCAATGCTTCAAAGACTGCACTATGGCATAGAATTCAAGATCATAGGTGGAATAGTTCCTCTTCGATCCTGATAGCTTCTCACTGAAAAATGCCACTGGACGCCCTTCCTGACTCAAAACACCACCAATGCCAACTCCAGATGCATCACAATTAACTTCAAACACCTTTTCAAAATCTGGAAGTGCCAAAACTGGAGCCTCGGTCATCCGTTTCTTGACCAACTGAAAACTGGCTTCTGCTTCATCCGACCATTTGAATTCACGTCCCTTCAGACATTCTGTGATGGGAGCAATCAAAAGTGCTGAAGTTCCGATGAACCGACGGTAGAAGGATGCCAATCCATGGAAACTTCTGACATCGTGCAAAGTTTTCAGCTTGGGCCATCCCAATATTGCATCTATCTTCGACTGATCTGCAAGAACACCATCAGTAGACACCACGAAACCAAGAAAAGTAACGGAAGAGGTGAAGAAAGAACACTTGTTCCGATTAACGAATGTGCGCTCCGTCCTCAACATATCAAAAACTGCACGGAGGTGGTCAAAGTGTGACTCCCAAGTCGGACTGTAAATAAGGATATCATCAAAGTAGACAACCACGAACTTCCCCATAAAAGGCCGTAACACCTGATGCATAAACCTCATAAAGGTGTTGGGTGCATTGGACAGTCCAAAAGGCATGACCATCCACTCATACAAACCATGCTGCGTCTTAAACGCTGTCTTCCACTCATCTCCAGGTCGGATCCTGATTTGGTGATATCCGCTCTTAAGGTCAATTTTTGAGAAGACCTTAGAACCGTAAAGGCGATCCAACATATCATCCAGACGGGGAATTGGAAACATGTACTTCACTGTGATCCTGTTGATTGCTCTACTATCAACACACATACGCCAAGATCCGTCCTTCTTGGGTACCAGCAGAGCAGGAACTGCACACGGGCTCATGCTTTCACGAATGTAGCCCCTCTCCAACAATTCAACCACTTGTCGCTGCAACTCTTCAGCTTCCTTGGGACTGAGACGATAAGCTGGTCGATTAGGCACTCGACCACGGAACAAGGTCAATTTGATGTTGAATATCCCTCATAGGCGGCAACCCCGGAGGGAGATCTTCGAGCATCAAATCGAGAGAACTACGTTAGCATCTTCTGCTCTTCTTCCTGTAAATCTGGATTCTCTTCTTTTGTACTATTATCACAATGAAGTAGAGCATAGACCACTTCTTCTCGCGCAATCTCTCCCAAAAAGCTGGACATAGAAAGCAAAGTTGGCACTTTTAGCTACCGGAGCAGAGTGAGTTCTTCTCTTCGCGGCGCCAACACAACCGTCTTCCCTTTGATGCTAAGGGAATAAGTATTTTTCCGCCCATCATGAACAACACTGCGATCATACTGCCAAGGTCGACCCAACAATATGTGACAAGCATCCATCGACACAACATCACACCAAGCATTGTCGAAATATTTCCTACCAATCGAAAAAGATACTAGACATCGCTTTTCTACTGATACTGCACTGCCCTTACTCAACCACGACAATTTATATGGCCTGGGATGCCGATCTGTCTTCAACTGTAATTTCGGACGACTTCTTCGTACACTACATTCTCACAAGCCTTCCACTATCAATGATCGGTTGCAAACCTTATCCGCTACGTGCGGGTTGTGTGAAAGATGTTGGTTCTCAACCAGTCATCCCTCGAATCGCCTTTGGGGTCAATAGACTCTTTCGCAAGACTAGAGTTTCATGGCCGTCCCCATACATTCCTTCCTCTTCATCATCGTCATATACGGGCTCTCCAACCTCCTCATTCTCGTCTACAACTTCTTCATCAATTAGGAGATTTTTACCTCGGCCGATTAGCTGGTTTCCTGCAATCGCTGCTCGATGTCCCCGTTCACCGCACTCGAAACATCTAATACCCGAACCAGGATTATCCCGTGGTGGTCGTTGAGTAGGACGAGGTGCTTGAGGGCGAATGGGCCGGCTACCTTCGCTTCGACCACCGGTTTCCTACTCTGCTTCTCTACGAAGTGCACGCCGGTATGCTTCGTAAACACTCCAGCGAGTGAAGGCCGAGGACATCCCGTATGGACTGTCGCAATCCTCCCAAATATCTCGCCACCATCTCTGTTCCTCCGTTTCGGACGGATCATTCCGAGCCACCAATTGATAAAACTCCTCAGTGTAGTCATCAACCGACCTTATGCCCTGTCTTAGAGAATGAAGCCGTTGAAACAAAGTTTGAGTATAGCCGAAAGGAAGAAAGTGACCTTTCATCTTCTTCTTCATTTTCTCCCAATCTGTGATTTTGGCTTTACCCTGTCTACTGCGTGAACGTCTCAACTGCTCCCACCATGCGGATGCCCTACCTTTAAGTTTGATGGCAACTAACCTTACTTTGATGTGATCTGGAACCTCCTTGTACTCAAAGATACGTTCCACTTCATTCAGCCAATCAACAAAACCTTCAGCTTGTAATGTACCTCGAGAAAACTCGGTAAATCTACCCGAAAGCCGAAATCCACATGACGATCCTCCCTACCACGATGATCCCAGACACGAGCAGGGTTGTGATACGGGTTTTCGTAAATGGTATCGGACTCGTGACCCTCCAGTTCGCGGTCACCGCGATCCTGCGCCGCCAGACGCTGAGTTAACTCTGCAACTTGCCTCTGTAAGTCTTCAATCGTCACATCTTGAACGTTACGATCACGGTGTGGGACTTCCTCATTCGGAACCTGCCCTCTGCGACCACGACCACGACCACCAACCATGATTGACCGATGAAATCTAGCCCAAGAAGATGCTGAAGCTCTGATACCAACTGACGCCGGGCAGAATAGTGATTATTCTGTAGGCGGGATTCAATTGACAAAAACAGAGAAGAACGCAAGAGAAACACAAAGAAAAACGAGAAAATTCTTTATTATTCAACAATCGAATGAAAATAACCCACAAGCCGGGTTAAATAGCCAGAAAATAATAATAATCGGAATTTTGCCAAAAATAGCAAAATCCTGATATTCATACCAAAATAAAATACTTAATAAAAGAAACAATATCACCAAAATTCGGCTCAAATCGAGCAATTATTCTATGTCAAAAGGGAAACCGAAATATTACCATAAATAGTAAAAAAATAACTTAAATTGACGATTCGGAAGGGAAAACAGCTGAATTTGACCTCGAATCCGATGCACACCGAGCATAGCTAGGTGCCCACGACGTGCGCGCCGAAACGAGCTTTCCGAATTGGGGTCACGGGCGTGATTCTGACAACCGTAGCCAAAGTTATGGCCAAAATACCAAAACGTGTTCAAAATTGACCCCAATTAGGAAATGTCGTCGATTACTTTCCATTCTTACGTCGATCCGCCAATTCATGGTACGTTAGCGCCATCAACGAGTTATCTGACAACTCAGCTTCGTCTGACTCGGACCCTCCTGCATCAACCTATCTATATTCAAGGAAATCGTCGTTGGAATGGAAACCATGAAGGTCAAGTACGATGAAGAAGACTTAGGGTTGATTTTGCTATGTTCGTTATCTGCTTCAAATATCACATTCAAGGGCATCATCTTGTATAGTCGAGATACTTTCACCATTGACTAGATTTATGATGCTCTTTATTCTAGAGAAAAGATGAAGCAATTGGTCGTCGGATCGGAGGCCCAAGCAAAAGGTTTTGTTGTTCGTGAGAGGGATTCAGGTGGTCATGGAAGGGGTTGGTCAAAGGCTGATAACAGTGATATAATCTGTTATTATTGCAAGAAGAAGGGGAACACAAAGACTGACTATACGAAATGGCAAAACAGGAATAAATTTGTTGCTAAGATAAGAAGGGACAACTTGGTAACTTTAGTGAAAATAGTCTTGTAGAAAATGACTACAGTAATGTAGATCTCTTGGTTATTTCTAATGGTGACTCCAAACCTGACAATAATTGGATTCTTGAAATGGCTTATACCTTTTATATTTGTCCAAACAGAGATTGATTTGTAACATATGAAACTGTTAGAGGGGGTTTCGTGGTAATCAAAAATGATTCACCTTGTAAGATATCTGGTATTGGAAATGTCAGAATCAGATACTTGATAGAACGGTTAGGACACTTGATGATGTGAAACATGTTCCAAATTTATAGAGAAACATTATATCCTTGAGTACTCTTAATTTAAATGGGTACAGATATATAGGTAAATGTGAAGTTTTGAAGTTAGTAAGGGTGCCAAAGTTGTGATAAAGGGGCAGAGAAAGTCTAGGTCATATGTCTTGCAGGGTTTTACGATCGCGGTTGATGAAACTATCACATCAGGAGATGTTTGATGAGGTTGATATAGTTTCTTATGGTTTGATAAGCATTAGCTCAAATGGAGCTAGTAGTGATTGGGTTGATTGTGGGGATAATTCGACTAGGTTTGGTAACTTAGGTGGAGTTGGTAGTGAAATGAATGATTCAAGCTGGTTTAGGGCCCAAGGTAGTTTTGCTGGTAAGTAGGGCTTGAATTTTTTTTACATTTGCCGAGTATGCTCGAAAGGGCATTATGGAAGAGGTGGAGTTTGAAGCATTCTATTTGGAGAATTGCTTTAAGAATAATTCCTTACATTCGAATTTGTGTCAATTTGGAGATTATGGAAGTATGACCCTATTGGGGTTAGGATTACGTTGGTAATTGATAAAAGTAACAAAAGTCTTCTTAGTTTGGAACTCCGGTTAAAAAAGGGATCGAAGTTCATCAATAATTGAAAGTTTGATTGGTAAAAGTATTTTGGATAATTGAATACTTGATTTTGGGATGTTGGATAGCAAACTAGCTCCCTAAGTGCTTGGTCAAGACGCCTATGCGCCCATAACGGAAGAAACGGTGAAATTTGGCCCGAGACACAGTGCCGACACCATGGTCCCGACGCTCGAGTGCCACTACTGCCGCTTCCTGCGAGCCTACCGCTCGAGAGACAAAGTTATCCGACTATCATTCTTCAATTCCGATTCATTTCTTGAATTGTATTTCATAAAAAATATTTGTAATGAATTCATATATATACTTCACATGGTTTAGCCTTGAAGTAATATAGCAAAATATTGTACAGTATTGAGATAACATTAAAGTGAGAGGATCTAGGTTATAGAGAGAGACTCGCATATTTTGAAATGGATTGAGAGTCTTGGGAGATCTTTTTGTACTTTTTGCTATTGATCATAGTGAATTCTCCGTCTTTGCACGTGGGTTTTCTGGATTTCACATTAAATGTTGTGTTCTTATGTGATCTTTTTCATTTTGTCATATTTTCTTGACTTTAACATTCATAACAAGTGGTATAAGTTCTATCATCGGGTTATTGCAAATTGGATTATTTTCTAACAATACAGATTTTTAAAATTTATATTTTCCTTCTAGTAATATTTAGATAAGTGTGTTCATAATGACAAATAATTTTATTTGACTAAACAATTTTATTAGGCTTGTCCTTATTACGAAGAGTGAGAATTGGCGTGACATGCGACGCCATGCCCACCCCCATCGTCCTTTCCTACCTATTTCTTCGACAAACATTTATTCACACGGATTATGGCACCTTTGACACCATCTCTTTTGGGTTTTACTTTGAATCCAAATCGAACCGCTTATTTATTTGTTTGCTTGCTTCTCGTTCGAAATAAAAAAGATGCCTCGATGCTATTTGTATGTTTACAGAAAGGATAAAACCCCTCGAACAGGATATATTGCCAAGGGTGAGATAACAGACTGTGATTGATAGTGTTTAAATTGTTTTTTGTCCAATTGCCAATCACTGTTTGTCAGTGTGAACCTTGCAAAATGCTTGGTAAAATTCCTTGACGTTCTAGCATGATTGTTACAAAAAAATGCACCTAGAAATATAAATGTTATTAATATGAGTTGCACTGAACGTGTTCATATAGATTAAACTTTGCTAGAGACTTTTCTTAACAAATATTTGCATCATTTTTTGTTTGAAAGGAAAACAACGAACAAGTCGAATTTAAATTGTCCACCGTTTTGCTTGTTCTTATGTTAAACAAATTTATTATTTTGTAAAATAATAGTTGATTTGAATGTGTATGTTTTTCAATATTTTAAGTAGGTGGAACACGTCTTTTTTTCTTAATAATAATTGAAAATAAATAATTGTTAAGCTATTTCTTGTCCATAATTAAAACCATTATTAATCCAATGTCAAATCAAGAAAATCAATTGATAAGACAAAATTATGAATGCTATAAAAACTTTAAAAAATAACAATTATATCATAGGAAAAAACTCACAATGGACAATTCTTTTATTTTAATGCTTAATCAGTTCCCACGCCCATATATTTTTCAACAAATTGATAATGCATCCACTAAAGAATTTTGACTTTTTGATTGTTTATGTTTTAATGGTAAACTTTCACATCAAATAAAAAATATAACTAACGTAATAATAGTTTGGACTATTCATACAATATTGAAATTCCAAATTATGGTATCAGAGTTCATTGAAATTAAATAGAAGTGGGCAGTTTTTTCCCTAAATCGGACCAGAACTAGATAAAATCGGTAGGTTCAAAACTAGATAAAACCGGTCGGTTTGGTCCGGTTCATCTAACGAATGGGTCAATTTTGGAACCGTACATCGAGAATCGATCAGTTCTGGTTCGATTCTCCCTATTACCTTAAAAACCAAAAGTGAGTTCGATTCTTTCGAATTTCTCTTTTTGTTGCACCGAAATGCACTACATCTTTGAACATTATAACCCAAAATTACCTCACATTAAAATTTCATTTTTATACGCTTCTTTTTCTTACCTTTAATGGGTAATCAAAATTAAAATTTAAATAATTTTATAAATACTTTGCAAATTCATAATTTTAATACATTTCAATAGAAAAAATATATATTTTTAGTTCAATATTTCATAAGAATTTAAATTTCTCGTTGTTCTCAAAGTGATTAGTCATTAAGAATTAAGATCCTTAATGATTAATAGAGATAATCATGTTATTATTATTACTAAGTATAATGAGGTTAAATTAATTTTCAATCGAGATTTTACCATTTATGATGTGTTCCATAGTTTATTCCTTTTTTTCCTTTATGAGTTGATCTTGAGTTTCGAAATAAATTTTTGTTTGTTGTCTTGTTTAATTTATTTTTTATATTGTTAAAATACAAGAATAACAAGTGATTTCGTTCTCTGTTTTTATATATTTTCATTCTCACAAGTAATTTCATATTTTATTTTTATAATTTTTTCAATATAAAGAACCAGATCGGACCGAATCGAAGCAGGTTGATTCAATTCAGGTTTGGTTCTATAGATGGATATGGAATCAATGGTTTCATTTTTAAAATTCATATTGGTATTTGGTTCGATTTGGTACTATTTAGAATCAGATCGCTCCAACTCCTAAAATTAAGAGCAATTTGATCCCTCTAAAACTTAAATAAGGATTCTAATTTCAAGGGATATCCATAACGAGCAATTACCTTGCGATACATGTTAAATGATTAATTTCAATATAATTTTAGACAACACACAAGGACTTGAGTTATTTTTCTTAAGATGGAACAATGCTATCTGTAAGGAGAACTTAGCCTTCCACATAAATTAATTGTTCGCGTGAAACCCGCAAGCGTAAATGATCATTGTACAGGTAATAAAATATGTGAGTTAAGAGTATCATTCCCACGAGAAATAAGGTTTAATTTGTAATTCAATAGTTACTATTAAATTTGAAATGGGATGAAATAAAAAAGAAATGGTTCGTATATTATTTATACTAATCCTAAAGTAATAAAGCGAATAAAGTGTTTATCTAATTTGTATTGGAATCGTGAATCCCCTTATTACTATTTGATTCAATTCTTAATTCGTAATCTAGTAAATCCATGTATTCAGAACAATTGATAATCCACTTTTATTCAATATTCTTTTCGAAAATATATTAAACATATGTTCAACACGATTCGATCATATTTCTAATCCGAATTCATAAGAAAAACATGCATTGATTTACATGATTTATCACACATGATTGCACATGTCATAAATATTATTCCTAATACCTATTGTCGACATGTTGATTTTTGCCGCGTTCTAAACTTATTGTGAGTATTCCCACACTACAAAAAGTAACTTATTATCTAAGTCGTGATCAAAAATCAAATAGTTCAATAGGAATGCAAAACCAATCAAGAAAAAAAAAATACTAAACTTAGGCCTGGGCATGGTTGGTTGGTTTGGTTTTGAGTCCAACTCATAACGGAAAGCGACTTAGTTGGTTTGGATAAATTCCAACCCAAACCGACCCAATCCAATCCAATCATTGAAACCGAACCAAACCAAATCGGTTTGGGTCAGTTTGGTTTGGTTTGGTTAATCGGTTTGGACATTGGTGCGAGTTAAAAAAGATTACGTATCTATTTTGAGTTAAGAAATTTGTCTTTCTATATATATATATATATATATATATATATATATATATATATATATATATATATATATATATATATATATATAAATGGTGGTGGGTTGATTTTTCCAAAATTATCTTATGTATTCGATAATTACCAACAAACAATTATACCAAAAATGAAAAGCAATGATACAATCTAAATTTGAAATTTATAATAAACACTTCTTCTTGCTTTCTTTTCTTTCGAAAATTAGAGTTTTGGTAGAAAAAACGTAGACGGTAAATAAATTATTTAAGAAATAATTATATTTGTGTTTTTATTTTTATTTTTTTAAAGTGTAAGAAGATGAATTTTAAAATGAAAAAAATAAAAAATATATATTTACGGGGTGGATCGGTTAATTGACAGGTTGGTTGCTTAAGCCGCAACCAACCAAACCCGACTTTATAATGGTTAAAATTAACCAAACCAAACCGATTTTTTGGTTCAAACCAACCCAAACCGACCCGACTCAGTTCGATCAATTTAATCGATTTTTCAATTTTTTCCCACTCTAACTAAACTAATCGTCTTGAATTAAAATAAACAAACAATATGATTCATCATTCATTCAATACAATGAAAAACTTATCCTAACATTCTTATAATTAAATTGTACAAGAATAACTGGAAAAATATCACACGAAAATAAGAAAGATGGAAGAAGTAGGAGAAATCCACGTTCTTGGCTCAAATCTTGAAACCGAGCTATGAATTTTCAAAATCCTTGTATGATTCACCTTGAATTGATGTATAGACTTATTCTTCACCTCCAAAATATGTAGAATATGATGAAATTTAGGTTCAATAGAGGTCCCCATGTGTATTCTGCTGTTAGGTGTTTGTAGGAATAGAAAATTGGTAAAATCACGTCCAATTTGGTTTTCGAAAGAGTTCAAATCGAATAAAGAAAGTTGCCTTGACACGTGAATTTTTTTGTTTCTGCACAACAGTCAATATTTTTTAATTTACTAGGTGCAAGCAACGTGCAATGCACGTTTACCTAGTTTATATTTAAAAGTTTTGTTTAATAATTAATTTGTTATTAATAAAGATGTAATTTTTTTGGTTAATTAAATAATTAATGATTTAATGTTTATGTAATTGTTAAATAATTAGATGTGTGATTTTGATGTTGTGATGTAAGTTGGTAAAATCGAAGAAAATAAGTAAAGGTTGACAAATTTGGAGAAATAGCTAAATTGTAAGGGATCCAAAGTTTGGGGACTAAAATGTAAATACTTAAAAGTTGTGCCGAACCTCACAATGAAAATTTGAGGGTGTTCGGAGTCAATTGGATAAAGGAAGACGTCAATGGAATCAAATTTAGTCAAAAGATGATCACAAATCAATTTCCAACCGAAAAGTTATGCTCCGATATTTTAGTCTCATATTGAGACCTATTTTTGGTATAGAAATTGATCGAATTGGAGAATGATTTCTGAATCAAAATTGTAGCCAGATGAGTTAGCTTTCCAACGCATTTTGAATCGCCTCAATTAGACATCGGAATATAAAGTTATGATAAAAACACTGAAAGAAGGTGCAGTTGCTTGTTGAAAACAAGAAATTTCGTTACATAATCCGTTAAAACAACAAATTCCGTTAGTTTTTCCGTTAAAAACAAGAAATTCCGTTATATAGCCACTTTTAATACATAGAAGATATAGTTTGAATAATTTATTAAGTATTCTATTGAAATATGTAGATTATTATTAAATGAAATTATAAAGTAAGAATACGGTAAGTTAGACTCTATATTTTAGAGTACCTTAAAAAAACTATCGAAGTCCAAGATGTTCTTAATTTTAGAAAGTCAATCCTTAAAAATAAGTTTTAAGAGAATCTATTATAGTTCTTCAAATATAGAAATTTAAACCCACTCTCATTATTACTTTATAATGAATGCATTTAATAAATTATATATTTTAATACTTTATTTCTTAAATTATTTTGATAATATAACATTTTACAAAGTTATGTTAAATAAAAAATGAAGACAATTAATAATTGTTTCCTGAAAAAAACAAAATGAAGAGCCAACATAAAAAGCACAGTTGAAGTTAAAAAATATTTGCTGTCTAAATTTAAAATAGAGAGTAATCCCGAAATTGCTTTTAATTTGTAATCAATTCTCATAAAGATGAAACGAGCTACTCAATGCATAATGTTCAAAGGAGCATTCAAATTCTAAAATTGTTGTACTCAAATGGACCATCAAATTATAAGGGCATGTCGAGGATAAAAAGTTTGCATAGAATAAAGATTAAAAAAAAAAAAAAACATTAATATTAACTAGATAATAAACTTAATCAATGAAATTAAAAATAAAATAAAATAAGAAATAATTAAAAGACTATTTTATTATTTATTAAATACTTGGCCATAATAATTAATTAAATGCTAATTATATTGAGCGAATAATCCGGTAGGACAGGAATAGGATGCCCATTATCATGCCTTTGATCGAAAGGATCAAAGATTACAACCAATCAGCAGAAGTGAATTCATCATTCGCAGCTGTAGACAATAATTGCTCAACTGTGCACACCATTTAAGTACCCAAACCGGCAGATGAAAACCCACACACCTCATTAAAAGTGGGACCCATTAAAGAAAAATTTACAATAATCGTTCCTGTCTGGATCTGATCCCCCACACACCTTCACACGTGCTGTGTATGTGTCCCTACACGTTTCCCAAACCGGACGCTCTTCGGACAATCATCATTGGAAAGGTACCTTGGACTTGACTGAACTGCTGCGTAAGGTGAGGTGGGGTCCACTACCAGCAATTGCAACGTGGAGGAGACCCAGCATGTCAGTTACTTGCATTGAAACTCACAGCCACGCCAGTCACCCTCCTCCCCAGATCAATACATGTACAAAATTGAGTTACAAAGTTGGTTGACAAAATAACATCTACACTAATCATTTTAAAAACAGATTTTTAAATCATTTGAAATCAACGGTCTGGATTTTGCCAATGTACTTTGTAACTCAACTTTGCACATTCTATTTCAACATTCAATTTCTACAATTCACAAATGGATCCACGAGCATTTGTTGAAAACTTGTTCGGTATGGAAGGTGAAACACCTGCCCAAAATCAATTTGGGAATGAATTTGCCGGTCTCAATGAACTACCAATTCCAGAAGACATTGAAGATTTCGACGTTCGTGAAGATAGTCATCCCGATCCAATTAATTTTGATGACGTTGATGTTGATCCTAGTGTTCCTATTGATTTGGAACAAGTTGAAGAACCTGCATTAAATATTCCCGATGTAAGAGGGAAGAGAAAGGAGAAGAAGCAGGCAAAATGTAAGAGGGAAGAGAAAGGGGAAGAAGCAGGCAAAATGTTGGGACCATTTCAAATTGGTTAACACTGGTCGTGTGATCGATAGACTTCCAGAAACCAAAGAAGTATGTAAATACTGTCAACAACGACGGCATGGCAAAAAGGCATTGGAATCACTCACCTCAACCGTCATTACAAAGCATGTGCGGCCAAACATGGACTTCTTGAACGTGGTCAAACGCAACTACAGTTTGGTACTAGTAGCGTCGGTGCTACTACTACGCCATTTTCTACGTGGATGTATTCGGAGGAGGAAGTTCGAAAGGGAATGGTGAAGTTCGTTGCCGCGGCGGACCTGCCGCTAGCAATAGTGGACAACGAACATTTCGTAAACTACGTCAAACAATATCTTCAACCAAGGTACGTTGGGATAAGTTGAAATACTCTTCGTTCTAATACAATTGAATATTTTCTTAATGTAAAGCAATTATTGATTGCGGATTTAGAAAAATATGGGGGTGTGATATCTTTAATTTCGGATTTATGGGAAGTGATTAATAAGAGAGGTTATATAGCTGCAACTGCACACTATATAGACTCACTTTGGGTTATGCATAAAAAAAATATTACTTTTAAAATTGTTGAGTATCCTCATAATGCTAACACTATATTTAATGCAATTATGTTAATAATTAAAGAATATAAATGCGAGAGTAAAATTCGTTCTTTTACTTTTGACAATGCTTCTGTAAATAAAATAGTTATCGATAAATTGTATAGAGTACTTTAACCAGATTTTGGTGGTTATTTATTCCATATTCGATGTGTGTGTCATATTTTTAATTTAATTGTACAAAATGGTTTAAAACATGTGAATGACGAAATTAGTCGAATTAGGAATGCACTTACGTATATCACGATTACACCTAGTAGAAAACAAGCATTTGAAGAATTTTGTAAACAAGTTGGGAACTCTAATACAAAAACTTTTATTACTGACGTAGGTCATAGATGGAATTCAACTTACTTATTATTAAAATCTTGTGAAGGTTTTGAACCGTTTATCACTGAATTTTATAACAGTAGGCATATTAGAGACGAAGACGATGATATTTTAAATGAATCCGATTGGAATACAGTTTTTAAAATTTGGAACAAACGTTAACTAAAATGTATTAATTATATGCTTCAAGAATAGATACACAAATTACTCGTGTACCTACTACTCCTCCTATTAATATAAAAGATGACGACGCTGAAATAATTAATTTATTAGAAAACATAGACTCAATTAGATATGATTCAACTGCATATGCATATGGTTCCTCTAGTAGTAGTAGTATGTCTTCCACTGCATGTACTCAAACTTCGAGTAGTAGTCCAAATGCGTTGACATCTGAATTAATTGATTACTTTCGTTATACTATGTCTAGTAACAAATCAGTTAAGAAAAGTTCAGAAGATTTAATTGAATTCTGACGAAATAACGAACGTGGATAGCCAATTGTTTCTGCAATTGCAAAAGATCTATTAACATCTCCGGTTAGCACTGTAGCTTCGAAGTCTGCTTTTAGTGCATGGAAAAGGGTTCTCTCTGATATTCGAAGTCGACTAAAGAAGATATTTTGGAAGCGTTAATGTGCGTGAATGATTGGGAAGACGCTAATTATCGAATTCAACATAAATATGTCGAAATTGCATGTAATCAAGTAAGTGATATTTAATTTCACTACATTCATTACAAAATTTTATTTTCATACATTTATAATTTTTTTTAAAAATTGTACACGTAAAAAGTTATTCGTGTACAATTTTAACTCCGCCTAAACGAAATTGAAGTAGCCGGTCCCAAACCAAGATAAAGGAGGAGGGTTTATCTTTTTTTTTAAAAAAAATAAATGTATATTTACTATTTTAAAAATTATAAATGTTTTGACGAGCCCCGATAAATGTTTTGAAAAATGTATATTTTAAAAAAAAATAGAAAATGTGCATATATATATTTTTAAAAGGGTTATTGGCGCAAAACATCCCTACCTATGACGGGTTGTGTGGAAAACGTCCCTACGTTTGATTTTTTGGTGCAGAACGTCCCAACCTTTGCATTTTCTTGCGCAAAACATCCTTTTCACCAATTTTTAACATAAAATGACCATTATACCCTTCTATATAAATAAAACAAAAAAGAAAAGAAAAGAAAAATAAAGAATATATTGCAATATGCTCCTCAACTTTTAAAAAAATACAAATTAGTCCAAAAAACTAATTTAATTTCACCCAACATCACACACCCTAATTCTCTCCCTCCATTCTCTCTCCACAACCGGTCGCCTCCCTCCAACCTCCATCCATTCTCTCCCTTCAATGCTTTCCTTTTCTTCAGGTGATATACGTCCATGAAAATCAGTGCTACAATACCAATACCAATACCAATACCAATACCAATTCCAGCCACATCTCCAATTACGATTCCCAGGATTGTTCCAATTCTAAGCCCACTTTTTTTTTTCCTTCTTGTGGATTTGAGGTGGCACTGTTGCCTAGGGAAGCAGTTGCAGGAGTTGAATCTATGGGCTTGGGTATGGCGGCCATTGTTGGAGGTGCAGAAGCATGGAGGTGCAGAACAGCAGAAACCAAAACCTTAACTCCATCAACAAACCCACTAATCTCTTTCACAGAAGTCGTCCCAGTTTCAAATGCATCGATTGGTGCTTTCTCCTCTCCAAATATCGAATTTACAGTAGCACTTTTACCCACTCCAGATTTTCCAAGAACCAAGATGTTCCCATTGAAGTTCGAATCTTCTTTTCCCTCTGCTTCAAGCTCCACAACCATCCTCTTGGCAGCATCCACACTAAAAATTTGGCCATTCTGCCTTCCTGCAAGAAGTGTAAACCGATACAGAACCTGTGCTGCCATGGATTCTTCTGGAGACAGGCCTAATCTATGAACAAGCCTCAAAAATTTAACTCTGATCTTCTGTAACTTCTCCAGTTTCTTTTTCTCTTCTTCACTCAAGTTGTTCTCAGATTCTCCCCTCCCAGGCCAGCCGGACGCTCGACAGAGAAAAGCCTAGATCCATCTTGAGAGTTGAGAGGTTATGGTGATACTGCCACTATCTGAATCAGAACCTGTTGCAGCTTTCAAAAGAGCCGCCAAGGCAGCTGAATCAAAAAACTCTTTACCATCTCCTTCTTCATTTGTGTCGGCTTCTTCTTCTTCTGAGCCTGTGAAAATTTGACCATCAATTGCTTGGGTTTTGGGAATTCAGGTTTTGAATTTAGGCAGAGATGTCGTGGACTAATTTGTATTTTTTTTAAAAGTTGAGGAGCATATTGCAATATATTCTTTATTTTTCTTTTCTTTTCTTTTTTGTTTTATTTATATAGAAGGGTATAATGGTCATTTTATGTTAAAAATTGGTGAAAATGATGTTTTGCGCAAGAAAATGCAAAGGTAGGGACGTTCTGCACCAAAAAATCAAACGTAGGGACGTTTTCCACACAACCCATCATAGGTAGGGATGTTTTGCGCCAATAACCCTTTTTAAAATTTAAGATTTCGTTGTAAACTTGTAGTAGCGTAAAAAAAGAAATTAAAAAAAATTTGAAAAGGGGCGAGCCGAGCTTAAGCCGTTCGCCTTGGGCGAGCTCGGGCACGAGCCGAGCTAGCCCAAATGGCAACGAGCCGAGCTCAAGCTCGTGCAAGCACGAGCCGAGCTCGTGCGACAATGGGTCGAGCCGGCTCGGCTCGGCCCATTGACACCACTAAGTTCAATCCCCCCTCTCTCTTTCTCTCTCATGAAAATTGAACTGTCTAATGTCATTATTTTATCTAAGTTATCATATCATCGATATTCTATCATTATAATTATAAATATCATTACTCTTATACATTAGTATTTGATTGTAGATATATATCATTGAAGACCAATTTTAAGCTTGAATTTTAAAGTGTAAGTTTTTAAACTTGGCATGAATATTTAGACGGCCATACATAGAATGCATTACGACCTATAAAATGAATTGAAGATGCTATTAGGAAATAAACATAACGGGTGAACGGACTCTCTTAGCATTCAAGTATAGTAAATTGAGTGGTTTGTATATTAGATTATCGTGAATTGAATGAACAATCCGTGTATTTACGGGAAATCAAATTGTTATTACCAAATAAGAAAAATCTCGAATTGAGGGTGATTTACGTTTTTCCTGGCGAATATGGACAAAAAATTAATGCAAGCTCACCAAGATTTTGCATTTATTTTCCAGCTTTCCTATTTTTCCATCCAAATTTATTTGCAAAATCCAATGCAAATATGGATGACTCTCTCTCCTTCATATTTTGACTCTCCTTTTTCCCAAAAACTGAAGGCTTAAATAATTTCCACACCCATTCATTTTCCCTACTCTCTCTCTCTCTCCCCCTCAGAAAACAAAGGCAAAACGCCATATACAAGTAGAAAAAATTATCAGAGTTCCAATGGCCATAGAAACAGGGCATCTCAATGTTTTTCCTTCACAACTCATCTCAAACGGGTATTCTTTAGAATCTTTTTCTGTGCACAATTTTCTTATTCTGTGTCAATCTCTCTGTTTTTTGGTTTCTGTATTGAATTTTTCGTGACTCCTTCAAATTTACAGAGATTTGATGAATTCCTACAACTACGAGAACAACACCTTTGCAGTCAACCCGCAGAGGGGCTCATCAGGATTCGGCTTTCGCCAAGCCGTGCCTGGGAATCTTGTCCCGATTTATGAATCTACCGACAGCAATAACACCTACAATATTCGAAAGCGTGGCAGGGATTCAATGGATCAGTTCTATGAAGCAGCGAATTCCAGCCCGGCCACCCAGAAAAATAATAGCATCCCTCAGTTCCCATCTTTTGCCGGTGAAGGCGTTTTGCATCAAATGCAACAACATCACTTGGAAATTGATAACATTATATCCTACCATGTGAGTCTTTAATTTCTGTTTATAGCCTGTTACTTGCATGTGATTGTGTGCATGTGTGGAAGATTGATGTTTATTTTGTTAATTTGCAGACTAAGAAAATCAGAGTGGAAGTAGAAGAGAGGCAAAAGCAACAAGCAAGATTCGTGCTGGCAACAATAGAAGAGGCAGTGACGAATAAATTAAAGGAAAAGGATGAACAGATTCAGAAAATGGTCAAGTTGAATTTGGTTCTTCTAGAAAGAGTGAAGAGTCTATATGTCGAAAACCATTTATGGCGAGACATGGCGCAGACAAATGAGGCCACGGCTATGTCCTTGCGCACGAATCTTGAACAAGTCCTAGCCCAAGTAAGCGAAGAGCGTCACTCTGACGGTGTAGGTCCCGGCGTACCAGAGGTTGAGGAAGACGTCGAGTCGTGTTGTGGCAGCAGTGACCATGGAAGGGACATCCAAGTTGGTAACGAAGATGCTGATTGTCGGAAAAACCGGCCGCTCAGTGACCGGACGTGCAAGAGATGTGGGGAAAGAGAGTCGACGGTTTTGTTGATGCCGTGCAGGCATTTATGCCTTTGCTACATTTGTGGGAGTGGGTGTCATGGCCTCGAAGCATGCCCTGTCTGTAACTGTGCAATGAATGGTACATTGCACGTTAACATGTCTTCTTAATCAATACATAGAAGAAGAAAGACACATTTTGGTTGTACATTCTTGATTCTTACAAAATCTTCTGTAAATTTCTTTAATTAACAGATTAGATTATGAAAGTTTTAGGGCATGTTTGGTCCGATTTTAATCAAAGTCAAACAATCAATATTAACCACATTTTTTATGGGTCCCACAACTTTTAAACCACACATTTCAAAAATTTCTATCATAATCTCTTAAAAATTTAATTTTAATCCTCATCAAACACCCTTTTATTCTTTTCATGTTTTTATAAATTATTAGTAATAGATTTTAGCAGCATATATATACAGAATTACAGAATTGAATGTATGTATGTATGTATGTAGTCGAAAGAATAATTCTCCACCATTTTTCTACTTGAAATGATATAGAATTTTCTCGATCTAAAAGTGTGAAAGGGTATTACGTGAAATTGGTTTTAACTTCACGTAGGGCATACGAATAGCATTTTTCTACTTTGAAATGACATAGAATTTTTCTTATTCTAAAAGTGAAAATGGGTATTATGTCGAATTTTTATCGAGATCCTAGATATTACGCGTTGTGGTTGTTGAATAGCCAGTAAAAATGGTGGCACATGGTCAACTTTTGGTGGGATGGGAATCCCAACTTTTCAAGTTTAATTTTGACCCTATGTGGTCCGTTTTGTGAATTATTTTTAGGTAGTGGGAATTGATTACGAATCACGACCCATTAAAGAGGATTCTTTTCTTTGGTGTGAATATGTTGATGGATAATAAGTGCTAGCCTAGGTGATATGTCGATGCTAAAAAAAGTAAATTGTTTTTGATAGTTTGATTCCTGGATTGGCATTTCTCCTAACTTTTCAGCCTATGTAAACTGATGTGACACCAACAGTATTTGTTGTCCATTCCCCCTTGTCACGCCCTACCTCGTCTTCCCTTCCGTTGGAAGTTTCAATGTAAAACTATTAGGGTTAATTTACTAAGTGGTTATTCAACTTTTTTTAAAGTTCTCACGGAGTTACTTAACTTAAAAACTGTTCCCTTTAGTAATTTAACTTTGAAAATTGGTAATTCATTCATCGCTACATAAACGAAACTTGCAATATTGGAAAAATTTAATCACATGTCTAATGGGATGACTTATGTGACATGTCAATATAATAAAATCGTGACATTGAGCATGCGTCTACATGAATGTGACCGTTTTTTATTCACAAATTGTTCATTGCATATTTCGATGTTTTTTTTAATGACTGTTGAATATGTGATTTATGCAGTAATTGACATCCTTTTATTACAATAATGTGGCGTAAGTCATACAGTTAGACATGTCATCAAATCCTTCCAATTTTGCAAGTGTCATTTATGTGGTGATGTGTAGGATACCAATTTTCAAAGTTACGTGACTGATAGAGGAGATTTTTAAGTTCAGCGACTCCATGAACTTTAAAAAAAGTTTAGTGACCATTTAGGAAATTAACCCAAAATTATCAGAATAAAGCTATATATACATTTCACTTTACCACTTGATTGACAAATGGATGATATGACATTTTTATAATCGTTGGATTAAATGTATGAGATGTGAAAAGGTGGTGTGAGATTGTGAAAAGTGTAAATTCGGTAAACTAGGGTATAAATGGATATGTATATGTAGTAAGATTGAAATTACTAAGCCTATGTTTGACAACAATTATTACGAAACTCTTTAATTTGTATGATTATTTTCAATTACAAATTTACACAATAAAATATTTTGCACGTAAATTTAAAAAAAATTCTACTTTTTAACCACACATTCTACAAAAATTTATATTCAAAACTTAATTTTCTCAAAATAATGACCATCAAACATGAGCTTGGATCGGGATTGTTTTAGTTATTTAATTTATGATCGTTAAACGTGTTCATTCCCTCTAGTCATATTTCTTAACTACAAAGGAAAGAGAAGGGTCCAACTAGATTGTTGTGTAAACATTTGCTCGATCAATGGCCTCAGATGTTTGTTGTGTAAACATAGTATTTGAATATAATTCACGTAATATTTTATCCAATATAATTTGGTCTAGAGTGTGAAACATGCCGTGGCAGCTCCAATAAAACATAAATGTTGACTAAGGAAGGCTGGTCTAGTAAAATTAAAAGCTAGGAAGACGCCATGGAGTTTTCTCGTGATGGGATGGGGCATATTACAGGTGGGATGAAGACAAAAATGTCAGTGGAAAATTTACCTTATTCACACACTTCAATTCTGATGGCTCTTAACTTTAATTTATTGGAAAGATATTCTAAAGTCTTTATTTCTAGGAATTTCTTCTTGATAGCAAAACTTTTCTAGATTCTTCAACTATTCATTATCACACGAACTTCCTGTTTAAAAACCAGTCATTTTATGTTTTTGCTCTTTTTCGATAAAACAAATACAAAGTCACCATAATGTATTGTTATACACGTTGACACGGTTGCGTCGAATTGACTACGCGTACAAAATGGTTCCTACCTCAAAATTTTCATTTGAAATTCTATTTATTTTCCATGTCTTTGGGCTATCAACACCATCCCGCAATATTTGTGTATAGTTTTATTGAAGAATTCCATGTACAATTCAAAGGTCGTTAGGCCTCTCTTTTGCAAATTTCTAAATAGTAAAGTAGAGTCTGTTTGACGAGAATTTTGAAAAATTAAGTCCATATTTGGTTCGGATTAAAATTTGATTTTAATCTAAGTTAAAGTCAAACAAGCAATATTAACGATATCTTTAATGGGTCATACAACTTTTCAACCACACATTTCAAAAATTTCTATTACAATCAACAAAAATTCTAATTTTAATCCCTATCAAACACGCTCTAAAAGAGTTTTGACACTCAAAAGTCGCTTTTGGACCCATTAAACTAATTTTACGAAAGTGATTTTGATAGTCAGAAGAACTTTTAGTGAAATGTAGTTCGATATGACTTTCTTTAAAAGTACATTTTGAATATATTGTGCTTTTAAAAATTAATTTTCAAACAAAAATTTAAAAAACTTTCTTCAAAAGTTCTTCTATAGAAAGTAAAAGTAGAAGCAAAATGTATGTCAATGGGCTCGTAATAGTGAGCCCCAAGATATGTGTGAATAATATTAAATAGTATTTATAAATAAGTGGTTGAAATTAATGTTTAATTTTGATTAAAGTTATAAATTATTTTTTGAAATTAATGTTGAAATTAATGTTTGACTTTGATTAAAGTTATAAATCTTTAAAGGGGCCTTTTAAAGAATAATCATGAAAGAAAATTAGAAAAATGATAACCAAAAACACTGACAAAAATCAATATTAGTTGTTAATTGGAAATGAGTTACCTACAACAATATCATCAATCAAAAATGCTTAATGTACAGTCAAAATTGTACAGTAATTTTGAAAGCCCTCTCCCATGGGTGGGGCCCCACGATTAAAATAATCGTGGGCCCCACCAAATGTATGTGAGAGGTCTGTCAAAATTGATGTAATTCTAGCATTGTTCATCACCAATAACCATTGATCGCAAACTCGTCAATGACTATTGATGTAACGTGGCCCATGATAACGTTGGCAAGTATCGACAGTACTTCGTTTGCTGCTTGTCCACAAAGAAGTATTAATTCTTTCTTCATTTTAAGTTTAATTTTTATTGATAATTTAATTTTTTTTTCTATTTTATTTATCGTATTACAGTTGTTATTTTATTCTCGACAAAATTTTTCTTCATTATCAAAGTTCACATTTTTATTATTTTATTTGTTGCCGAAATCTCGGCAAATTAATTTGATTAAAATATTTATTTTTATAATATTACTAACACGACATTTTTTATGATCTTATATTATTTTTAAATTTTTATTTAACTATAGACATAATTTTCTAAAAGTAATATTTGAATTTTTATCTTTATTATTTTATTTAAAAATATAAATTACATTGGTATATTAAATCTATTGAAATAATTTTTTCTTTTAACTTATCAATGACAAAAGACACTTGATTGTTAAGGTCAGGTTATTATATTGTTTCATGCGAATTGTTAGTCGATAAAATTTGTTTATTTTAATTTTTATTATCTATCGTTGGGTTTGACCCAAATTTATGAAATATAAGAGTCCTATTGCGAAAAAGAAAAAGAGTTTTAGTTTGGTAATAAAAAAAAAAAATTGCAACAAGGAAAAAGAATTCTATTTCATTAAGGAAATGGTCAAGCTGGTAATTTCTAGAAGACTTGTGTAGAAAAACAAAATCTTTTTATAATTAGGAAAAGGACCCCTAAAAGAATAAGGAACAACAATAAATCTTTTAAGGATCAATTGTTAGAATTTGAGTGTGACTCGAATTTTTTATTGAAAATAATCAAGAATTCTAATTAAATTGCACATTAAGATAAATTCCATTTAGAATGCTATTGTGGAATCCTATTTAAGTTTATTTGGCAAATTCTAGTTGAAATTCTATCTAGAAACCTTATTGAGAGTTGGAATTTGTGTTGGACACTTGAAGATGTTGAAATTATGGAACATAGGGTTTTTTAGCCGCATTTTCGTTAGCTTGGGGCTAGTTTGGCGCTCGAGCACCAAAAGCAGATAAGCGGCACCCGCCTAGCGTTGGCCTACTGCTCGAGCACCAGGGCGCCCTAGCTTGGCGCTAACCTCTTGCTCGAGCGAGTGATGTTTCCGGCCTAGGCTCTTCTTCGCGTTTTGATGAGTTTTTTTGCATTCTACTTCAACTACAGCTTAATATTATGGTGTGAACGTTTCTTATTTGTTCTCTATATGTAGTTGGCTCTTCATTATGATTTATATTAAGTTAGAAATATTGTAAACACAAATCTTTGTATTCTTTCTCCTTATTATAATAAAATCTCAATTCTCTGCAAATTATTTTGTTCTTGTGTTCTTGTGATCAATTACTTCATATTGTGATTATATTATTTTATTTTCTCCAACAAGTTGGTATCGGAATTATTCGGTATCATCCGTATTTATCAACAAATTGGTATCAAAACTTTTGGTTTTGAAATTCTTGAAAAAATCGAGGTTTTGATCAATTTAATAGCGCAACTTAATTTTTCGTGATGACAACAATGAAGTATGATATTCCATTATTGGATCGCAATACAAGATTCTCTTTGTGACAGTTAAAGATGCGAGCAGCACTCGCTCTATAAATTTGAACGACGCGTTGTTGAGATTTGACAAGATGCCACAACTTGGATTTCGAAGGAGAAACAGCGGAGGGATCGTAAGGCCATCTCTCGAATATATCTTAATCTTTCAAATAATATTCATCAGGACGTTTTGAAGGAGAATTCTGTCACTATATTATGGTTAAAATTGGAGCAATTATGCATGAGGAAAAGTCTTACTAGCAAATTACATCTGAAGCAACGTCTATATTCTTATCATATGACGAAGGTAAATCTCTTGAAGATCACCTAACTGCTTTTATGGAAGTCATCGCTCATTTGGAGACCTTAGAGATCAAATATGATAAAAAAAGATTTGGGATTGATTTTATTATATTCATTGCTCATATCTTTTAGAGATAGGATTTTGTATAGTCATGATACTCTCACCATCGAATAAGTCTTTGATGATCTTTATTCAAAAGAGAAAATGAAGTATTTTGTTGCATCCGAAAGTCATGGAGATGACCTCATTATTGATTGTGGACGTGCAAGGGGCAAGTCAAAATTTAATTTCAAATTTTGTAATTATTGCAAGAAAATGGGTGCACTTGATAAATTATTGTTATAAGTTACAAAATAAAGCAAAATTGTTTGCAAATCAATAGTCAGAAACTTTAGGGGAAGCAAGTATTGCAGAAAATCCTAACGGTGATGTAAATCTTTTACACATGTCTAACTACAACTCCAAACCGACGAAGCTTGAATTTTTAATACAGCTTGCACTTTCACATGTCTCCTAATGGGGATTTGTTTTCAACATATAAAAAAGTTTCAAAAAGTATTGTGAGATCGGTAATAATACACCCTATTGGATAACTGGTGTTGGTTGGGGTCAAAATAAATATATTTAATGGAATAGTTAGAACACTTGATACAATGAGATACATTCCAAATTTGAAGAGAAATCTTATCTCCTTAAGTAGTCTTGATTCAAAAGGGTACATGTACACCGTTGAAGGTTAATTCCTGAAAGTTAGTAAAAGAGTCCGTATTTTGTTAAAGGGACATAAAAATCTCATTTATATATCTTGTAGTGTTATATAGAATATTTGAGAAATCGACATATTTTAAAAACTCGGGTGGATTTGAAATTGGAATCTAGTTTGGGTTCTTCTTTCAAGAATACATATAAGTTGAATTTAAAAGTTATGGGTAAATCCGTATTGCCACCATCGTTGACGGTGTCATTGCTTTCAGTTGCTAGTAATAGACCCATTTTTGTCCATAAGATTCAACATGGGTACGATTTTGATGGTTTAGTTGATGGTTTGGATAGGTTAAGGGTGTTGATTCTAACCAAGATCCTTCTTTCAATGTATTTAGTTGTGATTATGTTATAGGCATGTTTTAACCTTTTCTGGTGGTCATTAGATTACTTTAGCCCCTAGTTGGGGTAACAAAGGTAGAGAGTATTTTCAGTTGAAAATTTTTATAGAGAAGTTCTTTTGTATTTTTCATTAAATAGTTCAAGTTTATTCTTTGAAATGATATTTGTCTTCAGGTGGATATTTTTTTTAAAAAGTTTTGTTCATTACAGTGGAATGCGTGTCAATGTGGAGTTTGTTAGAATTTGGGTATGATCCAAATTCTTTGTTGAAAATAATTGAGAATTTTAATTAAAGTGCACATTAAAAAGAATTATATTTGAAATGCTATTGTGGAATCCTATTTAAGATTATTTGTCAAATTCTAGTTGAAATTCTATTTGGAAACCCTATTGAGAGTTGGAATTTATGTTGAATTTGAAATGTTGAAATTATGGAACAGAGCCTTTTTTCACCTCATTTTCACTAGCCTAGGGCTAGCTTGGTGCTCGAGCTTTAAGACGCCGCTAGTCGTCTGCTAGAGCGGCCATGTTTTCGATCAAAGTCTGTTTTACATGTTTTGACGAGTTCTCTTACATTCTATTTCAGTTACAACTCTACTATAAGTGTTTGGTCATTCCCTATTTGTTATCTATATATAGTTGGATTTTCATTATGATTTAGATTAAGTTAGAAATGTTGTAAACACAAATTTTTGTATTCTTTCTTCATATTATAATAAAATCTCAATTCTCTGTAAATTACTTTGTTCTTGTGATCAATTACTTTATATTGTGACTATAATCTCTTATTTTTTTCAAAAAATTAGAATTGGATTAATCAGATGTCATCTTTGTTTCACAACACCCATATTTATAGAAGGCTCCATGAAGAATTTGAGAGGAAAGGAACGTTACACTGAACACGTCAAAGCGAGAGAGAGAGTGAGAGAGAGAGAGAGCGGGAGAGAGAATTTGATAGTCATGACATTGAGATAGAAAAAGCTCGTTTTAGAGAAAGAAATTAGAATAAAATCGATAGATATGTGTTTACGATGTAGGTTGGACATTCTACTTTGTGTGGATGAAAGTTGAGATGAAAATGAAACTATTTTATTGAGTAGCTTTTTCAATTAGAAAAGTTTCTTATCATGTGGTTGTCGATGATTTGTTGAACCACATTTAATTGTATTTTTTTTATTTCCTCTGTGTGTTGGGTGGGATTTTTTCTGTTAACTGGTATCAGAGCTCAAAACTCTGGAATTGTTGTGAGGACAATGACAAGTTCCAAATTTAAGGTAGACCGGAAGAGGAGAGATGCTCGGAATTACTACCACAAGAAAGTTGTCCCCCATCTTCTAAATAGACTAATTTGTTTTACTCGTCGAATAGATCGTCATGGTATATTTAGAATCTCAAAACCAATTCCGAATAAATGAGAAATTGTGGTCCTAAATTGGATAGAAAATAGGAAATACGGGTTGAAAAAATGGCTAATTCCCTAGCTCGCCTATCGCTCGAGCGAAGAGATCATCGGTTGAGCGACAGTCTAATGACAGGTGAGCGAGAGAGAGGCTCTAATAAAAAGGTGTCACTATCGCTCGAGCCAGAGGCCATCGTCAGGCTAGCGACATCAATAGATACTTCCCTTCGTGAAGGTTCTAAGTTTGGGGCGTGACACTTCACTAACAACCCTTTCTCTTCTATATATAAGACCATTTGGACGTCCATTATGCTTTCATATCATTTTTACATTGGTCATTACATCAAAACTCTTACAAAATACTCTCTAAAAGTCGTTTCAAAACCATTTACTTGCAGAGAGAAAATTATCGTTCCAAGTTCGTTGTTACTTGTAGTTTGAAATGTTTTTACCACAAGTTGTATCTGTTATATTTTGGAAAACAAGTGTCGTATTCCGTTAGCACCATTGTGGGATAATATTGTTTTGAGGAGAAAATATTTTCACTTGCCTTGAATTTTGATATTCACATTATTTTCTTTTTACTTACCTTATTTTTCTCCATTTTCTAGAATTTAATTACGTTTCTATGAATTAAATATTTTCTTTGTCTAAACAACAATTTGCATATACTAATGCACCTACAATATTATGATCGCCGATAATCAGAAACATGAAGTTAAGGGTTTGGGTGAACGTGAAAATGTTAGATTGAGCAGTGCACTTATTGACATGTGTCATGCACGTCCCATGATTAAGCAAAAAATTGATATCGTTAGAAACATTGGACACGTTTGGTTATAAATATTCTGGAGAGCTGGTGTAGTGATTGTGAAGTAAAATTCAGTGAAGGTAATGAGAGGTAAAATGATTGATAATTTGTACAAGCTAACAGGGAAGATATTTTCAGGTGGAGCTGCAACGTTGGAGTCGTACCGAAGACAGTCTCCTATTATTGCTAAAGGTTGTGAAGGGGCCAAGACGAGCTCTATGAATAATGGCAAAAGGAATGAAGATCGAAGTTCAAAGAAATCAAACGAGAATAATGTGCAGTGAATCTTTAATGTGAGCACGAAGTTGAGTGCGTCAAAATCAAGCCCGAGAAGTGATCCGTTGATTCTGATATGATCCGGGGTAGGCAATCACTTGGTCGAGTTTTGGAGTCCAAATTAAAGAAGTTGACAAGCCAATGTTTAAGTTTTGTGAAGGGTTCGGGAGCTGAAACGAGTTGGATTCAAGGTTTGTAAGATATTTGGAAGGAAAACGAGCAATATGGATGAAAACAAGCATAACTTTCAGCTCGGTTGTCGAATTTTCGCCCATGAGTACATTTCGGAAACGGCACAAAATTCTACACAAGGCTATGTGGGCACATGGTATTTTTGGGCTTATGATTGCACAAAAACATGTCAAGAATTTTAATTTTTCGCGAACCCGGGAGCGGGATTAGCGTGGAAATCACAGAATTAGTCTGAAAAGCCGAGAAAGCCAAATTCAGGTTGTAGATGGTAGAATTTCGACCTGTAAATTATTGAACAAAACGAAATTTGAATGACATCTTAATTACAAACCAACGAACCTCGATTTGCGAACGCCACAAAGGATACCTAATCCTTTGATAAGTTCTAAGGGTTGAACGCACAAATATAACAATATTTGATAAGTTCGGTACATGTTCAATCAAAAACGAAAAAAGAGAAATCTCATTTAATTCATAATGTAAAAAATTTTCATTTTTACAATGAAATAAAGTTTTCTATTTATACTAAACCTAGGAAAATATGGAAAAACGAAAATATTACTTAAAGATTACAAGAATCTTACCTAAACTAAAATTCTAAAAAAATAAGGAAATTCGCGAAAAATTAAAATTCTTGCCAAATTGTTCTCGGCATATTTTTGTGCAAGTCGAAAAGTACCATGTTCCCACGTAACCTTGTGTAAAATTTTGTACCGTTTCTGGAATGTACTTATTGGTGAAAATCCGACAATCGAACTGAAAGTTCATGCCTGTTTTCATCCATGCTGCTCGTTTTTTTTTTTTCAAATATCTTCCAAACCTTGAATCCAACTCGTTTCAGCTCCTGAGCCCTTCATGAAATTTAAACTTTGGCCCGTCAACTTCTTCAATTTGGACTCCAAAACTCGACTAAGTGATTGCCTATCTCGGATCATATCATTATCGAGGGATGTCCGATGACACGGTCGAGATCAAAGCTGGTGAAAGAGGATATGAGATTGCTTGCTCAAGTTACGATGGATGAAATTTAGAACTTAACAAGCCAAAAAACAACTTTCATGTTGGGCTCGGAAGAAGAAACCAAATGGATCAACTCCGTTCAAGCAGCGAACGAGCAGTGTGGATGAAAACGTGTATAACTTTCAACTCGTGTGTCGAATTTCCATCCATGAGTATAATCCGGAAACAGCACGAAATTTTGCACAAGAAAAAAGGGGAATCAAATTTATTATCATGCGATTGCATAGTAGAAAACACTATGCGACCGCATGGAGTCATGCAGGGAATTCCAGGAGCAAGTTCAGATGAACTATGCGACTGCATCCAATTCTACCATGCAGTTGCATAGGAAAAAAACCAAGCGATATTTTTCTTTTTTCGCGGATTTCCTAATTGCAATAGAATTATATTATTACCATAATTTTGTAATCTTTGGAATATTATGCACAGTTTTAACTTGATTTTATGGCTAGTATAAATAGGATTTCTTATTCTTCATTAGAACACAGCACATTATTGAGAATTACTTTGCGAGGCAATTTGTTTTCAATCCATTGTTCTTCGTTGGACAATTTACGAATTTATCAAGAATCATTCTTGTGGCATTTCAATCTATTTGTGGGTTTTGTAGTTCTTCGCTACGTGGGTTCACATTAGTTGGTATCAGAGTTTAGGCTCCAAAATCAAGGTTATATCTTTTTCTTTTTTTTTGTTTGAGTCTTTATTTCCTATTTCTAGCTTTCTACATGTTCCTATTTTTTTAAATCTTTGATCTATAATTTTTCGGTCAAAATCCAAAAGTTGTTTTTGTACGAATGTGGCTAGCACTAATCTGGTGGAAAAATTGGGATTAACTACGCTTAAACACCCCAAGCCCTATAGGTTACAGTTGTTGAATGAATGTGGGGGAAGTTAAGGTGAATAGACGGGTGTTGATAAATTTTTCAATTGGTAGTTATCATGACGTAGTATTGTGTGATGTAGTACCTATGCATGCGGGTAATATCTTGTTGGGGATACCATGAAAATACGATAAGAATGAGATACATGATGGGTATAAAAATAGGTACAGCCTTGTCAAGGGTGGAAAGTCTATTACACTTGGACCATTAACACCAGTATAAGTGTATGAAGACCAAATCAGACTGAAAAATGAGGAAAAAAGAGAAAGAAAGAGTTAGAGGAAAATAGAGAAAACAATAAGTAAGAGAGTAAGAGAGAAAGTAGTGGCTAAAAGAGAGAAAAATAGAGAAGAGCTACATGAGAGAAAAGAAGAGAGATCTTCCGAGGGGAGAGAAAAGCCGAGAACAAATTTCATTGCAAAAGGGAGTGAGTTGAAAAGAGTGATAGTGGAGAGACAACAAAGGATTTTGTTGGTGTACAATGAGTCCCTCCTCAATTTTGAGGAATTTAACCCACCCCTCCCTAGTTTGGCTATTTCTTTATTGCAGGAATTTGGAGATGTATTTCCTAAGGACGTGCCTAGTGGGTTGCCACCCATTCGAGGCATTGAACACCAACTTGACTTCAAGTCCATGTGTCTGCCAATCATGCTTGTGCCAAAGAGGATGGAACGTGGAGCATGTGCGTGGATTGCAAGGCCATCAATAACATAACAGTAAAGTATCGTCATCATATTCTTATGTTAGATGATATGTTGGACCAATTATTTGGTGCATGCATATTTAGCAAAATTGATCTTAAGGGTGGTTACCATCATATTCGAATGAGGGAAGGTAATAAATGGAAAACTACATTTAAAACTAAATATGACTTGTATGAATGGTTGGTCATGCCGTTTGGACTCACTAATGCATCGACCACTTTTATGCGTTTAATGGACCATGTTTTGCATGCATTTATATGCAAGTTTGTTGTTGTTTACTTTGATGACATTTTAATCTACATTAAGGACATCAATGAACATATTGAACATTTGCAGAGTGTGCTAGTAGTTTTAAGAAAAGAACAACTTTTTGCTAACATTAAAAAGTGCACATTTTGCATAAAAAAAGTTGTATTTCTTAGATATGTGGTTAGTGCTAAGGGAATTGAGGCAGATAAGAGAAAATAAAAGTTATTAAAGAATGGTCAACACCTAAAAGTATAACATATGTAAGATGTTTTCATGGTTTGACTAGTTTTTATAGGCGATTTGTAGGGAATTTTAGCACACTTGTCACACCACTCACTAAAGTTGTTAAAAAGAGTGTATGTTTTAAATATGGCGATGAACAAGAGCATGCTTTCAACACTATTAAGGATAGGTTGTGTGAAGCAACAATTTTAGCACTACCTAATTTCGACAAAACTTTCGAGATTGAGTGTGATGCGTCAGGTATAGGCATTGGAGCAGTTTTGATGCATGATAGGAGACCGATAGTTTATTTTAGTGAGAAGCTAAGTGGAGCAGCGCTTAACTATCCTACATATGACAAAGAGCTTTATTCACTTGTTCAAGTTTTGGAGACATGTTAGCATTATCTGTGGCCGAAAGAGTTCATGATTCACACTGATCATAAGTCACTGAAGCATTTGTGGAGTCAAGGTAAGTTGAACAAAAGGCATGCTAGATGGATGGAATTTATTGAAACATTTCCCTATGTCATCCGGTACAAACAAGGTAAGGAAATGTGGTGGCGGATGTGTTATCCCGAATGTATGTGTTTCTTACTTCTTTAAGTACAAAGTTGCTTGGTTTTGAGTACATTAAGAACGTTTATGTGAATGACTTAGATTTTTCCAGCATATATGAATCATGTAATAGGGGTGCGGTAGACAAATTCTTTAACCACGAGGGTCATTTATTTCGAGAAAATAAACTATGTGTTCATAATTGTTCTATGCGTGAATTGTTAGTTAGAGAAGCACACAGTGGGGGACTAATGAGTCACTTTGGGGTTGCAAAGACTTTAAAGATGTTAATGGAAAATTTTTATTGGCCTAAAATGAAGATTGATGTAGAACGAACTTGTGATCGATGTATAACTTGTAAGCAGACCATGTCTAAAGTTCTACTTGATGAATTGTATACTCCTTTACCCGTTCATAGTGAACCTTGGGTTGATATCTCTATGGATTTTGTTTTAGGTTTACCTAAGACTAAAAGGGATTGGGAATCAATATTTGTAGTAGTCGATAGGTTTTCTAAGATGGCGCATTTCATTCCATGTCATAAAATCGAGATGCCACTAACATAGTTGATTTGTTCTTTAAGGAAATAGTGTGTTTACACGGGGTTCCTAAGAGTATAGCGTAGGATAAAGATGTTAAATTTCTTAGTCACTTTTGACGGGTTTTGTGGGGTAAGTTAGGCACAAAATTATTGTTTTCTACTATATGTCAACCACAAACCGATAGGCAAATCGAAGTAGTCAATAGGACAATGATTCAATTGTTGCACACTATGAATATAAAAATTTGAAAAGCTGAAAGAATGCTTACCTTTCGTTGAGTTTGCATTTAATAGAGCTATACATTCTACTACTTCATGTTCACAGTTTGAAATTGTTTATGATTTTAATACACTAAGGCCATTGAATTCAATTCATTTACCTGTGAGTGAACGTGGAAGTTTAGATGGGATAAAGACGGCCGAGACGGTAAAATCACGCCATGAGAAGGTGATATTGCAGATTGAAAACAAAAACAAACATTATGCGTTACGAGCTAATAAGGGTCAAAAGAGCGTTTCATTTGAACCCGATGATTTGGTTTGAGTATATTTGAGAAATGAATGCTTTCCAGAGTAAAGGAAACCGAAGTTGCAGCCATGGGGATATGGGCTGTTTCAAGTTCTCAAGAAAATCAATGACAATGTATATAAACTGGATCTTTTTTGTGAGTATAATGTTTTGGCTACTTTTAATGTATCTGATCTTTCTCTTGTTCTTTGATGCAGGTACAGATTCGAGGATGAATCCTTTTGAAGAGGGAGAGAATGATGTGAGCACGGAGTCAAGTGCGTCAAAATTAAGTTGGGGGAAATGATCCATTGATTATCGAGGGATGTCCGATGACACGGTGGAGATCAAAGCGGTTGAAAGAGGAGATGAGATTGCTTGCTCAAATTATGGTGGATGAAATTTCGAACTTAACAAGCCAAGGAACAAGTTTCATGTTGGGCTCGGAAGAAGAAACCAAATAGATCAACTAGGTTCAAGCAGCGAACAAGCAGTGTGGATGAAAACATGCATAACTTTCAACTCGGGTGTCGAATTTCCGTCTATGAGTATAATCCGGAAACCACACGAAATTTTGCACAAGAAAAAAGGAGAGTCAAATTTATTATCATGCGACCGCATAGTAGAAAACACCATGCGACCGCATGGAGTCATTCAGGGAATTCCAGGAGCAAGTTCAGATGAACCATGCAACCACATCCAATTCTACCATGAGGACACATAGGAAAAACGAGGCGATATTTTTCTTTTTTTGCGGATTTCCTAATTACAATAGAATTATATTCTTACCATTATTTTGTAATTTTTGGAATATTATGCACGGTTTTAGCTTGATTTTAGGGCTAGTATAAATATGATTTTTCATTTTTCATTGGAACAAAAACACATTATTGAGAATTATTTTGCGAGGCAATTTGCTTTCAATCAATTGTTCTTCGTTGGACAATTTGTGAACTTATCAAGAATAGTTCTTGTGGCGTTCAAATCAACCGGGTGAGATTCCCAAATAATCAATCAAAATAGTCTAACTTTCGATTACGTTTTGCTGGTTATTTTGATTCGTTATTTTTCGAATCAAATCCAAAACTTTGGTTCTTTAACTTTCTTGGGTTCGATTTCAATCTATTTGTGGGCTTAGTAGTTCTTCGCAACGTGGGTTCACATCAATCTTTAAATTCGATTTATGTTTACTAAAATTGATCGAGGGCTGTGGCACCTACAAGTAAAGGGGTGCGAAAATTGGTGTCAAGACGTGTCGTGATTGGAGATTTCGGGTCAAGGTGGAGATGTTGGGATTTATACAAATTTGGGAAATAAAAAAGTCATATTGTGATACTGGAAATCTTAAACCAATAAATTCATTCAAGTGGGACGATGGCACGTAACTCGATGACGACACTGCAACTTCATAGAATAGAGAACGACAAGCCCTATCTTTAAGCTAATATAATGAAGCAAATGATCAACTAGAAGAGCCAGGTTAAGCATTCTCTTTGTATTACCTTATTAAATGTTACGGACCTTTGAGGCCCTCCACCTCACCCATCCACCTCATCTGCCATGTGCCAATCGAACTACTCTGGTGTTACTACTTGGCAGACAAACTGAATTCATATCGGACGAACTGATTCCATTACTCCAAACTGAAGCACTATCTCCCACCCAGTAGAAGAGCCGAACTCACATGCCATTCACAGCGGATGGAAAGACCCGCACTCCATATTCATCATGCCTTACAATTCGCCTCTCCACATCCCCGCCAAGATCTTTTCGGAGATCTCTCCAAAGTCAAATCCCTGACTATTGATGGGACGTGTGACAAGCTACAAAACGATCAACTCAACTGCTATGTCAAACCATTTAATGTTCACCAACCTATGGATTGACGGATTGACACCTATGAAAAGATGGGTCGTCCGGGATCTGAAGCCACATGTCCCATCATCTAACGGTTTACCTCTCCCCTTTTTTAGTATAAATACCCCATACTGGTAAGAGTAAGGGGTTCCCATTCGAATCTTTGCACTAGCCTGTAACTCCAGAGAGCCTTTCATTACATTTACACATTTTCTCAATCACGTCCCGGTGACCACTTTATCATCAGACACCACCTTCCGGGTGAACGAAATACCGACTTGACCGTAGAAGTGCTCGCGGCCGCCTCCACCCCCATCGGAGAAAGCTTCGAGTGACTAACGGTGTGCTACCGTGCGCATGAAGGAGCTTAAATGGAGTTTCGTTCTGTTGACCACGTGTCAGAGCCATTTTTCGAGGTCAATATTAAATATCACTCAATAAAAACCACTATTTCCTTTACAATATTCCAACAACTAAATGATGTTGTTCTACCAAATTTTTTTAAAGTTGATTTATAATTGTCAAGTCAATTATAGTCATCAACAATATGGAACACGATGGGAGATTAAAAAAAATGTTTTATAGAGAGAAAATAGAATAAATATGGTACGCTTGGGCGTTTTAATTTTGTGTAGGGAGAAATTGAGAGGGTGAGGCAAATATTGGATTAAGTGTTTTTTTCTCAAGTACTAAAGGTTTTTTTAACGTAGTTATTAGTGATTTGTCGAACCATGTGTAGTTGTGTTTTTTCTGTTTCAATTATTTTTCTCATTTTTGTTCCTACGTGCATTGAGTGGGATTTTCCCGGGCAAAATTCTCATTGGTGAGATTAAATTTATTAAATGAAAAAAAAAAGTATTTTTTGAATGTTAGTTGTATTCTAAATTTCTAATTTATTGCTTTGGTGGTAATCAATCATCAATTGTCTACAAGTAGGTAAGATTTTCAAAAACAAAAGAAAAGAGAGATAAAATATCTTCTATGATGGACTCGGCAAGTCTTTAACAATTGGATTTCGACGGGTTTATTTTGTGCTTTTTAATATAATTAGAAAAAGAAAAAATATAGGTTAAAAATATGTAAGTTTCCCAAATTTTGGGCCCATTAAAATACGGAACCTTAGGCAAAAAGTTTAAGTGATCTTATACTGGAGTCGACTATGTCTCTAAACTTTAATGAATATTCAAATGTGGTATGGTTATAGGTATCTAACACTCAAAAAGTGGGTTTCAGATCTCTAACTTATTTAAATATGTAAATTCAAGTTCCCATCCAATCGAAACAATCAGAGTGGACGTTAAAATAACACGCAATTTTCAAATGATAAAACGCATGAAATAAAAATTAACGAAGCACAACATAATATTGTGTGATTTTAACAGTCACATTGACGATTTCAACAACATGAAGATATAAATTTGCAAATTTAAAACCTCACTTCTGAAGGTAGAGATTTATAATCACTTCACTGTATCACGTGAAGTGGTGAGAAGCTCGATCCTAATTTCCTATCAACATTATTGCACCAATAATAATTTAGTGAAGGTCTAGTGAAAAATTTATCGGACGAATTGTTAAACAATTCAAGTAGGACAAGATTTCAGTAGATTGTCATATATTAGAAAATCAGATGTGAAATTTATGAATGAGGAACAAAATCTGGACCACGGGTTCAGATGGGTGGGTCGATATCTTCAATAATTATTTATGATAATAATGGAATGAGTTATGCTACTGTGACAGGGAATTTTGACAGGATTTGGTCACAAACAACACTTGTCACCAAATCATTGGAAGATGGATTTTTTTAACAAAAAACAGGGGAATCACAGCTCGCCACGTCAGCATTGTCACCAAACCCTGGCTGCCATCCCTGTCACATTAGCTTTATTGTTATGGAATAGCATGTGGCAGCCATTCATCTGACCTGTCAGACAACGAGAAAAATTGATGGGGCATTCGAGTCCACCGCGTGTGAACAGTGATTACTTGGGCACGTTTGGCACCTTTAAATTTACGCGCTGTGATTATACCACTAGGCCATTTCTTGATGCCATTAGAGTGGCTTGTGTGTGGGTTAAAAATACTTGATTATGATTGTAGGCGATTTATAGAGTCATCTTTGATCGTAATTTGACTACTGACCGCATGAATGGATGAATCCCTTCGATGAACTTGTGAAGGAAGATAATTTGTCAAATGATTGGTTTGTCCTATGATGACGTGCTAGAACTTGTAACTCTATTTTCATTGGTCGCTCCTTGATGAGGCAATTCGATGCCTTCAACGAAAAAAACCCATTTGATTCAATAGAGCTCAGCATGCCAATCACAAAATCCTGGCCTAATACCCACCTTTATGCCAAACCTTCTGACATCGAGTAGTGATCGGCTCAGTTTATCTACTTGTAGGTATAAAATATCGTGTATATAAGGTCGAGGTTTAAACGTGAAAAAACTTACAGTGGAAAGCTAAGCACCCAGAGATAGGAATGATGTAGTAATTGATGAAATGCATTGTGGAGTTGAAAATAAGTATAGATACAAATATTTTCAAATATGACAACCTTTCGAACTAATGTTAAATCTGTGGATAAATGATTGTCCTTATACCAGTGTTCTAAAATGCGTAATGCGTAGCGAAGCGTCGAGGTCGAGAATCAAGAATCACAAGTTTAGGCGTGTCAATGCGAAGAATAAACGGCATAATGCGTTTCATATTTTAAGGCATTAAATATATTTTTATATAAAAAAAAAAAAATTACCAAAAAAAAAAAAAAAAAAAAAATTTCTAAAATGCGCGCTTAGGCGTGCCTAGGCGCGCTAATGCGGGCCTAGGCGCGCGAATTTTCGAACAAAAATCGTCAAAAACGCATTTTCCGCGCATTGCACCAATTCGACGCGTTTGGTCCCCGCTTCGCGCCTAGGCGCGCCTAGGCGGCGCATTTTGGCGCCTTTTAGAACACTGCCTTATACTCAAGCCGTTATAAAGCTGATTGACCAATAGGGTCAAGAGCTGACAAGGTTGACTAGGTATCATAATTAATGAACATGAGTGTAAAGGTTCAAGTCAAGATCATAGGATTGAACTTATAAATCTATAATTAATCTAAACAAGTAAAATACAGATAATAATCAATATGAAGGATCAATCTATTGATGCATGGGTTTAATTCACTAGTGGTCATCCAACTTTATACTTGGTGTTACCATGGTCACCTAATTTGACTTTGTTTCACCATGACCAACAAATTTTATATTTATCGTCACAATGACCACCAAATTTCATTTTATTTCATAGAGACTATCTAATTTTATATAACGTTTCACTATGACCATTCAATTTCATATAAGCTCGTGTTTGACACACATTCTTTTAAAAATACATTCTTTCAAAATTCATTTGCAATCATACATTCTTCAATAAAAATATTATTTTTCATCACATCCATAATTTTTCCTTACTTTTTAACTACATATTTCCCATTATATCACTATTTAAAGTACATTTTTTTTCCTCAATAATATCTAACAAATACACCCTAGCATTTCATCATGACCACTCAACTTTATTTTTTTTTTACCATTTTCATTAATTTTAAAAGGGGTAAAACAACAATTTTGCATTATATATAAAATAAATTTAAAATAAAAAATCATTTTAAAAAAACAAAACAAAACAAAATAAAATAAAAACTTATTTAAAAAAACGTTTTAAAAATGAAATAAAAACTTATTTTAAAAAAAAATTACTTAGAAAAATAAAATAAAATAAAAATTTATTTAAAAAAATATTCTCTAAAAATAAAATAAAATAAAAAATTATTTTAAAATAAACGTTTTAAGTTTGTTTGTTTAAACTAATTTTTTTAAAAGTTTATTTTATATATATAATGCAAATTTACCGTTTTACTCATTTTAAAATTAATGAAAATGGTGGTCATGATGAAATGTTATATGAAATTGAGTGGTCGTAGTGAAACGTTATATAAAATTGGATGATCATGGTGAAATAAAATCAATTTGGATGGTTATGATGATACTAAGTATAAAGTCGAGTGACTATGGTAAAATAAAATCAAATTGGAGGCCATGGTGACACCAAATATAAAGTTGGATGACCACCAGTGAATTTAACCCATGATGCACCAATCCAAACATAAATCACTAGATTGCCCATCTAGATGTATATAAGGAAGATCGGTCTGGACGAGTTTACATCTATAACAACATTTACGATCAAGGCTATCTACCTTTAATACCTCTATTGTAAACGTAAACCTTGATAATAAATGTATACAATATGTCTTCAACTTGTCGAGTATTTAAGGCATTATATCATGCACAATATGGTGGAAGTCATATGCTGCACAACTAAGCATTACAAGGATAATAACAATTAACTCACCATAATAGTAGTCGCAATACGAATATAAGAGCTCTTGATGCTGGTAGGATTGGAGTTAGCGCAATCTGATTCAGTCTGATTTTGAAGGGAATCAAATCAATATAACCGAATCAAATATCAATGGTGATAAGTGTGAATTTGCACACTTATTAGAGCCGTTAAATGGAAGAAGCATTGATAAATTGAGCGAATTTCTACTGATAATTGTGATTATTTTGTTTTATATAGGTGAACCCCGCATTGAAAGGAAAACAAGCAAAATGAAAGAGATTCAAGCTTAATTAAAAAGCCAAGTTCATCATCAAAATGAAGGAATCAAAAAGTTGAGGTCCAAAATGTCTCTAATCAAAGTTGAGGGACTAACTATGAAAATTATCCTGAGGACCTCATGTGCAATTTGTGATTTCATCAAAAGTGCACACCCGCGCACTTCACTTCTGGAATGGTGCGTACCTGCGCACTTTTAGTGCGTACCCGCGCACCTGTGCGTTAAAAATTCCCGAAAATCAGAAATCTTGTGGGCATTTTGGGCTTTTCCTTATGTTCGGTTTTTGGAGTATTTAAAGAGCAAATCTCATGACTCAAACCCTAGGAGAGAGTTTGTAGAGTTTTTAGATAGAGTTTGAGAGTTTTTTCTCTCTTTTCTTCTTCTTCCATTTTCTTTTCTTTTCTTTCTTTCTTCCTTCATTTTCTCTTCTCTTCCTTTTTCTTTTCGTTTTTGCTTGGTATTTTGGAAATTAAATCAAAGAGTACAAGGAGATTCAATCAAAGATTTGGAGAAGTATTTGGGAAAATCAAAGCCAAGCTCAAAAAATGGGTTTTATCTATACCTTTATTTTTCTCACTTATTTTGATATAGTTGTAATGTATTTGTATAAACATTCTCCTTTTAATCATATGTATAAAATGTGCTAGTTGATTTTGTTGAGATTTATGGTAGTAGCTTGACCTAACCTTGATTAATTTCTATATTTGCCCTTTGATTTTAAGTTGCTTATTCTTATGTGTTTTTATTATTGTTTTCCATGCATTTTCATTTATGTGGCCAATAGATGATTGTGTTTAGTGATTTGTACATCGTTCGAGAGAAGATTGTGCATTTTAGACCAAATAGTAGGAACCCTAGGTTTGTGTAATGGATAGAGATATACCATTAGCCCTAGGTGACCTAATGAGCAATTTTCACAATGATTGAATACAATTGTTTGGTTGTAATCGACATAGAGATATAGTAGGTTAAATCAATTAATTAGGGTTAATTTCACTCGAGAGAGGTAATTGACTAAAATTGAAAGATCGGGTCTAACATAGTAAATGAGTAATTCATTAATTGGTTTGTAGAGAAATTAATTAGGCGATGGTTAAACGAAACCATGAATCCCAACCACGTTCTTTCTCCGAAATTTTCAAGTATTTGTGTTTCTCTTATTTTGTAGGTTTTTAGTTTATTTACCGCTTTCCAAATCTCATATTTAATTTTGTGTGTTTCATTTGATTGTTAGAATTAAATTGATTAAAGTCGTGTAATTTAAAGTAACATTTCTCGAGGGATCGACAATCCGGACTCAAAAAGTTCACTTTATTACTTGTACGCGACCCGTGCACTTGCAGTATATTTTCAAGTGAACAAATGTGAATCTTAGAAATGAAACCATTGATTTCATATTCAACTATAGAATCGAACTGAAATCAAACCAATTGATTTCGGTCCAATTTTTTTATATTTAAAAGGGAAATTGCAGCCACGGTACCAAACCTTTCACATTTTTGCAGACTTTACCCAAACATTTCACTTGTGCCACCAACGTTACCAAACTTTTAAACAATTCGCACCCGGAGTCCAAATTGACAGAAACCGTTAGTTTGATTGTTAGTTGACCAATAGTTAAATGTTTGACCAATTGTTGACCAATTTAAGGGTAAATATGTAACTTTACATTTTTCATATGAAAAAATTAAAAAAAAAAGAATTAAATTAAAAAAACCCTAAACTACTGTTCATCTTCTTCTCCCTACCCCACCCCACCCCACCCCCACCAACACCCACACCCCAATAATCTTCTTCTACACCCACCCCACTCCGGCACCCCCATAGCCTTTATTTCCATAGCGTGAACCTCCACTGCCACCGTCACCCCCTCCATAGCCATCCTCAAAACCAGAAACACCTTTATATCCACCATAACTCTCACCAGGCCCACCATATTCGCCACCTAAATCATAGCCTTTACCATAGCTTCCCACATAACGTCTGGAATATTCCAATGAAAGATCCTTTCTAAAACCTCCATAACCATCCGTACCACATCCACTGTAAACACCAAGTTCACTTCCAACATATCCACCATAACTGCTACCTCTACCTCTGTATGCTCCGCCGATCTATAAGAACCTGCACTAAAATCGCTTCCACCAAATCCATCGTAAGTATCTCTAAATCTAGCTCTTGAGTTACTCAGCCGTTTAGATGGTGGTGGAGGTGGAGGTGGAGGTGGAGGTGGAGGTGGAGGGTTTGGCTTCTTATCCAATCATGATTATGAGGGTGGGTTCCCAAGAGCAGTACTTATTACTGGGCATGGTGAAAGGGGGATTGTAGTCCGGATTTCACGGTGCAAAGAGACGAGTTTGATAGGGATTGGACATTATTTTGCCATACACTAGTTTGATAAGGCGGTGGGGTTGGGGGTGGGTGTAGAAGAAGATGATTGGGGGGGAAGGGCGGGAGGGAGGGGGAAGATGAACAGTAGATTAGGGTTTTTTTTAAATTTAATTCTTTTATTTTAATTTCTTGTTCATATGAAAAATGTAAAGTTACATATTTACCCTTTAAAATTTGGTAAGACATTTAATTATTGGTCAATTAACGGTCAAACTAACGATTTTTGTCAATTTGAACTCCAGGTGTGAATTATTTAAATGTTTGGTACCGTTGATGGCACAAATGAAAGGTTTGGGCAAAGTCTGCAAAAATGTAAAAGGTTTGGTATCGTGACTGCAATTTTTCCAATTTAAAATTATAAAAATAAAGTACGAAATTACTTGTCAAATTGAAAATAGACAAAAATAGAGTATTAAACAACTTTTCATTCTTATAATCTTACAATACAAAAAATAAGTAAACAAGGCAACAAACAAAAATTTACTCTGAAGCTCAAGATCAACTCATAAAAGAAAAAAAAAAATGGATTCTTAATGCAACATAAATGATAAAATTTGGACCCAAAATTAATACAAAAACTTTTTGAGCCCCTGTTTTTTGGTTTAATAGATTTTGAAATAGTGATTTTTTGGAGATTGTGTGATTAAAAAGTAGAAAAAAATTGTATTTACATGTAAATTTATTTTATTAGAAAAAAGTATGGTTGAAATGAGTTTTTGAACAAAAAAAAAAAGGAGTTTTGAGAAAATGGGGCTCAAACAAATGAATATATATTAAAAATACATGTATTTATAACCCGATTATTTTTAGTAATCCTCAATGATCTTGACTTTTGATGGTCGATCATTTTGAAAATAATGAGAAATTTGAGTTTTTTTGAAATATTGAACTAAAAATATATCTTTTCCGTATTGGATTGTATTAAAGTTATAAATTTGTAAAGTATTTATAAAATTATTTGATTTTGAATTTGAATTTTGATTACCAGTTAGATTATACTACAAAGGAAAGAAAAAGTGTATGGAAAATGAAATTTTGATGTGAAATAATTTTGGTGTCTAATGTTTAGAGATGTGGTACATCTTGATGAAATGCACTAGCAAAAAGAAAAAGAAAAAGAAAAAAATCGAGAGAATCGAATTCACTATTGGTTCTCAAGATGGTACTGAAAATTAGATCTAAATGTTTGATTCTCGATGCATGATCTCGAATTGATTGATTCTATCTGGCTCCGATCCGGTTCCGCCGATTATGGAAAAAAAAAATGTCCACTTCTAGGTGTAGTGGTAGGGAGATGTTAAAGTTCTTGCATTATAAATGCCAATTACTTATCTTTGGCTACTAAACGAAAGATGTACTTTTTTTTGCAATAATTATCTTGTTATAAAATAAAATTTTCGAACTAATCGTTGGGACAATAACCTTACTCGTTCTTTTAAGTTTCCAATTGACTACATAAATTATCAGTGCCTTCCTAAGGCATGCATAGCCTTTGGATCGTCCATATTTTTAGATCGACTAAAACATTTCTTTTTATAGTTACTTACAAAATACAAGTTATATTTTGTGACAAATTCTTTAGGTATCCCAATTTTTACAAGTATGACAACCATATCCCAAATTTAGTATTGTAATCCCAATAGCCCACATAATGAAAAACCTGCATTTAGAGGTCTGAACGTTAAATGATCACGTGAATGTCAAACATAAAAGGTAATATTATCTAAAAAAAGAGCTATATCTAGCCCTTGTGTCACGACTGCAACTTTACTTAAGCCCCGTGACCCTATCGCAGCCGCAGTTTGCCCAACTTCGACCGCACATTGTAAATATTTCATTTAATTGTAAAATAGTTGGAAATTAGAAAATTTTAGTACGATTTTAGAGATTTTAAACGTCTACTCCCGTCAAATGAGTTTTTTTTGCTAAATCTATTATAAAGGGTATTAAGTCTTTCAAACATCTTTCAAGATTTCTAGTGTTCGCCCCCTACACTAGCCATTGTAATTTCATGCTTTCATCTATTGTAATTTCTAACTTTTAAACAATCAATGATCAAGTTATGTTCAATGCATTTCAATTTCATGTTCTAAGTTTTCTTTAAATTGTGATCAAATTTCATTTCGTCCCGAAACGATCGAGAGAAGGCAGAAGGTAGTCTAACGGAGTAGATTACTGCCGCACGGTGTCCCCTTCTGTGCTAAGAAGAAAGGTAACTCGTGAAAGTTGGTATCAGAACTGCGGCTCAAGACCCTCGATAAGAAAGTTATGGACCCAATGGAATTGAACACCACAGAGGTGGTAGATCCTCAAAAGAGGAACACAAAATAGCGCGTGGATGCGCTTGAGATGACAACTGTTAGGTTGTGCTATGCCGGGGAGAGTATCGACGAAAGATTCGAGGTGGTGGAGGTGGAGATTCGTGAATTAAACACCCAACTGGGTAAAAGCCGAATGGCTTGCACAACAATGAATGAAGTTGTTACTATCATACCTGAACTGTAGGATGAGATGGGAGTGTTGAGAGCTCAGTTACTAGTGCTTCAATGCGTGGTTGGAAATGGGCAAGCCCCCGCACAAGAGTCTGTGCATAAGCTCAGAATTCCAGAACTGTGTACCTACGGAGGGGCACGCGATGCTAAAGAAGTTGAGAACTTCTTGTTTGATATGGAACTATACTTTCTTGCGGCTTCGATTCAAGACGAACTGAGAAATGTTACAACAGCTACCATGTATCTAGATGGAGTTGCAAAACTATGGTGGCGGACGAAGTATGCTGATATTTAGGCCAACAAGATCTGAATAGAATCTTGGGATCTTCTTAAGGAAGCAATCAGATCTCAGTTTTTTCCAGAGAATGTAGAATATGAGTCACGTCGGGCCTTACGAGAACTGAAACACACAAGCTCCATCAGGGAGTATGTGAAAGCCTTTTCAGGACATATGCTGAATATTCGAGATATGTCAGAAAACGATAAGCTGTTCACATTCATGGAAGGATTGGAACCGTGGACACGCATGGAACTTCATAGACAGAAGATCACTTATTTAAGAGCAGCTATGGGAGCTGCTGAATGTTTGAGTGACTATCAATCAGAATCAAGAGAGGATTGACCTTCGGGAAATAGTTAGTCTATTGGATGTGGAAATTGATCTCATAGACCCAACTCGAGCTCAAATGGGAGAGATCGTTACTCTCAGAATCGAGGAGGAGCCTATCAAGCCAACCGTCAGAGTAACAATTGGAAACAAGGAAAAGCAAAGGAGGGCAGATCTGATGCTAGTCCTAAATTGAAGTGCTTTTTATGTGAAGGACCACATCGGGTGGTAGAGTGTCTTCAGAAACGGATAGTGAATGCATATTTCCAACTAACAAGTGACAGGACCAAATCAATGCAAGATACCCCACAAGCTAGCTGTCATGGCTAGACTGACTTCAAAGAAGATGAGGATGTAGTTGGTGTTCTCACATCGGTGCAATACACTATCGTACCAGTTGCTAAAAGGGAAGATGGTCCCTCGAAAGAGCCAAAAATGGAAGAATCGAAGGCTTACAATTGTAGGGCGAAAGACCTAATGTACATTGATGTGAAGATCAATGGGAAGCCAATGTTAAAGCAATCAATTTCGCTGCTCAACCAATAGCGGGATTAGCGAAATCTGTGTCGATCAAAATAGGTCTCTTCGAAGGAAAGACGAACTTGTCGTCAGTTCAGATGGATGATTTCAAGCTCATTCTGGGATTGGAATTTCTTCGGGATACAAGAACAGCAGTGTTGCCGCATTCCGACTCGTTAATAATGATGGGTAGTAAATCATGCATTATACCCATACAAGTTTGGAAAACATGCGAGAAGGGTATCCCGGCCATGCAATATAGTAAGGGTTTCAAGAGGAATAAACGCTCGTTTTTGTGCACTCTTCGATTAGAAGAGATCGAAGAGGCGACTGATCTGATTCCAAAACCTATGAGAAGTCTTGTTAAGAAATTTGAGGACATCAATCCGAACAAGTTACCAAAGAAATTGCCACCAAGGAGGGCAATTGATATAGAGATTGAACTTGTTCTGGGTGCCAAACCGTCCACCAGGGCACCATACCGTATGTCTCAGCCGGAGCATGAAGAGCTTCGGAAACAATTGGGAGAAATGTTGGGAAGTGAGACTACTGTGGAGTGCACTTCCGTACTACAACGTGTATACTACTGGCCTCAAAGGCGGGGTGACAATTCAAGTTATGTGAAAACTTGTCTTGGTTGTCCGCAAGATATGACAGATCATCAGGAAAAGGCAGGTTGACGGGAGCCCCTTTCCGTCCCAAACACACCATTCGATAGTGTGTCGATGAACTACATTAGTGGATTGCCAAAAGTTGGAGACTTTGGCACTATTATCGCTGTGCTAAACGGCTTATCTAAATATACAAATTTCACCACAGCGCCCAAGTATGTATCAGCTGAAAAGATAGCTCAACTCTTCTTTAAACATATTGTTAAATACTGGGGACTGCTTAAGAACATCGTCAGTGATCGGGATTCTCGGTTTACTGGCATACTTTGGACCAAGTTATTCAAACTTCTTGGTTCAACTTTGAGCATGGGTTTAAGTTTTCATCCACAATCTGATGGACATATGGAACGTTTTAATGCTATGCTGGAAGACTATTTTCGGCACCTTATCTCTGCTTCGCAGAAAATTTGGGTGAAACTCCTGGATGCGGCTCAAATGTGTTTCAATGCTCAAAAGAGCTCTTCTCCCAATACGAGTTCCTTCGAGATTACTACTGGCCAGCAATTGTTACTCCCTCATACGAAAGAGATTCTTGGCCATCGAACTACTCGAGCTTCTAGAAACTACCTTCAAGAGTAGTTGGTCAATGGAGCGGATGCAACAACGAGGAGAATAACTGGGCAAATGGAAAAGACCTTGAAGCCTTTAAACCATCAAGCATATCATTCATTAAGGGCTCCGAGGACGTCGCTAAAGCAAATGAGGGAGAATGTCACAGACTGTAACTTTACTTAAGCCCCGCGACCCTATCACAGCCATAGTTTGCCCAACTTCGACCGCACATTGTAAATATTTCATTTAATTGTAAAATAGTTGGAAATTAGAAAATTTTAGTATGATTCGAGAGACTTTAAATGTCTACTCCCGCCAGATGGATTTTTGTTGCTAAGTCTATTATAGGGGGTGTCAGTCTTTCAAACATCTTTCAAACTTTCTAGTGTTCACTCCCTGCACTAGTCATTGTAATTTCCTGCTTTCGTCTATTGTAATTTTTAGTTTTCAAGCAATCAATGATCAAGTTATGTTCAATGTATTTCAATTTCATGTTGTAAGTTTTCTTTAAATTGTGATCAAATTTCCTTTCGTCCCGAAACGGCTGAGAGAAGGCGGAATGTAGTCTAGCAGAGCAGACTACTGCCACACGGTATCCCTTTCTGTGCTAAGAAAAAAGGAAACCCGTGAAACCTTGTCTGGAAGCCATTTTCAGTAGATTTTTAGTAAAATTCTACCCGTTATTTTTACTAACATGTAATTTGCTTGATGTCGAGTCAATAATGACTGTTGTATAGGGATCCATGTACTATTTCAACTGTACAAATTATTTTTAAAATTCAGTAAACATCGTGACTATCACAGTTTGGTCTATACAATTTACTTATTTTTATATATGAAAGAAGATCCTTAAAATTAGATACTCCTTGGGTGTTAGAAATATTTCCTAGTTGAATTAGCTTGGATGATTAATTTAATATTATTTCACAAAGGCATATCAAATACATGATTAGTTATCTGTCAAATCTATCAAATATCAAATGATAAAGGCCAAAATTAAAGATAGAGAGAATAAAAAGATGCCAGATAGTTATGGATCACTGAATAATGGGCCCATGAAAGTAAATTTTGATGGATGATGCGAAACTGAGGTGGGAATCTTGTTTATTGGGCCCACCAAATGGGGCCACTTTTGTCCCTCTTATGACCAACACACATTTCAAACTTGTGTAGTACTCTATTTTATTTGCATTTTTCATGACCTCATCATAGTTAAAAGAATTTATAAATTCAATTAAAAATAAATATTAATCTTTATTAACATATTCATAATTACTATAAATTATAAGACACCCATTTCGTGGTACCAAAGACTACTTTTCTTCTATTTCATTTATAAATTTATTAAATGGAGGCATGAAAGAATTTATAATCTGTTTAATTTATGAATAGATAGAATTGAGTGGTTGATAAGTGAATAGTACATTTAAGTTCATTGAAATTCAGAAAAAATATCACGTTTGTTGGGTAACTAATTAACACATAATGGTTTGAGTTATTTTCTTACATGGAATTCCAAGGTCCAATATGGTATAAGAGTAGATAAAAATCGTAGTTCAAGTTTTATTGTCATCTATTTAAATGAGCTGTACACGTGAAAACATAAATATAGCCTACATGTAAATGACACGTTGATGATAAAAGTAAAAGATAAATATGTATGTCATCTACACTAACTTAAGTTTTAGATCAACTCGTTTACTAAGATATCAGAGTTTTAGTATCACCGATATACAATTAATAAAACTATGAATGTTTTAGGATTTGATTGAAAATAATTGTGAGTAGGAATGTTAAAGACAATATTTAAGGAATAATTACATTCACGCCACATTTTTTATTTGTTGCACAACACTTTAATTGCTCTTATGTCCCTAGTCATTGCTTATTGTAGAATTTATCTTCTCAACTCTTTTCGTGGAATTATTTCATTCAACTTTCTATTAATTAACATATCTCGTTCTTGACGATGACTTCTATCAAAATGTTCTGTTTGCATACCTTAAAATGGGGGAGGGGAATTTCACATAATCTTTACAGGTGCTGCGTTGGAGCACTTGATCGACAGTTTTTTCTTTTTCTTTTTCACTTTTTTTGGTTTGCTAACTTTTAATTAAAAAATAACAATTGTCATATGTAAGGAATTTGTGAAAGAAACCCTGTACGTGTAGCATAGTTGTAAATCTTTTGCAGAGACCGTACGTTTAGGTTAAACACATTGTGCATGAATGTCAAGTTTTCAAAGGGGTGGGAGATTTGATGGCCTAACCTAATTAACTTGACTATTTAATAATTATTCTCGTTTTGATATTATTTAAATTAATGATTCGCAAATATCGCTCGTCTTCTTTCCAAATGGAAATTAATTAAGAAAGCTAATATTTTATTTTAATTATTTCCCTCGAATTCAGGGGACGGGACTGTCCGATTATTTATTTTTTAAAAAAAGGTTCAAATTCAATATATTCTAAATTAAAAAAAAAAAAAAAATTAAGGTAGGGTCGAGCTATGTAGGTTCTGTGTACTGTGAATCAAATTATCAAATGAACATGCATTAATTTGGGAGGTCACCATGTGCAATGTCTTTTTAAGTGAAATTAGGTACAATTTTCTGACCAATCAACCCAATAATTTAGTTACAAGCAACAAATATCAATAAATAAAATCAAAATCGTACTTTTTTTTTTTAAATTTAATGATTTAATTATATTAGGTTTAGCTCGTGAAGGTACTGCAAAATGTTTATTTAGTACATATACAATATCATTATTTCATAGGATATCTTATACCTTATTGTATACAAATAAAATAAGTGTAATTGTCTAGAGTTACATTTGAAAGTGACTAGCCTACAACTCTTGAAGTAAATGCTATCACAATAATTGTTGGACATAGAGTGAGTTAGTTTGCTAAAAACAAGATGCTATTCAATTCTATTAATATCTTCAACAACTCGAGGGGTCAAGCTTACCGGTGTGAATTGCGATGGTTTCACTTTTCTAAGAATAAAATTATTAAAAAGAGTGCCCTGAGAGCTACAAATTGGACATCGGAGCTCCACATTACTCGTTTAGAGCAAAATACAGACTCAAGAGTTTTATCGTATTCTATTTACACTACTCAAAACTCAATTCGGAAGGCAATTATATTGTACGAAGCCACATTTCCTTCAACAAAAACACATGCCTAATTAATGCTAAATGCTACCCCAATTGGTAAAAGTGGAAAATTTACCGCTAATTTTAACGTGTGAACAAACGTGTGTTTTATTTTTCTTGTCACACGTGCTCAAGCAACTGTGAAGGAGCAAAATAATTGAAAATGGAGGAAAATCACATTTCCAATGGTTTGACAGTTCATTTTATTCGTGCTATTTTAGAACAGACAACCCCAAATTGTTTTCTAACACAATGAACATTTGTGATATTGTTATAAATTCAAGTGATTAATAGAATAAGAAAAATACTTTAATTACCAATTTAAAATTTCTTACAAACTTGAGAAATACTTCTTGAAGGATCATCTAAAATTACGCTGTCGGATAAAAGATTCAATTTGGGTGAGCCATAATCATTAAAGTTCAGACCCAGATAAAAGAGATCCCACTTATTTTGGCTCGTATTCATGTCTTCAAATCTTCGATTAAAGAATGTGGGCCCAATTTCTAAAAGAAAGCAAATTGTTGTCTACTTTATATATTTCTCCATATTCCAATTTGCATAGGTAGATGAAACGGACAAAACCCAGCATAAATGTAATGGTCCGATATTATGGAAATGGGACCCGACATGTGAAACCTTAACTTTACGGGTCCTGTCCGTATGCTTGGGACACATTTTTGTCCGTCCATCACTTTTGAAGTTCACGATGCTTCCTTTACATTGACAAACCCTTTATTTACAACCCAATAGGTAATTTTATATTCCTTTTCTTTTAAAAAGATAACATAAAATACAATTGTATAGACACGATCTCACGATATTTAAAAGTTGTGAGTTGATGGATGGTTTAGGCTCAATACAATCTACCCTTTAAAAATGTATAGTGAAACTTGTCCACCTCACTTCTGATCGATTCGTAGAGCAGCCTAGTCGCTCGATTTGGTAAAAAGAAGTGCACTATTATTAGTTCTACTTGTAAAGTTTTTATTAATGTTTAACCTACAATTCAACGATATAATTTGCAAATTTAATAATGAGAACATCATTTTCTTTTAATTATAGATTAAAAAATGAAGGATTGACCAGCTCGAATCGATTAACCAGCAATATTAACATGTTCCGCGGCCAATTGGTGAACTTTCTGAAGATGATGTGAGCTAGGCTCAGACCATATATTATTGATGACAATATGGATGGTTTGGTCAATCCAACCATTTTGACACCTAAGTTTAGAGCAAACAAGTTTACTATATATATATACACACACATATGTTTGGTATATTAAATTGGACAGTGAATAGTAATTAATGAAGAAAAATTCTTATTTATTATATTATCTAACTTGATGTACGGTTCAATTTTGTCTAATAACAAATTTTTTACTCGATAATCGATGATAAGTGAAAACCCAACTAGGTATAATGATTGTATGGCATAACTTGAAAAGAAATGGTGGAAGAATTCATAGTTGATCACTTTGTGGTTGGTGCATATATACATTATTACCTCCACTAATATCAACACCAATGGCTGTACTATACTAATTTTTTTAAGTACAATGCAGATTGCAAAAGTGGAACCATATAGTGGAATCCCAACTCCCATCTTAAGTGTCATCATTATGCCTTGCCTTTACAAAAAATTCTTTTATTACGCCAACGTTAATCAACAAGAACCCAATATGAATTGTCTCATAAGATTTCATCTTTTTCTCTCACACACAGAGACACGAACTTGTGAGTGTGTGTTAGAGTTAGAGTGAGACTGACAGTACTGAGAGATTCTAGCAAACAAAAGTCGGGTGGGAAGCCATTAGAACTTGCACTACTTGAAAAATTGCTTTTCTTTGTGGAAGTGGAAAAGAATAGGATTCGAGGATATGCTAAATTGGACCAACAAATTACACAAATGATGGTTGGAGTTGGGATTTGGGGATCAACTCACTTTTTTCTTTTTCTCCAACCCCCTTTTATTTTTCTTAAGCAGCATTTAAAATTTCTTTGCGACTTTTGTAGCTGCAAAGTGTTTTGATAATTATATCCACTTATTTTATTTCAAAAAGTTAAATAATGATTTTTTACTTGTATCAAGATGATTTACCTAAATGGGAAGATGATTTCCGTAGGGCACAATTGTTTAGCAATTGAATTTGTTACATTTTAAACTTGTTCATCTACACGTTAACTTTGAGTTAGGTTACAAATTTATTTATTAAAATGTTGTCATCAACACATATTTGGAACTATATTGTGCTAAATATTTATATATGAGGTAAGCAATCAACCATGTATAAAGTAAGCAAGACATTTAAACTACATGTAATAAACATAAAACTTATATATAAATCACAAAATGTCAAATAAATACATGTGATCGCACAACCACTAGATATGAGAAGAGCATTACATAGATATTGTTCGACAATTTGATTAAGTCACTAAGTCACCATTATAATTAACTAAACATATATAGACGCAATTTCTTAATATTCTAGTGTTCCTTGTTTCATTTCCTCGTCAAAATTCTGATTAGATAGCTGTAGGCCAGAGGATGTGACTTATCTAGAATTTCAATTGCAATATAATGACAATGACTAAGAAATGTTCTCATTAAACGACACATTTTCCCAGCCTCACTTGTATATTTTTCGAAATGCATCACTTCTATATGCATTACTTCGATATGTTTAATATTTTGTAAAAAGTTATGTTGTGAATCCATTTCATAGTTCCAAAAAGTATGTAGTTTTTCAACACGTTTTACAATCAATGCTTTCCTAGCGTCTCCTCTAAGGCTGCTAAATGTGTATATAGATCCGGCATCTTTGATTAAGCACAAAAAAAGTGGAAACAAGTCACATTGAATTACATAACCTAATCAAAACCTACACCACTCATGAACGTAGAAAATTTGGTATTTTAAATACTTTCAAAATATTTTTCAATTTTCAAAAATTCGAGAGCATTACAAAAATTAACTCTCACTAGACGAATACCACTTAATAAACATTCTTGATTTTATAAAAAAACTTTCAGAATTAAATAAGTTAAAAAAATATTTTTAATGCTTTTTACAAAACTATTTTAAATCATTAAATGCAAAAAAAAAAAAAAAAAAAAAGAAAAAGTAACAATCTGAAAAATATTTTAATTGCACATAATAATCAAGAATATTATAGGGACCAATTTGAAATTTCCAAAATTGCGATTGGGTTTTTTGAATTTTTATAATAAAATATCAGGACGAGTCACGCTCCCAACATACAGACATGAAGCGTGCCACACACTTGCAACATCTTATGCCATTTTTTTTGATTGATCATTCCAACTAATTTTGTCGTTTTGAGTTCAATTGTGTAGTCAGATTTTACAATATAAATTTTTAAGGCTGCATTTGGAACACCAACATATCTGGCTGAGAGTGGGATTAAAATTTTGTTGCCATTCATCATCTTCTAAAACATGCAAAAATTTCAAAATTTCAACCAAATTTCGAGAAGCCATAACTTTTTCATTTCAAGACCAAAATTAATCATTAAATGAAAAGCATGAAACGAAGTATAAAGTAAATTATCACGTTATGAAATTTCGGGTTGTTAAACTAGGGCTCCATTTTCTCCCAAAATACAGAGCAAAACAACATGATTTCAGACATTTTCTACATATTAACATGAACATATGGTATAAATATCACAAATTTATGTGGAATATATCATAACTTGCCATTAAAGGTGCTCAAGTTGAAAGAAAAATGACACACATGTATTTTCATCACATTAAACCATTTTTAGTATGTCATTAAGCAAGAAAACAACCCACTTAGTCTCTAATACCACTGTAAAATGTACTACCCCGCTTTTAACCAAGTTTGAAGTCTTAGAACTTAGATTTCCCAAGAAACGAGTGGTTGAATTACTTTTCTTTTTGTCCACAATCCTAGAACCGAATTTGAGATATTATTGAAGCAAAATCAAGTCACCACCCTCATGTATTTTCACTGCCATCTATATACTTGAATTTGCACACTCTGTCTTATGGTTTTGGAGGGTTGGGAGCTATATGGAGTTGTAGATGGTGGGAGGTTGAGTTTCAAATTTAAGCCTCAACTTCCTCAATGTCTGCCTCCAAATTATTTGCATGTAATTCGGGTTGGGTCTACCTAGATGGACGACCCATTTTATATTAACAGAAATAAACTCCCCCTACAAGCTTTCTACTTCTTCTTCATTTGTGAGTGATAGTTCATTGATTTATTGGTCCATTAGGTTGTAGACGGGGACCGTCCCCCCCCCCTCCCCCCCCCCCCCCCAACTAATTTTTTTTTAGTTAGAAAAAAAAATTATGTATAAAAAAAAAAAATCATGTGTAATTTTTTTTTTTTTTTTTACGTATTAGCCCGGCCTGTAATCCGGTTATGGATCCGTCCCTGGTTTTAGATCTTTTCATTTTATCCCTTTTAGGGTAATGAAGAGCCTGACAATTTGGCTTCTTGTATTACTCTCTTGTAGTGATAAAGTTGTTGACCTATGATTCAATATAGCTCCACTTGTTTTGATTATAACAAACAATACATTTATATTTCAACAAGTTTTGTTTCTTGAGTTTTTCATGAATATATCTTTTTAAACATTTGAAAACTCAAATCGTCATCTGTTGAAGAACAAGCAATCAAATGAGACTCGAAGAGAACAAGAACAAGAATTTTGAAGAATAAAGTTTAGAAGTAGTTTATCGAAACTTAAATGTAAAGGTATTAACTCATCGATTCATAGCATGTGCACAAAGCTCAAATTATTTTCATAATCCATCACTTGCATAAAAATGCTTTTCATTTATAATATGAAATAGATTTTGAAAAGGCAATTTAAAAAAAAAGTCAACTTTCGATCAACCAAAAATCAACTTTCGGTCAACTGAAAATTCAAACTTTGGTCGACCAAAAATGTAGAATTGGTAAACCGAAATTCCAACCGTTTGATTTCTCAATGGCTATAACACTTTCGGGGTCAACCGAAAGTGACGGTTGGGCTTCCTTTACTCTATAAATATCTATCTCTTCTTGCATTCATTTTCAACAACTTACAAGAGATATTTAGAGAGCTCATTTATTGAAAATCATTGAGTTCACTTGATTCTACATTCTACTTCATTTATTACAAAGAGTTTCTTGTTCAATCAAACCTATTTCATCTTATTTATCAAGAACTCTATTTTGCAAAGAACTTTCACAAACTCATCTATTCTTCATCATTGGTAAAAGTTTTCTTTGCCAACACTTTGATTTAAGTGTAAATCTCTCTTCATATTTAACTTGCATTATTTGTTAAGAGAGATCATTGGTTTGAAAACTTTGATACAAAAATACAAACTATTTCATTATCAATTATTCATCAAAGTTTTCATTATAAACACTTGAACTTTATTATTTGCTATCTATCGAAGTGTTATCCCAACTCTCTAGAAAGTTCCTTCTATTATAAAACTGTCATTTATACTTTAGTGGTTTCGAGAGCTTTGTGAAAACTCGATTGTTTTTAAGGATAAGTGTTCCTTGTTGAAGTCACTTAAGGATAGGTGCTCTTTGTTATAAGTTATCTAAGAATAAGTGTTCCTTGTTGTAAGTCACTTGAAGATCGGTACTCCTTATTTGTAAGTTACCATTATAGTGTATTTGTCTTTGCTCGTGACGGAGAGGTTGGTAACGGGGACGTAGAACACATTGTGTATCGAACCCTATTAAATTGGTTTGTTATCTTTACATTATCGCACTTTACTTTTACGTTACCATTTATATTGTTCTATATTCATGCTTGAATTAAGTTATCGAACTCGCATATTTAATTCTAGTATTATACTTTGCATTCATATCTTGTGTATTGTATTGTTTTGAAACTAAGTGTCGAAAAAGTTTCAAAAACCAATTCACCCCCCTCTTGGTTAGTTATTCTTGGTTTATCAATTGGTATCAGAGCCTAGGTGCACATTTTTAAGATTTCATATCTCGTGTTATGACTCATCTCAATATTGAGGGGCATTCTACAAATCGTCCTCGTTTGTTTAATGATACACATTATAATTATTGGAAAATTAGAATGATGATTTATATTCAATCAATTGATTATAATGTTTGGGATGTTATTGAATTTGATCCTCATAAGCTTACTAAGGTTATTAAAGTTGATAGAAATCCGGACCAAATTATTCCAAAACCTAAAGAAGAATATGATGAGGATGATAAAAGAAAATTGTTATTGAATGCAAAAAACAAAAATATTCTTTATTGTGCTTTAAACATAAATGAATTTAATCGTATTAGCACACGTGATTCCATATATGAGATTTGACATGCATTAGAAATAACACACATGGGTACAAATAAAGTAAAAGAAACTAAGATAAATCTGTTGTTTAAAAATTTTGAAAACTTCTTTATGAAACAAGATGAACCTATTACTAGCATGATTACTCAATTCACCGATATTGTTAATGGCCTTAAAGGTTTTGATCGAAAATTTACTAATGGTGAACTTGTGAGCAAAATTCTTAGGTCTCTCTCGGAAGATTGAGATTCATTAAAGATGTTGATAGAAAACACTAAAGATGTCAACGCACATCCTTTGTAAGAGTTCTATGGAATCTTGATGACCTATGAGCTAAATCATGCCGAAATAAAGGAAAAATCAAGAAAAGCAAAAGAGGAAGAAAAGAAGGATTCTCATAGAAGGCAAATAGCTTTGAAATCATCAAATGATGAAAAAATCTCAAACTCAAAGTTAACGGCTAAATGTTGAAGCAGTATTTGGAAGGAGAATTCTTGAAAGAGAAATCCTCCATCCTACTAGATGAGCCAGAATAATCATTATTGCAGTCAAGTTAATGACATTGAAGAAGCGCTTTTTGGGAGGCAATCCAAGCAGTTTTTTATTTATTTAATCTATTTTTACGTTTTCGAATAGTCTAATTTATTTTAAGTGTATTTAGGATTCATCATCCCTACCCCATTTCCCTTTAGTTCTTCGTTTTGTTGGTTTATGAGATGTTAGAGTTAAGGAACATTTAAATCAATTTTGACCAAGGAGCCAATGGAAGTAATAAGAAAGCTAGCCGTTGAATTACACGCTATATCAGAGGAGTCTTTTTTTCATTTTCTTCCCCACTCATTTATATGCTGATTTAGGATTTAAGACATTGAGGACAATGTCTACTTTAAGTTTGGTGGTGGAAAACATGAGTTTTCATTTATATATATGTTTTTGTGTGCTTTAATTTAAAAAAAAAATTCCAAAATATTTTCTTTTTGTGTACTTGTCTGAGTTAGTTAGCATGGCTGGCAATGAATAATGTATTAAATCATAAATTGATTTATGAATAGTGAATAAGTTGCATGCTTAAATTAATTTTTACTTTTTCATGTGAAATCTGATATATATTGAGCACGTGAATTAAGTTAAACATTGTGAATGAATGAGTTGAATTCATAATTGGATAGGTTGAAATAGTGGACCATAGATGCTTAATCCAAAATCACAAAATTTTACATTCTTGGACCAAATTTAGAATAGTTTGGGGGATTTCACTGCTGTGGGAAGATATTGAGATAAATGGGGATTCCTTGTATGAAAAGAAAAAAAAATCTTGTGTGGATTGTCTAAAGTCAATAGGATGAAATTGGGTGAAAATCTCAAGTTAGAGGTTGCTTTTCTTAAATTGGTGTTTAATGAGGGACATTGCACTAATCGAGGCAAAAAAGATTATTATTTTATTTAAAAATTTATTTTCGTAGCCTTTATGAGACTCGAGCAATTAAGCTTGCAAGGGTCTCTAAAACCTAATGCCCTATGATCATCTGACTTGGGAGTCATTGGTCGAAAGCTTGTTACATGGGTCATTTAGAAAGTTTAAGGGTGAGAATGATTCAAATAAAGAAAAAAAATTCAAAATTTTTTTTTTTTACAAAAAATCAAAAAAAAGCAGGTGTATGAAACAGAAGAAGCACCAATTGCCTTGATTATGTCCCAAACGCTCATTTGGGAAAATTGGACTTTTAATAAGGAATTATTAGCCTAATTAAGTTTTAGAGATTTGAGCAATCAAATTATAGAGAATCCTTGTTTATTGACTAGCAATTAGTGAGATTTACCCAAACTAAAGAGGTGAGGAAAGTATAAAATTCAACCTTAGTTCACCCATTTGAAAAGAGAGAAAATAATAAGTTTGGGAGTGTATGAATCTTACGAGTGATGAAGAATGTATTTGACCACTGAGGGTCGGGAATTGAAACAACTTACAAATTCATAAAGCAATGCTTAATTCTTCACACATACACGTCGATTTTACATTGAAAAAGTAGATTTTAATTTTTGTATTGTGATTTTGAAACTGTGATTAGATTAATATTATGATTTCAATCCTGAGATAAAAAGCCAAGTTAGCTTTTTTTTTTTTGTGTGGAAGGAGGGCGGTACCTCCGAGATTTTATTAAAATATCCTCACTTGTGACGGAGGAATACCGTGGTTACAACTTAAATAAACAAAAACAATAAATGAGGAAGTACTACTTCCCTTACAACTCATAATCAACTAATGTCTAAAATGAGATAACTCCCAACGGTCCGTACGCAAGATACCACGAAGAAAAATCGGTATAAGGTGTAAATTAGCATACTCTATAGAGTTCCCACCTGACGCCTCCTTTGCAAGAAAGTCTGCCGCTGAGTTGGCTTCTCGAAACACATGGTTAAGTGTACCATTTACCACACGAAGGAGGGCCGAAATTTCATTCCAAGCTTCTTGAAGACGCCATAGTGAGCATGTTCCTTGCCTTGCCCATTGAACAACTACCTTGGAATCTGATTCCACCATAACATTTTTTAAGCCAAGTTCTTTACAGAGGCGCAACCCATCCTGAAGAGCTCTAACCTCTGCTGCCATATTTGTTGTAATACCATAATACCGTGCAAATCCAACAATGAACCGACCTTTAGAATCTCGTATTATTCCACCACCACCCGCATGGCCTGGATTTCCCTTCGCTGCACCATCCACATTAAGTTTCAAAATCTCGTTTGGTGGTTTTCTCCAAGCTACCATATGACCACATTTTTGTTTAAAACTAGTAATTGGACAGTTAAGTGATTTAAGGCAACGAACATCTCTATCCGAAATTCTCTTCACGTTGGAAATAATGCCCGCACATTGAGCCAAAAACGATGTTACCATCCATATAGCTTTCCTCCAGTGGATGTTTAATCCTTCCAGACGCGCTTCACATCTCGTTTTCCATAGAGCCCAATTAATAGCAATCGGCGCAATACCACGTAAAATACCGATCTGTGAGGTTGAAGATGCTTTCGACCACCATAGAGTCATCCTATTTTTCCAAGAGTGAACATATGGCAAGTCAAGCTCAAGATGAAGTTCAAAATAATCCCAAACCTTATTGGCCAGATCTCCGGTACAAAGCACATGATCAATAGTCTCTTCTGAGGGGGCCGCACAACAAACACATTTAGAAACCAACGGTATCCCAAGAGTTTGGACCACTGCATCCACCGGAATGCAATGTTTGGTTGCTCTCCATGTGACAAAACTCATCCTCTTCGGTACTTTTGGATGCCATAGCCACTTCCTCCAAGGACACGGTGTATTCTTTTTTCGAATAAGTTCCCATGCTGATTTAGTAGAAAACATCCCATTTTTGCTAGGCTTCCATATATAAGAGTCATTTCCTTCCTGAATAGAAATCCCTGAGTTCTCTATATCTGTTGCAAATCTCTCCCCAACAAGCTCGCGTAACCGAACACCATTCCAATGGCCATCCATGAAAAGGTCACGAACTTGTAAACTCTGATCCGTTACCGTAAGACCTGCATCAACTAGACTCTTCTCGCCCATCCAAGTGTCATACCAAAAACTAGAGGAACCATTCCGAATACGAACCAACGAATGTTGTAATATCAATGGCATCACCGATACTACTCCCTTCCAAAATCGAGAATATAAAGGAGAAGATTTTATATTGAAAATAGATTTATTTCTCAAGTATTTAGCTCTAAAGAAATCCGCCCAGAAAGATCCTCCATGTAATAATTTCCAACCGAATCGCATGAGAAGAGATTGTTGGATTTCTGCTAAATCACAGAACCCCAGACCACCCTCATCCACTGGATACCACATTTTCCGCCACGATACCGATTTCCTTCTTTTCTCACCATCGGAGGTATTCCAGTGAAAAGAGGAAAAAATACGATTGATATCTTTGTGTATCCCCTTCGGAAGATTCAAAACCGACATTATATGAATTGGCATACTGCAAAGAACATATTTGATTAGAGTAATTTTACCCCCAAAAGAAAGTAGTCTTCCTTTCCAGCCCGTTAGTTTCTTCTGAATTTTATCAATCAAAGGTTTAAACACAAGCATCTTTAGACGACCTGAATAGAGTGACACCCCAAGATAATAACTTGGCCATTCACCTTCTTTGAACTTTGATAAAGTCAGCAACTTTCTTTTCCTAGCTATATTGATATGTTTTGAGAGAAACATTGAGGATTTATCCAGACTGACCAATTGTCCAGACATAGTTTCATACTTCTTGATATTCTCCAAAATGTTTTCAACAGATTTTTTACCACCATTAGAAAAGATAAGAAGGTCATCAGCATAAAACAGATGACTAATCACCATACCTCCAGAGTGGAAAGGTTGAACTCGATTATTACCAATATCTCGGTTTAACATACGGGATAGAAGTTCTTGTGCCAAAATGAAGAGATATGGGGATAAAGGGTCCCCTTGACGCAAGCCTCGAGAAGGTTTGAAAAAATCTTTGGTCCTGCCATTAAGCATAACTGAATAATAAGGAGAAGAGATGCAATTGTAGATAAGATTTCGCCACTGATCCGAAAACCCAAATTTTTTAAGTACTGTAAGCAGAAAATTCCAGTTCACCCTATCATAAGCTCTGGCCATGTCAATCTTCATAATAGTGTTACCACCAATAATTTTTTTATGTAATCCATGAACCATTTCTTGTGCAATAGAAATGTTATCAAAAATGCTACGACCGCGAAGAAAAGGAGATTGTTCTCGAGAAATTATGTCTTCAAGTAGGGGGCCCATTCTACTCACCATGATTTTAGAAATAATCTTGTAAACAACTGAGCAAAGGCTAATTGGTCTGAATTAGGCAAAACTACTTGAGACATCAACCTTTGGGATGAGGACAATATTGGTGGCCCCGAAAGCCCGAGTTAACGGAAAACCCTCAAAGAATTCTATCGCCACTTTCAAAAGATCCTCCTTGACAATGTCCCAAGCATGCATGAAGAAACTTGCACTGAAACCATCCGGTCCAGGACTACTATCTCCCGGAATAGACCAAAGTGCCAAACGCACTTCCTCCAGGTTAGGCATTTTACATAAGGAAAAGTTATTTTCTGGAGAGATGATTGGTGATATAAGATCAAAGTCATTGTCGTCAAAGCATGTTGGAGACACTGAAAATAGATCTTGGAAAAAGCTAACGGCTCCTTCATGAACCTCCTCCGCCGAATTAAGTACCTCCCCATCTGCAAGAATCATGTGATTGATAATTTGACTTCTCTTCTTATTCTTTACACAAGCATGAAAGAACTTTGTATTAGCGTCCCCTTCTTGTAGCCATTTAATCCGTGACTTTTGTAGCCAAAAGGATTCCTTCCGTTCCAGCCACTTAACATATTCCTGTCTACATTGCAAAAGTTCTGATTCCGAGTCTTTAGAATAATGATTCAAAAGGGAATTTTCAAGATGAATCAGTTTTTCCTCCAAAAAATCCATTTCCTGTTCAATTCTCCCAAAAACCTCCAAATTCCATTTTTGGAGAGCACATTTAAGGGCTTTGAGCTTGTGAGAAAGGCAGACCATAGGAGAACCAGTAACATTCATCTCCCACACTTGTTTAACTAAAGGCAAAAACTTCTCATGTGAACACCACATTCGCAAGAATCTAAACGGCTTGGGGATTTTTTCCATCGTCTGAACCATGCACTGAATAACCATAGGACAGTGATCCGAGGATGCCCTATCCAAATAAGACATAGATACTAATGGAAATTTGTCTTTAAAACTCTGATTCACCAAAATTCTATCTAAGCGAGCCCAAATATGACGTAAACCTTGTCGACCATTACACCAAGAAAACTTTGGACCATCAAAAGGTACCTCAAAAAACCAGAATCATGAATAGTTGTGTTGAAATCTTGTTTAGCTCTCGATGTAGGAATAATGCCACCAATCTTCTCGTCATTAGTTCGAATAGAATTGAAATCACCCCCTATCAACCATGGGAGCCTGTCACACTCTACAGCAGTCATCAGGTCCCATAGCTCCTTTCTATGTTGTTGGAAGCAACTAGCATACACAAATGATGTGAAAACACGAAAATCACCCCAAGAAAGCCATCCCGAAATAATTTGATCCGACAAAATAACTTGCTCAAACGTAACGTCATTGTCCCAAAACAACCATATTTTGCCCCCAAAGTGGACATTTGACATATAATTAGGAAGCCTTAACCGCCTCGCCCAAGTAGACATCTTTAGACTTGAAACCATAGGTTCAAACAACGCCATAACTGATGGATTAAAACTTCTTCTTAACTTCATTAATCGATCCTTTGATGAAACCATACCTCTAACATTCCACATCAAGACCTTCATCATTAATAAAAAAATTTGGAACGTGTGGTTATTCCAAGCACCACCTTTTTCCTGTTACTCCCTCTCATTTTTCTAACTGTACAACTCGTCTCCAAATCAGTTTCGTAGTTCAGTATTTGAAGCTCGGGAAGTTCGTCTTCATAATCCCCATCCGAGGATATTAGATGCGATATGAAATCATCCTCGTTTACCCCAACTTCAATTTTATTTGCCCCACTATCCTGAACATTAGATTTAGTTCCCAGAGTCAACCCCTCTTGATCCTCGTCACATAGAGCCATCTGTGCAGCTCCAGGTGAGTGAGGATACACACTTGATTGTTCCTCCCTTAGCACTAGTTCAGCAATTCTTTCCAGTTCATTCATCACAATACCTTCTTGCATCCCCTCTATATCACCTGTAATAATGGCCTGATGAAGTAACCTGTCATTCGAATTTTGATTAGTGTGGTCCCTCATTAACAAATTATTTTCCTCATCATCCCTACTAAAAACCTCCACAGCCAGACCACCATCAGTACCAACATCACCCAAGTTTTGAGTATCTAATGATTCCTCAGGCAGCCCAACCTTATCAGCAACATTCTCCTCCACGGATAAGTGGACACATCCCTCACAATTCACAAATAAAACAGGATCAGATGGTAGTACCTGATTCCTCTGCAAAATTCGGTCCCGATTTGCTCCTTTTTGTTGGTTGATATTCAGACTCTTATCCTCTAGTTCGATCCTGTCATCCCTTGCCTCCACCTTTTTCCGCCATGCCTTTCTCTGTCTTTTTGTATTATGTATGCCCAAATTGTGGTCTGTCCCTTCCTCTTTGGCCCGCTGTTTTCTACATGTCCTCTCCGAATGTCCCTGGATCCTGCACACATGACAAAATTCCGGCAATGTCTCGTAGATGATTTCTTGGCATCGACTCGATGCGTGGAAAGGTGCCCCTAGCCACAATGATTTCAATGGTGGTTTCGAAATATCCATCTCAACACAAAAGCGAGCCCCATCAGTTCGAGTTGCACAGGCCGTAAAATTATCTCGTTTAAGAAAACGACCAAAGGCACCTCTAATGATTCTCAACATAGACTCATGATAATAAAGGGGCGGCAAACCCGGAAGAAAAACCCAGACCGGAACCAATGTAGATTCATTGTCCTCATCGAAATCTTGTGACCAGATCGGCATCCTGTGTGGAGCACCCTCTATATCAGATGTGTAGCGCCCCGAGTTCCGTTAACTCGGATTGCCACGCCATCGTCTTCTGTAACTGATTTAACTAAAAGGTCTTGCAGAAAATAACTAAATTTCAAACTTCGCATTTATAACGGTAAAAAAAACTCGTCGACAACAAAACTCATTTTAATAACTTTAGAAAATTGATTAAACTTCAAATCTCGAGTTTTTGAAATACTAAAATAACGAAGTACATTAATAGCGTTCAAATACGAAATTTTCAAATATAAATAACTGAATTCATTAAATTGTTGCCACACTGCCCATCAATCACGATCGCCTCCGAAGTCTGCAAATATTGTTAAAACAATAGGGTGAGTATTTCAAAGAAATACTCAGTAGACTCATCGCCGATAATTAATTTACAGAATAATTGAACACATACTTATGCAATATACAACGTGATATCATCATCATCTTTGGTTCATTTTCTTGAAAATCATAGGTTCTTTAAAAACAAAGGCTGAGGGTAATCTTTCTTTCTCGTGCATTCAAAGCACATAAGTTATGCATAACATTCTCATCTTATCTCATAAGAGATTCTCTTCTTTCTCGTGCAATTAAGTATATAAGTTATGGCAAGCATAACAATATCATATATCTCATATGACATATTATCTTCTCATGCAATTAAGCACATAATACACGTAAATTCACATAAGACATGCAATTATAATTTAAACTAATTAATGGTGGCGAGTCTACCTCAAAATCTCGAGTTTCGTGAAAATGGTGCGAGAAGTAACTTCAATCTCCTAATTGTCCGTTCGTTTCGTCTAGCCAATAGAAAATAAGTTTGAATCAATATTTCGAAACTTTAAAGTTTTAAAGTGTTGAAATTAAGGTCAAGGGCTTAATTGAAAATTATTGGAATTGAAATAAATGATTTAAAATGATAAAGTAAAGTTTAGGGGCTAAATTGGAAATGTATTAAAGTTGAAAATAAAAGTTGAAAGCTGAAATAATAACTTTTGAAAGTCTGGGGACTAAACTGTAAATCTTTTGAAGCTGAAAATGAAAGTTAAAAGCTGAAATAATTACTTTTAATAGTTAGGGGTTAAACTGTAAATATAATAAAGCTGAAAATAAAACTAAAGGGCTGGAATAATAATTCCTAAACTTGGGGACTAAATTGAAGTTAAGTAAAACTGGAAATAAGAATTTTAGGACTGAAACGGTGACTGTAAAAGATTTTGAGACTAAAATGAAAGTTTTTATGAAACTGTAGTTTAAATAAATAAAACTTAAAAACTGAAAATGATATTTCCTAAACTATAGGGCTAACATGAATAACAGTTCAAAACTAAGGACTTAAAGTAAATTTCAAAAATCAAAATGATAAAACAAATTTCTCCATTCTCTCCCTCTCATTCGAACAGAGAAGAGAAAGAGGAGACCGAGAGGGAGATCCCTCCATTTCGCCACCACCGATCGGTGGCTGCCACCACTTGTGGTGGCGCCGGTGCAGGTAGGGCAACAGGGGGGTTCCTATTTCTTGATTTTCTTTTGGTTTTGGGGCGATGGTGGTCTCGGTGGCTTCAGGCGACGGGTTGGGCAGCGAGGTGTTGGGTTTGGTTTCGGCTTTTGGGTGTTGATTTTGGGTGAAATGGTTGTCGATTGAGCTTTGGGCAGTGAGGTTTGGGGTCTTGGTTATGGAGTTGCTGTTGGGTGGTTGCGGTTTTAGGGTTAAGGAGGTGTTGGTGGTGTCTTGGGCTTGTTTGGGCAGTCGGTGATGGTGGGTTTGGATGGTGTTGGTGGCGGTGACCGTGGGTGGTGGTCATCGAGTTGGGGCTGCAGCTTTATGGTGGTTCGGTGGCTATGGCTTGGCATGTTGGTCTCGGTTTTCATGAATGGAGTGACTGGAATGTGGATTTGCAGTGGCTAATGGGGAAGAATGGTTTGTCTTGCAGTGGGCTTGGTGTTGGTGGTTTGGCAGTGGAGGTGGTGTTGAGCAGTGAGTTGGTGAGTGCAATGTTGGTGATTTGTGCTATAGAATTTGTGGAATCAACAAGTTGTTGATGCTAGAAATTGTCATTCTAGCATCATCAAAAGTTTCCATATTGATGTTGATGCTAAACCAAATGGTGAAACAAATGAAATGAACCGAGAGAAATGTCTTACCCAGGGGCTGTTTGGCTTGTGGGAGAGTGAGTGAAGAGTGTGAGTGGAGTGGGGTATGAATAGTGGTAAAAATTAGGGCACAAAACCCTAGACGGGTAATTGGGCCTAATTGTTGGGCTTTAGGGTTTTCTGATTGGGCTAGACTAAATAGATTCCGGTTTTGGACTCAATTGAATGGACTTAAAAAAATTGGGCCAAAAGAATTAAAATTAAATCGGGCTTATGAAATTGGATTATAATTATTAGACTATAAATATTGGGCTCTAAATATTGGACTTGAATTTTTAAAATTGGGTCCAAATAAAATAAATCGGAATTGAAATTAAAATGATTACTCGATATAGGATTCGATTTGAAATAATTTAAATTCATTTATAACGGCTAGACGAACGCGCTATTTCTTTAAAATTAGGGTTAGGGTTTAGCGACACGTTTTTTTTTCGAGAAATAATTTTATATCATTTAAAAGTTCTCGGTCGCTACAACCTTACCTCCTTAAAATAATTTCGTCCTCGAAATTTAAACTTACTTGATCTAAAATATCTGGATATTTAGCCAGAATTTCTTCATCTTTCTCCCAGGTAGCTTCATCGCTATCCTGTTTACCCCATTGGACTTTGACTAAAGGAATATCTTTGTTTCTTAAGACATGGACTTTTCTCTCTACAATGCACATAGGCATCTCTTCATAAGACAGATTCCTCTGAATCGAAATAGTCTGAAAATTTACCTTGTGACTTGGGTTGTGGATATATTTCCTCAATAAGGAAACGTGGAAAACGTTGTGTACGGCCGATAACTCGGGTGGTAACGCCAAACAATAAGCCACGTTACCTACTTTCTCTAAGATCTCGAATGGTCCGATAAAACGAGGTCTTAACTTCCCTCTCTTGCCGAAGCGAATAGTTCCTTTCATAGGAGCTACTTTCAAAAATACTTTCTCTCCAATTTCAAATTCTAAGTCTTTTCTCCTTTGATCGGCATAGCTTTTCTGTCTATCTTGAGCGGCTTTGATCCGTAGTCTGATCCTATCAATAGCCTGAACTGTCTTTTCAATCAATTCTGGACCTAAAATTCTTCTCTCGCCTACTTCATCCCAATAGACTGGTGATCGACATCGTCGTCCATAAAGTGCCTCATATGGTGCCATTCCAATAGTAGCCTGGAAACTATTATTGTAGGCAAACTCCACTAGTGGAAGATGATTCTCCCAATTACCACTCAAGTCTAGTATACAAGCTCTAAGCATATCTTCCAGTGTTTGAATAGTGCGATCAGACTGTCCATCTGTCTGGGGATGGTAAGCTGTACTAAAATTTAATTTAGTACCCATTGTAACATGTAAACTTTTCCAAAATCTCGAAGTAAATCTCGGGTCTCTATCGGAGAAATGGAGGTTGGTACTCCATGAAGTCGAACAATCTCTTTAACGTACAATTGGGCCAATTGATCTATATTGAGAGTCATTCTGATTGGTAAGAAATGAGCTGACTTAGTAAGTCGGTCTACAATAACCCAAATAGCGTCACGACTCTTTACTGATTTTGGTAATCCTGTTACAAAATCCATGGAAATTTTCTCCCATTTCCATTCTGATATATCCAAGGGATTTAATAACCCTGATGGTCTCCGATGTTCAGCCTTGACCTGCTGACACGTCATGCATCGAGAGACAAACTTTGCAATGCAACCCTTCATGTTCCTCCACCAAAAGGTGTTGCGCAAATCACGATACATCTTTGTCCCTCCTGGGTGGCATGCATATGGAGCTGAATGAGCTTCTGTCAAAATCTCATTCTGGATATGTTCATCCTTTGGTACACATAGACGTCCTCTGAATATAAGTGCCTTATCAGAGACAATCTCGAAACCTATTCTCTTGCCAGTTCCAACTTCGGATCTGATCTTTTCCAAGAATTTATCTCCAATTTGAGCTGTTATAATCCGACCTCTCAAGTCTGGTTTAACGCTCAGATTTGCCAATCTAGAAGATCCTTGGACTGATGGGGTTCGCACTTCAATTCTTAGATTCCTCAAATCTCGAATCAACTGATTTTGCGTCGTTCCTAAAGCTGATAACTGTCCAGCGTGCTTTCTGCTCAAAGCATCTGCAACCTTATTTACTTTACCTGGGTGGTAAAGAATGGTACAGTCATAATCTTTTACTAGCTCTAGCCATCGTCGTTGTCTCATGTTCAGTTCCTTCTGAGTGAAGAAATACTTGAGACTCTTGTGATCGGTGTAAATCTCACATTTACTTCCGTACAGATAGTGTCTCCAAATCTTAAGAGCGTGCACAACAGCTGCGAGCTCTAAATCATGTGTCGAGTAATTCTTCTCATGTGGCTTCAACTGTCTTGAAGCATATGCTATCACTTTGCCATTCTGCATCAAAACACAACCTAAACCATGTTTGGATGCATCGCTGTAAATAACGAAACCTTCAGATCCATCTAGTATCGTCAGCACTGGTGCTGAAACGAGTCTATTCTTAAGTTCCTGAAAGCTTTGTTCGCACTGTTCTGTCCACTGAAACTTAACTCCCTTTCTGGTCAACTGAGTCATAGAAACTGTTATTTTAGAGAAGCCCTCTATGAATCGCCGATAATATCCAGCTAATCCAAGAAAACTTCTCACATCTCCAACATTTGCAGGTGTTGGCCAATTCGCTACAGTTTCAACTTTAGAAGGATCAACCTCGATGCCTTTAGCTGTAACAATGTGACCTAAGAAACCTACTCTCTCCAGCCAAAATTCACATTTCTTGAACTTGGCGTACAACTTTTCTGCTCTCAGCGTTTCCAACACAATCCTCAAATGTTCTTCATGTTGTGCGGAATTCCTGGAGTAGATCAGTATATCATCGATAAAAACAATAACGAATTTATCAAGATACTGATGGAAAACTCGGTTCATCAAGTCCATAAATATTGTAGGTGCGTTCGTAAGACCGAACGGCATCACTTGTGAACTCATAATGTCCATATCGTGTCCTGAACGCTGTCTTTGGTACGTCAGCTGGCGAAACCTTTAGCTGATGGTACCCAGATCTCAAATCAATCTTCGAGAAGATTGCAATACCTTTCAACTGATCGAATAAGTCTTCGATCCTGGGTAGGGGATATTTATTCCTTATCGTTAACTTGTTAAGTTCTCGATAGTCGATGCACATCCTCATGCTTTCGTCCTTCTTCTTTACAAACAGCACAGGTACTCCCCACGGAGACACACTTGGCCTGATGAAACCCTTCTCTAGCAATTCCTCTAACTGCACCTTCAGTTCTTGCAACTCTTTTGGTGCCATGCGGTATGGAGCTTTAGAAACAGGGGTAGCTCCTGGTACCAAATCGATGGAAAATTCCACTTGCCTATCCGGCGGCGTGCCGGGTAGATCATCTGGAAAAACGTCACCGTACTCGCATACTACTGGCACTGAATCCAGAGTAATCTCCTCTACGGGTTTGTCTTGAGGACTAACCAAATAGCCATGACAACTATCCTTGGCTAATAGCTTCTTCGCTTGTAAAGCCGAAATCAGGCGAGGAAGTGCCTTGATCCTCGTCCCATAAAATCTGAATACTTCTTTACCATCTTTACGAAAAATAACCTCCTTCTCGTGGCACATAATTGCGGCACGGTTGGTGCTGAGCCAATCCATACCTAGAATAATATCGAAATCTTTCATTCGGATAATATTCAGGTCTATCTCCAAAACTTGACCATCAAAATCTATTTGTACTGCCTGACTATCTTATTAGTATCAATAGTTTCTCCTGACGGCAAACTAACTTCAAGGGTACTACCAGTCTCTATGCCTATTAGGTTCAGTCTTTCTAAGCATGCATCAACTATGAATGCGTGGCTTTCGAGTCTATTAGAACATACACGGGGATGCAAGAAAAAGTAGTTCATAAAGGTTGAACTAAGTGTACCAACATCGAAGAAGATAACTCGAAAAATGAAAATTGGAAAACCAAATATCATTTCATTTAAAATTCAACTTCTTTTACTGAAGGTACATCGGTAGGAAGGCATGTATGCCGAACATTTGATTAAGACAAAATGTCAACCCTACTCTAACTCCTATCCTTCTATTTTCCTTCGGTCACGCATGATTCGGCTTTCGAGAATTCTCCTAATGCTGGATCAGCGTCTTCTTCTTCTGGGTCTTCTTCGGGTTCTTCTTCTTCTGGGTCTTCTTTGGGAACTAACCCGTCCTCTTGCTCAAATTCGGGCTCGGGCACTGGCTCATGTTCTGACTTCCCTTCAGATACAACCCCAAAGCGGTCCTCAAAGTACATGAGCCAATATGCCAAAAATCTCACCCAGAAGGTATCATACTACATATCCACATTAGGTGACATAAGAGCATCCATGTATATGCTACAACTACTTCTGCATAGTCGCCTCGGAAAGTCGAGAGTAAGTGATGAATCGACTGGCGATTACAGGTCACGTAGCCATGCTGTATGGCCCGCTCCCGTACGACATTCAACTGCTCTATGTGTTGGGCAATTGTCCAATCAAGTCTAGGCCTGAAGCGGTCGTAATCTCTAACAGCTTGTTCTACTTCACTGGGTGCATTTCTACGAATGGGTGCCATGTCCTAAACCAATTATGCAAAGTCCAATTAAGTGGGGTTATTCATCTCTTCTTAGTTAAAATTTACGAGGACGTAAAAATTTAGAAAACTATTTCCAATTATGCTCAAACTCGTCTTTCTTTCTTTCTTTCTCTCTAATTCGGATACACTTTCTTTCTCTTTCTTCTGAATCTCATAAATCATTACAATATGTATCCGAAAATAAAATAACGATAAATTTCGTAAACTTCGTAAACTTCTCTTCTTTCGGAGTCGGCGGATCGAATGATGGCAGTTGGAACTTTCATTAATGATAATTAAATAATTTAGAACGTCTCTTTGAACAAATTTATTTTTTTTGAAAATTTTGTCAGTCTACAGAAACGCAGACCAGCTCTGATACCAAGCTGTAACGCCCCGAGTTCCGTTAACCCGGATTGTCACGTCATCGTCTTCTGTATGGGTCCGTTTGATTGTAAGGGTGGAAAATGGGTGGAAAGAAAATGTTTTACAGGGAATTGATTTTCTTAGAAAATTTTTACTGGGAATTGTAATTAATTGTGTTTGATTGGTATAATTTTTCATGGAAAATGTTGAAAGTTTGGTGTCCATTTGGCTTCGTTTTTTATGGAATTTGTCCATTAAAGTAATAAGTTTTTCTACCATTGGGTCTAAAATGTGTTCCAATTGTAAAAAAAAAAAAAAATTTGAAAAAAAAAAAATTTACCATACCGAATATTTTTCGTTTGACTTTGTTTTGCATGAAAGTTGTCAATAAAAGTGAAATTTTTTTTTACTATTGTATCTATAATTTGTTCCCATTGCAAAAAACAAAAATAACAAAAACAAAAAAAAATGTGGAAAATGTTTTCCCACCTATTAGGTGAAAAAAACATTTTACACCATTTGTGCATCAAAGGGTTGTACCTAGAAAAAGAGAGGAAAATATTTTCCGTGGAAAATTTCGCATATCAAACAGTCAAAAAAGTGGAAGTAGGAAAATATTTTCCTACTTCCATGGAAAACTACACGAATCAAACAGACCCTAACTGATTTAACTAAAAGGTTTTGCGGAAAATAACTAAATTTCAAACTTCGCATTTATAACGGTAAAAAAAACTCGTCGACAACAAAACTCATTTTAATAACTTAAGAAAATTGATTAAACTTCAAATCTCGAGTTTTTAAAATACTGAAATAACAAAGTACATTAATAGCGTTCAAATACGAAATTTTCAAATATAAATAACTGAATTCATTAAATTGTTGCCACACTGCCCATCAATCACGATCGCCTCCGAAGTCTGCAAATATTGTTAAAATAACAGGGTGAGTATTTCAAAAAAATACTCAGTAGACTCATCGCCGATAATTAATTTACAGAATAATTGAACACATACTTATGCAATATACAACGTGATATCATCATCATCTTTGGTTCATTTTCTTGAAAATCATAGGTTCTTTAAAAACAAAGGCTGAGGGTAGTCTTTCTTTCTCGTGCATTCAAAGCACATAAGTTATGCATAACATTCTCATCTTATCTCATAAGAGATTCTCTTCTTTCTCATGCAATTAAGCATATAAGTTATGGCAAGCATAACAATATCATATATCTCATATGACATATTCTCTTCTCATGCAATTAAGCACATAATACACTTAAATTCACATAAGACATGCAATTATAATTTAAACTAATTAATGGTGGCGAGTCTACCTCAAAATCTCGAGTTTCGTGAAAATGGTGCGAGAAGTAACTTCAATCTCCTAATTGTCCGTTCGTTTCGTCTAGCCAATAGAAATAAGTTTGAATCAATATTTCGAAACTTTAAAGTTTTAAAGTGTTGAAATTAAGGTCAAGGGCTTAATTGAAAATTATTGGAATTGAAATAAATGACTTAAAATGATAAAGTAAAGTTTAGGGGCTAAACTGGAAATGTATTAAAGCTGAAAATAAAAGTTGAAAGCTGAAATAATAACTTTTGAAAGTCTGGGGACTAAACCGTAAATCTTTTGAAGCTGAAAATGAAAGTTAAAAGCTGAAATAATTACTTTTAATAGTTAGGGGTTAAACTGTAAATATAATAAAGCTGAAAATAAAACTAAAGGGCTGGAATAATAATTCCTAAACTTGGGGACTAAATTGAAGTTAAGTAAAACTGGAAATAAGAATTTTAGGATTGAAACGGTGACTGTAAAAGATTTTGGGACTAAAATGAAAGTTTTTATGAAACTGTAGTTTAAATAAATAAAACTTAAAAACTGAAAATGATATTTCCTAAACTATAGGGCTAACATGAATAACAGTTCAAAACTAAGGACTTAAAGTAAATTTCAAAAATCAAAATGATAAAACAAATTTCTCCATTCTCTCCCTCTCATTCGAACAGAGAAGAGAAAGAGGAGACCGAGAGGGAGATCCCTCCATTTCGCCACCACCGATCGGTGGCTGCCACCACTTGTGGTGGCGCCGGTGCAGGTAGGGCAACAGGGGGGTTCCTATTTCTTGATTTTCTTTTGGTTTTGGGGCGATGGTGGTCTCGGTGGCTTCAGGCGACGGGTTGGGCAGCGAGGTGTTGGGTTTGGTTTCGGCTTTTGGGTGTTGATTTTGGGTGAAATGGTTGTCGATTGAGCTTTGGGCAGTGAGGTTTGGGGTCTTGGTTGTGGAGTTGCTGTTGGGTGGTTGCGGTTTTAGGGTTAAGGAGGTATTGGTGGTGTCTTGGGCGAGTTTGGGCAGTCGGTGATGGTGGGTTTGGATGGTGTTGGTGGCGATGATCGTGGGTGGTGGTCATCGAGTTGGGGCTGCAGCTTTATGGTGGTTCGGTGGCTATGGCTTGGCATGTTGGTCTCGGTTTTCATGAATGGAGTGACTGGAATGTGGATTTGCAGTGGCTAATGGGGAAGAATGGTTTGTCTTGCAGTGGACTTGGTGTTGGTGGTTTGGCAATGGAGGTGGAGTTGAGCAGTGAGTTGGTGAGTGCAATGTTGGTGATTTGTGCTATAGAATTTGTGGAATCAACAAGTTGTTGATGCTAGAAATTGTCATTCTAGCATCATCAAAAGTTTCCATATTGATGTTGATGCTAAACCAGTGAGCTGAAACTGAGAGAAATGTCTTACCCAGGGGCTGTTTGGCTTGTGGGAGAGTGAGTGAAGAGTGTGAGTGGAGTGGGGTATGAATAGTGGTAAAAATTAGGGCACAAAATCCTAGACGGGTAATTGGGCCTAATTGTTGGGCTTTAGGGTTTTCTAATTAGGCTAGAGTAAATATATTCCGGTTTTGGACTCAATTGAATTGACTTAAAAGAATTGGGCTAAAAGAATTAAAATTAAATCGGGCTTATGAAATTGGATTATAATTATTGGACAATAAATATTGGGCTCTAAATATTGGACTTGAATTTTTAAAATTGGGTCCAAATAAAATAAATCGGAATTGAAATTAAAATGATTACTCGATATAGGATTTGATTTGAAATAATTTAAATTCATTTATAACGGCTAGACGAACGCGCTATTTTTTTAAAATTAGGGTTAGGGTTTAGCGACACGTTTTTTTTTTTTCGAGAAATAATTTTATATCATTTAAAAGTTCTCGGTCGCTACAAGATGATTCCTTAGCACATACCGTACAGAAATCTTCCTCATTCGCGAGTCTGATGAAAACGTTTCTTGGTTTTTGCATGGCGCTAACTGTACAGACTGCTTTCAGTCCCCAACGAACCTTGATGAATAACCGGATCTGATCTAAGGAAGGCCTCCTTCTCAAGAACTTCAAAACAACAGAGAAACGGAAAGGGCTTGCCGCTCTATCCAATTCAGCCTTTGTGAAATGAAACCACTTCTCTCCATCCTTCTCCAACGGTTTACGCATATCTACATCCACCTCCGGGATGGTCTGAGGTCGAGACTGGAGCATAGAAGCATATGTCGCAGGCACCCCCGCCGCCATGAGAGGCGGCTTCAGCGGAGGCGGCATGCACCTTCAGAAAACCCTAACTTCCAGTCGAGAGAGAATTTTGTGAACTTACCAAAAATAAAATTCGTGTGAGATAAGCCAAGTTAGCTAGCTAAACCTTTTTACTTTATTTGATTGATTGGCCACCAATTAGAAAATTAGCATTGCATCTATGTGTTTTTATTAGGTTTTAGTTTTGTTTGAGGACAAACAAAAAGTCAAATTTGGGGGTGTGATAAGTGTAGTTTTTATACTTATTTGAGGCACTAAATCATGATATTTTGTTGTCTTTTGAATTAAATTTTACCTAATTTATGTTAAATTGAATTTTGTAGGTGAAACTTTATGTTTATTGAAGAATTTGAGAAAAGATGCAAAATAGCAGAAAAAAATGATAAAATCCAAATTACAAGGACCAAATTGCATTAATTCGAAAGAATTAAATGACTTGTAGAAACACAAAGTTAATTGGGCCTCAAATTGGATTTATGAATGGACCAAATCATTGGTGGTTTAGGTTATATATATATATATATATATATATATATATATATATATATATATATATATATATATATATATATATATATCAGAAATGATCTAATGAGCACCGGTGCTCATCTTATCCTGAGCACCGATGAGTTGTCATATTAATTCATTGGTGGATTGGAACTCACAAAATCTTTATCCACCAATGAATTAATGTGCCAACTCATCGGTGCTCAGGATAAAATGAGCACCGGTACTCATTAGATCATTTCTGATATATATATATATATATATATATATACATACAGAGTGCACGGCAGAAGAGAAGGGGGAGCCGCTGCCATTCTTTGGAAATTGATTTTATTCGGCACAGTGGGCGGCTGAATTGAGAAGCATTTCGTTTTCTTTTTGGTGGTTGATTGGAAATTAAAGATATATATTTATATATACACGTTCCACACACAGAAGCAACCGGGGAAGAAGTCAAGGGCTGAAATTGGGAAGAAAACAATTTGAATTGGATATATAATATATATATATATATATACACACTATCAATTGAAGAATCGAAGCAGAATTATATCACGCGTGGCCGGCAATCTTGAGAAAAAGTCAACAGAAGCTGGAATTATATTCTTTCACGTGCAAAAGCCGGCAACATGTAATTTGGATTCACGTTCCATCAATTTTTGGTGATGTCTTTCCACTTTTGCGTATTTAAATTCAACATTATGAGTTGCTAAATATTTTTGTTGCAAGGAATGATGATGGAACTTAAGTTTTTATTATATGTTTAATTTCAAGATTTTCATTCCTTTTTAATACTTGTCAATTAATTATTGTGTGTTTAATACTTTAATTGTCTGATCAACAATTAATTGATTTAGGGAATAACATTGAGACCAAGAGGTGATATATAATTCTAGCTCATACAATAATTGACATAGACATTGTAAGAGATCGAGAAATAATTATAATCTATGCGATCTTTATTGAATTCCTATAAATAAATGCGTTTATATGTGTGTGAATTTACATAGATAGAGATATAGTAAATTCGGGCATATGAATAGGATTAATCTTGCTCGAGAGAGATCACTAACTACATTATGTTAATTCGATCGTTGACATGTATGAAAAATGGCTGAATAAATTGGAATTAAATGTATGATAAATAACCTAAGTGAAATCGGAAATTCTAACTATCTAATCACATAATCTTTTCTCCAGATTTAATTTGAGTCCGTTAATTTATTAAATAGTTCGTTATTTTGTTGATTAGAATTTCATTTAGAAAACATAACTTGATTTGATTTGATCATTAGTTACCATTTTAACTTAAATCGAAACTAGATTAATTTAAAACTTTATAGCAAATAATAGTCTCTGTGGGACGATATTCGGACTTACAAAAAAAATTCACTTTATTACTTATCACGATCCGCGCACTTGCGGAATCTCAAGAACAGTCATGTTAGCATGGACCTAATTTTAAAAATCTCAAAAAATTGCTCTGTTAAAGGTCTACCAAACTTGAAATTTGAAAAGGACAAAATATGTGATACTTGTCTATTTGGAAAACAAACAAAAAGCTCTTTCAAAACCAAACAATTCTCTTCAACTACAAAACATTTTCAACTTTTTCACACGAATCTTTTTGGACCTTCTAAAACCGCAAGTTTAAGTAGCAAGCACTATACATTTGTTATCGTTGATGACTTCTCAAGATTCACTTGTGTTTTGTTTTTGAACTTGAAAAATGAAGTTTTAAAAGTATTTAAACACTTTTGTAAAAAGGTTCAAAATGAAAAATGATATTCTATCACATCCATTAGAAGTGACCATGGTGGAGAATTTGATAGTATTGTTTTTGATATTTTTGTAAAGAAAATGGATATGATCATCATTTTTCGACTCCTAGAACTTCTCAACAAAATGGTGTAGTAGAACGAAACAATCGTACATTGCAAGAAATGGCTAGAACCATGTTAAATGAAAACAATTTACCCAAATATTTTTGGGCCGAAGCTGTTAACACAGCTTGCTATATTATGAATAGAGTTTTGGTAAGTCGAAAGAACACCAAAACTCCATATGAGCTTTGGAAAAATAGAGTTCCCAACATTAGTTATTTTAAAGTTTTTGGTTGCAAGTGTTTTATACTTAGTACAAAAGAAAATTTGGAAAATTTTGATTCAAAATTCGATGTTGGAATCTTCCTTGGATATTCATCTACTAGCATAGTTTATATTGTTTTCAACAAAAAAACTTTAGTAGTGGAAGAATCCATGCGTGTTACCCTTGATGAAACTAATTCTCTTGATCAAGAGAAATATATCGATGTAGGTTTGGAAACCCCTTTTGAGCAAATGAATATTCAAGATCAAAACAAGGAAGCTCCTAAAGAAGTTGAAGACAAAGACTTGGAAGAACAAATTCCTCAATAAGGAGATGAAGAAACCTCCATGAATCAAATAATCCAACACTCCCCATTGAATGGAAGTTTGTTCCCTCACATTCAAAGGAGTTCATCATAGGTGTAATTTTCCAAAGGTGTAAGTACTAGAAACTCTACCAAAAGCTTTCTAAATAATTGGTCTTTCATTTCTCAAATTGAACAAAAAATTTTTAAAGAAGCCAAATTTGATGAGTTTTGGATTCTTGTAATGTAAGAAGAATTAAATCAATTTGAGAGGAATCATGTTTGGGATTTGGTTGATAGACCAAATAATCAAACCATTATTGGTACAAAATGGGTTTTTCGAAATAAACGAGATGAAAATGGTATTGTTGTGCGTAACAAGGATAGATTAGTGGCCTAAGGTTACAATCAAGAAGAAGGTATAGACTTCGAAGAAACCTTTTCACTGATTACTAGAATAGAGTCTATTCTATATTGAACAACTTCCCGATTTCAAAAATCACAAATTTCTGGAAAAAAAATGTTTAAACTTATAAAAGCTCTATATGGTTTGAAACAATCTCCTAAAGTTTGGTATGAAAGATTGAGTAAATTTCTTATCTCAAATGGTTTTCAAATGGGAAATGCGGATACTACACTCTTTATCAAAACCAAAAAGGATGATTGATTGTTGTACAAATTTACGTTGATGATATTATCTTTGGTGCAACTAATATTTCTCTTTGTGAAGAATTTTCAAAATGCATAAGCAAGGAATTCGAAATGAGCATGATGGGAGAGCTAAAGTTTTTTCTGGACTTCAAATCAAACAAACTTATGAAGGCATCTTCATTAGCCAAACAAAATACATCATAGACATGCTCAAGAAATCCGATTTTGAAGACATGAAACCGATGAATACTCCAATGAGTATATCAATCAAATTGGATAAAGACGAGAGCGACACTTCAATTAACGTAACAAAATATTGAGGTATGATTGGATCTCTTCTTTACTTAACCGCTATTAGACCTGATATCATGTTTAGTGTTTGCTTATGTGCTAGATAATCCAATCCTAAAGAATCACATCTAAGTACTTTAAAACGAATCTTTAGATATTTATGTGGTACTAGAACATTAGGCATTTGGTATCCAAAAGACACGCACATTGACCTTATTAGCTATTCGGATGCCGATTGGACGGGTTGCACTATTGATCAAAAAAGCATTAGCGAAACTTGTCACTTTCTAGGCTTTGTCCTTGTGTCATGGTTTAGCAAGAAACAAAATTCCATTACACTATCAACTGTCGAAACCGAATACATATCGGCCGCTAGTTGTTATGCTCAAGTTTTATGGATGAAACAAACCCTTAGCGATTATTACTTAACATTTGAAAATACTCCTATTATGTGTGATAAACTGGTGCTATAAATTTGTCAAAAAATCCCATCCTACAGTCTCACACAAAACAATCGAAATTTGACATTATTTTCTTAGAGATCATGTACAAAAATGTGATATTTATTTGGAATTTGTAAGTCCTGATAAACAATTGGCTGACATTCTTACCAAAACTCTTGCTCTTGATAGGTTTTCTTATATTCGTAGAGGCTTAGGTATTATCGTTGAATATGAAATTTGAGGTTAAATGTGTTTAAAATAAAAATTACATTCGATATCTTTCGGCTGACCAATTTCATAATTTCGGTCGATCGAACATGTTCTGCCGAAACAAACTGAGGCGCTCAAAATTTTTCGATCGACACTCGCAAATTTTGGTCGCCTGAAAGAAGAAGAACCGAAATTTCAGTCAACTGAAATTCCTTCGATCGATCGAGATTCATTCCGTCGACCGAAATTAACAGAGACGATACCCCAACTTTTTAAAAACTCCAGATTTTTTTTTCAACCAGAACTTCATCTCCAATTTCTTCAACCCTAAGGTGCGATTTTTCTCCTCTCCCTCTCTTCAAATCTCACAACTCTCATCTTCCACATCAAAATCACTTCAACTTTTCACAAAATCTATCACATTCATGACACTTTCTCATCAAATGTCAAGATTTTCTTCTATTTTTTATCAAGAAAATCCAAGATTTGGATTTTTGAGTTCATCACTCAAAAATCTTGATTTTTCTTCAAAAATTCATTGCAAATTGTTTTTAAGCATTAATTCACTTCAAAAGTTTGTTACCCACTCTTTTCCCATCATTTTCATTACTTTTCTCAACAAATTTTGAGAAATCAAAAATTTAACTCACTAAAAATCTAAAATTCCGAAAACAAGCATGCCTCCAAGTAAGAAATCAAAGAAAGAGGAAACAAGCTTGTCAAATGTTGAAGATGACCCATGCTCGACCGTTTCACCGATTGTCCCATTCTAATCGGTAAGTCAATTGATTTCTTTTAATTCTCTACCAAATCTCCTTCACTTAGGATAGAGGATTATTTTGAGAATATTGGGTGGACGAATGTGGTCACTCTCTCGGAAAATATCTATCCTAATTTAATTCGTGAATTTTTCCGAGATCTCTCATTTTACTCACTCCATGTCACTTGCACTATTAAAGAGAAACGAATTACACTCGATAGGAATATCATTAGAGAAATCCTTGGGTTAGAGGAATGTGAAAACCTTGCTTATATTCATCATTATCCCTTTAGGTTTGATGGCTATGATGAACTCGAAGCTTGTTGTTGAGTCACCGATCGACCACTATTCACCACAATGACTTTAAACCTACATCACCTTACTATACCATGCAAAATTCTTCATCGTGCTATTGCTCATATTATAGTCCCTTGGAGTGGACATTTTGAAGAGGTTCATCACCTTGACTTGTTCATTCTTAACTTATTTCTTGTTGGTCGTCAATTGGACTTTCCCTATCTCTTTTTGAAGCACATTCGACAGATCCACAAGTCTCCTAGAGCCCTAGGCTTACCTTATGACATGCTTCTAACAAGAATATTTCAACATTTCAATGTGCCATTAGATGATGTACCTTTTCTTAAGCCCAAATACACAGATGTCATTAATCTCAACACCCTTAAAAGCATGAAAATCGTTAAAGACAATGGGAAATGGGTGTGTCATACTCAAGGCTTCGACGATAACTCGGGGCCTACTACTTGGCCATTCACTTTAAAAGATGTGGAAGAAGAAATGGGTGGTCATGGTGGTGATGAAGGTGATGATTCTCCTCGAGCACAACATAGGGGTCCTACTCCACAAGTAGCATCGACCCCCGACTGATACATGACCGAAGATCATTTCAACATCCTACAAAGCCGGATTGATTCTCTTACTACTAGCGTAAATTTGCTTGATCAACGAATGGAGCAAATGAGTTTATCTCAACAGGTATTCTTTGCACACATGTATTCTATTTATCATCGCGGGCCTCCTCCATCGACGAAAGATTAAAACATTATCTCTAAGTTCTATTTTTGTTTTTGAACTCATGCTTTATTTTTCATGTTATGACCTATGATTATTTTCACTTGTTTTTTCTAGCTTGCACCTATGCCTTAAGTAAGGGGAAATTTCTTCTAACTTCATTGTTCTCATTCCTTTTTGATGATGCCAAAAGGGGGAAAATGAAGGAAAATGTGATTGTAATTGTGACTTTTTTTTTGTTATATGTATTGTCACTCGCAATTATTTCTGTTAAGTATGATGACTTCTAGATGTGATTTACTATGTCAAAGAATTGTGGAAATGTATGTCTTTAGAATATCATGCTATATATGATACAAACTTGGTTTTCATTGATGTGTAAAAGATATGGGGAATATCTTGTATATTTCTACAAATCACATATTGATTGTCATAATTAAAAATGGGAAAATTGTTGGCCTATAATTCAATATAGCTCCACTTGTTTTGATTATAACAAACAATACACTTATATTTCTAACAAGTTCTGTTTCTTGAGTTTTTTATGTATATACCTTCTTAAGTATTCGAAGACTCAAATCGTCTTTCGTTGAAAAATAAGCAATCAAATGAGACTCGAAGAGAGCAAAAACAAGAACTTTGAAGATTAAAACTTAGAAGTTGTTTATCGGAACTTAAATGTAAATGTGTTAACTCATCGATTCTTAGTAAGTGCGTAAAACTCAAATTATTTTCATAATCCATCACTTGCATAAAATGCTTTTCATTCATAATATGAAATAGATTTTGAAAAGGCAATTTAAAAAAAAAAAAGTCAACTTTCGGTCAACCAAAAATCAACTTTCGGTCAACCCAAAATTCAAACTTTGGTCGACCGAAATTCCAACTGTTTGATTTCCCAACGGCTATAACACTTTCGGTCAACCGAAATTGGTCAACTGAAAGTGACTGGTTGGGCATCCTTTGCTCTATAAATATCCATCTCTTCTTACATTCATTTTCAACAACTTACAAGAGATATTTAGAGATCTTATTTATTGAAAATCATTGAGTTTAATTGATTTTACATTCTACTTCATTTATTACAAAGAGTTTCTTGTTCAATCAAATCTACTTCATCTTATTTATCAAGAGCTCTATTTTGCAAGGAACTTTTCACAAATTCATATATTCTTCATCCTTGGTAGAAGTCTTCTTTGCCAACACTTTGATTTAAGTATAAATCTCTCTCCATACTTAACTTGCATTATTTGTTAAGAGAAATCATTGGTTTGAAAAATTTGACACAAAAATACAAACTATTTCATTATCAATTATTCATCATAAACACTTGAGCTTTATTATTTGCTATCTATCGAAGTGTTATCCTAACTCTCTAAATACTTGACTTGATTATATCATTTGTTAAGAAAATTCCTTCTATTGTAAAACTATCATTTATATTTTAGTGGTTTCGAGAGCCTTGTGAAAACTCGATTGTTGTTAAGGATAAGTGTTCCTTGTTGAAAGTCACTTAAGGATATGTGCTCTTTGTTGTAAGTCATCTAAGGATAAGTGCTCCTTGTTGTAGTTACTTGAACATCGGTACTCCTTGTTTGTAACTTATTATTATAGTGCATTTGACCTTGCTCGTGACGGAGAGCTTGGTAATGGGGACGTAGAACACATTGTGTATCGAACCTCATTAAATTGGTTTGTTGTCTTTACATTATCGTACTTTACTTTATATTGCCATTTATATTGTGCTATATTCATAGTTGAATTAAGTTATCGAACTTGCATATTTAATTCTAGTATTATACTTTGCATTCATATCTTGTGTATTGTATTATTTTGAGACTAAGTGTAGAAAAAGTTTCAAAAACCAATTCACCCCCCTCTTGATTAGTTATTCTTGTGTTATCAAAAGTGAGGATGACCACGACTTGAGCTTTCTTCAACTTGAAATAAAGGCATCAAGGTGTTCCCTCGTTTTCCTTTGATGCTTAACTTAGAAAATGTAGAGAGAAAATATGATCATGAGGCTTTAAAACGTACAACATGAAAGAGTATAAATATACATATGATGTTTGTTGACATAAAAAAATGCGTCAATAGAATCCCGACCACCTCTCTTCCACGTAGATATTACCTGCACACTCAAACACTCCGTTAGGAAGCAAAGGCCGCCGATTAAGAAAAATGTCTGGTGATCGTTTGCACTTCGTCGATCAAGTCAACGTCCGGACGAGAGAAAAAAGAGTACAAGAGAGGAAGAAGGGATTTTGATAGGGTTAGAATGAACATACCATTGATTGTGAATGAATTCGCCTATATATGTATATATAAGACTGGCCAAGTGATATAAAAGATGGGCCAAGTGGGCGCTATTGAAATGGGCTCAAATCCAAGCCCAATATGCAATTTCTTAATAAAATAGGTCCAATCAATTGAATAGTTGATGCTACATCAGCATATATGGGACCTCTTCCGTCTAAACATGTTACGTAATTTATAGGTGTAACAATAGTCCTCCAATTCCGAGTCTTACATTCATGTGCGGGTTGGACTTCTAAATATATATTGCTAGTAGGCGATGTCTTACAAATTGCCTAAAAAATATGAATCTTATCACGTATCATAGTAGATCATATGCTTGCACAGCTCAATGTAACAATATTGTTAATGTGAAGCAAATAACATGTTGATAATATAAATAGCGTGGAATACACACTTTGCAACAATAATATAATGCATATGCTAGTAATAATAATATGTAATGATACTAAGATACTAGTATCACAATATTCTCCCAAAGTCGAATATTTATATGCGAGTCAGACTTGAAATATAAGACATTGTGATGAAACTGATGCAGAGATGAAACTTAATATATAAATAGTTGTACTGATACTGATTCAGAGGTTGACTCTGAACAAAATATGAAAAACTGTGATGAAGCTGACATCCTTACATAGGATGATGCATACATATCAAAGGCTTCTTCTAGGTGGATGATGTAGCTGTGGAAGACATCATCTTCATAGGTATCGAGGTGAGATCTCTTGGTTGAGGAACAAATTAGTTGATGTGCCTCTCACCTCTTATTTCGAAGTGGACATCTTTGGATGCGGTACAGATCCATGGTAAAGGCTTCTCCCAGGTGGATGGTGCAATTGTGGGATTCATCATCTTCATAGGTATAAAGTTGGCCCACCCCTTTCCTTATGAAGTAGTAAATAAATTCCTTACATAGTGGATGATTCATCCATGCAGGGGATAATGTAAGCTTTCTGAAGATAGGTGAAGCTATGATATTGTTGAAGCGAAAGCAATACTCTGAAAGATAGGCGACTGTGATGGTAATGAAGTAGAGGCGCTATGAGCTCTCTGAAGATAAATGTAGTTGTGATATAGCTGAATTGAGGCATGACTAGTTCTCTCTAATATAAATGCAGCTGTAATGCAACATCTCATATGGTGGGCCATCTTGTAGAGCGATGAATGGATATTGAGCTAGTGGTTAGTCTTGAACCATTAGAATCTTATAAGTCGACCTCTGAATGGCGATATTTTACAGCTAGACTCGACGAAATTGAGAGATGAGGAATAAGCATCTCACGAAATCAGGAATAAGCATCTCGCGAGGCAAGGAATAAACATCCCATGATTATCTCTCGAACCATATGAGTCTTACAAGTTGGTTTCAGATAGATGAGGTCTTATAGCTAGACTCGACAGTAGCGAGAGGTGAGGAATAAACATCTTGCGACATCAGGGACAAACATTTAGCGAGGCGAAAAATAAATATCCCGCGAATAGCTCTCGAACTATTGGAGTTTTATAAGTTGCCTCAGAAGGACGATATCTTACAGTTAAACTCAACGATAATGAGAGGCGATGAATAAGCATCATGCAAAGTTAGGAATAAACATATATCAATACAGGGAATAAACATCTCACAAATAGCTCTCAAACTATTGGAGACTTATAAGAGGCCTTGGATAAATGAGGTCTTACAGTTGGACTTGATGATAGTGAGATGAGAGGAATAAGCATCTTGTGAAGTAAGGATTAAGCATCTGGCGAGGTAGTGAATAAACAACCCGTGAGGCCATGAATAAATATCTCGCTAATAGCTCTCGAACTATCAGAAACTTATAAGTAGTCTCGGATGGATGATGTCTTACATCTAAGCTCAATGATAGTGAGAGGCGAGGAATAAGCATCTCGCAAAGCCATAAATAAGCATTGACGATTTGTCTCTTACTCTTTTCGAGGAACGATGACTCATATAATGCTGCCTCTGATGATAAGAAATCCACAAAGTAAGGATCGCTTTCAATAATAAGAAAAATATTAGTTAGGGCTCGCTTTCAAAGATGCGATGTATTACAAGCTAACCCCGGATATGCAAGGTTTTAAAGGTTGCCTCGAATAAAGAGAATGTCATGAACTATAGCTTGCCTTCAATGATAAGATTAGTCATTTCATCGAGCACTTGCAAATATAATTCCTTTAGCATAAATGAAAGTTGTAGTCCATTTACGACACTACAAAGAATCACAATGGCATAATTTTCACATATATTTTATAATTCGTCATAGTGGTTATTGATTTAATTTATACACAAATAGAATGGAATAGTCGCTATGAAATAAGCATGCTAATAAAAAATAGGGAAAATTGCAGCCACGGTACCAAACATTTCACTTTTATGTAGACTTTGCCCAAACCTTTTATTTATACCACCGTGAGTACCAAACCTTTAAAAAATTCGCACATCAAGTTCAAATGGATGGAAACCGTTAGTTTGATTGTTAGTTGACTCCAAAAAATTATTTTGACCAAATCAACAAATGGCAAAATGACAACTTCATAATTTTAACATAAAAAAAGGAAAATAAAAAAGGCAACACTATTCACCTTCTTCCAAATCTCATCCACCCCCGCCCCACCTCACCCCACGCTGGAAAATACAGCCATCCATCCGCACCATCTCATCCTTAATCTCGTTCGTCATTGTTGGTGTAGCAACTATACCCTCCACTGCCTCTACACACTCTACCACGCAGAATCGGCATCGTTCATCCTTCAATTACCATACCATTTTCGCCTATTGAAAATTATTCACCAAAAAATCAAAAACCAAATATCCCAATAAACACGTAAGCTCTATCTATCTATATATCACTTTCTTGGGCGCTAAAGTAACTATAAAAATTACAATAACAACAATGGGGCAAAAGTATACCAAGAATTCGAATTGAATTGAACTGAAAAACAACAGATGATAGGTAAATGTATGGAGAAAAATTGAACAAAATCAGCTTCAAATCGTTAGTGTTCTCAAATAAGTAACAAAAAGAATTAGGGATCTGTAGAAAGGGTTTTCATTTGTAAGTAGGATATTTTCAGAGTGTTGATTATCAAAAAAATGACGGTGGAGATGTGTTAATGGAATAAAAAGGGATTAAAATGAGAAAAAAATGGATTCTTCCATTCCACTGGCATTAATTATTTTAGTTTTGACCATTGTTTTAGATTGGCAAGTCCAAAAAGGCGCAAGGATAAACATGGGTAATTGAAACGGAGACTAGAGGTTGGTCGAGGCCGTAAGCATGGGGTTGTATGGAGATGGGGTACTAATGGAGATTGTTGCAATGGGGTTGTATGGAGATGGGAAAGATGGAGATTGTTTGGATGGGTGGGTTATATTTTCAGGAGTGGAGTGGGGTGGGGTGAATAGTGTTGCCTTTTTCTATTTTCCCTTTTTATGTTAAAATTATAAAGTTACCATTTTGCCATTTGTTGATTTGGTCAAAAGAATTTTTTTGGAGTCAATTAATAATCAAACTAACGGTTTCCATCCATTTGGATTTGAGCTGCAAATTTTTTAAAGGTTTGGCACTCACGGTGGTACAAATAAAATGTTTGGACAAAATCTGCATAAATGTGAAATATTTGATACCGTTGCTGCAATTTTTCAAAAAAATCATACCCCATGTAATTTTGCATCTTAAAATTTACATGGAACATGATTTTTTCGAATGTAAAATTTTGATTTTTTGATATCATATTCTATATAAATTTCCTAATAAAGTAATGCAAATAACATGAAAATTTTGTATCACAAAAATAATAAATGTTAATGAAACAATTAATTTTTTTAAAAAAATGCGAGTTAGACGCCTCTTTTTAATACGTACGTTTGAAGCATCTTTAACTCTTTTCGATATCTGTTTGAACTATTCGACATGCCTATAATGTAGTTTTCGAAACGAGTTTTGAGATGATATAAGCGATTTGTAGGTTCGACTACCATACGATCGTAAGAGAATTTTTAAAGTTAGCATGTTATCGAAATTCTCGAAATACTAATTTTAAACTGCATATTTTGACATGTTGTAACATTTGTTACGATTGGTCATTTTGCATGCCGTTAACGACATACAAAACTAGACTTTGAGCACTTCGAAATGGTATTAAAATTGGAATATTTTGATTTCGTTCCATATCTTATAATGATTTCGAAAATTGAAACAAAATATAGAAAATTAAAAAAAAAAAAGAAAAAAAGAAAAGGGGAGGGGGGACGTGCCCCTCTAGGCCCACCCTTGGGTCCGCCAGTGTCTCAATCTTGCCTTTTATTGCTATGGCTGAAGTGTCAATTTATCTTGTGGAAATTAAACTACACCCCACTTTTCAAAATCAATATTCTAAATTCAGGTTGAAGGTTTCATTTTATAAAAATCAGATAATTTAATTATTATAAATTAATATTTTAATATTAATAATTATATTATAAATTAATTTATATACACGCTCTCTACACTATCTACCCCATCCAAACCCTAATCCTAAAATCATCTCCTCTCCATTCTCTCATCTCAAACAGCCGTCGTCGCTACGACCTATTCCTTTTCCGTCTATCTACTAAAATTACCGTCGTCATCGCCCTCCAGTTGCAGATATATTTTTCGGTATGAAATCATATCTGGAACAATGTCAGTGTTGGAGAGGCAGCAAGCAGATTAATGAAAATCCATTGACTCCGAATTCTGCTGAGCCGTCGTCTTCTTCTGCAGTCGGAGGCGAGGAGGAATCCTGCAAAAGCAAGGAAGATCTGTAGAAAAAAGTGTGTGAAGATGGAGATGAAATGTCTAAAACGTGTAGGTTTTTGGCGTTTTCTTCTTGAATTTTTTGTCATTTAGGACAAACAATTACTATCAAGGCATTAGGGAATAGTATAAACAGTAAACACTAATGCAAATTCAAGTGGAATAATTTGTGTGTTGTACCTTTTGGAGCAATTTATTTCCGAGAAGCTGAGATTTTTTAGAGCACTACAAATAAAAAGTTTCACCACTTGGAATCTTTATTAAGAAATATTGTCCTAACTTGTCTGCTGAGATGTCTTCAATTTCTACAACAGAGCATTGAGTCTCAGTGCTCAATGTCGCTAGCCTCTCTACACAACCATCATCACCGACGAATGAGATGCACAATTCAGAAGTTTGCAAACTTCTTCTGCAGTAGGAAGTGAGGAGGTGGTGGATCTGTGGTGGTATGTTTTGGACAGTGGTGGCGGTCCATGTGGTGGTGATGGTGGTCCGTGTGGTGGTGGTCATTTTTTGTTATTGTTGTAGTGGTTTTGTGGCTGGGTCAACTGCGGTGATCGTTCTTTTTGGTGTCTGTGATCTAGCTATTAAACTGTGACTTTAAAATTGATAATTTGTAACTAAAAAAATAATATGTGACCAACAAATTTGAAAACACGTGACCTGTGACATATAAATTTTTTGATCCATGACCAATTAAATAATCCGTGACTTTAAAATTTGGTAATCTGCGACTAAAAATATAATAATCTGTGATCATGAAAAAATTTGTTATCTGTTACCTAAAAATTATATAATCTGTGATCATGAAAAAATTTGTGACCAACTAATTTGAAAGTCTGTGACCGTGTGACCTATAAAAATGTTGTGACCAAAAATCAATATTAACAGGTCACATGTGTTTGTAGAGTCACAATTCAAAAATACAGGTCACATTTATTGGAATAGTCGTCTGAACGATCATCTGCATAGTCACCGGAACGGTCCCGGGAATCGAAACGATCGTCCGGAGCGGAATGAGTGGTGGAGGTGGGGTAGGTTAACTATATATATATATAAAGTGTATGTATATGTCAAATTTCTGGTTTTAGAAATTTGAAGGTTGTTTTCTTATTTTTGGAATAGTATATAGTAAAAATAGGAGAATTTCAATTTATCTTTGCTGAAGAAAGTTGTGAGAGAATAGATATGTAATTTTCAATGGCCCATAAAAATTAAGATAAATATTCTGCCCAAATGAAGTTATATGCAATCCATTCAGGAGGCTTAATGGTTGGAGAAGTTCAAATCAAAACAATAATTATAGGCCCAAAGAAATATAAATACCTGGGCCTAAGTCTGGCCCAAACTCATTGAAGCCCATTAGTTAACTATCATCTTCCAACCTGTTGTAGTAGACAAAATTAATTTGCATCTCTACACAAAATTACCAATTAAACCTTAAATATCCGTCTTTTATTCTGCCAAACGAAGCAGCTTGCAAAGTTGAATAGACAGCCCATTTTGGTCCAACATGCCACCACGATGGCCCTGGAGAAAATAGGAGGAAATAACCTTTTCATTCTTTTGTAATTCCAAAATTACCTTTGACCGATAAATATGTTTAAAAAAAAAAAAAAAAATTTAAAAGTAGAACTTTAGAGAAGTGAAAAAAATACCCCCACTTTGTCTTCACATGAAAACTGATCGTCACATTTTTTTTATTATTAATCAGGCCATTCTATTAACAGACATTTTTTGTCTGTTAAAGTCTGTTAACAGACCATTTGCATTTGGTCTGTTAATAGCTATTGATCTGTTAACATATCAAAATATTATTTTTTAACGTGTTAAAAAATTCTTTTTTTTGCCCTTTTGATACATTAATTAGTTTAAAATTTTTTAATTAACTATAATTTGTAAACTAATCTTTCATTTTCCAAAATGTAATTAAATAAATATATATTGTTTGTTAAATTTTAAACAAATCATTTTGTTTTAATTTTTAAATATAAAACGAAATAAATAATTTTAAATTGATATTTACGAAAATTAAATATTGTTTTTAACAAATTAGCAAATTTTAATTTTTTTCTTTTAATATTTTAATTAATTTAAAATTATTTAATTAAATATTATTTGTAAACTAATCTTTAATATTTCAGGTGTAATTAAATAATACTTTTATTCTTTTTTATTTTAATACTTTTCTTTTGTTTAATTTTTAAATATCAAATGAAATAAATAAGTTTAAATTGATAATTATGAAAATGAAATGTTATTTTTTAACGAATTAGCAAAATTCTTATTTTTTTCCTTTTAATATTTTAATTAATTTAAAAATCTTTAATTAAATATTATTAATAAATTAATCTTATATTTTTTCAAATGTAATTAAATAATATTTGTATTTTTTTTATTTTAATAATTTTCTTTTTTTATTATTTTTTAAAAATAAAATGAAATAAAATATTTAAATTGATAATTATGAAAATGAAATATTATTTTTTAACAAATAGCAAATTCTTATTTTTTTTCCTTTTAATATTTTAATTAGTTTTAAAAAAATTAATTAAATATTCTTTGGAAATTAATTTTTAATTTTTTTATATCATTTATTTAACTTTCATATTTTCCTGTTGTTTTAAATTTTTATATGTATAATTAAATAATTGATTTCAAATTGATAATTACGAAAATTAAATATTTATTTCTTTTAATTTTAAATTCTTTAATTAATTGTTCATTGTAAACAAATATTAATTTTTCAAATTTAATTAAATAATACCTATATTCTTTATTTAATTTTAATATAATTTCAAACACGTTAAATATAATTTGTAAACTAATCTTTAATTTTTCAAATACAATTAAATAAATATATATTGTTTGCTTAATTTAAAAATTTCCTTTCGTGTTAATTTTTGTATGAAAAATGAAATAAATAATTTTAAATTGATAATTACGAAAATGAAATATTATATTTTAACGTGTTAACAAATTCTTATTTTTTTCCCTTTAATATTTTAATTAATTTAAAATTCTTTAATTAAATATAATTTGTAAACTAATATTTCATTTTTCAAATACAATTAAATAAATATATATTTTTTACTTAATTTAAAATTTTCCTTTCGTTTTAATTTTTGTATAAAAATTAAATAAATAATTTTAAATTGATAATTACGAAAATGAAATATTATTTTTAACGTGTTAGCAAATTCTTATTTTTTTTTCCTTTTAATATTTTCATCAATATAAAATTCTTTAATTAAATATAATTTGTAAACTAATCTTTCATTTTTCAAATATAATTAAATAAATATATATTGTTTACTTCATTTAAAAATTTCCTTTTGTTCTAATTTTTATATAAAAAATGAAATAAACAATTTTAAATTCATAATTTAAAAGTATTTTACGTAATCGAATTTTTTTTTATATAATTAAATAATTAATTTTAACTATTAAATATTATCTTTTAACATATTAGCAACTTCATATTTTTTCCTTTAAATGTTATTAATAATTGAATAAATCGAATATGAAATAACTATTTATACAATTAAATATTTTACGTAATCGAAAAAAATTTGTATATTAAATAATTAATTTTAATTTCATAATTACTAAAATAATGAAATTAATAATTTTAATTATTAAATATTATGTTTTAACATATTAGCAACTTCTTATTTTTTCCTTTTAGTTTTATTAATAATTGAATAAATCGAATATGAAATACATATTTATAGATTTAAATATTTTACGTAATCGAAAAAAGTTATATAATTATCAATTAATATTATTAGATTTAAATATTTTACGTTAAAAAATAATATTTCATTTTCATAATTATCAATTTAAAATGATATATATTTCACTTTTTATATCAAAATTAAAATAAAAGAACTTTTAAAAATTAATTAAAAAATATATATTTATTTAATTACATTTGAAAATGAAAGATTAGTTTACAAATTATATTTAATTAAAGAATTTTATATTAATGAAAATATTAAAAGGAAAAAAAATAAGAATCTGCTAACACGTTAAAAAATAATATTTCATCTTCATAATTATCAATTTAAAATTATTTATTTAATTTTTATACAAAAATTAAAACGAAAGGCAATTTTTAAATAAAGTAAACAATATATATTATTTTTTAACGTGTTAGCAAATTCTTATTTTTTTTAATATTTTTATTAGGAAATTTCTACCTTACGCGTTGTCCTTCCTCATTGAAGTGACACAAATCAGTGTCATTTGCGTTTTGTTCAATTTAAACAAATAATTCACTTTAATATCAGACGTAACCTTCATATGTTGAATTGAATTCTTAGTACCATATTTTATCGAGATGAATCAACGTTTAGCTTGTTCTATATATCAAGGTACTCAAAAGTTGTGTCGAAACTCACAATGAAGATTCGAGAATGTTAAAGGTCAAATGGATATAACTAAATATCAAAAGGAGTGAAAAACAAATCAATTTTCCACCGCACAAGGACGTTCAAATTTTTAGTTAGAGATTGAAATCCATTTTTGATCTAGTAAACGTTCGAATTGAAAAAGAGCTATTTCTAGCAAAGTTATAGCCCTTTAAGTTATCTTTCCAACGCATTTTAAATCGGCTTAATCGGATGTCGGAAACAAAAGTTATGATAAAAATACTCAAACATCCTCAGCTTAACAGCCGACTTTCTCGACTGTTAACAGCCGAAAAATCCATTCGGATGTTAACAGCTGATTTTTCGACGGTTAACAACCGAATTTTCAGCTGTTTGTGCTGATTATTTTTTTCGTAACAGTAGTTTTATTTGTTAACTAAAAGGATAGTATTATCTTTTTAACACAAACATGTTTTGTAATTTCTTTAGTCACTTAAGGGCGTTTTTGTCTTTTTACAACAAATGGGTCATTTTGGGATTATTGTCAAGTGTAAAAGTCAAAGTGGAATTATGGGGCTTTGACTAGGTCATTTATAAAAGAACCCCATGGCCCTGTCTCCATCAAGAATTAATGCCCACGGTTGAAAAAATTGGACAATGGAACGGTGGTCATTGTGGTGTGGTAAGATTGCTTCTAGTGAATGTCGAAGACTACTTTAATGGCCTTTGCTTTAGGTCAAGTTGTAAGTGCCTTTCTCAACGGAGACCACAAAACGCTGGGGCTACCTCAACAGTAGGTGTTACTCCATTTATGATTGTGGTGGCTCCGGTAGCGATTGGAGGCTACAACATTTTCTTTTGACCAAACGTTTCAGCCAAACATTGAAGATTCCTTGGTTGGTAGTGGGTGTTTTTCTTTTTCCAATAGCTATTTTTTTCCTATGGTAAATGCTGTAACTTAGTGTTTGAAACACAAAGCAATGGTGGCTTCCATTTTCCATGAACTTGATGTTGGAATATGCTAGGAAATTTTTTTTGATTGCTCATCGCCATATGTTCTATTTTTCATGTTGAAAATTGGTTTAGAAGATTGAAAATTTGGTTAAGTGTCAAGACTAAAAACTTGGAAAAGTGACTTTCTTGTTTATTTCGACCAAATATTCGGACTTGATTCGATGGTCAAATTACAAAAGTAAATAGACCAACTCGTTCTACTCGTTGAGTAGATCGTCGTGGTATATTTGGAATTTCAAAACCAATTCCGGATGAATGAGAAATTATGGTCCAAATTTGGGAAGAAAATTGAGAAAACTATTAGAAATTTGCCTAAAAGTGTTGTTAGATTAACACTAGACTGTTACTCGAGTGACAGGCTAGTAACATGCTAGCAACGAAGTCACTATTTTTATCGCTTGAGTGAGGCAATGGCGACAGGCTAGCGACAGTGAATGGTGCGACCTTGGCAAGAGATTGCTCAGTTTGGAGTGCGACACCTTATAAGACCCCTTAGACGTCCATTAAGCATCATATACCATATTTGCATTAAGCATTGCATAAAAACTCGTTTTATTCTTTGTAGAGAGAAATTCAGTCGGAAGTTTGCCATAATTTTTGGTTTGAAGTGCTTCTACCATAAGTTGAATCCGTTGTATTTTCGGAGAGCCGTAAACCGTGAGCACCATTGCGGGGCAAATTTGTCTTAAGGAAAGAGTGAAAATCACTTGCCTCGACTTGTTCTTGTTCTTTTTCTTCCCTTCTTGTTTTAATTTTTGGTTTTCATTTCCAATCACCTTGTTATATTATTTAGTCACTCTCCTGCAGATTAAACTTTTTCTTTATTTGTTCGATATACAACAACCCTTTTACCCGCACTTATATTTAGCCCGCGTCGTCAACAAACTTAAGACAATTTTTTGTTGTGTCTATGTTAATCTTTTCTCCTTATCTTTTGGAATACATATTCGTCTGATATTCCCTTATTTGATTTATTTGCGTTAGACTTCTGTTTGTGTAACCAAATGGCCACTATTGAGGCTATTTCGAGTCAAAATGGTTCAAACAATGTGGTTCCACCATTGGCTATATCACTTCAAAATACTTCAATCCCGCATGGGGAAAAATCGGAAAAGTTTCGAGGTGTGGACTTCAAGAGATGGAAACAAAAGATGTTATTCTATTTTATCGCTCTAAACTTGACAAAATTTTTGAAGGAAACTGCACCGAAGGTACAAGAAGAAGATAATAATTGTGAATCGATTATTGCTTTGGATGCATGGAAGCACTCGGACTTTCTATGAAAAACTATATTCTAAACGGATTGGACAATACACTATATGGAGTATAGAGTATATAGTTCGAAGAACTCGACTAAGGAATTGTTGGATTCTTTGGAGAAGAAATACAAGACCGAGGATGCCAAAACTAAGAAGTTCATAGTCGACAAATTTTTGGACTACAAAATGGTGGATTCCAAAACAGTGATTAGTCAAGTGCAAGAACTTTAAGTTCTACTACATGACATTCTTGCCGAGAAGATGGAATTGAGTGAATCTTTTCAAGTTGCGTCATTATCGAAAATCTCCCTTCTATGTGGAGAGACTTCAAAAACTACCTCAAGTATAAACATAAGGAAATGAACTTAGAAGAGTTGATTGTCCGCTTGAGGATCGAAGAAGACAATAAAAAATCTGATATAAGACATAATGTCCAACTTGAAGCAAACTTTGTTGAAACCAATTCGAAGGTTGTCAACAAGAAGCGAAAGTTCTCCGGTGAGGCACCGCGAAGAGACAATTCCAAGAAGGCCAAAAATTTCAAAGGGAACTGCTACAATTGTGGAAAGATCGGACATCGCTCAACCGAATGTCGAAAACCAAAGAAGAATGCACATGCCAACATGGTTGAAAGAGACACCTTTTCTGAAGGGATGCAAGAAATGGATTTATCTATAGTTGTTTTCAAGTGCAACCCCATTGGAAACTCAAGGGAATAGTGGAAATGACATCTGGCAAAGAACTTGTCCTCAACAACCTCCTACATGTGCCGGACATACAGAAGAATCTAGTGTCTCGGTCTCTACTTAGTAAAAATGGTTTTAAACTTGTATTTGTATCCGATAAATTTGTACTCATTAAGAATGAAATGTATGTAGGAAAGGGATACACGTGTGATGGAATTTTCAAAATGAACGTTCTTACTGTTGTCCCAAAGCAAAGCATTTTGAATAAAATTTTAAATTTTGTTTATATGCTTGAGTTATCTTGTCTATGGTATAGTCGATTAGGACATGTGGATTACAAATCTTTACGCAAACTTATGAATCAAAGTTTACTTTCGGAGCTTAAGATCGATCCTAATAAAAAATGCGAAGTGTGTGTTGAAGCAAAATTGGCTGAAACACCGTTCCACTCAATTCAAAGGTACACTACACCTTTAGAGCTAATACATAACGACATTTTTGATTTGAAATATGTTCAAACTAAAGGTGGAAAGAAATACTTTTTTACTTTCATTGATGATTGTACAAAGTATTGTTATGTCTTTCTTTTATGAAGTAAAGATGATGCGTTGAATGCCTTTAAGGATTATAAGACGGAAGTTGAAACTCAACTTGGTAACGAATAAAGAATATTCGTCGTGATAGAGTAGGTGAATACGGGGCACCGTTTGAATAATTTTGTTCCGAACACGAAATTATTCATCAAACAACATCACCATTCTCTCTTCAATCTAATGGTATTGCTGAGCGCAAAAATTGAATGCTTAAGGAAATGATGAACGCCATGTTGTTGAGTTCGAGGTTGCCTCAGAACTTGTGGAGGAAGTTATTTTAACGACAAATAGTATTCTTAATTGTATACTCCTTAAGAAAATGGAAAAGACTCCACATGAATTATGGAAATGTCATTCTCCTTCCTACCAACACTTGAAAGTGTGGGGGTGTTTGGCTAAGTTTGAAATCCCTAAATCTAAGAAAGTGAAGATTTATCCCAAAAGGATTGATTTCATATTTACCGGATGAGCAAATAATAGTAGTGCATATTGATTCTTTGTACACAAATCCGAAATTCAAGACGTACATGAGGGAACCATAATTGAATCAAGAAATGCATCATTCTTCGAGAATGTGTTTTCTCGTAATTAAAAGGAAGATATATGTTCAAATAAAAGAACTTATGATACTACAAATGCTATTTCAAATGAGGAAGAACCACAACGTAGTAAAAGAGCAAGAATATCAACTTCGTTTAGCCCAGATTTTCTAACTTATATGGTAGAAAATGATCCAAAGACTTTTGATGAAGTCATGTCTACACCGGAAACACCACATTGGAAAGAAGCTATCAATAGTGAGATAGATTCGATAATGTAAAACCATACTTGGGATTTAGTTGATTTACCTCCCGAAAATAAACCTTTAGGGTATAAATGAATTTTTAAGAAGAAGATTAAACCTGATGGATCCATTGATAAATATAAGGCTAGATTGGTTGCCAAAGGATATAGGCAAAAAGAAGGACTTGACTTCTTTGATACCTTCTCACCCGTGACTAGAATAATTTCAATAAGATTGTTAATTGCGATTGCAGCAATACACAACCTTGAGATTCATCAAATGAATGTGAAAACGACATTCTTGAATGGTGAATTAGAAAAAGAGATATACATGGAACAACGCGAAGGGTTTGTCTCTCCTAATAACAAATACAGGATTTGTAAACTCGTTAAGTCCTTGTATAGATTGAAACAAGCTCCTAAACAATGACACTAAAAGTTTGATAAAATAATGTTGTCAAACAGATTCGAGATAAATGAGTATGATAAGTGTGTGTGTGTGTGTGTGTAAAACATATACCAATTTCCTATGTGATTGTGTGTCCATATGTAGATGACACGTTGATAATGGCAAATAGTTAGAACTAATGCTAAAAACCAAGTGAATGCTAACGAAGCATTTTGATATGAAATATATGGGTATTGCTAATGTGATACTAAGGATTAAGATCTCTAGAACATCAAAAGAATTTGTACTTTCCCACTGAGAGTATACTGAAGAAGTATAATATAATTGAGGAAAGTCCTGTGAAAATCCCTATTGACCCAAGTTTACACTTAGTCAAAAATACGGGTGAATGTGTATCACAACTAAAGTATTCGCAGGTCATAGGCAGTCTGATGTATATTACAATCTGCACTCGATCGAATATAGCTTATGCTGTGAATAAACTTAATAGATTCACAAGTAATCCTGGCCATGATCATTGGAAGACTTTAACAGGTTTTCTTAAGTACTTGAAGTATACCTTAATCTATGGATTACATTTCACAAAATATCATGCGGTATTGGAAGAATATTGTGATGCGAATTGAATATCAGACATGAAAGATTTCAAATCTACTACTGGTTATGAAATACCATTGGTGGAGCTGATGTATCATGGAAATCTACAAAGCAAACGTGTATAGCTTGATCAATTATGGAATCGGATTTTATTGCTTTGGACAAAGCTGGAGAAGAAGCAAAATGACTTCGTAACTTTCGAGAAGATATTCCATGTTGGCCTAAACTGGTACCTACGATTAGTATACATTGTGATAGTTAATCGGCTATTGGAAGGGCTCAAAGCAGCATGTATAATGGTAAGTCTATACATATACGTCGCAAACATAATACCATTAAGAAACTAATCTCTAATGACATCATCTCCATAGATTATGTGAAATCAAAGGAGAACATTGCGGATCCACTTATAAAAGGTTTGCTTAGAGATCAAGTACGTTTCCTATCGAAAGGAATGTGATTAAAGCCTACTACATAAGGATCTTTGTAATGGTAACCCTACATTGTTGATTGGAAATCCCAAGATCTTGGTTCAAATGGACAACTAAGTTATGAAAATTCAATGAAGCACTTAGGAAATTATTTCCTAACTCTTTCCTATGATATTAAAGTGCTTTCTGTAGAAATATTAAAGGTTAAGATACTCTTTTAATGATTCATATATCTTGATTAAATCAAGAGAATTGGGGCAGAATACTCTTAATAGGAGGTTACCTATATAAGTGTGAAGTGGGGACGCTTCAACGAGAATTTCTCGAGGCTACAATTCTCTAAACACTTATGAAACCCAAGAGTAGTTCATGCCCAAAATGAACCAAGTCATGAGAACTATAAATGGATTAGGGAAGACATCTGTGTGAATATTGTTGTCTTAGCTTACACTAACGGTTGAATGGTTCAAGACATCACGTTCACCAATTAGCCAAGTAAGTCTGATAGTATTTCATTAATGGAGGTTCAAAGTTGAAGCTACCTTACCTGATACAGTGTTTTTCCACACTCTCTCTACAATGCATCATAATTTCGCATTGTATATGCATGTTCGAATTTCCATTCATGTGGGGAATTGTTGAAAATTGGTTTAGAAGATTGAAAATTTGGTTAAGTGTCAAAACCAAAAATTTGGAAAAGTGACTTTCGTGTCAACTTTGGCTAAATATTCAGAATTGATCCGATAGTCAAATTACAAAAGTAAATAGACCAATTTGTTCTACTCGTCGAATAAATCGCCGTGGTTTATTTGAAATCTCAAAATCAATTTCGGATGAATGAGAAATTTCGGTCCAAAGTTGGAAGAACACAGAGGAAACTGCCGAAAATTTGCCAAGTGTGTTGCTAGTTGACGCTGGACTGTTGCTCGAGTGGCATGCTAGTAACAGGCTAGCGATAGGCTAACAACGAAGTCAATGTTTGTATCGCTCGAGTGAGGCAATGGTGACAAGCTAGCGAGAGTGAATGGTAGGACCTTTGGCAAGAGATTGCTAAGTTTGGAGCGTGACACTTCATTCACAATCACTCATCCTCTATATATAGGATCTCTTGGACGTCCATTAGGCATCACATACCATATTTACATTGAGCATTACATAAAAACTCTTGCAAATCACTTCCAAATTCATTCAAAATAATTTTCTTCTTTGTAGAGATAAACTCCATCGAAAGTTTGCCATAACTCGTGGTTTGAAGTGTTTCTACCACAAGTTGAATCTGTTGTAGCTTGGGAGAGGTTTTAAATCGTGAGCACCGTTGTGGGGCAATTTTGTTTTAAGGAAAGAGTGAAAATCACTTGCTTCCAACTTGTTCTTATTCTTCTTCTTTCCTACTTATTTTTAATTTTTGGTTTCCGTTTCCAATCACTTTGTTATATTGTTTAGTCACGTTCATATGGATTGAACTTTATTTTTTGTTTGTTCGATATAAAACAACCCTTTCACTCGCACTTATATTTAGCCCGCGTTGCAAACATTTTATTCATATGGCTGATTTTGTATTTCTTTTGACGTCGAGTTTGCTCCAAAGAATAGGCGGATATGGCTAAACGGGAAGCACACACAATATATTTTTTGGACAGACCCACAGGTGAATGTTTATTAAATAAATCCACATTTTTTCTTAACCATTTTCATGACTGGTTTTTTTAATTATCAACTGGAAATAGCCATTTTTCATGTGAATTTTTTAACTCGGGTATCTTTAACCCTTCGCTGGAAAGCTCCCCTCCTTCATGAAAATTTATTAGATCTTAGTCAAGTAGCTTCATCTTCTTCATTTGTAGTGGTTGGCTTCTTTAACTTTTTGGTTGCCATCTTTAATATTTACTTAGAGAAACCACTAGGAAAACACCTCTTTTCCGATGGCCATTTTAGATGTGGTGGAAATATGGTTAATGTATCGATTTCCACAAATGGCGCCAGACCTAAAAAAGTGTGCCAACAGAAACCCGACCACCTCCCTTCCACATAGACATTTTCACACTCGAATACATAATTAGGAAGCAAAGGCTACGGGTCATGAAAAAGGTTCGTTGACCGTTTGTACTCTGAGGATCAAATCAACAGTTGGACAAGAGAAAAAAAAGAGTGGAAGAGAGGGAGAGGGGATTTGGATATGATTAGAATGAACATACGATTTATTGTGAATGTGGTCGCCTATATATAGAGAAATGAGACGGACCAATTGGGTGCTAATGAAATGAGCCCAAATCCAAACCCATCATGCAATTGTTTAATAAAATAGGTCCAATCAATTGAATAGTCGATATCACGTCAGCATATATAGGACCCCTTCTTTCTAAGCATGCCACATAATTTATAGGTGTAACAATATCTATTTACATTTGTTTATGGTGTCAATCCTAAGAAAATTAGAGCACCTATGAAATCGTAAGAGACCATAAAAGTAGGAATCCTAATACAAACGTGCATGGTGTATCCTAGTTATGATCTGAATTCTCTTCCTTGTTTATGGGATAGCAGGATTCTGTTAGTATAGTACATGGAAGATTAAGATATCAGAGTTCAAATTATTCCCCAGTTGTGTCTTGTTCCTTGCAGACCTTGTAGAGATTGGTACTAACATAGGAGATTTTTGGTTGTCCCGAACTTAACTACAGGAGCCCTTATCGTCCCATCTTAAACTGGTGGCTTTCATTGGGCTTACATCTCCTTTGGTGTTGGTCACCAGGAAACCTTCAATGGTGGCCATCAAAATAGAGTATTCCTTCCCATCCAACAACAATGGTTCCCCAATGTTCATCAGCATCTCATGGTATTGCCTGGTATGACATCATAATTGAAACAAGGGTGTCGCGGAAGTTTGCTCAAAGGGTCATCAAAACGGTGTTTTTCGGGCTCAGTTTCACGTTACATTTCTCTACCAAATAACCAATCTTTACGGCTCCAGCCGGTTCAGGTCCAATTTTATTGATTTTGAGAAAAAAAATGTCTACCCTCTATAATTGATCTTGCACATAAATGGAAGCAGTCAAATTTCTTTTTTTTTTTTCCCTTTAATAAGAAAATCAGATTCATTAAAAGTTAAAACTCTTCTGAATTTCATTGGCAGTCACTGAATTTCCAATGGAATTTTAATTGGATTATTAAATCTTACTTTGTCACAATTGGACAATTTAACTTTAATTTAGTTTCTAATACCTTCTCTACATATCTCACATTATCATTCCGTAACACAAATCTACAAAAATTGCTTAGTTGATAGTCATCTATAACACATCTTTCATGTAATCCCTCTATGGCATTCCAAATCATCTTTAGGTAATGGTAGAAATATTGTTTGGCAAGCTTTATTTTTTATTTTAATACTATTAACATACAAAAAAGAAGCCCAATTAAATGGTCCAAGAATTGGAGCCTGATTAGGGAGTTCAAGATATAGGCCCAAATGAGACAATTGTAGAATATAGTGGAGGCCCATAAAAAAATTACTATCATCGCCCAAGCCTGCAGGACGTCCAGGACCTAAGCGAATGAAGCGCCTTACTATCGCCCAGAGCGATGATCTCATTCTCGCCCAAGCCTTTAAGTCGCTCAAGATTTGAGCGAGTATGGTGTTTTGTGATTACTTAAAACGACGATTAGCGAAGCGGTTATTGAGCAACCTTATCACACCCCACGATGCAAGAATCTCGATTACAAGTGGTTAAACAACAAGATCAATAACAACAGTTGCAACGGGCAGTTCCTTGACAAGTCAACCATCACGAAGAAAGTGGGTAGTTATAGAGTGTCAAGTAGTTTTCAAGCAGTTCTACAAGAGAAAACCGACAAAAGAGTATAAAAAGAAAAAAGACATTGAAGGAAGAAACCCCGAATCAATCACTCTCAACAGAGAATATGTAATTTCAATTTATTTATTTTCTTAGTGCAAACTTTCAATTTATTTCGTGTGCTTGTGCCCATTGGAGGGTTTTTGCTTCTTCTCAATTGTAATCTTCATAAATAAAGCACCCCTTTTTAGGACTTTGTCTAAAGAGGTTTGTTCCTTATACAATCGTCTGAACCTTTCTTTTAATTATTAGCGATAACCCACGCGAAACAATTTGGCCCAGTGGGACAATTGGGGTTTGAAGATATGAAAAGTGAAGCATTATGCCTCATAAGAATTATGATAAAGAACCAGCAAGTCAAAGAGTAGTACAGTCTGTGATCGAGCGATATGAGGAGCAGTAAAGCTTTCCATGAACAGAGTGAAAGAGTCAAAACAGTCAGAGCTGCTGCGAGACGTCGTTGAACAAGTAAATTTACGAAATGTTCACAATATGAAAAGATTTACCCAAAATGAGAACGCACATTATGACAACATGGTCAAACAACTAAACACGTTAAACGAGATCATGAATAAGTTAGTAGGCCAAATATGTCAACCAATTATACCAATAGGGAATCACTTTCAAACCAGGACAATTGTGGGACATAATTCCCCACATATTTCCCCAGGTTTGAACCTAAGTCAAGGAATAGAACCACGTTTCGGTCCGTCTACTTCAAACCAGGGGGGTAGTGTAGTGCCAAACTTGAACGGTGGTAATGGAACGTCAAGCCTGGGGGATAACCCAAATATGAGAGAGAATGTCCTAAATAATGGACAGAACACCCTGCGTGTTAATGATAGAGTACATACTCAGGCTAACGATAATAATGGCCTAAACAATGGCAATTTTGTCGCCAACCAATGACCAAATATTAGACCTCAAGTAAATCAACCAATGAACCAACCTGTAGGAATTCCATATGATCCCAATGTCATGTTGAGGAATCAAATTATGGAAATAGTACATGATCAAATGGCTTTCGGGGTCTGTCCGTTATTAGGCCAGCTTACACAAAACCATATCCTGATTGGGAAGATCATGCATATCCGTGGCCTAGATGGTACAAAGTGAAATTTTCATTATTAACTGGTCTAGGAGAAGTGTCTACTCTGGAACATATGGGGCGGTTCACATTGCAAAGTGGTGAAGTAACTGACTATCACAAAATGAGGTTGTTCCCTAGTTCGTTAACATGAGTAGCTTTCTCTTGGTTCATTAATTTGCCAGCAAACTCTGTTCAAACATGGCAACAATTGGAGCAATTGTTCCACGCTCAGTTTTATAATACTGAATCTAAAGTCACTTTGGCCGATTTGACGAATTTACGTCAAATGCCAAACGAATGCTCAAAAGGTTTCCTTTAGATGTTTAAAACAGCAGGAGCAAATGTTTCGTACCTTTGCCCGAGAAAAAATTTGTCAAAATCGCTCAAAATTGTTTAAGATTTGATTTGAAAAAGAATGTGATTAGGTATGAACGATTAATAAGAGAATAAGAACAAATGAAAAGCTCTAGTAAATGGACTTATTATAGAGACCCAAATTTCGACGTTCATACTATTAATGACGAATATTACGATCAAATCGAAGTATGTTTGGCCGAATTAATTAAGGAAGATGCGTATGCTTGTCCTATAATGGCCAAACCCAGAGCGTCGGGCAAGAATGAGCCTATAAAAGATGAAAACAGAAAAGCTAGAACGTTTTTATTTGATGTGACCAAAGCCGACCTTATATTTGACAAACTGTATAAGGATAAGTAGATAAAATTGAGTGATAAGCATAAATTGCCAGACCCTGAACAAATGAAAGGTAAAAAATATTGTAAATTACATAATGCATGATCACATATGACTAATAATTGCTTGTTCTTTTGTTATATGTTACAGGATGCTATAGAGTCAGGGCGAATCACGTTCGAAGATAAGAAGAAAATGGTAGTGAATGAAAATCCTTTCCTACAGCCACTTGCGGTGAACATGTTGATGACTAGTTTCAAAAACAAGTTGTCGATATTCAAATTGGTTCTAGACGATGGACAAAAAGATTCTGGGACACATCTCAGTATTTTTGAACGTATCAAAGGAAATGAGCCTAAAGAGAACAAAGGCGTCCTTTGTGCAAGATGTAAAGGAGAAGTGAGTGCAAACACAGAGAGACCAGGAAATGGCAACATCACCATCACCTTCACCTTGATTTTGTCCTAAATATCCAACCTGTTGAAGGGCGGGAATATCATTCTATAGAGGACCGCCTTTTGAGAGGTAATTCAAACCAATAAATAATGGGAGGACATTCAGGACACAACCTTGCCAACCAAATGTATGGCATTCATTTCAGTATAATGTAGGAAGGGTGATACCTTTCAATGAGATGGCTAGAACTCAACAAAAGCCTTTTAAACGGAATTATGGACGAATGATGAGGCAACAACAAGGATTGTCATGTCCTAAGGCACCTAAACTACTCGAAGCGGCTAATCAAAATGTTCTCGATGATAGTAAAGAGACTGGTACATGCGAATCAATGGAAGAGTTGCCAGAAAGTTCTTCTGGGAGATCAAAGTTTGAGCGAGGGAAGAAAGATAAGAAAGATCCAGAGCAACCCCTTACTATTCAGTTTGGTACGTTACCTCCTATTATGGCTAATAAATAATGAAATCGAAAACAAAAAGAATGAAGATGACAAAAGGGAGAATAATGAGGATGAAGCATGTATGCTGGAATGTGAAGAAGGTCAAACATCTCGAGAGATATATGATGAAGAAGAGGATGATTGTATGACGGACATCGAAGAAGAAATTGACTTGGAAGCAGAGAGAAGAAAGAGGGGAGTGTCGTGCAATACATTGTTGAAATAGCTACATCGGAGAGGTGTTCGCGATGTGGATTTGTTGGGAGAACCATCTGGGCATTCCTTTGATTACTATGTGTTGTATGGGACACCCAAAATGAAGGAAAAAGTGCATCGCTCTAAGAAGTATGGCTCTCCTCCAAGAATATTGCCTCCCCCTACAGAATGAGTAACCGAAGAAAAAACACTAGAAGAAAGTAGAAAGGAAATCCAGGAAACAGAAGCTCAGTACGAAATATTGCATGTTGATTTATCACAAGGAAATAATGGTATACTTGTGTCGAAAGTGCTCATTGATAATGGAGCAGCCATAAATACCATCCCGTCCAGGATGATGAGGAAGTTTGCAAAGATAGAAAGTAATATGATCCCAATAGAAGTTATTCTCACAAGTTTCAATGGGAGAGCAACTTCGGCTAAAGGAGTGATGCCACTGGACATAACTGTGGAAACAACTACTAGGACTATAGTCTTCTTTATAATAGATGGTCATACTAGTTACAATGTGCTATTAGGAAGGGACTGGATTCACGAGAGTCGTTGCATACCTTCATCACTCCACCAATGTCCGATTTTCTGGAATGACAAGGGCGAAGCAGGAGTGGTACAGGCAGATCCATGGGAACCTCGGTAGAATTCAAGAAGCAATGAGCTGAAGGCCAATAGTACAAGTAAGGGTAAAGACATTAAGATATGTATTACCTTCTGGTTCGATGCGTGGGGGGTCAATGCCCTGGTAAGGTGGCAGCGCCTCAACTAGCTGTGGTGAAGACTCTGGGACTATGTATTTCTCTTTAAGCAGAGTCCCTGCATCAGATGACTTAGATGAAGCAGTTTCAGCAGGAGGTGATGGAGCAGGGGCTACTAAGACTAGAGCCTTCGAGGGGGAAGTTGAACTCTTCTGGAAAATTCAGGTAAAGCGTTAACCCACGAGGATTGTGTTTCATGAATAAACAAACTCAATTACCTTTCTCCTGAGAATGAGAAGAGTATCATCATCATTGTCATCATCGTCCTGCAAAATTGATGAAGCTGTGGCTGGTCGTTTGCCGTTGGAAGCACTTTTAGCTATACTAGCTTGAGCATGTGGGGAACCAAATGGAAGGATATGCCGTTTAGCACGAGCAGGCGACGACTGAGTGGGAGAAATGGGATTCCTAATGGACACAGGGGTGGCCAAAATAGGAGAAGTAGATGAAGTCTCTAGCCGATCCAGTAAGTGGAAGGCACGACTAGCATTAGTTGTGAACAGCCTGCGTTTCATTGATGACCAGAGTTGATCAAAGAGGATGAGTGATAGCAGTGGGATTGAAAGGAGCCAAAGAAAGATCTTTGGTCAAAACAATATTACGAGCATCAATGGCTTGTGTGTCGATTTTATTTATAGTATGGAAATGCTCTGTTAAATTTCTAGAATAACAGGGAGGAACATGCTACAAACTAAGCTGGCGAGTAAAAAATTGGAGAGCATATATCTCAACCCCTGCCTTGGCATTTATTCCAGTTACTATGTCATGGAACAGCTCTCTCCCAATCAAAAATTGTGCCCAAATAGGTAAGAAAGTGCTTACTTCAACTAGAGTAGAAGGAGGTCGTACATAAATAAGGACTTGGTGAGGAGAAAAAGGAAAAAAGGAAAGCGTTGAATTCAGATTGTAAAACAATGTAAAAACGTCCCTGTTAGACACATTTACAGGGCTCAATTGATGGATGAATAGCCCATAAATTGACCGATTGATGAGGGGATGGTGGAGTACCAAGCTGTGAAAAATATGCTCTCAACCACAATTGAGGGAGCCAAAAAGGCCCACTGCCAGTGGGAGACACACTATTCTTTAATTGAAATTGAAGGGAAGCCATGCCTCTATAAAATGTAGCTAAAAAGAACGAACATAAATTCAAAGACCTGCCACGCGCCAACTCATGTGCTATGGGCAGATAACTCATAGAAGGTTTCAGGCTGGGGACACAAACAACATATTTACAAAGCCAGACCTAAAGAAAGGCCACATGCTCAACGTGAGAGGGTACAGAACTAGAAGTAGTATACAGGCCTTGCATGCTTGAATATGACTCAATGAGTTTTTTGTTAAACTTTGGAGCAGCATCGACAATCAAAATACCATGAAAAATGGTGTCGCCCAAAGGTGGAAGGTTTACTAGGGCTCCAACATCCCTCAGGGTAATAGACATTGGGCTAAGAGGAAAAACAGAGGTATTGTACTCAGGAGACTAAAAACTCAGAGTAATAGGAAAACGCATTGGGTCATAAATTGGGGGATGGGGAGTAATTTCTAATAAATTCGAAATCTTAGCACAATAAAAAATCGCTTTGGTGATGCCATGATTCACCATGCGTGCATGCCATCTACGAAAATAAGCATCAGTTTTAGGCCAAGTGCGAATACCTTTTTCGCGGATTGGCTTCAATGATAGAGAGTTCAGAAAATGAGGGTTTTAGGTGCAAGGAAACAGCTGACCCACCGCCGCTTGCCCAATAGACTCAGTATCATTAAACGATGGACCCAGGTAGAATTCATCACGGTCAGGGCGGGCTTGTGAAAGAAAGTTTGGATTTATATATGGTCTAGTAAAGAGGTTTTGAAAATCCTCAGAATTGAGGAAGTTATCAGAAGGAGTTTGTGAAGTCGCCATTTGCAACGAAATGCGGTAGTTGTGGAGAGTTCTTGAGAAACATAGCAAAGAAGCAAGATATTGAATAGTAACATGTATAGGGAAGCACGATGTACAGACGTGAATGTAGTGGAGCGATGAAGTAGCGTGTCTTTTGGGTTATAGGGGTGTAACGTTACACTTTTCAGGTTGAAGAAGAGTTACCGCCAAACGGAAATAATGATTGAAATTCTTTGCCATTTTAGGAAATTTCAAGTATTTCCGGAAAATACAAAGGAAAAATATGGCAAAAATTAATTATCAATATTAATTTTGCCATATTGGAGGGTAATTGTCGACATACAAAAAATGAAACTCAATTAAATGGTCCAAGAATTGGAGCCCGATTAGGGAGTTCAAGATATATGCCCAAATGAGACCATTGTAGAATATAGTGGAGGCCTATAAACAAAGTACTATCATCGCCCAAGCCTGCAGGATGTTCAGGACCTGAGCGAATGAAGCGTCTTACTATTGCCTAGAGCGATGATCCCATTCTCGTCCAAGCCTTTGAGTCGCTCAAGATTTAAGCGAGTATGGTGTCTTGTGATTACTTAAAACGACAGTTAGCAAAGTGGTTATTGAGCAACCTTATCACACCCCACGATTCAAGAATCTCGGTTACAAGCGGTTAAACAACAAGAACAATAACAACAGTTGCTAACAGCAGTTCCTTGACAAGTCAGCCATCATGAAGAAAGTGGGTAGTTATAGAGCGCCAAGTAGTTTTCAAGCAGTTCTACAAGAGAAAACCGGCAAAGGAATATAAAAAGGAAAAGAAGACATAGAAGGAAGAGACCCCGAATCAATCACTCTCAACGGAGAATATGTAATTTCAATTCGTTTATTTTCTAAGTGCAAACTTTCAATTTACTTCGTGTGCTTGTGCCCCTTGGAGGCATTTTGCTTCTTTCCAATTGTAATCTTTATAAATAAAGCACCACTTTTTGGGACATTGTCTCAAGAGGTTTGTTCCTTACACAATCGTCTGAATTTTGAAACAAAATTAATGTCGGGTAACTCAATTAATACAAATTGAAATTTAGGGATTCAAATTTAGGTAAATAATGATTTGCTTCTTTGTTTTGCGTGTTTGTATCCAAATAATTTATTTGCTATATTTGACAAGCTATGAAATTCTTTAATTTTTGAGATAATAAGATATGTAATGCTTTAATTTTTTCAGAACTTTTTTAAAAGTTTGATTGTATCTTATAATTTAAAATGTTTGGGTTTGCCACTGCTTGGAAGCCTATTTTATATACCATGTTTTGTTTTGATTAAAATTTGATTTTAATCCCAAGTCAAAATCAACAATTAATTTTAACCACACATTTCATGTGATTCACAACTTTTCAAACACATATTTTCTCAATTTTTATTAAAATCTTCTAAAAATCTGATTTCAATCTACATCAAACAGGTTAATAGGCTTTCAGGTTCCGTACTTACAGTTTACTCCTCATTTCCCTACCAACTGGGACGTGGTGAAGACACCATTCACAAACTTCTCACTTTCACCTTCGGTTAATCCACCTCTTCAGATGAGGAAGTGTCTGGAACCTTGAAGTCGTGATTTGTAAAATGGCCCTAACGTTAGGACCAATATTTATGCTTTGTTTGAACTCTATTTTTTTTTGGAGGAAATGAATTTTGTAAAAGTGAATTTTTTTTTTTTTTTTTTAAGAATGCGTGGTTAAAAAGTTGAGAAAATTTTTGAATTTGCGTATAAATTATTTTATTAGGAGAATTTATTGTTGACAATGAGTTTGAGAAAAAAAAATTTTGAAGAATGGAACAAAAGCATTGACTTAAAACATGTTAGTTATGTTTTATGTCTAACTATTTATTAGTTGACTTTTGGGAATGGATTGGGCAGCTGTATTCTGATTTGTTTTGTTTTTTTACATATCAGATGCTAAGAATTTATTTATTTATACTTAAAAATAACAGGATCAAGACTAAATTGAAAATTTTTTAGACGGAGATTGGTTCTCGAGCGCAAAGGCAGAAGGGAGCTTGACTGCAAGATCCATCCATCGAGTAAGGATGAAAGTCGGCCTTAATGATCAGACGATGTCGAATGTTGAATTAGTATAATTTAGAAGCTAGAATAAGAATAATTGAAGCCAATAAAATTCGTTTGCATGAAACAGCACAAAATCAAAAGTCAAAATTGAAACAGATTAACAATATACATACGACCTATCATGGTGCGGTGATTGTAAACATTATTATTAAATTATTATCATGGTTTGATGGATAATACTAAAAAAATGCCATTTGATTGTCTCTCTTTCCTATTCATTAAACTATTGTGTTTTTTTACTTTAATCTCCAGTAAACGTACGGATATCAACAAGTCGACTTGGGCCGCCTCGCCAGTCGAAACTCAAAACTCGAGTCGAACTCGAGTTCGACTCGAGTAAAAATGGTTCGAACTTTTTTTTGCCTTCAATTGAGCTGCGCTCTTGCTTGACCAAAAAATTTAGGTTTGACCCAAACTTTCGACTTTCGGCTCCGCTCACCCTTTTTTTTTATGAAATTTGAAATTTTGAATGGAGGTCAAAACAGTTATTGCTGCCTTAACAAGCTAGCGGCAACACTTGCACAAGACAGCAGTGCTGTCTTTTCATTTTTTTTTTCGGGTTTTGGGCCGAAAATGACCCTTGTGGCTCAACTAGCCACATGGGTTGGCTTGGGTCGGGCTCTAGCTAAGACCCAAAAATGGGGCTTGGTTTTTTCAAGCCACGAGTCAGGTCGGTTCGGACTTTTCTCGGGTCGAACCACGGGCCACTTGAGTCGTTGAGCCAAATTTATCGTTTAAAATGAGTTGATTGAATTAAACATGTTAGTTATTTTTATGCCTAACTATTTATTAGTTGACTTTTGGGAATGGATTGGACAGCTGTATTCTGATTTGTGTTTTTTCACCATATCAGATGCTAAGAATTTATTTATTTGTACTTAAAATAACAGGATCAAGGCTAAATTGAAAATTTTCTATTGAATTTAGGATTCGTTTGATAGGTAAATGTGGAAAGAAATTTTAATTTCATATTAGTTGGAAAATAAAAACTCACCAAATCCATAAGAATTTGTTTTACATGAAAACAAAGAAAATGCAGATTAAAGTGGTTATACATTGAAATTCGATTTCCATTTTCACGTTGCAATCAAACGTTCAAAGTGAAATTCGTTTTCCTTAAATTCATTTTACATGGAATTTATTGTAATCAAACATGTCTTAGTATAATTTAAAAGTTAGAATAAGAATAATTGACGTCAATAAAATTCGTTCGCTTGTAACAGGACAAAATCAAAAGGGAAAAATTCATAAATAAGGTGTATTCTTTACACCAATTCAAAAATAAGGTTTATAGTTTGAAAATTCAAAAATCAGGTTTTTTTTTTTTTTTTTTTTTTTTTTTTTTTTTTTTTTTTTAATTCTAATATAATATAATATAATATAATAAACCCACCCCACATACACCACCCCTGCTCCGGTGACTATTCCGACGACCATTCCGACCACCACTCTTCTCCGACGACCATTCCCGATAAGCTCCGATTCCGGCGACCATTCCGGCGAGGTCACAGATTTTTAAATTAATTGGTCACATATTATTTCGAGGTCACAGATTTTTAAAGAGTCACGTATTATTATATTTTTAGGTCACATTTTGGTCACAGATTTACAATTTAGTTAGTCACATATTATTTTTCAGTCACGGATAATAATTTTTATACGTCACATATTATTTTACGGTCACAGTTCAAAAATTTTGTAGGTCACAATTATTTTGTTGGTCACATATTTCAAATTTAGTTGGTCACATATCAAGATTTATAGATCACATGGTCACATATCAAAATTTATAGGTCACACGGTCACATATTTCAAAAACTGGTTGGTCACAGATTATTTTTGAGTCACATATTACTAAATTTTTAGGTCACAGTTGAGTAATCAGTCACAGATTACCAAATATTTGGTCACATACCCTCAAATACTTGGTTACATAACCAAGTAATTGGTCGCATACACCAAATAGAGGTCACACACCTCACCACACCAAGCCACCGTCACCAACACTACGATGGTTCTCGCTAGCAAAGCTGCGATCGTGTCTGCAATCGGAACATCTCCGCATTTACCACTACAACCAGCATCAACAGTCAACACCACCACCACCAACACACCCCGACACAACACCACCAGACACCTCCACTCCGCCACTGACAATATTAAGCACCATCCTCAAAGGCTAACCAACCTCAACTGACCAAACTACACTAAAACAACCAAAAGAACAAACAAAACACCACCAAACACCGGCAGAGACCCCGGAGGCACAACCCCCCGCAGGTACCGACAACAGGAGACTCGGTGAAAAAACGAGGACCCAGTCGCGAACGGAAACCACGCCTCCAAAACGAAAGCCAGCCATACCTCGTCTGCCACTACCATGTTGATCTGTACCTCTATTGCCACCAACGAAATCAACATCTAATCCACCATTAACATCAGATTTGAATGGAAAACACCACTATCAAACGGAAAAAAAAAACATATAGCAAATTTGAACCACCAACCAACGGAAAATGCCATCAGTAACACCTAATCCATAGAATCAACAAACAATAGCAGATTGGGCGGACGGTGGATCTGCTTTGCCTATTCATTATAGCAGCGCCGCCTCTTCATTACAGTAGCAGATTGGGTGGACGGTGGATCTGCTGCTCGATCGTCACTGTGAGTTCGACAGTGGATTGTCAACGACGAGCGGTGGTCTTCGACGGTGGGGAAGTCGTGAACGCTGCTGGCGAGATTTGGACAGAGAAAGGGGCGAGAGAGAGAGGGTAGTGAGAGACGATTTGGACAGAGAAAGGGGCGAGAGAGAGAGAGAGAGGGTAGTGAGAGAAAACGAATGAAAATGAATTAGGGTTGTGAATTATTAGTATTATAATATTATTTAAATATTCAATTGATACCTGATTTTTGAATATACAAACTTTGGACCTGATTTTTAAAAAGTTATCTTTAAACACCTGAATTTTTATAATTTCCCAAATCAAAAGTCAAAATTGAAACAGAACAATATACCTACGACCTGTCATGATCTGGGCATTATAAACATTATTGTTAAATCATGTTTGGCCCATTAAAATTATATTATGTTTCTCTCTTTTCTTATCAACCAAACAATTTTTAATAAAATAATATTATACGTAAAATCAAAACTTTTTTTTTAACAAATCATTATTTCAAAAAAATATTATTCCAAAAATTAAAATGACAAATAATGGGTCCCAAATGGGGTTAAATTAAGCCACGGAAAATATGGAGATGGATAATACTAAAAAAAATGCCATTTGGTTGTCTCTCCTTTAGTGTCGTTCTTGAATATTTGCTATTTCCTGTGAAAATTAATTTCAAACTTATGGGTCAAGTAATTCTTTAATACAACGGCACCATTATTACTATCAAAGTTTTAACTATATGAATGCTAAAATATGTAAATTTTTCAGAAATAACACTCTAATTAGCCTATATTTAACCAAGAAACGGTGAAGAAATGTTGAACATCTCATCTAAAAATTTAAAAATTATAAAAAAAGTTTGTAAATAAGATTCCCTTTATTTTAAATTTTGAGTAAGTCGAAGCGAGAAGGTTCTTGTAATAAGTCCTATTAAGGGGGTTCCCCACATTGAAAAGCCATAGATTTTACAAATTGTGCTAGTGTCTGAATTTTGATGAAGAAAAGGAATTGGTATGCGCAAAAGAGGCTTGTTGAAGTTAATCTAATAAGAATTATGCCACTTTGCTGTAAGTATTTTGACATATGCAGTGACAGAAGTGCAGGTGACAACAGATGATTGGACGGAAAATGTAATTGTGTTTTAAACAGTCCTCTCTATGAATTTTGAGGTTCTAGACGAGTTGGTTTAGTAGTTTAGAAACACTAATAACATCTAATAAGAATTATGCCACTTTGCTGTAAGTATTTTGATAGATGCAGTGACAGAAGTGCAGGTGGCAACAGATGATTGGACGGAAAATGTAATTGTGTTTTAAACAGTCCTCTCTATGAATTTTGAGGTTCTAGACAAGTTGGTTTAGTAGTTTAGAAACACTAATAACATCTATTACCAAATCAAAAACCAAAATCAAGTGCCCACAATAACTCTTGGAAGGGAAAAAGAGCATTATAACGACTTGCTATTGCATTTATTAACGCAAAATACCTGCAGACAAACATAGATATATCATGATAAATTTTCTCTGTCAATGATACATAATTAAGAACATTATGGAGTAGTAGTCTTACTTGAAAGTTGGTGAATTTGTATATTTGGCTTCGAATTTCATGTTGAAGACTTGTGCGGAATCCTTGTTCGAGATTTCTGAAAATTTGGTGTTAAGATATGTGGTCTCTCACTAGAATTTTGAGAATCACTACAATTTTTTAGTGTCACTTCAAAATCGTCAATTTAAAATTGTAATGAGACGGCAAAGCTCTAGTGAGAGACGGGTAAAAGAACAATAGATCTAGCCTCAATTCCATCTTCAAAACTCATTCATCGAACATATTATTTACTAAAATAAATTACAAAATTTAATTAGCTATCTTAAGACATCTCCAACCACAACATCAAACTTGTGTAAAACGTCATTTGGTGTAGAAAATCACTCCACTCTAACACCAAATTTCTACACCAATACGTTGCAATGAACTGATGCGACACTACAGAAAATCACTCCAATCTAACGCCAAATTTCTACACCAATACGTTGCAATCAACACCATTCTATTCATTTGATGTGATTTTTAGATTTGTTTCATAATTCTCATTTTGTCATTCATTTTATTCAACAACAAATAATAATTCCTATTATATCCTCTTATTATTTAAGGATTTAATTTAATTAATATTTAAAATATAATTTATTATTTTATGTAATTTTTTATTCTGTGCTTAAAATTTAATATTTTTTAATTGTGGAATAGCATAATGCTTTTTTTAATTTATTAAATAAATGCAATATTTGCAATTAAATAATTTTTGAAATAAATTAATTCGAATTGCTATTAATCATTAGCGGTGTTAAGTACCCATTTAGATAGCAATTATATGATATTAAATGATATATTCAATTAAATACAAAGTCACATTACTTATTTATAGAACTTATAAAATGTAGCCACTTAAATTTGTGTTGTAACACCATTTATATTAAAAATAGCATTATTTTGGAGATTTGACTTTATATGACAAATCGTACAGTACTTCACGTGTCTTATGTACGGCCATAGAAACCAAAGTTGCCACATCAGCTTCAAAACACGTGCTCGCCTCAAGCATACCTCCCTCCCAATCCTTAACCAATGGCTCCCAAACAAATAGCCTAGCCATCATTTATTAAAATCGAAAGCCATAACCCTAGGCGTTTACTTCTTTTTTTCAAGTTGCAACTATAATTTAATATTCCTTTAGTTAAACTGAAGCAGATTATGCAAAAAATTCTATATATAGATTGGCACCAAGATATTGGAAAACCAAATAAATTTAGAAAACAAATCAAATAGCTAGCAAGGAGATCGAAAGAGAGAGGATCAATGGCTTCCAAACACTTCAAAATCATCTCCATCTTCTTCCTCTTGATTTCCTTGTTCTCAATTCAAGTCCTCGCAGTAGTTAAAGAGTGTGGTGAAGAAGAAACCGACAGCTGCAACAACAAAAAGAAAGCCTTGCCGCTCAAGATCATAGCCATATTTTCCATTCTCATCACGAGCATGATTGGGGTGTGTTTACCCCTAGTTACGCGCTCAGTCCCGGCCCTTAGCCCTGAACGAAGTCTCTTTGTGATCGTTAAGTGTTTCGCGGCAGGTATCATTTTGGCTACTGGGTTCATGCACGTTTTACCAGATTCATTCGACATGTTGTCGTCCAGTTGCTTGAAGGAAAATCCGTGGCACAAGTTCCCTTTCACTGGATTCGTCGCCATGTTGTCTGCCATAGTTACAATGATGGTAGACTCTATGACAACAAGTATATATTCTAAGAAAAACAAGAATGAAGTTCTTCCTGAGTCTCAAGGAGATCGAGAGATGGCTGTAGTGCAAGCTGCGCATTCTCATGGCCACCACCACTACGGTGCCAAACTTGATGTTGAGGGTTCACAACTTCTCCGTTACCGCGTAATTGCTATGGTTAGTAATTTTCTGAATCAATATTTTATTTATATTAATTGATTTATACATATATGTTGATCTCAAAATTTGGTGGATCGAGTGGCCAATAGAATCACAACCACCTCCTCTCCATGTAGACATCACCTACATATGACTAGAATAAGCCGTTAGGAGGCAAAGGCTACCAACCGAGAAAAAAGGTCCGATGAGCATTTTCACTTAGGGATAACAACGTGGCGGGTATGGGACGGGTCGGCTATTCCCACCCCCGTCCCATCGGGTATTTTTGTTACCTTGCCCCATCCCCACACTCGTTTAAAGCGGGACGGGACTAATTCGGGGTAAGATAGAGGCGGGGTGGGGCAGGTTCTCTGCCCCATTTATCGACCCATTTATTTTTTCTTTTTAGTTTTTATTTATTTTATTTTTTGTTTTTTTTATGTCTTTACTCAGTAAATATTATTATTTTTTTACCAATTTATTAGAAACAATTTATGTTCTCTGTAAAAATATGATAAATCTATTATTTTTGTTTGATAAAAAATTTAGATTTAAAATTAACTTTAAACGAGACGGGTAATGAGGCGGGAACTATGATTGTCATACCTGTTTCGTGGCAATGACAATCGCCCCGTTTAACCGATTAGACGAGTAATTCCCGCCCAGTTCGGGGTGGGGCCCCACGGATTTCGGGTTAAACGGATATTTTTGCCATCCCTATTTTCACTCCGACGGTCAAATCAACAATCGAATGAGAGATAATTAGTGCAAGAGACGAGAGAGGAGGATTTCACTGGGATTAAAAAAATTACCTAGCGTGTGAAATGATCTCACATATATATAGAGATGTGGAAATGAGTCAAGTGGAGCTAATGAACCGAGCTCAAACCCAAGACAATGTTGCTTGATTAAATAGGTTCAATCCAATTAATTATTGATGTCTAGTCACTCAATGTGGTACCCCCTCTTCCACGTGCACTCCAAGTAATTTATAGATATAACAATAGTCTCCCAAGTCTGATTCATACATTCACGTGCGATCGAACTTTAAATATAAGTTGTCAACTAGGACAGTTTAAGAATTGTCTCGAAAATATGAGCTGTTGTAAATAGACGAAAGTGTGCAAATAGTCTCCGAAAGATGAGGGCTTATAGATATCCTTTGAAATATGAGCAAACTCTAATAAATGAGGGCTTACGAACTGCCTCTTACATATTACTTTATGATTTACAAAAATTTGATAGTGTCACTTTTTTAATATGGACTAAACCAACTTGAAATACAATATAATATCTCCACTGTGTATAAAGAAAATAAATTGGAGCCCATTTATCCTTTAAAATATTCATAATGATAAAGTGAATAATAGTAAATCAAATTTCTCCAAAATAGAACATGCAGAGAGAGCCTATCATATATTATAACAAATCATGTGCTGCACAGGTTAGTTTAACATTATTGCTAGTGTGAAGTACAGGCTGACGATAATAAAATGATCATGTACATAACGTGGCATGTCTACTGGTAGCAGTTAAAATAAATCATGACATGCTGCAGTGAAGTGGTATGCGTACTGGTAGCAATAATAATGTAATTCTACTAGGATATTAGTACCACAATAGTTACCCAAGTTTAGGTATTGATATTCATATAATGCGTGAACTTTTGGGGCTAAGGCGAGACTCTAAACATAAGGAGCTGTGACAAAGCTGATGAAGAGGTGATGCTCGAAAGATAAGCAGTTGTGACGAAGTTGGTGTAGAGGTGAGGCTTTGAATATAGAGGTTAGCTTTGTAGGTTTCGAGATGGGTTTCCTTTGGAAATGCTCTATACGATTCTTGTCGAAGCGACAAATTTTCCTTGTATGGTGGATGATTTATCCATGTCAAAGGATAAATAAATTGGTCAATTATCTTGAGAAATGAGGCATCTCATGAGTGGATGAATGAATAGATAATCATCTCGTGAAATGAGGCTTCTCACCAAGGGAGGAATAAATAGATTAATCATCTCGTGAAATGAGGCTTCTCGCGAAGGGAGGAATAAATAGAGGTCAGCTCCCCAGAGATATATGCAGCTGCGATGCAGGTGATGCTGGGGTATGATGAGCTCTTTGAAGATATATGTAGTTGTGATGCAGCTGATACAAAGATGTGATTTTTTATTTAATCTTACTAACGATAATGTCGTTTTCCAAGTGTTATTTTATTTCTGATGTTATATATAGAACACATTTTTTATAATTAAGGAAATAAAATAATTAATACTAGCTAGATGAAATATTTTGGCAGGTAATGGAGTTGGGAATCATCGTTCATTCAATTGTGATAGGGATTTCTCTTGGAGCATCCAACAACACTTGCTCAATTAAAGGACTTGTAGCTGCACTATGCTTTCACCAAATGTTTGAAGGAATGGGACTTGGTGGTTGCATTCTCCAGGTTAATCATGCATAAACCAAGCAATAAAATAATTGCTTATTTCTAGAATTAGTTACTTTGCACTTCTGCGCTAATAATGCTCCTATAAATTAATGGATTTTGAAATGTATGCAGGCCGAGTACAAGTTTGTGAAGAAGGCTGTAATGGCCTTCTTCTTCTCTGTAACAACCCCATTTGGCATCGCGCTTGGAATGGCACTATCGTCTACTTACAAAGAAAATAGCCCTCGCGCTTTGATTACTGTTGGTTTGCTTAATGCCTCATCGGCTGGCCTTTTGATTTACATGGCTATGGTGGATCTTCTTGCAGCAGATTTCATGGGACCAAAGTTACAAAGTAGCATCAAGCTGCAAATCAAATCGTATATAGCTGTTTTGTTGGGTGCTGGAGGGATGTCTGTCATGGCCAAATGGGCTTAAAAATAATCAATCATTGCATCATCAAATAATAATGTGCAAAATATAATTCCCGTTCGAGTTTCTTTAAGATTAGATTGAAACATGTTTCAAGTGCAAGTTGATTTTGTCCATTTTCTTGATGTAAATATCTGGAATAAAAAAAGCACTTCCTTTGCATTTTGTTCTTAGTTCATGTTGTACTAAGCTTGAAAAAGTGTATAAGTTACTTTTTTGTTGATCTAGGCAAGGGACGATTAGCCATTACTTTAAGCCGAAGAATGGGACAACAGATTTTTTTTTTATGCAACGTCAGAATGATTTTTCTTTTTTTTTTTTTCCTTTTTTGTTTATATTTAAATGGTTTTCCAAGATTAAATTTTTCCTTGCTAAGAAAACATTACAAATTCAGAAAATAGTATTTATAAAAGGAAAATGCTAAGTGTACATAATAAATGTACATAATGAATGACATAATATGATGTGGCAATCATTCAGTTATTTATGTGAAAGTGTCAAATTTGAATTAAAGGTTTTGATCAATGCCACTTAACATTATGTAGACCATTATGTAGACAATTGTGTTCTTGTGGCATCACTCTTTATAAAATGTAGGAAAAAAATTCCACCACATGCAACATGGTGGAAACCAAAAATACAAAAACGAATAGAAAGAAAAAAGATAAATTATACTCAAAGTGCCAACAATCATAGAAGGAGAAGATTTTATTCGATGAAAAAACCACAAAATATAATGTTTTCTCACTCTCTCAATTTTTCTGAACACAAAACTAAAATGTTCAACGTACCATACAAATATGCTCGTATTTCTTTTTATATTTTCTCAATTTTCTCTCTCTAGCTCTTGTCTCTTTCGCACTCACTCCCTAGTTGCACGAAGAAATACCAGTGACCCAAATTTTCTTGGGTTAATCCACTCTGCCAGGGCCAGATGGGCCCTAGCAGTGCAGCAGTGTTCAAATTTCTTTCTGCTCCATGCATCCTTAATCAATGACATTGGCATGATATTTATAAGAAAGGTCCCCAACTTTTACCATGTTGTCGATTTTATATCTTGTAAGTGTAAGGATTGTAACAAATAATAAAGTGGACCTAAAAGTCCGGATTATCATTCATATGAGAATTACTATCTAACAATTGGTTAAATTATTCGTAACTTCGCCCCTGCTTGACAATCATTAACATGGTAAAATGATGTTTTGAATAGTGGATTTTTTTGAGAATATGCAGTTAAAAAATGGGAAAATTTTTTGGATTTACGTGCAAAATATTTTATTGTATGAATGTATGGTTGAAAATGAATATGAAAAATAAATTGTTTTGTTTTAAAGGGAGTCAAACAGGGGCTTCAACGGAAATGAATTTAGGACCGAACTACAAGCCGGACTAATGTGAAGAAAAAAATAAAATTACACAAAAAAAATATTTACAAGAAAAGAATTCACACTAAAAAAAATATTAACGAGCCAAGGACTAGACCGGGCTACAGCCCAGGTGAGTCCCTTCTAAATATGTCCATGGACTTCAATTTGATTGAAAAGAAATAGTAGTTTTTTTGTGATTTTTTTATTTTAAATATACTAAAACAATAAAATTTAATATCTTAATACGAAGATTTAATTGTTTGGATTCGTGAGTTCACTATAACTATTCCCTTAATCTCAACCACCAATTTTTATAACAATTAATTATATGTACCCGATCAAATTCTTCTAACATATTTAATATAGCTATCTTGAGTTCAATTGATTCTATTTAAACACCAGGCTAGGGATAGATCCAGCTGCTCGAGTGAGTTAGGGCGGAGCATCGAGCGGCCATCGAATGATTGTCCAATATAACGAGATTGTTTATTAATATTTAATTAATTTATATTAAAAAATCTTCAATAAATATGTTACGCTTCGAAAACGAGACTCGAATGGTTGCCATGTAGCATCCCACATGGAGCCATTGTGACGATGTACAGTTACCAAAGCACACATACGACAATGAAGCCCTCGTCGACGAAGTCCCTCACCAAAGCCATGTCATCCAAAGCTCCCAGCTTCTAAGGACTTCGAAGTAAAGAAGGCTCTCCATATCTTTTGAGGATCTGGTGAATGAGAATGGTGTGACAACCTGCAACCTAAACAAATCTATTCATGTCAGCCTATTCTCCAAAAGTATCGACACGCTGTAGGGTGGCTCCCTCTTTCCAAGATACTCAAGTGCTGCTTAGGGCAAGTGGGTGATGGGACGTCCCAGTGGGTCGGATGAAGCCACGTGTGCTTCATCCAATGGTCACATCTTCAATTGTAATGTTATAAATACCCAATTTTGTATCATTTTATGGCTAATATAATTTTAAATACTAAAAACTTCACTTCTCTCTCTAGCTTTTCATATGCAATATTACTTGCTTGTTTGAATTTGATCTAGTAGTATTTCATCTAGTTATAGTGTTGATTCACCTTTGGAGCCCAAACACTATGTTGGCTCGTGTCTCAAAAAATGATTCCTCTTACATGGGACTTGGTTTCTACTTATGTGGACGCGAGTGGGCTCGAGTTTCTATTGAGTCTCTTTTAGGTCTGCAAATTCGCGTTGTTTGTGAGAAAAGTGTACGCATTCTAACCATGAATGTTTGGTAGAAAAAGCCAAAAAACCCTTTGGATATCAGCATTTGGAAAAAGGATTTGTTCTTGCAAGAGGACAAGTGGACGTACCAATGTAAATATTCCCAAAATTTCAGTGCTTGATTTTCTAAAGGAGTATTTTTAGACAAGAATACATTGTTATAAAGACTCGTTTCGAAGAAAGGGAATTCCAGACATGAGCTCTGAAAAATGAAGATGTGCTACCTAGGAGGGTAAGGGAAAACCTTGAAGAATGGGATCTTTCCCAGGTTGCCCCAATGGGCCGTCGCTGACCCCACCACTGACATAAACAAGGTGGAATGAGGGTGGCATCCTAGCTTATTAGAGAAACGGAAACCATGGCTACCAATATGAGTATCATAACTCTATAGAACATGGTCATGCAAGAGCTCCTTAGGTAGGTCCAGAACCAAGGGGGCGACCATTCCATCCTCATGTGCCACAATGGAATATTATCCCCAAGAGGACAATGTCTAAAGTAAAAGGGCTGCCTCCCCTCATTATGCAAGGGACGAACCCTTATAGTAAGAGAGATAGGAGCAAACATATCCTCAAATTATGCATATGGTCGACCTTTCGAAACTCCATTCAACTAGGCCTCAGAGGTCTTTAAGCGTGTTTGATAGGCTCAGCCCGAGGTGACCTATAAATAGGTTGTCCCAGCTACCTCAAGCACTAGAAATAGGCCTCAACATCACCACTTCTCCCATTCTCGATGTAGCATGGAAACATGGAAAATCAGGCTCTACCAAATCCTCCACCTAGAAATAGGAGTCAGAGAAGGGAGGAACAAACAAGGAATCAAATAGCCCATCCCAACCACTTCCTAGGCATTAGGCCGAAGAGGAAGAAGACTTCTGCAAACCTCAGAGGTTCTGTAACCTTGATGACGATAATAATAACTTACCATTTTCACATGGATTGATGAATACTCTAGTTCCAAGATACTACGTGCCACTTAAGATTCCCAAGTATGACAGGAAAGGTGATCCGGCCAAGCACCTCAACAGCCTTAAAACTTACATGAGCTTGAGAGGCTCTTTCTCAAATGTGAAGTATATAGACTTCTACTTGACTTTAAGTTGGACAACCGAGATTTGATATAGTAGACTTCTATAGGACCCCACTAGTTATAATGCTCTGCTAGAGATGATGAGGCGCAAGATCATCAACGAAGAGTTGAAGGATCACCGCAATAGAGATAACATATGTCTCTTACCCCTTTAGAGGTAAAGAGGGATGGGACCTATGTCTCACTTGATAGACCACCAATGGAATTAGGCCAATAATACTGTTGCCCACAATTCAAGCCAGGCACTTGTTACTACAACATTGAATACAATTACCGCTTTGGCCTACAAAGATGTAGATCCTAACTTCAATTGGGAACAAGGAAGATCCAGGACGGGGACTCATCAAAGAGGGAGAGGTCGTGGGCGAAGCGTTGAACCTAGAAATAGGAACGAGCACCCCTCTACTATACATACCACCATTCTTACAACCATAATACTGTTAATTGCAGTGTTAATTGTAGGGACATCACACTACACTCTTAGCAAAATGAGAGAGGCAATTGTCACCCATAATGAATCCACTCCTACCTAGTAGGCTCAACAATCTAGACGTGAAGAGGTAAGGTTGCCCCATCGAGAAATATCCCCAAGATGGAGGGGATAGTTCGATAGGGAAAAGCCAAGTGAAGGACATTGCTGGCGTAGGGACCCCCTGACTAATGTGAATGACGTGCCTATCCAAGAGATAGATATGATTTTCGAAGGACCTTACGTAGACGACGAAACAAGGAACTCCCTAAGAAACTACGCAATAGAGGCGAAAGACCCCCCAACGGCTAGCTATATAGTGGACAAGAGTTCCCGAAGAAGGCGATTACCACCTATCACTTTCTCTCAAGATAATGCTGTAGGTGTGCACTATCTCCATTGTGATGCCTTTGTAGTAAGAGTAGTTGTGGCCCGTAACGGGTTGAAACGGATGTTAGTAGACAATGGTAACTCCGTCAACAACTTCTTTGGAACCACTTTTGATAAAATGATTGTGGATCATGAATTGACTCCCATCAACACCCCTTTTTATGATTTCACATATGACAACATATTACTAAGAGAAAAAAATAACTCTTGCAGTGGAGATGGGTGAACCACTTCAAACAGCCCATTACTTCATGAAATTCTTGGTGGTAGATGATTGATTTGTCTACCCCGGGGCATTGGGAAGAGTCGCCCTAAAATATTTATGGGCCGTTACGTCTATTCACCACTTATGTATGAAGTTCCCAACTGAGTAAATGATAGCTACGATTAGAGACGATCAAATGGGAGCACGTGAGCGATACTTGAACTCAATAAAGAAAGATGAGCCCAGGGATGTCAACATAGTGCAACTGGACGTTGACATGGCCGATGCTCCTAAAAGACAAACCTCTAAACAATGAGACGTCAAGATGATGGATGCCCTTGTACAATGGTTCATATTTGATGAACTGGACCCTCGTGTTATTGAGACTCACTTCGAAATAGCCCCAGTGGAAGAGCTGGAGAGTTTCATGATGGACCTTCAAGATCCCACCAAGACATTACAGGTAGGAAATGACTTACCATTGAGTCTAAAAAAAAAACTCAAGGATTTCTTATGCAAAGAGTTGGATGTCTTTGTTTGGAGGAACGAGGATATGATCGGCATTGACCCGAAGATCAGTTGCCACCACTTGAAAATTGATCATAAGGTTGCCCAGTATAGGTAGAAAAGAAAAGCCCTCAACCCGGAGAGGTATGAGGCCTTAAAGGAAGATGTACAAAAATTTATAAGCAATGGATTCATCAGGAAGGCCACTTATCCGAGGTGGATTTTCAACCCAGTACTGGTTAAGAAACACAGTGGCAAGGGGAGAGTATGCATTAACTTCTCCAACCTCAACCAAGTTTGACCCAAAGACGGCTTCCCTCTCCTAAGGATAGACCAACTTATGGACTCTACCATTGGGCATGAATTTTTAATCTTCATGATACCTATTTAGCTTATAATTAGATTCCCATGCATTTAGCGAATGAATAAAATACCTCATTTACCACCGACAATGGTCTCTATTATTACAAAGTAATGTCTTTTGGGTTGAAGAATAACGGGGCTACCTACCTGATTAGTGCATTTTTACATACTTATTTTACTGTCAAAACATGAACAATTATTGATTAATATGTTGGAATATAGCTTAATTCTATGCAATTCATGTTTTGTCGGACAAGTGATGAATGTAGCGAAAATAAAGAGAAACAAGTGAAACATGACCAAAATGGAGGAAAACAAAAGTTCAGGGACTAAAGTGCAAATACTCTAACTTATTTCTAACCTTGTGATGGAGATTCGAGAGTGTTAGAGGTCAATTGGATGAATGGAGGAGTCAAAGGGATGAAATATAGCCAAAACATTATCACATATCAACTTTCAAGCTGAAAAGGTTGCACCAGTTTTTAGCCTCATATGAGACTAGTTTTTGACATGGAAAATGATCGAATTCGAAAAAGTTGTATCCCTTTGAGTTATCTCTCCAAATCATTTTGAATCAGCTCAATCGATTACATGTGAAGAAAGTTATGATCAAAATACCGAACGCTATTCAGAGACAAACCTGCGCGTGCAGGCAAATTCTCTCACATGCGCATGGGCATGAATTTCACTTACCAAGCCTAAAACCAATGAACGGCAAGTGCGCAAAGAACTATATGGCACGTGTGCACATGCATTTTTCATATGCGAATCTTTAGTTTCCTTCTACGATTCAAACTCATTTGGTAACATATCTTAAACGACTTTTCAACCCTAAATACATCCCAAAACACCCCAGAACGCCTCATTCTTCATTCTACACCATTCATTCATTGATTTGGCTCAAGAAACACATGAGAAACTAAAGATCTTGGTGAAACTACGAAGGAACTCGGTTGAAAATGGTGATTTTATATCTTTTATTCAGTTATTTTGATCTTTTCATTGTCAAATAATGCTAGAATTTAGGTTTTCATTCTTATAAATTTATATTGAAATTAGTTTTCTTATTAAATTTTTCATGGATTCAGTCAAGATTTTTCCATTGTTTAATCGAAATATTTGTTGAATTTCAATTTCATGAATATGTGTTGAGTTTGATTTAATTTTTATTAAATTAATCATTGATTCAGTCATACTTTTTATATCGACGAAATGAATTAATTGTTGAATTGAAATCTCAACTATTTTATTTGTGTGATTTATTTACTACTTTATACTTGAAGTATATGGTCGATTTATATATCTAATTTCAATAAAATTTGTGTAAACATGTCATAAATCTAGATTCTAGGATTACATTTGTAAAATAAATTGGTTTTCACGATAAATCTTCCGATTAGAATGTCGGGATGAAAACCTCTAATTGAGTTATAAAACTGAATAATTCCGATACTTCACTGTTTTAAATTATTGATTTTTAATTTCATTTTTTCCAATATTGAATTCAACTACACTCTTGAGAGAACAATCCATCCATTTTAGATCCTTTAAACATTTTTCCATCTCCCTGTGGATACGACACCCCAAAACTACACTGCAATTACCGCGTTATTCTTTGAGCGTAATCAAATGTTGATGCCATTGTCGGGGAGACGGTACAAAATACGCAAGGATCGACTACAAAAGGATGCCATCGTTCCTTTTATTTTGTTTTTAGTTAATTTAATTTTCTTTATTATATTTTTCCTATTTTCACTTTATTGTCTTTTACTTTTTCTATGAGTAGGTATAGAGGAGAACGAGGACGATCTGCAGATAGACCCGACACAGAGTTTGAACATCTTTTTAACCCTGCTTTTGATACTATATCTGTTAAAACTGACACTTCATCACATAACCCAATGTCTGACAATGAGCATGATGTACCGTATAGAACTTTGCATGATTATCTGCACCCAACGCGTACATCTACACCTTCATGTATTATGTTTCCATCCAACATGCCACATATAGATTTTAAACCTGGAATGATTCAACTTCTTCCTAACTTTCATGGAGTAGAGAATGAAAACCCGTATGTGGGAATTCGAGGAGGTTATAGCAATCCTCCACAATCAACATGGTACAATGGATGCAATTAGACTTAAATTCTTCCCATTTTCTCTTAAAGAAAGGGTTAAAAACTGGTTGTATACATTGAGACCACGTTCGATTGGAACTTAGGTTGAAATGACCCAAATATTCTTTAGTAAATATTTTCCCTACCACAAAATTATTGTGTTGAAAAAGCAAATCTCTTCTTTTATCCAAAAGGAGAGTGAGACTTTATATCAAACGTGAGAAAGGTATAAAGAACTCCAAACTCTTTGCCCCCATCATGGTTATGAGAGTTGGCGTATCGTGAGCTATTTTTATGAATGATTAACATCTAGGGAGCATCAATTTATAGAGATGATGTGTAATGGTGAATTTTACAAAAAGATCCTAATGAGGCTATAGAATATTTAGATGAAATAGCAGAAAAACCTCACACATGGACTGTCCCTAGTGCCACTAATAGCGCCAAAAGGTCACGAGCCGTAGGAAATCCTTCTAGTGCAGGAGTTTATCATCTTAGGAAAGAAACCAATCTTAGAGCTAAAGTAGATGCCCTCACTAGAGAAATTGAAAACCTACGCACTAAGAGTTCAAAGCCTACATCTACTGTCGCTCGTGTTGAGTCTTCTGGACCTTGTAATGTGTGTGGTGGAATTGGTCATCCAGTGCAAGAATGATCTACCCTCACCGAGATGAGGGGTTTTATGAAAAATATTGCAATGCCTTAAGCACGTATAACAAACCCTATGCTCCTTTCTCTGACAGCTACAACCCAGGGTGGCGAAATCATTCAAATTTTAGTTGGAAATCTGAAAATCAGCAACCCGCCCAAACGAATAGAGCTTACAATGCACCCTCATACCAACCCATGTCATCTAGGAATTCCTTAGAAGATACCTTACATGCTTTCATGGAGGCACAGGGGAAAACAAATCAAAAATTCGAGACTACTGTTGAGGATCATAAGTATATCAAAAAATTATCTCCAAACTAATTAGTGCCTTAGCTATAGAGGAACATGGGAAGTTTCCAGCTAAACCTCAACTTAATCCTATGGGGTAAGACATGGCACAAACCTCAGGATCTAATGTAAACAATCTAGGGAGGTAAATGTCATAACCATTAGGTCAGGGAAAGTCATAGAACAAACCTCTAGACCTATGAAAACTGAAAAAGAGTCTAGTGAGCCTGAAGAGAGTAGCCCTAGGGAGGAAGTGATGAAAAATCTAGTGAGAGCACCTTTCCCACTAGCTTTTAAGTCCACCTCAAAATCTGTTGGTCAACATAGTGAAGTCTTAGAGCATCTAAAGCAGGTAAAAATCAATTTGCCCATTTTACATGTAATTTCACAGATTCCTACATATGTTAAAGTCCTTAAGGATTTATGTACTATTAAAAGGAAACACAATGTCAAGAAAACCGCTTTCTTAACCAAGCAAGTGAGTGCAGTGATTGAACAAAGAGTCCCACCTAAGTATAAGGACCCTGGTTGTCCTAATGTGTCTTGTTTGATTAGGAGTCATGAGTTTGGACAAGCTCTTCTAGATTTAGGAGCTAGTGTCAACCTCATGCCTTATACTATTTACCTGTCATTAGGTTTGGGTGAGATGAAGCCTACGTCTGTGGCTTTACAATTAGCTGATAGGTCCACTATTAGACCTAGGGGAGTAGTTGATGATGTCTTGATTCAAATTGATAAATTTTACTATCCCCGTGAATTTCTTGGTGTTAGATGTAAAAGATGATGTAAATGTTGAATCTAAAATTCCTATCATTCTTGGTAGACCTTTCCTTGCTACTACTAATGCTCTGATTAATTGTAGGAATGGTCTTATGAAACTATCATTTGGGAATATGACTCTAGAAGTCAACATTTTCCATATCACTAAATAGATAGAGGAGGATGATGAGTGTCATCAAATCCACATGATTGATGCACTCACTCAAGAGGTTGCTGATAGTATGTTACTTGGACCATCACAGTATACTTCATCATCAATAAACATCTTGAGATAGATGATCAAGAGTCAGGTAATAGTTCTTATTTTACATTGCCAGTTTCTAATTAGAGAACTTTACCTTTTGTTTTCCAGGTCCCTACTTCTGATTCTGAGCTCTCCTCTGGTTATCCCACGCATGTATTTAATGGAGGCGGAGGAACATCACCAATGCTTATGTCCAAGGAGCTTAGTGCATTGCAAAGAAGATTAAAACCACACTTACTGGATGCAGGCTAGGGAGGAAACATTAGGTTGAGCCAAAGACAATAAACGAAGGCACTATTTGGGAGGCAACCCAATGGGAGTTCGTTCTTTTACTTCTGCTTTTTACTTTTTCATTTTTATTCTAGTTAATTTTTTCATTTTCTTTGCTTTACAGTTCTATTGAGTGCTTTCAGCTCTTACACTTTGAATTTATGTTATTTACTACACTATTTTGTGATATTTGTCATTCACTTCATTTGTCTTTCATGTTTACGCATTGAGGACAATGCAAAAGTTAGTTGGGGGGGGGGGGGGGGAGGATTCTATTGGATTTTTTTGTAAATTTGTATAAATAATATCATGGAGTTTCAAAATTTTTGAGAATTTGTTTAATAATTGTGCCTGTTATTATGTGATCAATGGGATAAGTATCAGCTGTGAATGATGAAATAGTGTATTATTGGATTAGTTTAGACTTGTTTATGTAAAACTTGATATTTTCTATGCACGTTATTTATGTTTGGCATATTGATTTAACTTTTATCAAATTAATCATAGATTCAGTCATGCTTTTTCTATCGACAAATTGAATGAATTGTTGAATTGAAATCTCAACTATTTTATTGAAATTAGATTCATAAATCGACCATATACTTCAAGCATAAAATAGTAAATAAATCATACTAATAAAATAGTTGAGATTTCAATTCAATAATTAATTCAATTCGTCGATAGAAAAAGCATGACTGAATTTATTAATTTAATAAAAGTTAAATCAAACTCAACATATATTCATGAAATTGAAATTTAACAAATATTTCGATTAAACAATGAAAAAAGTATAACTGAATCCATGAAAAATCTAATAAGAATTAAACTAATTTCAATGTAAATTTATAAGAATGAAAACCTAGATTCTAGCATTATTCGACAATGAAAAGATCAAAATAACTGAATAAAAGATATGAAATCACCAATTCCAACTGAGTTCCTCCATAGCTTTACCAAGATCTTTAATTCCTCACGTGTTTCTTGAGCCAATCAATGAATGAATGGTGTAGAATGAAGAATGAGGCGTTCTGGGGTGTTTTGGGATGTATTTAGGGTTGAAAAGCCGTGTAAGATATGTTACCAAAGGAGTTTGAGTCGTATAAGAAAACTAAAGATTCGTCTGTGAAAAATATCTGTGCATGTGCATCATATATTTTCTTGTGCGCATGCCGTTCATTGGTTTTAGATTCGGTAAGTGAAATTCATGCCCGTGCGCGCGAGAGAGAATTTGCCTGCGTGTGAGCGCATGTTTGTCTCTGAATAGCGTTCGGTATTTTGATCATAACTTTCTTCACATGTAATCGATTGAGATTATTCAAAATGATTTGGAGAGATAACTCAGAGGGATACAACTTTTCTTCAAATACTATCTTCGAATTCGATCATTTTCCATGTCAAAAACTAGTCTCAATATGAGGCTAAAAACTGGTGCAACCTTTTCAGCTTAAAAGTTGATATGTGATAATGTTTTGGCTATATTTCATCCATTTGACTCCTCCCTTCATCCAATTGACTTCTAACACTCTCGAATCTTCAGTACAAAGTTAGAAACAAGTTAGAGTATTTTCACTTTAGTCCTTGAACTTTTATTTTCCTCCATTTTGGTCATTTTTCACTTGTTTCTCCTTATTTTCTCTATATTAATCACTTGTCCTGCAAAATATGAATTGTATAGAATTAAACTATATTTTAGCATACTAATCAACAATTCATTCAATTTGCTCATATTTTGACAGTAAAATAAATATGTAGATGACAGTAAAATAAGTATGTAAACGCACTTATCACTACTAGAGGCTTGTCAATAAGATGTTCGTTGACCTAATTGTCAAAACAATGGTAATCTACGTAGATGACATGCTCGTGAAGAGTTTGAAAGGAAACTTTCCAAATTTTTAGGAGATATATGATGAGGTTGGACCCCCTTAAGTGCATATTTGGTGTGGCTTCCGAAAATTTCTTGAGTTACATGGTCAACCAGAGAGGCATAGAAGCTAACCCTGAAAAGATAAAAGCCTTGATTGAGATTAGGTCCCCTAAAAAATTGAAAAAGGTACAAAGCCTAACTTGTCATGTGGTAGCCTTGAGTCGCTTCGTCTCAAAGGCCATGGACAAGTGCCTTCTTTTCTTTAAAATTCTTAAAGGAGAAAAGAAATTCCAATGGATAGAGAAGTGCAAAGAGGCCTTCTAGAGGTTGAAAAAGCTCATAAATCAGGGCCCCCTCCTCTCAAAGTCCAACTCTGATGAACCACTGCAACTCTATTTGGTCGTATCTGATGAGGCCATCAACTCAGTTCTCATGAGAGAAGAAGGCACCCACCAATTGCCCGTCTATTACATGAGTAATATACTTCTAGCAATGGAAATCCCTCTTCCTTGACTTGGAAAAATTAGCTCTCTCCCTGGTTATCACTTCTAGAAAGTTGAGGTTGTACTTCCAAACTCAGAGCATACATGTGCTAACTAATTTCCTGCTAAAAAAAGTGCGTCAAAGGCCCGATATCTCAAAGAGGTTGATGAAGTAGGTTATGGAGCTTAGCGAATATGACATTGTCTTCAAAGCAAGAATCACTATTAAAGGCAAACCCTTACTATTTTTGTAGCAGAATTCACCAATGTCCCTGAAGTGGAGGAAATAATGGAGCCTGTAGAGCCTCTCATTTGGAATCTATTGTAGATGGCTCTGTCTGAGAGACAGACTTAAGAGCTAGTATGGTTCTGATTAGCCCAAAGGTTACAAACTCAACTGCACTATGAGATATTCAAGGCCACCAACAATGTGACGGAATATGAGACTCTTACTAGCTAGCCTAAGATTGGCCAAAGAAATGCAAGTAATGAAGGTATTCATGAGTAGCGATTCCTCTTGGGAGCAGAGTATGACTGCTTACTTCACACCTTCTCTCATCTTTTGGGAAGCTCAAGCTAGCCCAGATCTCCCGCATAGAAAACATATATGCCGATGCTCTATCAAAATTGGCCATCAGTGAGGATTCTAAACTACTAATAGTAGTTCCAATTGAACACCTATCTAGACCCTCAACTGTTAAAGAAAAAAAGGTGATGTGGGTGTAAGGCACGATGTAACTTATAATAGCCTTCCTTAAGGACTAAGTTTTGCCCCATAACAAGGAAGAAGCTTATAAACTTAGGAGAAGGGCTGGGCATTTCACTTTTCAGGATGATGTGCTTCACAAGAGAGGTTTCTCCTTACCCTTCCTCCGATGTATGGGAAAAGAGGCCACCTACATCCTTAGGGAGATTCATGAGAGAGTTTGTGGTAATCGCATTGGGGAACTTGACTTAGTACAAAAATTCTTAAGAGATTAATACTACTGACCTACCTTGAAGAAGGATGTGCTATAGTTTGTAAAGAAGTGCACAAAAGTTAATGTTTCTTGACGATATAGAGACAACCTTCTTAATGACTGACAACGATTTTCAGCCCCCGCCCATTCGCTAAATTTGGAAATCGACCTCATAGGCCCCCTGCCTAAAGGGAGAGGTAGTGTAAGTTTTACCATCATCATTATTGACTACTTCACCAAATGGGTGGAAGTTGAACCTTTGGCTAAAATAACGAAACCTAATACTTTCCATAGGAACCTAATACTTCCAAGTTCATATGGAAAAATACAATCTGTCGATTTGGATTTCCCCACTTGATTGTATCGGACAATTGACGAGAACTCGACAACAAAAAGGCCTGGATCTATGTGAAAAAGTTAGAATCAAGAAGTATTTCTCTTCTCACCATCACCCCAAGCAAATTGCCAGATGGTGTTGTCAATAAAACTATCAAGCATACCCTAAAAATGAAGCTTGATGCTGCCAAATGAGCGTGGGTTGATGAACTACTATAGGTACTTGGGCAATTTGAACAATCAGTCGAATTGCCAAATGAGAGATACATTTCCCTATGGCTTATTGTGTCGAGGTCATGACCCTAGTTGAAATATATTTGCCTTCACCCTTTCACCTGCAATTCAACGAGATATATAGCGACGAATGGAAAAATACGAGCTCAATTTTCTCAATTAAAGGAAAAACGAATCTCAAGTGAAATTGGCTGTCTACCAATATAAATGACCCGATACTACAATTCGAATGTGAAAAAAAAGTCATTCTGCATAAATGACCTGGTAATGTGATAGGTTTTTCTCTCCTCAAAGGAGCCAAGAGTAGAGACCCTAGGCCCCAAGTAGGAAGGCCCATACCATATCAAAGAAGAGCTTTAACCTATTACTTATAGTAACTAAGGACTAGATGGAAAGGCATAGCCTCATCTATGGAATGTGGAACACCCGAGGAGGTACTACCAGTAGAAGTTTTTGTAGATGATCTTTCTTAGCTAATGTAAAGTTTTTCAATTCAATGAATGTATGCTTTTGTTCGACAAGGTCTTCTCAAGTGACAAACCTAGGTACTTCGATGAAGAGTTGGATCTCAAAAGAGATCACCTCATGTACGCTAAAGTGAACAGCACATGCCTCCCATGGAAAAGACCATGTGAAAAGCCTTTACATGGATAAACAATCCATTATGCAGAGAAGCGTAGGTGCTTCAGTGAAGAGTTGGATCCCAAAAATGACCATCTCCTAATTTGTCAAAGAGGACAACACATACATCCCATGGAAAAGACCATGTGAGAAGCCTCTATATGGATGAACCATCCATCATGCAAAGAAACCTAGGTACTCCGATGATGAGCTGACCCCAAAAGGGACCACCTCCTAATTGCTGAAGCATACAACACATGCCTCCCATGGAAAAGACAATATAAAAATCGTCTACATGGATGAACTATCCATCATATAGAAGAGCAAAAGCTTCGACAAAAAGCTAAATCCCAATAGGGACCACCTCCTAATTCGTCAAAATGGACAGCATATGTCTCCCATGAAAAAAGATCACGTGAGAAGCCTGTGCATGGATGAAACATCCATCACGTAGATAAGTGTGGGAGCTTCAACGAAGAGCTGGATCCCGAAAAGGACCACTTTCTAATTTACCGAAACGAACTTCACATGTCTCCCATGAAAAGACCATGTGAAAAGCCTCAGCATAATTGAACCATCCATCATGTCGAGAGGCGTAGCGCTCCGGTGAAAAGCTAAATTAAAAAAGTACCACCTCCTAAATCGTCGAAATAGACGGTACGTGTCTCCCATGGAAAAGATTATGAGAGAAACCTCTATATGGATGAACCATTAATCATACAAAGAAGTATGTACGCTTTGGCGAAGAACTAGCTCCATTCACCATACAAAGAAGTGTGTGTGCTTCGGGGAAGAGTTTGATCCCAAAAGGGACCACCTCCTAATTCGTTGAAGCAGACAGATCGATGCCTTCTATCGATGTCATGGGAGAAGTCACCATAAGGATGAAGCATCCACTATGAAGAGAGTTGAGGCTTAAAATGATAAAAACATATAAGGCGTTAAAAGAATTTTTTTTATTAATTAAAGTCGAGGTATTGGGCGTTAGCAGCAGGAGTCTCAAGAGTCGAGCCAAATGGAGCTTCAACATTAATGTCTATTCCCTAGTTACCCTTCTCGTCATCCTCCACTTCGATACATTGATTGCTTCCTCAAGAATCTGAGGGTCCTCCATCCCAAAGAATCCCGCACTCAAATCAGAAGTATTGAAGGTCGAATAAAGCTCATCAATTTGATTCATAACCTTGATGTACGCGAACCGACACTAACAGAAACATGATTAAATCCATGAAAATCTGAATAAATGTTAAATATAACTCAAATCTAATTCAAAATACGGGAAAATATAAACCCTAAAATTATTTAAACAATGGAAAACACATCCTAAATTCTAGATCTCCTTAACAATTATCACAATCATCTATTGAAATCAGATTATAAATCGTTCATATACATGTAGCATAAGAAAGTAAATAATCACACCAATAGATTTAATGAAATAAAGATTCAACACATAGTTCAATTATTCGATAGGAAAAACAAGATTGATTCTATGAAAAACTTAATACATGTTAAATCAATTTCAAAATTAATTCATAATTATGAAAATCTAGATCTAGAAATGTATAGCAAAATAAATACCAAAAAGCATGAATAAATGATGTTGAAATCTCCGAATCCAATTGAGTTCCTCCCTTACTTTACCTTTAGTTTAGTTCTTCATAGAGTTTCTTGAGCCAAAAGTGATGGAAGAATAGTGTAGAATGAAGAATGAGGCATTCTGGGGTGTTTTGGGATCTATTTAGGGTTGAAAAGTCGTGCAAGATATGTTGCCAAAGGAGTTTGAGTCGTAGAAGGAAACCAGAAATTTCGTCCAAATTTAACCCCATGCGGCCGCAAGGTACAAACCCATGCGGCTGCATGGAACAAAAAATTGATGCCCTTGAAGTCTGGGTTTTATAACCATGCGGCCGCATGGTTATAATGTTTTCCTGCCGGATAGATTTTAGTATTTGGGTCATAACTTTCTCTATCGATGTCCGATCAAGGTGATTCAAGATGCGTTGGAAAGCTAACTCAAAGGGCTACAACTTTGATTCAGATTCTATCTTCGAATTCGATCGTTCTCCATATCAAACACTGGTCTCAATAGGGAGCTAAAAACCGGTGCGAAACTTTTCACCTTGAAAGTTGATATTTGATAATGTTTTGGATATTCTTTCACCCCTTTGACTCCTTGCTTCATCCAATTGACCTCTAAGACTCTTGAATCTTCATCACAAGGTTAGAAATAGGTTTAGAGTATTTGCAGTTTAGTCCCTGAACTTTCACTTTCTTCCAGTTTGGTCCTTTTTCGCTTGGTTCACGTCAATTTCGCTACATTCATCACTTTGTTCTGCAAAACATAAATTGCATAGAGTTAAGCTATATTTCAACATTTTAATCAACGATTACTCATGTTTTGACAGTAAAATAAGTATGTAAAAACACACTTATCAGGCACCGAAACACTAATATTTCTCAGTTAAATGGAAATTGTCTATGTATACCTACAGAGCATCTTCGCCAGTAGATTGTGCTTCTTTCCTAGCCTCTTCGACCTCCTTAATAAGGCCGAATATCTATGTACCTTGTTCATCTACTTGCTGCTTCAATACAACATTTCTTTATTAGCCACCTCTAAGGTTTCAACAGCTATCCTCTGGTAGGTGACAGAAGTCTCCACCCTCTTCATAAGAGAAGCCACCTCGCTTTGAGAAAGATGGACTTCTTTCTTCAAATTCTCAATTTCTACCGAGACATATTCCAGCGAGCAAACTTCAGCCTTTGCCTTTTGGGCCTCTTCAATGGCTTTATATAGCTTATCCAAGGATTCCCTACTCCGCCTCAGAATATCCCTCAGAAGGACTTCAGCTTTAATGGTTACGCCAAAGACTCTAGCACTCTGGCTGATGAGGGTGGGGTAAGTTCCACCGCATCACAAGTCTCAACATAATTTTGCCACCTATTTGTCCAGTACTTGAAATAGATAGTAGTAGCAGTTTGGATTTCAGGAGAAAGCATGGTCAGTGCCTCCGGGCCTAGCTCGTAGTTCTTGCCCATAAAAAAAACTCATTCTTTTGCTCGGAGTAGCGATATTAGCTGAAGAGGCTTTAGAGGGAACACTCCAACTCTTCTTCATCAATTCTTGATTTACAAAATCCTTATTGTTTGGCCTTTTCAAATCCTCTATGTAACATCCATAAAGGCGGCCATTACTTTTTAAGGTGGAGGGAGTAGGCGACTTGTAGAACCTTCAGAACCTCCATGACCTACTAAGGAGGAAAACAACATTTTCTTTTTCTTCGGGGTTTCCACCTGCTTCCCCTTGCCCTTATCCTTTGGAAATACCTTTTTTCCTAAGTCCTAATCAATATTTTCCTGGCTGATCTTCTCCACCTTCTTCTGGATGTGCATTGCAGCACTGGAGGTAGACTTGAACCCCTTCTTCCAAACTGTAGCCTTTAAAATGGAGGCCATATCTGGGATAGGATAGAACTTCTCAAAATTTTTCCACAAGGGTAACAATATGTAGTGGCTAGTTATGAAAACTAAGAACAAACCCAAAGGAGTTTCATAATGTACCTCTTGAAGCCTTTACTCCAAACTCAACGAAGAACCTTCGACGTTCGATTAATCTCTTATAATCGAGAGAAGCTAAGGGGCATCGGTAGATGTCCTTAACAACTCCCCACTCATCCTTGGAAAGCTTGAAGTGGTCTATTGAACATGCAATTCAAAGAAGGCCAAGTTTAACAAGTTCAGAAGAATTCTAAGGAAAAGCGTTTACAGGCTTCGGAGCACTAGGTCGACAAGGTGATCTGGGATAATTATCACCCTGGAAGGTCTGCCATTTTCCCTTGCCCAGAACTAGGACTCCTTCCATCATTTAAAGGAGGAAGGAAGCCCTACCATGAATGGTGAATGGGAACCCCATAGAGTCATATAGTACTAGCCCTTAGCGTCCTTTTACCTAAGATCCTAGGCTAAAAAAAGGTTTGAAAGACGTGGAGTGAGGTCGATAGAATTTATGGATGAAGGTATTTTGGCGGTCCCCAACCTATCTTGTAATCGATAGGCCCCTCATTCATAGCCCAAACACCCTGACCTGACCTAACGACTTGGGCCGGTTCAGTAGTAGGTGTAATAGTTACACCTATCTCTAAAGCCAAGCCCCTTAGATCTACCCCCTCATCACCATTGCCAAAATTAGTGAAAGAACTCTTGACTTCAAGAATTTTTGTGAAAAATATAAATGAGGAGGATTTGGTTAAAGGTCACTTACAGAATTGAAGGAAAAGAAGTGTATTGCAATCGTCGGAGTTTGAATGGTTGCTAGAAGAACAGAGTATTCTTAAGGTTTTGAATGAAATTTCTACAGGTAAAGTTTTAAATTAATAAGGTTTGCCTTATATACGCGAAGGCAATCAACCCCAACCATTGGATCTTGTATATCTAGTACGTTTATCCTATCTCCAATCTGAACCATTCACCTCATAAGACGCTTCGCATTCAAAGATCCAAATTAACGCTTGTACACCACACATGCCTAAAGATGTGTCACCTAGAGACACGCTGCAGCAACCATCATTGCCTATTTAATTTTAGAGTAAGTGCATGCATGGAAAGTTGATCCGATTCAACTTTCTTTCATTGAAAAGAAGCGAGGTATCAAATTATTGGCACAACTTCCAAGACATGTCTTAGACAAAAGTTATACAAGACATTTCGGAATAAAGAATTTCAAATTTCTAACCTCAAGTATAGGCGCTTCAGAGCATCAGTACCTCAAACAAAGAATTTCAAATTTCAAACTTCCAGCGTAGACACTTTAGAGTATTAGCGCCTTGAACAAAGAATTTCAAATTTCCAGCATAACGCTTCGAAAAATGAGCACCCCAACTACGAATATTATCTCCACGGAGCTTCGGTTATTAACAAAATCTCACAATGGACAGGTTGAAATTCCTTAAACTCCAACTATGACATAAATATTTGTACTTGGACTTGGGGGACTATTGTGTCGTGTCCCAAAACTAAATACAGGAAAATATTCGTCCCAGCAAAAACTTCTCACAAATGAAAGTCAATGTATTATATGAATAATCATACATGGACTTGAGGGTCTATTGTTAAGCCTAATGAGGCTCAAATGGTTGCCACGTGGAGTCTTTGTGATGATACATAATGACCGAAGCACATATACAATAACGAAGCCCCTCATCGAAACCATGTCATCCGAAACTCCCAGCTTCTAAAGACTTTAGACCAAAAAAGGCTCCCAAATCTTTTGAGGATCCGATGAATGAGATTGATGTGATAGCCTACAAACTAAACAAGTCAAATCATATCAGCCTATTTTCTAAAAGTACTGACACACCATAGGGCGGCTCCCACTTTCCCAAATACTCAAGTGCTACTTCGGGCAAGTGGGTGATAGGATGTGAAGCCTCATGCGCTTTATCCAATGGTCATTGTTTCAATTGAAATGTTATAAACCCTCCCTCCCCCGGTATCATTTTAAGGCTAATCCAAGTCCAAATACTAAAAACTTCACTTATCTATCTAGCTTTTCATGGGCAATATCACTCGCTTAATGGAATTTGATCTAGCAATATTTCATCTAGTTATAATGTTGATTCACTCCCAAATCTCAAACACTTTGTTGGCTCGTGTTTCAAAAAGTGATTCCTCTTACATGGGGCTTGGTTTCTACTTACGTGGATGTGAGTGGAGCCCGAGTTTTTGTTAACTCATTTTTTAAGGTCAACAAAATATATAAATGCACTAAAATGTAAAAATCATATATATATATATATATATATATATATATATATATATATATATATATATATATATATATAGATATATATATATATATATATATATATGTGTGTGTGTGTGTGTGTGTGTGTGAATATACTCTAAAACAATCCCAAATAATAAGGAATAAAAATATATTTTTTGAATCATATACGTAAGATCAAGTTTCGATTTTTTTATGAACTTAAGCGAGACAAGATGAAGTTTATATGTAAAACATGATTAAATGATTAAGACAAGTTTCGTGACTAGGCGAAGCCTATGTAAAGTTTTTAAAACGGTGAACTTTAGAGCTAGTTTTTACCCCCAAAAAGAAAAGCGTTTTTTGAACTCTTAAAAGAATAAAGATCAATACTTAAATTATCGAAATTTGAATTTTACAAAATAAATTGATAAAATCTAACAAACAAATATATATTGTGAAGTAAAAATTTGAGTCAACAAATTTCTTGAAGAAATTATTTTAGAAACACAAACTAATAATATAGAATTTTTTAGTTATTATTTATTGTGTTAAAAATTAAAAGAAGAAGTGGAGGTGAGGGAATTAAACTTCATGCGTCTCACATACAAAGTAAGTAATTTACCATATAAACTACAACACTTTTGTTGAAGTAAATTTAAACTATATAACATAGAATTGTTTAATAATTATTTATTATGTTAAAAAATTTTAAAAGGAGAACTGAAGGTGAGAGGAATTGAACTGGGTGCCTCTCACATGTAAAACAAGCTCTCTACCATTTGAGTTACAACCACTTTCATTTTAAACTAGTACACTTAAACATATTTAACTTCAAAACATCAATAATATGTAAAAAAATTTCGAAGGGGACAGTACGGGCGGCTGCGTCAGCTCGCGGGGTGTTGGCTCTGTCCATGTACTAGGAATACCCTAACAGAATGTTGTCTCATAAAGAAAAAAAGGACCCCTATTGAAAATGATTAGTTCTATGTAAGGCTTCTCGATTCTCACGACATCCTTTTGAGGATGTGCTATACAAATTGCAATATACTTATTGAATAAGGTTCCAGCACACGTGATGAAGGAAAAGACGGATAAGATTGAATTAAAATCAGATGTATCATAATACAAGAAGTATTTGTGATCATGAATGAAACCTTTTTTGATGACATGTATATAGAAGAGCATTAAGAGAAAGGTTCCTTGAGATGAATTGAGGAAAAAATTCCATCTCATTTAATCTGGATAATCGTACTGAACCTAATCAAGAAGAATTCACGCCTTCGTCACCAATAGTGCCTAGGTCTAATGAAAGATAAATGCAAGTCTTGCTTCCACAACCACGAGCTTTTTTTTTTTTTTTGGAAGGAGGGCGGTACTTCCGAAATTTTATTAATATGTCCTCACTTGTGGCGAAAGAATACCGTGGTTACAAATGATATCAATGAAATCAATAAATAAGGAAATACTACTTCCCTTACAAAAAGAACAAGTTAAAGAAAAACGAAAAGTAAAAGTAAAAAACAAAAACCTAAACTCTAGTGCTGGGCAAATCATACCTGTCAATCTGAACAAGTGCCCTGATATGTTGTGGTAGGTCGGCTGGTCCATATTTTTGGTATTTACGATGATGCCAACCCTCGGTCGCAAGTACATCTGCAACTTGGTTTCCCTCTTTGAAGATGTGGGAGACCATATCTCTGTCAAATGAAACGATATCTGCAATCTATCGAGTATCCCTTGGATAGGCCACGGTCAGCCACGTCTAGTGATGCAGTGAATGACAACAGTCAAATCTGCCTCCACCCAAATATTTGACATACCAAGCTCTCTAGCCAATAGTATCCCATCACAAATAGCCCTAAGTTCTGCCTCTAATATCATACATTGTCCATATGAAGCTGAGAAAGCCCTGACACAATTTCCTGCGTAGTCTCTAATGATGCCTCCCCCGCTTGCAAACCCATCCTTGACACAACCATTAGTGTTGATCTTGACATATCCAAATGATGGAAAGCGCCACCAAACCATGATAGGGAGAGGAGATGGGGGGAGAGTCAAAGAAATACCAAAAAGTATAGCAAGCTGCATGTCATTACGCTAATGTAACGGTCGAAATAGTCCACCAATATGGAGGTAGGATACCATACGGCAAACTCTCCAAATAATACGTCTCGAGCTCATACGTATGTTCATGTGCTTTGCATTATTCCTCTCAGTCCAAAGAAACCAGAAAATCAATAGAGGAATAATGATGCGAATGTGTTCAGTCCTTGCAAATTGTCCAGAATACCTCCATTTCAGAAATCTCTGTCTGACACTCTCTCCTATACTCATGGTAATCTGAAATAAAGCCCCAAAATGTTGCCAAACGTGATCTGAAATACTGCTACCAGTAAAAATATGAGTGATGGTCTCAATCTCAGAACAACACTGACATCGAGAAGCCAAATGACTGTCGATCCTCCTCTGGATAATGACATCAACTGGTATTAAATCCTGTCATAGTCTCCAACAAAAGAACGAAACGGTAGTAGGTATGATAGGACTCCACAATAGGCGAAATGAATCGTAAATTAGCCTGCTAGAGCGGATCAGCTTCAATGCTGATTTAGTATTAAATCTACCATCTGATGTGGCGCTCCATAAAATACAATCTGAGACATCAAGACATAGTGGAATGGTCGCGATCTGCTCTGCCATAGCTGATGGAAGAGCCTGAAGTAATTGCCCAAAATGTCATCCAGTCTTCTCGAAAAAGTCCTGCACCCTCGAAGATGTATGCTGTCTGTGTGGAAAAATGGATGCCAATATAGAATTACCCATCCAAAAATCATGCCAAAAGAAGATCTGCCCTATCCCAAGGCACCACGCAATGTGTGTCTTGACGTATGGTCCAAATTTCTTCAGTCTCTTCCAAATAGGCGAGGCTGAATAAGGAACTGCTGTAAGCGAATGATGTGTCCCTCTATGATATTTTTCCAGTAGAACCTGAGCCCAAAGAGAACTCTGAGACCTAAACAACCACCATAACTTCAATGAAAATGTATCCACCGTATCCTGTAATCGTCTAAATCCCAGACCTCACTATCAACAGGAAGGCAAATAGCCTTCCAACTACGCCAATGTAGATGACGCACATGATCTTTAGAATCACATAAGAATCGTGCAAATATACTTTCTAGCCTTTTCAGAATGACCTTAGGAGGTCGCATAATCTGGAATAGATACAGTGGTATAGAGGAAAGAATGGACCTTAGTAGAGTAATCCTACCACCAGGAGAAAGAAGACGTAGTGCCCATCCAAAAATCCTACTCCTGACCTTCATAATGAGATCATCATACAAAATGCTCCTCTTAGCCCCTTTAAACATAGGGACTCCCAGATATGTGAACGGTTGTCTTTGATATGAAAATCCAGTTAAATTCACTAACCTCCGTATCTGAATATCAGATGCCCGCTTAGGCAATATAAGACCACTCTTGTCTCTATTCTCCAATTGGCCAGAGACCCCCTCGTAGTGCTCCAAACAATCGATGACCCTTCTGATAGACTTCTTCTGTCCATTGGTAAATATAATTATATCATTAGCAAAAGCAAGATGAGAGACAAGAGTACTACCTTCCTGTTGATACTGCATACTAGGATATGTCTGAAACCTCTGAGTAAGTAATCGAGAAAAGTAATCCGTAGCAATAATAAATAAGGATGGAGAGATAGGATCTCCCTATCTGAGTCCCCGCGATGAGGTAAAAAAACTACATGGTCGTCCATTTAGAAGTATTGAGAATCGACACTCTAATATACAACGTCTGATCCGATCAATCCACAACTGGTCAAAACCAAACACATCCAGTATAGAATAAAATGAATCCCCAATCTATACGATCATATGCTTTAGCCATGTCAAGTTTAAGCATAACATTCCCTCCACGCATTCTATTATCCAACGTATGTAGAAGCTCCTGGGTAACAAAGCATTGTCCCCAATAAGTCGACCGGGGACAAATCCACTTTGTTGAGGGAAAATAATACAAGGCAGAAATAAACTCAATCTGTTGTTCAATAGCTTTATGATAAGCTTATTGAACACCGTACACAGGCTGATAGGTCGGTAATCCATCCATCTACAAGCATTCTCCCTCTTCAGAAGTAAAATAATAGATGTAGCAGCAAATCCTCTCGGTAAATGACCACCCTCAAAGAAATCAATGATTGCACTTTATACATCATCCTGTATAATATCCCAACAGTATTGGTAAAATAATGATGAAAACCCTTCAGGGTCCGCAGCACTATCAGGATCAATACTGAAAATAGCCTCCCGCACCTCATCAATTAAAGGGAGACAGTTTAGTGTCATATTGTCTGCCTCCGTCAGTATCCTAGGTATGACATCAAGACGAGTATACTCCAGAGGTTGTGAAGGAGCCGATAATAATTCCTGGAAAAAATTGATTGCCGAGCTCTGGATATCCGCTGGAGTGGTAAGAACTTCCCCTACCTGAGTCGTAATGGTCCTGATACTAGACTTGATCTGTCGTCCTTGTACCAATGAATGAAAATATCTGGTGTTGCGATCTCCTTCACATGCCCAATGAGAGCCGGCCTTTTGCTTCCAAAAACCCTCCTCAATAGCTAAGGTCCGGTTTAAATATGTCTGTGTATGATGAAGTGCGTCACGGTGTTCCGGTATAGGATTAACCTCAAAATTAATCTCTGCCTGGTCAACCCTCTCCTCAGCATCTCTAACTCTCTGGAGCTCATCACTAAATACCCATCAATTCCACTACCTTACTCCATGTTTCAACCTAAAGAACTTCTTCCATAGGGCAACCAATTCTGTAAGATGAGTAGGGAGTGACCACTTTTGAGAAACGAAGGTTGAGAAGTCATGATGTTTGGTCCAAACATTGAGGAATCTAAATGGTTTAGGACCTGAATCATCATTAGAAATCCACTGTAAAAGTAGATGTGAGTGATCAGACGAAGTACGATTCAGATGAGTCACGGTAAGCTGTCTACAAAAATCTGCAGCAAAAGAGTTAATCAAAACTCTGTCCAATCTCTTACTAACCCTGCCATTCATCCAGGTAAACTGAGACCCAAAAAAGCCAGCATCCTCTAGGCCACAGTCCAACATCTATCAGAAAAATCAATAGAACCACGATCTTGACGACTATGACCAGTACACTCACCATCATGTGTGATGACGTTAAAGTCACCCCCAACAAGCCAAGGATCATCCATAGAGAGGGAAATGTGGTGAAGACCTGCCCACAAGTCCCTTCTAACATAGGCCTGACAAGCAGCATAAACAGAAGTTAAGTAAATAGGTCGTGCTAGTCTAGGATCCACAACTCTGACATGTAGGAACTGGATATGATCATCAATAACAGTAACGGTAGTACCCACATTCCAGAATACCCAGATCTTATTCGACTTATTCTGAACCCCAGTGTCGAAATGTAGATAACGACGAACAAAATAAAACCTCTTCTCCAAAATCATAGGCTCCAGAATAACCAAGATATAAACCTGATGAAGCTAAATAAGTTTTCTCAGGAGCCTGCGAGTAGCTACACTAGCTACACCTCTTACATTCCATATGATGGCACTCATAGGGACATGGAATGTGAGGAGGTACTCTGTGACTGACTCTTAGTGACCCTGTGCTCGGGAATGGGATGTCAGTAGTTCATGGATGTCTCTTCCGCACAACAGGGACAAATCCATCATCCTCTGTCCTCTCTCTCAAACCAACCAAATCATCACAAGAAAATCTATGGAAAGGGCCGTGCTGGTGAACCTCAATTTGAGATGAACCCTCTGTATCTGACTGAGCCATCTGCAAAGAAGGAATAGATGCCTCCACATTCTGATGACAAATGGGAGGATGAGACGTAGTAATGGATACCTAAACCTTACATGGTGTCGGGCCTGGAATATGAGTAGCCCTGGTGATAGTGTCCGATGGATAATCAAATATCTCTGGCCTTTGCAATATCTCATCCAACATCGGATCATAAAACAGAGTAGAAGCCAATGGTAGAGTAGATGTAGCAGAAACTAGATTATGTGCAATCATGGTCTGAGTAGACTGTACTAAAGTAGATAATAAAGTATCTGGAGGTGTTGTGGAGTCGGAAGGGGCCTCAGGAGGAGCTTGAATCACATAATCCGCAAGGGGATTAAAATATGAAGTATAAGAATATCTGGCAATCTGAGAAGGAGCTAGATTAGAAGGAACCGAAGTAGAAGTAGGCGGCAGTACTGGATCAACCTGGAGAGCTGCTGTACTGGTAACTGGCGAAATTGTCACAATGGGAGGAGGGACTGAAGGAGAAATTGATTGGGTCTGAATATGAGTCTGGTGAGCAACAATGCTATTAACTACTGGAGCTGTAACTGGAGAAAGAACCATAGAAGGAACGACTAACTGAGACTCAGTATGTGTGAAAGCATAGTAGTAGGATCAATAGTAGTAGCTGGTGGTGGTACAAAAGGATCTCCTAAAGTGCTGGCATGGTGCAGTCTCCTCTGATCTCTTAACTGGTGTCCATCTCTGACGGGGCTCAACAACTATCTCTTTTTCCTTACCCTTGTCTTTGGATGGTTGAAGAGGCTTAGGAGTAGGATTAGTATGGAGTGGTGCAGTGGGTGGTGGTGGTGCAGGGCGTGATCCAATCATACAATGCTCAACAGTGTACCCAAAGTGTCTGCACCGGAAACAACAATCTGGTATCTTGTCATATACAACAGTCTGCCAGTATCCACCTCGTTGCTCTCTCTCAATCCATATCCTATCAGGGAGCTTAAAATCAAGATCAACCTCAATACAAACTCGTGCCTCACTAATTCATCGTAAATCAGAAGCAGATTCATCAATACGGAGCGGAAGTCCAATAGCCTTAGAAATAGCAAGCAAACTGCTCTTTGCCCTAACGTAGATGGGCAGTAGTGGAAATGAATTCCAGACAGGGACAATGTGAGTCTCATGCTGAGGGATGAAACTAGGCGTCCATTTGGTTACTCTCATTGAACACCCGTCAATGTACCAGGTGGGGTTAAGGAATAATAGAGAATAATCGTCCTCGTGTACCAAGTGAATCAAAATATGATAAGCATCTATCAATCCTATCATATAATCAACGTGAAATCCAAAGCGTAAAAAACTATCACGTACCTTAATCATAGAAGGCTTACGATGAGAGAATTTGCCCACAAGTGTGAACTTGTATGGCAAAGAAAGACGCTCCTCCTCCTCATCTTCTGTAAATAAGACTGCCGGCTCACCATTATATATATACGGGTCTTTAGAGACCAACCTGTAATCAGTGGTGTCTTGTAGAACTTGAAGAGCCGGTGTAAATGATTTTTTCTGACTTCGCTCGGTTTGAGATATAACAATTTTTGCTTGAAAGGGCAGCAGAATACGACTTTCGAATTTGATTTGACAACTTAGGGATCTCGATCGGCGAAACCGTTGATGGAATTGTGCGTAGATTAACTGGAGCTACATTCTGCCCAAAAGTTGTTGGGCCACCACCAGTGGGCCGGCGGCTGCTTCTGGCGACCATGGACCTCCAGAATCATAATTTGATGATTTTTTACAGGTTGATGAAGAATTTTATGCTGAACATGGCAGTCAGGAGTATGGTCGGAGATGAGGTCATGATTGGCCGAAATTTGAGTTTTTCAGACCTGCTGAGCGTTCATGTTTAGATCGATTCCGGGCGCATCCAACCTCCGATCGGGCTGATTTTTTTGTCGAAGAATCGTCTCCTTATGGGAAAGTTGAATATCTGGTGCATGTATCAAATTGGGTCCCACAACAGGAGGAATCGAAAAATCAGTCGCGAATGGTCACCTCTGACACTACCCAAGGGGTTTTTGGGCCTTTTGAGATCAATGGCTGTGGTGCCGTCACTAAATTCTGAGCCAAAGTGAGTGAAACAAGTGTATTGGGATGCGTACCACTCATTTTTTGGTTCAAACCAGATCTGATTTCTTCAAACATTATTACTGATTGTTGAAAATTTGTATGGGAAGGTGTTGGAGGTGTGTTTTCATCGGTAGTGGTGGTGTTTTCCGGTGGTTTTGGTGGTGGATCAAGGGTGTTGATGGATTTGTCTTTATCTCCCATTCTAGATAGAAGGAAGAGTCAAAAAATACAACTACTAACTTATCGAGACAAGAGGTGATAGAAGAACAAGTCACAATGGTTTTATCACCACATGATGTTGAGACTAAAGTGGAGAAACATGAACCATGAGGAGTGAGATAACAATTACAAATTATAATCAACCAAGAACCTTCACTGCTTCAACATAGTGGGAGAACCACTCGGTTACCTTCCAGAATTTTTGCTTTATGTAGAGTCTTTCAAGCAGTCTCTACTTAGCAATAGGAAGATCCCACCTTATCGAAAAAAAGCCATGGAAGATATAGAAGTTAACCACTGGGTCAGTGCCATGGATTCAAAATGAAATCTATATACACTAACTCAGTCCGAGATTTTATAGATGCCCTAAATAGAATAAAACTCATAGGATGTAAATGGCTCTACAAGCAGGGGTGGACCCAGTACCTAGCTAGTCCCCACGGTCGCCCGTGCTGGGTCCTCAAGGACCTTGAAGTTCCGTCGGGAAGAAATGGAGAAGGCAGTCGACGCCGGTGAATCAAATTTTTTTCCTTTCTGTTATTTTGTTTTCTTAGGCCTTTTTTTAAAAACAATAAGGCCCAATGGCCAATTTGCAACCGATTAGTACAAACAAAACCAAATCCAAGATCAAAATCCAAATCCCCAATTCATTGAAACCAAAACCGTAGAGGAGTGTCGAGCTGAGGAGGGAGAGACGACCGGCGAATCGATTGGCTACATGAGTCCCTGCCTTCGCGTGTCTGTGACTGTGGTTTGTGAGTTGCCTTTGCGTGCCTCTCTAGCCGTCCGGTACTATCTTGGCAAGTCGGCAATCCAGGTCCAGCAGCTTCGCCTTCAGTTCACTGTTGTGCCTGTCACAGTGAGTGCTCTTTTTTTTGTTTTTTATTTTTGTTCCTTTAGTTAATTTGTTTGATTTATTATTTATATTTATAAAATATGCTTATATAATATGAATGTGTTTGTAATTTTTGAATTGATTGAGCTTGCTGCCTGTAGTTTTTAGATTGGGAATTTTGTGTTTGAATTTTGTAAATTTGAAAATTGGGGATTTTGTAAATTTGAGAATCTAAGAATATTGGGGATTTTGAAACTTGGGGATTTTGTTGCTGAATGTTAAGGTTTACGATTTATGAAAATTGGGAAATTGTGAATATATAATATACGTACTGTAAATCTGATTTGCGTTAATGACAATGACAAATTGGATAATTTGTGAATTTGTTATTTATGAATTATGAGAAATGAGATTTTATGTTATATTATTGTCTGAGACTATGAGTTTTGGCTTATGAGTTATAAATTTGATTAGTGGATTGTGATTTGGGAATTTAGGTTTTTTAGGAAATTAGGGATAAGTGAAAAAAATTAATGAAAAAGATGTTGGGCACAATTAAACTATGTGTAGACTATTTTTAATCAATTTTAATTGAAAAATAAATTGGGGCATTTTACAGATTACGAAGCGATTTTTTCAACTGAAACGTAAGTATGATTTTTTGAGAATGAATCAATATTACAACGTTTTCAAAGCATTACGTTTTCATATATATATATATATATATATTTACGTATTTCTTTATCTAAGCTTCAATACTGGGTCCGCCACTGTCTACAAGATGAATAAATGGATAGGTGAAACCTTTAAAACTAAATTGGTCTCTAAGTATTTTACTCAATGAGAAGGCATTGATTACGAGAAAACCTCCTCACATGTAGTCATGCTTAAGTGTATAAGAATCTTCTTATTCATTGTAGCTTATTTTAAATATGAGGTATGGATGTCAAGATTGTGTTTCTTAATAGGAATCTTGACTAAAGCATATATTTGATGCAACCAGACAATTTCATCTAGAAGGGAAATGAGCATAAAGTATTTAAATGGAAGAGTCCATTTATGGATTAAAATAAATATTTAGGACTTGAAACATTAGGTTTGATCAAACTAGTAAGACATGATTTTGATCAAAACCTTAAGCCTTGTGTCTATAAAGCATTAAAAATAAGAAGGTTATTTCTCTCATAACATTTTTCTTATTATGAATTATATGGGAGCATAGACATCAGTTAAAAACTAATAGGGACAACATTTTAACATGAAGGAATTGGGAGACAACAGTCCATTTGAATAAGAGAACATGAAGATTTTTCTTTCCGAATCTTCGTACATAGAAAAAATATTGGAAATATTTGCTATGCAAAATTTCAAGATAGGAAAAATGCCTTTTAGATAAGGAATTTTCATGTCATGGGATCATTGTTCTAAAACTCCTGGTGAAGTGGATGCATTATGCAGGTTCATTATGCCTTGGTTGTAGGAAGCCTCATGTATGCAATGTTATGCATACGACTAGATATTTGTTATAGTGTTGAGATTGACATAGATATCAGTCAAACCTAGGACTTGAGAAGTTTATTTTTGTTAAGCATATACTCAAATATCTTTGTAGAACTAGAAATTGTATGTTTGTTTATTCAACTCCAGAATTTGTGCCTACGGGGTTATGACATTCTTAATTTCATGCGGATCATCTTGTATTGTTGATTATTGTTTACGTTGGATGGCAATGCCATTGTTTGGATGTGTTGACATACAAAAATTGAAGCCCAATTAAATGGTCCAAGAATTGGAGCCCAGTTAGGGAGTTCAAGATATAGGCTCAGAGGAGACCATTGTAGAATATAGTGGAGGCCCAAAAACAAAGTACTATCATTGCCCAAGCTTTCAGGACGTCTAGGATCTAAGCGAATGAAACGCTTTACTGTCTCCTAGAGCGATGAACCCATTCTCGCCCAAGCCTTTGAGTCGCTCAAGATTTGAGATAGTACGGTGTCTTGTGATTACTTAAAACGACGGTTATCGAAGCGGTTATTGAACAACATTATCACACCCCACGATTCAAGAATCTCGATTACAAGCGGTTAGACAACAAGAGCAATAACAACAGCTGCAAATAGCAGTTCCTTGACGAGTCAGCCATCACAAAGAAAGTGGGTAGTTATAGAGAGTCGAGCAGTTTCTAAGCAGTTCTACAAGAGAAAATTGGCAAAGGAGTATAAAAAGGAAAAGAAGACATAGAAGAAGCCCCTGAATCAATTACTCTCAATAGAGAATATGTAATTTCAACTCATTAACTTTCTAATTGCAAACTTTCAATTTACTTCGTGTGCTTGTACCCCTTGAAAGCGTTTTGCTCTTTCCAATTGTAATATTCATAAATAAAGCACTCCTTTTTGGGACTTTATCTCAAGAGATGTGTTCCTTACACAATCGTCTGAACCTATCTTTTAATTGTTAGCGATAACCCGCGTGATTGGCACGCCCAGTGGGACAATTGGTGTTTGAGGATAAGAAAAGTGAAGCATTATGCCTCATAAGAATTCTGATAAAGAACCAGCAAGTCAAGGAGTAGTCCAGTCTGTAATCGAGCGATATGAGGAGCAGCAAAGCTCTCCACAAATAGAGGGACAGAGTCAAAGCAGTCAAAGTTGTTACGAGCCAATGACAGATTTGAGTCATCGAACCATGCGCGCATTGCTTGGGAAACTCACACAGGATGTAGTTGAACAGGTAAATCTACGAAATGTTCAGAATATGGAAAGATCTACCCAAAATGGGAATGCACATTATGACAATATGACCAAACAACTAAACACATTGAATGAGATCATGAATAAGTTAATGGGCCAAATATGTCAACCAGTTGTACCAATAGGGAATCACTTTCAAATCAGGAATATTGTGGGACATAATTCCCCAGGTTTGAACCCAAGTCAAGGGTTAGAACCACCTTTCGGTCCATCTACTTCAAACCAGGGGATAGTGTAATGCCAAACTCGAATGGTGGTAATGGGACGTCAAACCTGGGGGATAACCCAAATATAAGAGACAATGTCCTAAATAATGGACAGAACACCCTGAGTGTTAATGATGGAGTAAATACTTGGGCTAACGGTAATAATGGCCTAAAAAATAGTAATTTTGTCGCCAACCAAGGACCAACTATTAGACATCAAATAAATTAACCAACAAACCAACCTGTAGGAGTTCCATACGATCCCAATGTCATGTTGAGGAATCAAATTATGGAAATAGTACAAGATCAAATAGCTTTTGGAGTACGTCTTGTTATTAGGCCTACTTACACAAAGCCATATCCTGATTGAGTAGATCAGGCATATCCATGGCCTAGAGGGTACAAAGTGCCAGTATTTTCATTATTCACTGGTCTAGGAGAAGTATCTACTCTAGAACATATAAGGACGATTCACACTGCAAAGTGGTGAAGCAACTGACTATTACAAAATGAAACTGTTTCCTAGTTTTTTAACAGGAGTAGCTTTTTCTTGATTCATTAATTTGCCAGCAAACTCTGTTTAAACATGGCAACAACTAGAACAATTGCTTCATGCTCAGTTTTATAAAACTGAATCTGAAGTAACATTGGTCGATTTGGCGAATTTACGTCAAATGCCAAATGAATGGGCTGAAGGTTTCCTTCAGAAGTTTAAAACAGCCAGTAGAAAATGTTTTGTACCTCTTCCCGAGAAAGAATTCGTCAAAATCGCTCAAAGTTATTTGAGTTTTGATTTGAAAAGAAATTTCAGGACAGAGAATTTCTTGATTCCAACTTAGCGGGAATGTGATTAGGTATGAACGATTGATAAGAGAAGAAGAACAAATAAAAAACTCTAGCAAATGGACTTCTTATAAAGACCCAAATTTCGACTTTCATACTATAATGACGAATATTACGATCAAATTGAAGTATGTTTGGCCAGATTAATTAAGAGAGATGCGTATGCTTGTCCTATAATGGTCAACCCTAGAGCGTCGGGCAAGAATGAGCCTATAAGAGATGAAAAAAAAAAGGTTAGAATGTTTTCATTTGATGTGACCAAAACTGACCTTAATTTGACAAACAGTATAAGGATAAGCAAATAAAATTGAACGATAAGCATAAATTGCCAAACCCTGAGCAAATTAAGGGTAAAAAAATATTGTAAATGACATAATGCATGGTCACATATGAGTAATAATTGCTTGGTCTTTCGTCATGTGTTACAGGATTCTATCGAGTCAGGACGAATCGCGTTTAAAGATAAGAAGAAAATGGCAGTGGATGAAAATCATTTCCCACATCCACTTGGAGTGAACATGGTGACGACTGGTTTTAAAAACAAGTTGCCAAGATTCAAATTGGTTATAGACGACGGAGAAGAAAATTCTAGGCCACATCCCAGTGTTTTTTAACGTATCAATGGGAAGGAGCCTAGAGAGGACGAAAACATGTGTACAAGATGCAAAGGAGAAGTGAGTGTAAACACAGAGAGACCAGGAATATGGCAACACCACCATCGCCCTGATTGTGTCCCAAATATCTAACCTGTTGGAGGGCAAGGTACATCATTTTATAGAGGACCACCTTTTGAGAGGCAGTTCAAGCCAATAACTGAATGTATAGCATTCATTCCAATATAATGCAGGAAGGGTGATACCTTTCAATGAGATGACTAGAACTCAACAAAGGCATTTTCAATAAAATTATAGACGAATGATGAGGCAACAATAAAGATTGCCACTTCTTAAGGCGCCTAAATTGCTCGAAGTGGCTAACCAAAATGTTATCGAAGATAGTAAAGAGACTGGTATTGGTGAATCAATGGAGGAGTTACCAGAAAGTTCCTCCGGGATATCAAAGTTTGAGTGAGGAAAGAAAGATAAGGAAGATCTAGAGCAACCCTTTACTATTCAATTCGGTATGTTACCTCCTGTCATGGCTAATAATTATTTATTAGCCAATGAATTCAAAAACAAAGAAAATGAGGAGGAAGAAAGGAAGGATAATGAGGAGAAAGCATGTGTGAGGGCCAAACATTTCGAGGGACATATAATGAAGAAGAGGATGATGGTATGATGGACATCGATGAAAAAATTGACTTGGAAGCAGAGAGAAGAAAGAAGAGAGTGTCGCGTAATACGTTGTTGAAATAGCTACATCGAGAAGGTGTTCGTGAGGTGGACTTGTTGGGAGAACCATCTGGGTGTTCCTTTGATTACTATGTGTTGTATGGGACACCCAAAAGGAAGAGGAGAGTACCTCGCTGTGAGAAATATGGGTCACCTCCAAGAATATTGCCTCCCCCTACAGGTGGGTAACCGAAGAAGAAATACTAGAGGAAAGTAAAAAAGAAATCCAAGAAACAGAAACTCGATGCGAAATATTACATTTTGACTTGTCACAAAGAGATGATTCAACAGAAGACAAACAGGAAGTAGAAATAGATACAGCTGAAAAGGTCATCTTCAAAAGACCAACCATGAAGTTGACTAAGCATTTGAGGCCATTGTACGTGAAAGCTTTAGTCAATGGTATACCTGTGGCGAAAGTTTTCATTGATAATGGAGCAGCCATAAATACCATTCCTTCTAGGATGATGAAGAAATTTACAAAGACAGAAAGCGATATGATCCCAACGAAAGTTATTCTCACAAACTTTAACGGAGGAGCAACTTCAGCTAAATAGGTAATATTACTGAACAAAATCGTGGGGACAACTACTAGGACCATAGTCTTCTTTGTAATAGATGGTCTTACTAGTTACAATGTGCTACTAGGAAAGGACTGGATCCACGAAAGTCGTTGCATACCTTCATCGCTCCACCAATGCCTGGTTTTCTGGAATGACAAGGGCGAAGCAGAAGTGGTGCACACCGACCATAGACCCTTTGTTGCAGAAGCAAACTCAGTGGAAAGATTCATGTACGAAGGAGATTATGGACCTATCAGGTGGTTCAAGATGGAGAAAAGACTCAAATTGTCGCACAGAATGAAGAGCCATTTTCAATAGATGGACTTACTGAAATGTTCAGTCAAATGAGGCCAAACATAGTGGCCCTGGAATAGCTCGTAATTGGCAAAAAGGTAATCAAAGAAATTTAAATGAATTGTCAGGAACAAGGAAATATAGCCGACATTCAAGCCTTCAAAGCCAAGTTAATGGCTTTCAATAAAGAATGTGAAGACAAGACGAGAAAAGAAACAGCATTGAAGATGTTAGGAGACAAATTGGTCATGTTCGAGTTGAAGCAGAATATTGCCGAGAAGTCAACAAAGTGGATTGTTTAGAAGAGAAAGTGCTCATAAGGAACCTAGACGACGAGGTAATGGGGATCACCAAGCCTAGGCATGCCCAAACACAAGACCCCTTGGTTAGGGTGAATATTGGTGACGAAGGAGAAGATCGCCCAATATTTGTCAACCAGATGCTTAGTCGAGATGTTAGTAATAAATTAATTGCTTTATTGAAAGAATATAAGGATTGTTTTGGTTGGGAATATAAACATATGCCTTGTTTAGATAAAAATTTGGTAGAACATAGACTACCAACTAAGCCAGATTTTAAACCTCCTAAGCAACCTCCTAGACGTTTTGCCTCTAATGTACTTGCTGAGGTAAAGAAAGAAAATGAGTGATTGTTAAAAGCGGGTTTCATTAGGACTGCCAGATATGTCGAATGGTTGTCTAATATCGTGACAGTGTTAAAAAAGAATGGTAAGTTAAAGGTGTGCTTAGATTTTAGAAATTTAAACTTAGCAACGTCCAAAGATGAATATCCAATGCCTACGATAGATTCTTTAGTATATTCAACTGCCGGACATGTGATGTATTCTTTTATGGATGAATATTCAGTATATAACCAAATTTACATAGGTGAAGAAGATATACACAAAACTATCTTTAGATGTCCTAGGGCTTTATGATACTTTGAATTGGTAGTTATGCATTTCGCCCTGAAAAATGTAGGGGCAACTTATCAAAGGGCAATGAACTTGATTTTTCATGATATGATAGGCAAGTTTGTTGAAGTGTATATGGATGATATAGTGGTCAAATCTATTAAAGAAGAAGACTATTTTGAATAACTAAAATGCTCATTTGAGCGAATGAGGCAATACAAGCTAAAGTTGAATCCTTTAAAATGTGCATTTGGTGTTAATATGGGAAATTTTCTTAATTTTCTAGTGCACAAAAAAGGGATTGAACTCGGTAAAAATAAAGTGAATGCCATTTTTTAGGCCAAACCACTTAGCAACAAAAAAGAATTGCAAAGGTTTCAAGGTCAAGTAAACTTTTTAAGGCACTTTATCTCTAATTGTGCAAGGCGAATGAGAGCTTTCTCTCCTTTTTTAAAGCTGAAAAATCAGGAAGAATTCATCTGAAAAGAAAAGCATCAAAAGGTTTTTGAAAGCCTGAAAACATATTTATCATGTCCACCAATATTGGTGTCACCAATCCAAGGACGGCCAATGAAAGTGTACGTATTGGCTAAACAATAATCGATAGCTGGCATGGTCTCGTAAGAAGACCAATTTGGTGAAGAAATGACGATTTACTATTTGAGTAGACGGTTAACAAAATGTGAATATAATTATTCTGTTATTGAAAAACTATGTCTTACTTTATATATCACATGTACAAAACTAAGGGCTTATTTACGGCATGTAACCATCTATTTAATTTCTAAAGTAAATCTAGTTAAGTATATGTTTTTTCGCCCTTTTTTACACCAAACGATAGGCTTTTAGACTTTAACTCTGTCTAAATTCGAAATACAATACATACCCCAAAAGGTAGTAAAAAATAAAGAATTGGCTAACTTTTTGGCCGATCATCCATGCCTTGACATGCCTAAAGAGATTGAATGGGAGATCGATTCATTCGAATTAAAACCTTGGGTTTATACTTTAATGGATCAAAAACCTCTAGAGGCGCGGGGTAGATATAGTTCTGATAAATCCCCCAGGGATTTATTACAAATTTGCGTTCACCTTGGATAGGATGTGTACTAATAATCAAGCCGAGTACGAAGCATTGATCGTGGGCTTAGAGCGGTCGTAGATATGGGGTGAAGGATGTAATTATTAGGGGCAATTCTCAATTGGTAATTCACCAATTAATTGGTGATTTTAAATGCCAAGGTGATTCTGTCATAAGTCAACATGAAATCGGTCAAGAATTATTGGAAGAATTTGACCAAGTAGAACTTCACTATGTTAATAGAATATATAATAATATAGCAAACGAATTAGCCCAAATGGTTTCGGGTTATTCAAAAGGTTTAAATTTGGAATCTACTTGTGAGTATGGAGTAATATTGCCCGTAGTATAAAGGAGGGCGAGAAGAATTGAAGTTCATTGCATACAAAATGGAGATGCAATAGATTGGAGGACAGAGATTAAAATGATCTTGAGAGAACTTAATAAAGAAAGTAGTAGGAAAATGAAATTGTCTTCGTTAAATTATGTAATGATAAATGAGGAGCTATTCAAGAAATTCTCAGATGGTATACTACTAAAATGTGTGAGTTTGTAAGAGGTCAAAACGATCATGACTAAAATGTATGAAGGGATATGTGGAGCCCATCAAGCTGGCCAAATGATGAGATTGTTGATTATTAGAAGTTGATACTTTTGGCCCAAAATGGAAGAGTCATGCATTCAGTATGCAAGCATTGTTTAGCATGTCAAAATCATGGTCAAATACAAAGAGCTCCAGCAAGAGAAATGACACCCATTATTAAACCCTGGTCATTTATAGGTCGGGCGATAGATTTGATAGGGAAGATTTATCCCCCATCGTCCAAGTAACATACATTTGTAATAGTTGCAACAGATTTCTTCACTAAATGGATAGAAACAATACCTTTAAAAGAGATCTCTCAGAAAAGTGTTATAGATTTTATTCGTGACCTCATTACTTATAAATTTGAGATTCCACAAACTTTGATGGTGGATTATTGAACTTCCCTGAATGGAGATCAAGCGAAGGAATTCTTGAGTGAGTTTGAAGTTAAATTAGTAAACTCCACACCTTATTACGCTCAATCTAATAGACATATTATAAGAAAAATGATAAATCAAAATGCCAGAAATTGGCATGAATGTTTAAATAAAGCCTCATGGGCGTATAGGATGTCGCCTCGTTCAAGTACCAAAGCTATTCCTTTTCAACTTACTTATGGACAGGAGGCTGTTTTACCTATGGAAATTAATGTGCAATCTATCAGAGTTTATTTGCAACATAAGTTAGGTGATGATGAGTATGCCGAGTCGCCCAAAACCTATTGGAATTGGACGAATTAAAGTTGGATGTCCTAGATAGATTACAAGTTCAAAAACAAAGAATGGCTAAATTTTATAACAAAAAAGTTATAGCCAAGTCTTTTAGTCTGGGCGAATTGGTTTGAAAAATAATACTCCCTTTGGATAGCAAAGATACAGAGTATGGCAAATAGTCTCCCAATTGGGAAGGGCCATATAAAGTGAAAAGCTTATTGCCTAATGGAGCCTATCATTTAGAAGATTTAGATGGCACTAAGCACGTAAATGCATTTGTTCTCTAAGTTTTTCCCACTCATCGCTCTGCTTAGAAGAAACAGCAGACAACTCAGTTGCAACATCCTCGTCAACCACCAGCTTCGAATAATGCTCAACCAAAGACTTGGTTCGCTCAATTCCTTAGGATACATTACGCTTCTTGGCAGGTAATCTAGCCCTACAGTTATCTATCTTTGCTTGGAGTTCTTTCATCTCTACAGTTAAGCTTATCATCAAGGAATCTTCAACCATAATTTCAAAGGATATTTCATTTAATTTGACCTTGGCTCTATTAATCTCTTGAAGCAAAGATTCCTTTTCAGATACGACATCAAGATACTGAGTACTCTTGGTCTTTAACTCGACATTCTTGGACAACAAAGAGCTGATTTCGGAATGGATAATCTTCAATGTCACCTTAAAGTCAGATGAAATGTTTAGCAAATGGAGTTTAAGTGCTTGAGCCATTTTCGCACTCAAAAGCTCAAATTTATTTTTTTGTTTGGCAGCACTGGCTTTGCCGATATCCATGTCCATAAAAGAAACATATTCAAACAATGATTGATTGAGAGTATTCATATTTTCTTCCAAGAAAACAGCAGATGAAGCAGGAGGACGACTAGTTGAAGAAGGGCCAGATGTCTTTACTTGTTCCCAAGAAGTGAACAAGTCTTAGATGGAGCACATGATGGCATCATCATCATGTAAAGGAAAATGTAAGCATTTAGCATTTTTCATTGCAGTAAATGAAATGAAAATGAAAAATGAAATAAAGGCTACCTCATCAGCAACTTTGGAAAGTTCGGGCACATCACGGGTTAACTCAGCCACCTGTGGAGACTTCCCCTTATCTGGATGAGCAGGCTCTGCCACAACGGGTAGATTCATGGGAACCTCTGCAGAATCAAAAAGTAATGAGTCGAAGGCTAATAGTACAAGCAAGGGCAAAGACATTAAGATATGTATTACCTTCCGGTTCGACATGTGGGAGGTCAACGCCCTGAGAAGGTGGCAGTTCTTCAACTAGCTATGGTGAAGACTTAGGCAAAGCCCCTGCATCAGATAACTGAGATGAAACAGCTTTAGCAATAGTCGATGGAGCAGGGGCTGCTAAGACCAGAGCCTTTGAAGGAGAAGTTGAACTTTCTGAAAAAATTCAGGTAAAGCATTAACCCATGAAAGATTGTTTTTCATAAATAAATAAACACAATTACCTTTCTCCTGAGGATGAGAGGGGCATCATCATCATCATCACCTTGTAAAATTGGTGAAGCTGAGGCTGGCCGTTTGGGGCTGTAAGCACTTTTAGCTATACTAGCTTGAGTAGGTGGGAAACCAATGGAAGGATAGGACGTTTAGCACAAACAAGTGGCGAGTGAGAATAAGAAATGGGATTCTTAATGGACACGGGAGCGGCCAGAATAGGAGAAGTAGAGGAAGTCTCTGGCCGATCCAACAAGTGGAAGGCACAATTAACATAAGTTGTGAACAGCCTGCGTTTCACTGATGGCTAGAGTTGGTCAAAAAGAGGATGAGTGACAACAGTGAGATTGAAAGAACCCAAAGAAAGATCTTTGGTCAAAAGAATATTATGGAAATCAATGGCTTGTGCCTCGGTTCTATTTATAGTATGGAAATGCTCTATTAAATTTCTAGAATAACAGGTAGCAACAAGCTACATTTGGCCAAAACTAAGCGGCGAGCAAAAAATTGGGGAGAATATATCTCAACCCTACCTTGGCATTTGCTCCAGTTACGATGTCATGGAACAGTTCTCTCCCATCAAGAATTGTGCCCAAATGGGCAAGAAAGTGCTTACTTCAGCCAGAGTAGAAGGAGGTCGTACATAAATAGGGACTTGGTGAGGTGAAAAAGGAAAAAAATGAAGGTGTTGAATTCAAATTGTAAAAGAATGTGAAAATGTCCCTATTAGACATATTTACATAGCTCAATTGATGGATAAATAGCACATAACACTTGAACGATCGAGGAGGGGATGTTGGATTACCAAGTTGTAGAAAATATGCTCTCAACCACAATTGAGCTAGCCAAAGGGGCCCACTGCCAGTGGGAGACTCACCATTCTTTAATTGAAATTGAAGGAAAGTCATGCCTCTATAAAATGCGGCTAAAAAGAACGAACATAGATTCAAAGACCTGTCACGCGCCAACTCATGTGCTATGGATAGATAACTCACAGAAGGTTGCAGACTAGGGACACAAAGAACATATTTATAAAGCCAGACCTGAAGAAATGCCACACGCTCAATGTAAGAGGGCTCAAAACTAGAAGCAGTATAAAGGCTTTGCATGCCTGAATAGGACTCAGTGAGATTTTTGTCAAACTTTGGGGCAGCACCAGCAATCAAAATGCCGGGAAAAATGGTGTTGCTCAAGGGCGGAAGGTTTACTAAGGCTCCAACATTCTTTAGGGTAATAGACATTGGGTCAGGGGAAAAATAAAAGTATTGTACTCAGAAGACTAAAAACTCAGGACAATAGGAAAAAACACTAGGTCGTAAATTGGGGGATGGAGAGTAATTTTTAATAAGTCGGAAATCTTAGCACAATCAAAAATCGCTTTGGTAGAGCCATGATTCATCATGCGTGCATGCCATCTAGGAAAACTAGCATCAGTTTGAGGCCAAGTACGAATACCATTTTCACGAATTGGCTTCAACGGTAGAGAGTTCAGAAAATGAGGATTTTTAGTGCAAGGGAACAGCTGACCCACCGTCGCTTGCCCAATAGATTCAGCATCATTAAACAATGGACCCAAGTAGAATTCATCACGGTCAGAGCGTGCTTACGAAAGAAAGTTTGGATTTACATATGGTCTAGTAAGTAGGTTTTGGAAATCCTTGAAACTGAGGGAGTTATCGGAAGGAGTTTGTAAAGTCGTCATGTGCAACGAAATGCGGTAGTTGTGGAGAGTTTTTGAGAAACGTAACAAAGAAGCAAGATGATGAACAGTGACCTTTATAGAGAGGCACGACGTAAAGATGTGAGTGAAGTGGAGGGACGAAGTTGTGTGTCTTTTGGGTTATAGGTGTGTAACTTTACACTTTTCAGGTTATAGAAGGGTTACCGCCAAACGGAAATAATGATTGAAATCCTTTGCCCTTTTGGGGGATTTCAAGTATCAACGAAAAATATAAAGGAAGAATATGACAAAAATTAATAATCAATATTAATTTTGACATATTGAGGGGTAATTGTTGACGTACAAAAAATGAAGCTCAATTAGATGGTCCAAGATTTGGAGCCCAGGTAGGGAGTTCAAGATATAGGCCCAGATGAGACCATTGTAGAATATAGTGGAGACCCATAAACAAAGTACTATCATCGCCCAAGCCTGCAGAACCTCCAGGATCTAAACGAATGAAACGCCTTACTATCGCCCAGAACGATGATCCCATTCTCACCCAAGCCTTTGAGTCGCTCAAGATTTGAGCGAGTATGGTGTCTTGTGATTACTTAAAACGATGGGTATCGAAGCGGTAATTGAGCAACCTTATCACACCCAACGATCCAAGAATCTCGGTTACAAACGGTTAGACAACAAGAGCAATAACAATAGTTGCGAATGGCAGTTCTTTGACAAGTCACCATCATGAAGAAAGTGTGTAGTTATAGAGCGCAAAGAAGTTTCCAAGCAATTCTATAAGAGAAGACCAGCAAAGGAGTATAAAAAGGAAAAGAAGACATAGAAGAAGCCCCCGAATCAATCACTCTCAACAGAGAATATGTAATTTCAATTCATTTACTTTCTAATTGCAAACTTTTAATTTATTTCGTATGCTTGTGCCTCTTGGAGGCGTTTTGCTTCTTTCCAATTGTAATCTTCATAAATAAAGTACCCCTTTTTGGGGCTTTATCTCAAGAGGTTTGTTCTTTGCACAATCGTTTAAACCTATCTTTTAATTGAGCGATAACCCGTGCGATTTAGGATGAGTATCAAGCCATCTTGTATTGTTGATTCCACCATGGAGGCAAAGTACATTAGCTTGTGAAGGTCTTGGAAGCAGGTATACTTAGAATTCCATTTACTCTATGACAAGGGGAGATTTATTGGACAAGTGCTTTCCCTTCGGGTAAATTTATTTGTGCTCGTAATGCTTTAAAATAGAATACTAGTTTATTTTTTGATAAAAATATTTGTATTAATTTGAGCTTGCATTTAATTCATGTATTGATTTGATATTATAAATTGAGTGTTCAAGTTGTTAAGCACAAAAAAGTTCAACGGTATTTCGATCTAAATTTCACTATCAAAATCGATAAATAAAGACGAATATTTATTTTGATAAGATTGTCTCAATTTTATTAAAACTGATCTTTGACTTTGATAATAAAATTAAGTGTATATTTTGAAATGTATTGGGGTAGACCAAGTGAAATTTAATCTATGAAAATTACCACATGAATTAAATTCTACTTGACTTTGCATGTAGAACCTTAATCTTGAGCGGGTAATTGACTCCGATTACTAACTTCAAATTCATAAAGGGATCAATAGGTGGGATCAAATTCCTAATCAGAAAACATATATTCGCCATATGGAATCCCTAACCTATTTTATAGGCACGATCATTACATTACAATTTTCTAGTGGATAGTTAAATATGAGCTCAATAAGTCGACATTGACTATTAAATTAATATTGTGAAGTGATCACATAGTACTATCGGATAGAAAATAAGATTTGAGAATTTAATGTACATTTGAAAAAAAGGGCATTTAATTTGTTTTACCTTGTTCAAAATATTCGATGTGATCAATGAGGATAACACATAAGAAAAATATGTGAAAGGATATAATTATTGTTTATATAGATTTAGTAATTTTAATTAGACTAATAGTGTAATCTCGTTCTTTAAGTGAAATAGAACATAATTAATAAACTATCTCGATTGATCAAGAGTTGTCTAGGTCGAGATTAATTTATTGGAGCTTAATGTAATTGGATGCCTTCGGTGGCTTCACTGTAATAACCGAAATAAATTATAATTATAATTTATTATTAACTGTTTTAAGGATTAATTAATTAAATCGAGACGTGTCACACAGATGTCAAGCATCTATATGGAAGGTTTTGAATATTATTAGAACTAGAAGGAAGAGTCCTTTTAGATTATAGCTTCCTTATCCAAGCAGAAGGACAAGTCAGTTTAGGATTTTGATATTTCCTTATCCAAGTAAATGCACATATCAAGTAAATTCTTCTAGCATATCACCGTTTCACAGGCGTATTCAATTGAATGAATAGTAATTGCTGATATTTTGTTTCAGTTACAAGAAATAATGGATTTGTGAAGAGACAGTAAGTTTGATTTTTCTGGATTCAGATGCAAGTAATTCCAGCATTTCAAATGTTAGTATTACAAAAATTGTTTTACTATTAGTTCTATTTTTTAATTTTATTTAAAAAAAAAAAAAAACAGAAGAAGTGGTCAAAATGACGTGGAAGGAAAAGATTTGATAAAAAACTGACTGCATTTTAAATTTACAAATGATAGGGTATCATGTGACATTATGTAAATATTGATATATGTGTAGCACTGTCCTTAAAATAAATAAAGTTTGTAATAGAGAACTATTTTAGCATCGATTTGGATACAATTATACAATTCAATAAAAATCATACATTCATAACTATTGCTCAGCATTATTTAATATTTCATGAACCTACTATTATTTTTCTTACTATTTTTATTTATAAATTTGCCAAACTTAAACTTTTATTTCTTACTATCTACATCTCCAACATTTTAATTTTATATTATTTGGGTACTTAAAGAGTACAAATATATTGTTAAAAATTCAAATTTTAATTTAGAAGATGATTTAGCCCTATTTGCTTTAGCTAAAAAATATATTTTTATTAAATTTTGATAAAAATTGATGAAATGTGTATTTTAAAAATTTGATAAAAATTGTGAGTCCAATAAAATGTGTGATTTATAATGAATTTTATTTAAAATAAATTTTAGAAAATGGGGCAAGCATATACTGAAAGCCTTGTTTGGCATCTTTTACTTTAATTTATTTCTTATATACATTTTCAGCTACACATTTAAACAATAAAATATTCTACACGTAAATAAAAAAAAAATTCCTACTCTTTAACCACGTATTTTCCAAAAAATACTATTCAAAATAATATTTTTTAAAAAAAAATTTAAGGATATCAAACATGGGCTTAATTGAAATAAGAAGTAAAAGATGAACAAAACGACTACCTCCCCACCCCCATCTCATTGTCTCTCCTCACTCCCCAAAGTGACATCTCAATGAAGAAAAGAAAAATTGGAGGAAAACTACAAAGGAGGAATAATTTGTGTGAATAGGCAAATTCTTTGTTCTTCTATTGTATTTTTTTTTTTAATTATTTGTATATGCTTTATTTATTATTCTTGTCATCATTTTGTACCACCAGCATCTAATAACCACTACAACAAAAATAGTCATTAGCAACATTTAAAAGGCAACATTTGTTGATAAATGTTGCCAAAATGGTCTTTTAGCAACATTTTAGTAAGTGAATGTTGTCGTTGGTTAATATAAATGAGTTTTAACAACGTTTTTTTAAAAAATGTTGCGGTAGACCACTTTTCGCAACGCTTTTTGAGTATTGCGGAAGCTGTTACCTTCCGCAACGTTTACAAAACGTTGTTCCTGAAGCTTTCTTTATATGACTCCCAGAAGAGGCACAATCATTAACGATTTTGCCAGCAGATTCTATTAGGGTTTGGGTGGATTTGGAGGCGGGGTTATAGGTTGAAAATCTGAAGTGATTGGGCCCTTGTTTGCAATTTAAAATTAGGATTTAGTATTTACAATTTCAGCCCCTTAAGTTTGTAACTTTAGTTATTTCAACCCCTGAGGTTATAATTCACTCAATTGGATCATTTAAAGTTCTGAGTTTAATAATTTAGTACCTAAGATTTGAAATTAATTAATTTGGGCAATTACAGTTTTGAAATTTGCAATTAAGCTTCTAAATGTTCATAATTGGTTTAAATAAATAATTAATTTTTGGATCCCTAAAGTTTTGCATAATTAATTTTTGACTCCTAAACTTTCCAATAATTAATTATTGACCCCTAAAGTTTTGGATAATTAATTTTTGATCCCTTAAGTTCTGAATTATTAACCTAAAGGTCCCTAAAGTTTCAAAGTTACTCAAATATGCAAATTTGATGTTTCTTTTTTCAAATTTTGGTACAAATGACTCTTTTGAGAGGTATAATATTCGAAAGTGAATTAATTGAAACAACATGTTACCAAAGCAACCTCTCTTGTGGAAATTAATCAACTTAGAATATCAAAAGGTGTTTGTGTGTGTGCTAATCATAAGAAGGTCTGTATTTGGCCAAATTGCACATATACATTTGGTTTAACGTGTGATCAATAAATCGGTCCAAAAACAAATTTATTGATTGACATGTTTCCTTATTGTCATGTTTGATCACTACAACAAGAATACCACTTACAAGTTAATATACGTTTCAAAAACTAAGTATTTGAGTGTTGTCTTTGGTGTATCTTGTGATAGGGCCTGCACCACGAAAATAATTATTTGCATATTAAGGATTGTGACGCCGGACAGAATAGTGATTATTTTGCAGGCTAGAACCAATTGACAAATATAGAGAAGAAACGAGAAAATTCTTTATTATTCAACAACTGAACGAAAATAACCCACAAGTCGGGTTAAATAGCTATAAAATATTAATTATCAGAATTTTGCCAAAAATAGGAAAATTCTATTATTTATACCAAAACTAAATACGTAATGAAAGGAAGAAGATCTCAAAAATCTGACTAAATTTGAGATCGTAATCTATGTCAAAAAGGAAATCGAAATATTACTAAAAATGGCAAAAATAACTTAAATTGATGATTCGGACGGGAAAACAGCTGAATTTAGCCTCGAAACCAATGCACATCGAGCATAGATTGGTGCCCACGATGTGCGCGCCGAAAAGAGCTTTCCGAATTGGGGTCATGGGTGTGATTCTGACAACCGTAGCCAAAGTTATGGCCAAAATACCGAAACATGTCCAAAAGCGGCCCCAATTAGGAAAGATCGATGATTACTTGCCATTCTTGGCCCGATCTACGCCAACTCAGCTCGCAGTATCTCATCGCCCCATTGCGAACTATCAGACGGCTCCTGCCATCGCTCGGATCCCCCTGCAACAGTCTCCCCGGGTTGGAAAGAACTCGTCCTCGAGTTCACATGAGTATCTTCAGAATCTACAAAGCAAGGACTTGGGTACTTCACATTGAATACATCAGAAGTCTTCAAATGGCTGGGCAGGCATAATCATTAGACATTGTCATTGATCTTCTGTAGAACCTCACAAGGACCAATCTTTCGCTCCTTAAGCTTGTTATACTCCCCAACAGGAAAATGATCACGAGTTAATACCGCCCAAACAAAATCACCAACTTCGAAAACAACCCAACGATGGTGGTATCACAATGAACCCAAACACCTTTTCTTGGCATTACTCTCATGAATGGCTAACTTCACTTGTTCATGAATACCAGAAGATATTACGCCGCTGTCATCAGACCTTCGACCTTGGAAGCGACCTACGCGTGGAATGGGGCTAGTTAAATCAGAGTACGAAGAACCCCGATGACCATAGACAATCTCAAATGGACTCATCCTTGTGGTTCTATTCTTCGACATCATTATGCAAAGTTTTCACAAATGTGGCCAACGCAAATCCGACTATCTTCGGCTTCGTTCTGCCGCGGACTCCTCAAAAGATTACCCAAACTCCGGTTAACCCCCTTCCGTGCAAGAGGTGAATGCAGGGATGGTAGAGCTACTAAATTCAACCACGTCCCAGTTTCTCCCATACACTTTTCAAGAAATGACGGAGGCGATGAACTTGGTGTCCGTCGATCGAAGTAATGGGATAGAGGCAGCCATGCAAACGCACGAACTTTCTTTAAAAGTAAAGATGGGCTCCGTAGCATTTATTGTCTTAACATGCTATGAAATGGGCTATCTTCGAAAACTTGTCATCCACAACCAAAAATAGAATCGAGGCCCGTTGGGTTCAGGGGTAGTCTGAAACAAAATCCCGTGCTTCTGACATCATCGAAGGAGCTTCGAGGTAATGGTAGAGGTGTATAAAGGCCCACATTAGTCAATTTTTGACCGGCTTTAGACAACGTCGACATGATGAGCCGGACGTCACTCTCCAATTTGGGCCGAGAAATAGAGCGAGAGGAGACCAATGCCGGTGTCTTATCTCGCCAATCGTGTCCCATGTTATAGAAGTTCACTAACAATATACGCCAAGTGAACAATGCAGGAACAACACAATTGTAACCCGTGAAACAGAGATAGCCATGGACGAAAACTTTCTGCCCTAAACCCAATCCGACATCTCCCCGTTCTCTGATCTCTCAATCGCCAACACAAATCTAGCATCTGAATCCGGCAAATCCAGCATCAGAATCTTATAATCCGGCAAATCAAGCATCTGCGACTTGAATTCGTTTGCTCTGCCTCGACTCAGAACCATAGAAGAAGACAGATTCTCAGTCTCGCCGCCTTCCACCACCGGCGCCTCTCGTATTTTTGGTTAGTCTTCGTACTTTTTGGTAATCCAGAATTCGTTTTAGTAGCTTATTGTAGTGATTGCAGTGGTTCCCATAAAGGGTATGGTTCCAATTCTTTGGGGATGGGAATGTGAATTTATTTTTGAGATTGCTCTGTTAGTAGAATTGGATTATGAAGTAGGGAAAAGTCTGGAGGGAGGGATCTATATGAGACTATTGTGGGCGGAATGTTTAGTGGATGATTGTTTGTTGCCTGTGTCTGTATATTTTTCACCAAAAGCACACACTTTTTTGAACGGCCTAGAGGTAATTTCAGTTTTAGTGGCAGTTGAAAAAGGATTAGAGAAGATCAATATCGCTGTGAATGTGATTAGGCTGCTTTTAGCAATGGAAAATGTTGAGAAAATGACCATTGTTTCAACTTTGATGCCTCCCTGGATTGATGTTTGATTTCATAGCCTACCATAGCAAAAATCTGAGTACTCATAAGATTATGTTTAATGCACAAATATAAGGTGACACATATAGCCCAAGTGGGAGATTATAAGGATTTTAATCGAACATGTAGGCTTATATGTGAAATATTGTGTATTAAATTAAAGGTTATCAATTTCGGTTAAACTTATTTAAAGTGATCTAATAAGGTTTCCATATTTTGAGTTTTAAAGCATCTAATTAAAGTATGAGCTTACATGTGTAGAGACCGGGCATGTTCCTAATTTCATGATTGGCCGAATTAGGTCAATAGGCAATTAGTATAAATATACGGTTATGATCCCCGGATCACATGTTCTGTTCATTCTATTTTGATTCCCATTTTCAGAGAGAAACAAAGGAACAACGTGTTGATCTGGAAGACTAAAACTGCAGGACTTGTTCATTGCGATAATCATGTCTGATTCAGGTACGCTTCCGCTTTTGGTTAATAAGTTCTTGATGATCCAACATGAACGATCCTCATGACGGTAAAAATATTATTTTATCCAACAGAGAGACGTCTGTTTTTTCAATAAAATAATATTACACGTAAATTCAAAATTCTTCTTTATTTTTTAACTACACATTTTTCATTAATATACTATACTAAAATGAATTCTTAAAAAAATGGGGGTCAAACATTCTCCTAATATCATCGAAAAGCATGTCCACCATTTTTACGATATGGTGTCTACACTGTGCTGTCCTTTATATGGGTGCATTTTTTGGAATTTGTTTCTCTTAGGGCCTGTTTGATAGCTCTTTATTTTCCATGGAAGTTGGAATTGAAATTTCGTTTCCTACTTTTGTCGTGTTTGATTGCACATTTTTTCCCTGGAATTGGTTTTCCACCTTTTTCTAGGTACAATCATTTGATGCACAAAAACTTGATTTTGTTTTCTCACCTATTTGGTGGGAAAACATTTTCCACTATTTTTTTTTTTTGCTTCTTTTTTTGTTGCAATGTGAACAAATTCTAGATACAATGGTAAAAAAAAAATTCACTTTTATTGACAACGTCCGTGCAAAATAAAGTCAAACGAATGATATTCGGTATGGTAAATTTTTTTTTTTTTTAATTTTTTTTTTCAAATTTTTTTTTACAATTGGAACAAATTTTAGACCCGATGGTAGAAAAAATTACATTTTAATGGACAAATTCCATAAAAAATGAAGTCAAATGGACACAAAACTTTCTACATTTTCCATAGAAAATTTTACCAATCAAACACAATTAATTACCATTCCCAGTAAAACATTTTCTAGGAAAATCAATTCCCTGTAAAACATTTTCTTTCCACCCATTTTCCAACTTTGCAATCAAACGGACCCTTACATTTTATTATTTTCAGGTTTGTTTCACTTATTCACATTTTTTTCTTGTGATTTGCATGAAAATAATAATCCCTTATTTATTAAAATCACAGAAAATGTAGTCGGGAAATGCAGTAGACAATGTGCCTCGATAATAATTTGGTGGTCATATAATTGAATAAAATGTAGTCGGCAAGTATGAATGAAATAGACAGCCACTGCACTTCCCCACCATATACTAATACTTTTTCATGCATTTGTTTATAGGATTGTTTAATTGTCACCTTTTATTTTAGTGTGACGTGTCAATGAAGAGTTTCTTTACATTTATGGTCAAAAAATCAAAGTTCAACCTTGATTAAATTCGACCCGCACGGATCAATATTCTTGACTTCGCCCCTGTTACAATTCAACAGGTTGAAAACTTAGGGGGTGTTTGACACCCATTTTTGTAAAAGAATGTGTTTTTGAATAGTGATTGATGGAAGAATGTGTGGTTAAAAAGTAAGGAGAATTTTTAGATTTAAGTGTAATATTATTTTATTGATAAAATGTGTGGTTGAAATGAATAACGACTAATTTTTCAATTTTAATCCGATTTTAATCTCTACCAAACACACTCTTAATTGCAAATTATTTTTAAAACAAAATAATAGCTGGAAAAAAATAGTAATTTGGATAAGATGGAAAAATTGAAATTGAAAGTCAAACTGGACCATGTGCCTTGGTTTTTATTTTTTTAATTATTATTTCAGAATCTTGCTTCTCCAATATATGCTTGGCCTCAGTTGCCGACAAATTTATAAATAAATTTCATTATAAAATATGAATTATAAATTGCTCGTCAAACCAATAAAAGAACTACCCAGCACTACGGTCAGAATAAATCTGGAATCACAGCCTTTTTTACCTGCCATCTCAATATTTTAATTCAAATTTTATTGGGAATGTTATACTTTTCATCAAATTATTTAAATTTATAGCATTACAATGAGCACATGAGAATATGGAACTTTAACACAATTGGGAATTCTATCAATTCTATTGGTATTTTTAATACATATTATCAATTCACGTTGCAGCAAAAATGTTGATATTTTTAATAATAATAATTATTTATTTAAATCTTTTATATTGACTTAATAGTTGATTTAATTAAAATATTGTAAATATTACCCCGTGTAGCCCATAATGTTATTAATTTTCACTTTTAAAAATTGAGGTTTCGCATTTCAATCATGACACACTATCATCTGGTTGACATCTTGGTTGAAATTCTTTAATAAAAAAACATAAATATCATTCATCTACTCTTTAGTTAAGTCAATGTTCTCTATTCCTGATATGGGATAGCTTTGATTTATTTCTCCTAATGAATAAAAAAATCAATTATGCTCGTGTATATATATATTGTTATATATTTATACAATAAATATAATATTTGAAAGAAATAATTAATTAAGATGAAGTGCACAACTGGTGAAAAGTGTGGAATTTGTGTGGGAGGTCAGGTGTTCGAGCCACGCCTCACGCACTATATTAAAAAGTCTTTGATTGGGCCTTGGGGCTCTTGGACTTTATTGATTCTAATAAAATAATTATTTTTTTAATCATTTTCGAAATTATTTAATGGGTCAACTAGCCAGTAGAATATGACAGTTTTAACTGCTCAGTATTAATACCCATTACCATTGGCCATTACATCTGCAACTTAATACTAGATTATGGTGGAAGAAGTTACATCTCTTTTTGCCTATATAAACAGACTTTTGGGTATTAGAAAATAACAAGAAAAACGAGATTATATATTTCTATACAGAAAAAATATTGTTCTTAGTTTTACATATTTCTGGAGTACACTTGAGAGTTCTGAAAACCTTTTGTGATTGCTGCACAATTGGTTTATTTGATCGTTGTATCCTGGAGGTGATTGTCCACAGAGGTCGCAGCAGTTATCGACGGGCAATTTCGCTTTAGGACATCGTGCTGTCACGAGACTCGATCTTTTGATAAGTTTTTCTGCACTTTACTGTTATTTTATCCAACATATATATATATATATATATATATATATATATATATATATATATATCTTCTATTAAAACAATCGTTTAATGTTTTAATTTTATTTTCTAATTTATTAATTTTTCTATTAATTTTGACTATATTTTCTGTCCAAATAAAGACACAGATATATTTCTACTATTTTTTAGAAAATAATCAAGTACAATATAAAATGATTTAATTTTTTCTCTTTTCTTTCGCAGTCAGTTTCTAAGCTTTGAAGAATAGTAATTAAAACTTCGTAAATAGCAGGAATGCAAATATTAATGCAAGTATTTGACATAAATAAGAAAGATCTTACATTATTGAAGCAGAAGGTAAAGGCAGAATAATATCAACGAGATTTCCCTCGAGCTGACTCCCATATGTTAGTATACTCAGTATAAGTGATCGGTATTATTTGAATTCAAGAAAGTGAGTTATGGTCCAACACAACTTCCGCACATTTATTAGTTTTCTCTCTGACTCTTTTACATATCTTATAATAGATCACACGGAATCACAGTTTTCCTTTCAACTCCTTGTTAAAACATCACCTTAAATGGTAACAGAGTTCTCATAACTTTCTTTAACAACGCCTAAAACGCCTACACATGGTAACAAGGCAACAAGATATTTGCACTAACCTTCAAGGTTTTCACCGTTAGAGTATAAGTAAGATAAGAGTTTTTGAGAAAATAATAAAGATAAAAAGACAGCATCTTCAAACAACTTTAATTTCATAAACACATCACACTAATATCTCTTACATAAGAGTATACATACATACTTCAGCTACACTCTGGTACTCTCTCTAAAGATATTAGAACTCCATAGCTATTACCTTATTACACGCTTTACTTGAAAGAAATTGTTGCAGGATTTCGAATACTAGGCAGAAAGATAAGTTTTTGCTTAGAAATTGTTGTCGTTCTTTTGAGAATTAGGGCTTGTATGGGAGGGATTAAAATCAGATTAAAATTGAAAATATAGCCGTTATTGTTGACTTTTATTAGACGAGTGGGGTCCAATAACGGCCATATTTTCAATTTTAATTGGCTTTTAATCCCTCCCGAACAGGGCCTTAGTCTTCAATTTATAGACTGGAAAGGTTCCACAGATGTCCTTCATTATGGTTGTTTTAACTATGTAAGATATTGGGTATCTTACTGTTGCCTAAAGTTCTCTTGTCGTAATATGAAAAATTATTGAGGTGAAACCCAAAGTTTTTCTTTATCAAAGTGATTTTGATAAAATAGTGATAAAGTGGTCTATTACTTTTCCATATGTGACTCAAACCACTCATCCGAAAATTCTTCTGGATCAAGTGATATTGGTGAGATGTCGCCTTCAATGCTACAGCATGTACACTTGTGATTAGGATACCGCCAAAACTGATTGCACAACTCATCTTTTGCTTTCGATGTTCCATTGGCGTATCCTTCAAAGATATGATCACACCATGTATCAAGATAGTGCAAATTTTCTTGTTTAGTGGGTGCCACAGCTTTGTGGTAAATCAAGTGGTCTTGTGGCTCATACACCCAAATTTTTTGTTATTCTTCAACAACTTTCTGTAAATGCTCGAACTGTTCCTTGTATCCTTTGGCTCTACGTAAGGCTGTCATATTGATGACTTCTTCTGGTGTAGTTTCATGGACATCACTCTTCTCAGGCTGGAGATGTTTGGAAGTAGTGACAATTCTTATGACATGGCTAACTGGTAGCAGCCTATCTTCTTCATTATCCCATTCGGGACTTGCAAAGAAAAATCTGATATATATGTTCTTATGTTTAAGAACTTGACAATATCATTCAATAGCTCAAACTACGTCCTTAGGTAGCATAGAAATTTCTTTTAACGATTTCGATGGTTAACTACAGATTATATTTCCCATTCAAAAGGAGTATGAACCCAATATGCTTGGGCTGGGCTCCTGGATATAGATTAACCTTGTTATAGGTATCATACGTTAGAGTTTTCATCCATCCTCATATACTGGTGAACCAGCAGCAGGCAAGATTGAACAATACGTATGCCAAAATAAAATCATTTTTATTTTTTATATCCATAACACCAGAGGTGTTACATGCTTTGATAATATTTGAGCTATTAAGCTCTGATATAGAGATACCGTCATTTGTAGGTTTTTTCTCCTATGAGGGAGATAAAGTAGTATTCTTTTTGACTGATAATTTATGAAAATCCAATGCTTCTTGTTCAATATTGGCACTATGGCCTTCAGATTTATTGGCACTAGAGCTTTCAGATAATATAGCCTTGTTAGCTTTCTCAAATATTGTCTTGGCAGCAGCCATTTCCATTAGTGTTATCTTGGATTCTATCGCAGCGATCTTTACATTCATCTCGAACTTCAATGGTTCGACCTCCTTCTTGATTTGCTCCATTCCTACTTAAGAAATCTCAAATAAAATTTCATTTTGCCTTTAATATGAACAATATCAAATTTAAATGACGCAACCCACATTTTCATTCTAATAAGTGGCATTTCAGCTGCATTTATTCCAAGTTTATTTGTTAACAATAGTTTTATCTGAGTATTATCTGTTCTAATAAGAAACTTTTTAGGTAGCAAGTAAGGTTCAAATTTTGCCACTCCCTTTTTGACAACTAAACATTCTTTACGATTAATATCATGTTTGGTTTCTGCATCTTTAAAAATACCTGAAGTATAAGCAACAAGCTCTTCTGGAAATTTACACAATGAATTACAAAGAAATTCTTTATAATTTTCTTTTCTTTTGAGGATTGCTCCCCAATGTAATAGAGATGCATCCGTTTCAAGTATATAGAATCATCATCATTAGGAATATTTAATTCAGGTAGATTTTCATATATTTTCTTTATTTTATTTATCATTTCGATATCTTCGTGTATCTATTCCCATACAACTCATTTGTAAAGTGGACTTTATATTTTGCACAATTTTTGATAAATTTTTTAGAATAATTTAATAATCCTATAAAGGTTTGCAGCTCTTTCTTATCTTTAATTACTTCTGAAAATTCGATAACCTTTTTTCTTCCAATATGAGGTTGTTGAAGTATTTTTTTCTTCTATAAAAATATATCCTAAGAATTCAATTTCAGTTTTAGTTATTTCTACTTTTCTTTCTGATAAGGCTAATCCATATTTTCTGACAATATAATTGAACTCTTTTTTATCTTCTTCGCTATAAGAGAATTGTTTTCCTGATATCTTAGCATCTAGGTCTTTTAGTTCAATGGTTGCAATAAGTTTATCTTTGTCCCATTTGGTTAAGGGATGCTCATGATAACATTCTTTTAATTCTGATTTAAAATTTCTAATTCTTCTTCTAAATTTTCAATTCTCAATAATGGAATTTTTTGTTTTTGATTAATTTCTGTATAACATCCACCGCAATTACATGTAGAACTCTGATGTCTAGGCTTATGGTGAATTGGTTGATGTGCAATTCCAATGGCTTTTAAAATTTTTGGTGTTTTAATTTTCTGATTACAGGGTGTAGTAAATTCAAAACTATCTTTATATTGTATAAAGGGACTATATTTATAGATAAAATTTTCTCCTAAAAGGATATCACATCCAATTTTATCAGTTGCATATATTAGTGGGATAAAACATTCTCTATTTCCTATAATGATAGAAACATTTTCTACAAAATCTCTATAGATTTCTACTATATCACCGACAGTTTGACTATAAGTTGTTTTCTTATAGTTTCTTTTATAATAGTGTTCTGGAAACACATTTCATTTATGTAGGCAAATTTATGATCCAGTATCAAGTATAGCATGAAATTTTATCATACAGTAATCTGGTAAATTAAGAGTTATCTCAATATATGGACTAAGCATACTAGATTTGATTGATCGGATTCTTTGTATCATATAAATTGGTTCCTTGTTTTTATTAATTATAGGAAGCATTTTTTGTTTTCCCTCTACAGTTTTTTGCATAATATTCTTTTGAATATAAAATGGTGAGATTTTTTCAAAAAAGTTCATTCCAATTAATATTGGCCTAGTATTTTTTCCTTTTCTATAATTTTTTTGAATTTTAAGATTTAGTTTAAATTGTTCTCTTTCTATGTCTGTAAAACTTAGTTCATGGTTAACAAATGTTCTAATTTCATATTTAATTCCATGATAATCTGTAAGAGTTATTTCTTGTGGTAAATCTTTTTCTAATAAATGGTCAACTAAGTCCGCTATAATATGACTAGTACTATCTCTTGTATTAACAAGGGCTGTGATTTCTTCAAAATTATTTTGATCATTAATATACTCTGTTAAGATAACGAAATTATCTTCTTCACATTTTCTAAGGTCAATGTCAATGCTATTTCTAGGTATGATTGGGTTGTTTCTACTTATAGATGGTCTACTAGAATTTGGGAGTTCTCTAGTGCTAACACTTCTTTCTATTATTCTACTAGGCATTCTGACTATAAGTTGTTCAGAGGTATTCAAGGTAAATAATCCTTGATTTCCTACATTATTGTCTATTCTTCTAGATTGCTGATGAAAATTAAGTAATATATCTTATGGTAAGGAAATATTATGATTACTTAACATTCTTGGCGGAGTGAATTGTGCTAGGTCTCTAAAGTTTTCATGAATTTGTATGAAGTCTCCTGAGATTTTATTGATTTTTTTTTGTGTGTAGCAGTAAAGGCATATAACGATTTACAGTGTAAGGTTACAACTTTACTCCTTGGTGGCATAATTAATCTATCAATTTTAAAATATAGATTTAGTCACAGGCTTAAGTTTTCATCTAACAAAGACATAGCAAATCCAGATCTTATAGTAAATATAATTTTCTTGTATACAAGATTTTCAAATACGACTCCTAATAGAGCATCCATAGGATCATGAAGTATTCTGTTATCCATTAAGTACATTTGTATAGGAATATCCATTCATTCTCTAAAATATCCTTTAACCATTATTTGAATCCCTCCGATCACTATATTCTTCAGTCTTTCTCTAGTGGGTCTTTTTATGTTTGCTAATTCTATATTAAAACATTCTTTGATTATTAGAGGTATAGTAGTGTAACATTTAACATTTTCGATATTAATAGGTACTTCATCATATTTGGCAATGTATATTGTTTTGTTAAACCAATGTATTATTGGTCTTACAAAAACATTTTTATTTTTTAAAGATATTTGTTTTTCTTTTATGGCTCCATATCTTTCTTCATCAAACACAACTGTTTGTAAAGTTCTTTCTTCATTATCTAAGATATTCTCAATAGTGTCCATAATTTCCTGATTCATATAAATCTGTTCAAATTCGGGTTCTTCAATTTCTTCTATATCTAGCTCATAGATTGAGTCTGTTTCAAATAATTCGTCTAAGTCTTCGATTATCTCATAGTCTGAGTCGGATTCTATTTCTTCCATTAATCTAGTGACTTTAACATTTTCTTTTTTATTTCTGTTAGGACAGTTGGGAGATATATGTTATATTTCATTACATGTAAAGTATTTGCATTTTTTATAAAAAATTTCTTTAGATTTCTTTTGAGGTTTTTTATGTTGATCATATTCCTTTTTCCAAGATTTTTTTTTTCTTGAAATATATTTTGTGGCTCTTAAATTCTTTATTTTTCTTTCAAAGTTTAAGATATTTCTTAAATTTCTTTTTAAAATATGGTTTCTTAGATGGTTGGTGACAACCAAATTGTAATACTGCTACTATTTTTCCATAACAATTAAACTTGTTTTCTTACCATGTTTTCTAAATGGTGTTGGTACATAGATTTTCAACACGATTCACATATTTTTCTTTAAGCGAATGAAGTTTTCATTCCTAATGTACCTGCTTTGTGGTTAGGATCTTCCTATTCTATTTTCTTCCAATAAATTTGACAATCCTCAAATAATTTCTGACCACATGGCCAAGATAGTTTAAGGAAATATCTATTTATTAGTTTTTTTTATCTTTTTCTGATAAATTCCATTCTTTTATGGATTTAGATGCTTTGATATATATCTTTTCGAATTTCTTAGTATATTCGTTTAGTTCATACATATCAAAAATTTTCAATAGTTCAATTTCTCTTTCTGCTCGTAAGACTTCTTGAGTAATCATGTCTATTTTAGTTTCTGGTATAATTTCTCCTAAGAGTAAGTGTCTAAATAAATTTTACATTCGTTTTAAAACTTACTTAAAGTTTTCAATATCTAAACTTTCATTGCTATCTATAGTAGTTGCATATTTTTCTCCATATTTAATTTGATTTTTTGTTTTTTAAGAAGTTCTTCTCCAATTATTTGAAGTAATTCCTCTAAAGGTGTGGATTATAAAATTATAAGCCTGAGCAGTATTCCATTTATGAAAAACAACAGCTAAATCAGTAGGTTTTGCCCACGAGTCAATAATTTCACTTTTATTATTGATATCATCAAAACATTTAGCCATATTCCTATTGTAGGAATTGGTTCAGCAAATAGTTTAACTGTATTATTATCCCTAAGATGTATAGGATTGGTTGAAATAGTTTTAAGTCTTTTTCTAAAAATTGTAATTTTCTTGTTCTTCTGTTATTCCATGTTCTTTCATCCATTCAAAATTCTAGTAATCAAATTCGACTTGGGTCCAATCTGTATTAATATTAGCTCTACTAGTTTCTCCAACTAACAGTTGATGTTCAACTTGTAGATTTAAAGGTGGAATATTCATTTCAATAGTTTCCTCTTTTGGTGGAGGATCATTCATATATATATTCTCAATTTGAATAGTTAATTGTTCTAAACTTTGTTTATAAGCCTCTAATTCTTCTCCAGTAGCTTCAAAGAATTTTGTTTCTAATTCTTCTATAACATATGTCGGTAATGGTGGTTCAATTGATATATAAGAATCCTTTTTAAGTTACGATTCTTTAAACTTTGATTCAATTTGTTTATATAAGATTTTTGGTCATATTTTAATATTGTCATTTACTATTTCTAAATTAGGAGCTTGTTTGGGAGAGAATTTTTGGGGAAGAATTGATTTTGAATAGTGATATGATCGATGTGAAATGTGTGGTTGAAAAAGAAGAAAAAATTATTGATGTGATGGAAAATATTATTTTATTGAAAAATGTGTGGTTGAAAATGAGAATTGATTTATTGTAGAAAAATTTAATTCCTCCCAAACAGGGCCTAGATTCAATATTTTTTATATGAGTTATAACATCTCAACTTATAATATCTGTTTTTCATAAAAGTTGAGCATAATAATCATATAGTTTTAAAAATTGATTTATTATAATATTATCTTCTTCATATTCGGGAGATTCATCTACCAAAATTTGTAATATTTTATCTTTAATTTCAATTAATTGTTGAGAATTATTTATTTGTTTTATCTCTTTGATTAGAGATTTATATTTGGTACTTAAATTTGTTGCTAATTCTTGTAATTTAATACGATTAACATTAGTTAATATACTAATATTTTGTAATTCTTCTAAAATTATTTAATCTTTTCTATTCATTTTTAAAATATATTTCTTAAATTCTAAAAATATTCTTCTGTTTCGTTACTAGACTCTGATACCAGTTTTTGGGGTAAAAAACGGAAAATAATTAAAACTTAGAAGTAAGAGTATAATGGACAATACACATATAAAAAGACAAAATTCTGTCAAAAGTAATGTAATGGGTGATGTACAACAGCTTATTCCTTCGCATTTCCCACTACCTTTAAATCATATGCAAATCATCTAAATTAATTAGGGGTGAACATAATTTCATCTGGTTCTGATTTCAAAAGAATTGAATCGAACCATGAACTTATTATTATTATTATTATTATTTTTTCAAATAATGGAATCAATGATTTTTTTTTAACGATATAGAACCAAATGGAACCGAACCATTTGATTCTGATTTTATTTGGTTTGGTTTCGGTTCTAGTTCTATTACTTAAAATTTTCAAAATTCAAAAAATAAATGTAAATTAAAATCTATCACTATATTTATAAGTTAGTAATATGTGCTTAAATCAAAAAAATAAACATTAAACATTCTACAAATTCATTTCAAATTATCAATTATCGAATGAAGTGTTGGGTAGCAAAATTCATTATTAAAAGTCCAAACTAATAGACAAAATACAATCACAATTTGAATACATAAACATCGTACAAAATATGATCTAATAAGAATGATTCACGAATATAGGCGAATGAGTTACTGACAAAAGTAAAAAAAATTTGTTTGATTCACTGATTTATGTGCGTGTGTGAAATTAATAAAAATTGATTCGAATCTTGATTTTGATTATGGTTCTAGAACTCGAATCCGAACTAGAACCAAATGCCTTTTGGTTCTGAAAAAACAAAATCATTAATTTATTATTATTATTATTTTTTTTTTTTGTAGAATCGAACCAAATCCCTCGTTTTGGTTCGAATCTAGTTTGATTTGATTATTTTGTCTACACCTAAAATTAATTGTTTTCGCCAATTAAATAATTTGAGGTCTAGAACTACACTTTTATGAGTCCGGAGAGAAAAAAGTTTAAGCGAAAACTTTAATCGGTTTTGCTAAAAATTAATTTTTCGATAAATTTTGATAAAAAAAATTATTGAGGTGTGTAATTAAAAGTTGATAAAATCAAATAAAGGGGTTTTTTTTTTAAATTATTTTCTCTACAAAAGAGAGTATGGGTGAACGAGATTCGGTTTAAGCGGTTCGTGGCATATTTTCAACTCAAACTATTTCACGCTGTTTGGATTTTTTTCAAACCAAACCAAACCATTTTATTTTTCGAACCAAACCATAATTTGTTGTTTTGTTCGATTTTAATCCGCGATTTATCTACTATTGACATTATAGTAATATATTTAGAACAAATTAACATATAAGTTTAAACGAAAAATTAAAAATGTTAAATATTATATTAAATTACGTTCATTTTTCCCATGAAACATGTAAATAAATTATTTTCAATGTTGATTGTTAAAAGATGTTAATAGGACGAATATATATTTCTTCCTTTTTATTTACATTTTCTTGTTTGTCTTTCATATTGTCACATAGCATTTGGTAAATGCAGAATAGCAATATGTTGTAATATAAAACTTCTTTTCGTCCTGCTAGTGAGATGAAAAATAAGGATTGAACTTGATATATTTAGATGTATAAAGAATGACTGGGTTTATGTTTATTAAAAATTGACAAATTTTATTCTCCAACTGACAACTACTTCGAAAAAATAGAAGGTAGTAGTAATAGTTTGGGAACTTTAACATGTCCCACACAAATAATGGTTCGGTGGTGGCGTCGGCCAGTGCTGTGAGTATGCGACGATTTTTTGCTCCATAGGTGGCTGGAGTATTGTGTTTAGGCACGGACTTCAATTTCCTAGAATCTACCGTATTCAAATAGGATTTTTGGGATTTTTGTTAGGGAGGGTTGATATTTCAAAAACAAACAATGTAGTAAAATTTATATATAAATAAACATAAATTATTATCAACAGTAGCAAACAAATAAAAAAAAAATAGTGTTGCGGTTGCAAACGATACTTACTAATTGTATCGTAAAGTAAAATTCTAAATTTAGCAAAAAATAATATAAAATGAAGGCTTTAACAAGTCAAGTGTTGAATAAAAATGCAATTGATTAAGCAAGTAACGATATTATGTATAGAATCCACCTACAAGTAATATCATAAAATCTAAAGAAATATGGTTAAATTTTACAAATTCATAATTTTCTGTTAAACAATCCAAAGAGAAGAAGAAGAAAAAGAGGCTAGGGTTTTATTGATTCTGCATAATGTAATTGAATGAATAAAACCTAGATACAAAGAGACTATATATATAGTCAAAAATAAAGAAAACTTAAAAGACTATTCTACCCTTAATAAATAATGTTAACAAAATAATAATATATTTCTTAACATCTCCCCTCAAACTCACGATGCAGCAGCTACAAGTATCGAGAGTTTGCCAACAAGAAAACGAAAACGAGAAATAGAATGTGCCTTGGTAAAGAAATGCGCAGGAAATTGTAAAGAAGAAGAAACAAATGGCAAAGTAATTGTGCCATGCTTGAGATGATGACGAGTAAGGTGACAATCGATCTCAATGTGCTTAGTTCGTTCATGAAAAACCGAGTTGTGAGCAATCTGAATGGAACTCTGATTATCACAATACATAGGAGTGGGATGTGAAAGAAAAACTCCCATATACGCAAGTAACCAACGTAACCAAACAATCTCTTTGGTAGTGGATGCCATAGCACGATATTCTGCTTCGGTTGAAGATTGAGACACAATAGATTGCTTCTTGCTCTTCCAAGAAATAAGAGAATCACCCAAAAAGATACGTAAACCGATGAGACTTACGATCAGTGGGATCACTGCCATGATCAGCATCAGAGTATGCACGCAGCTCCAAGGAAGATGTGGATGGAAGTAAAAGACTCTGAAAGACTGTACCCCGAAGATATCGCAAAATACGAAGAACAGCTGCCCAATGAACTGTAGTAGGAGAAGCAACAAACTGACTAACAACATGAACAGCATATGCAATATCTGGACGAGTAATAGTGAGATATACCAAGCTCCCAACAATAGTACGGTATAAAGTAGGATCTGATAAAGGCAAACCATCAGAAGAAGAATACTTTGCGTTAACCTCAATGGGAGTATCAACAGTCTTATTATCAGTAAGTCGAGCCCGTTCAAGAATATCTCGTAACATATTTCGACCGAGAAAGAAGATAACCTCTAGGTGAGCAAAGGCTACCTCAATACCCAAAGAAATATCGTAGAGAACCCAAATCCTTCATTTCAAACTGTCTAGCCAACTCTGTTTTCAAGACTGAAATACCATCAATATCATCACCAGTAATAATCATGTCATCAACATATAAAGATAGAATGATACGACCTGCATCAGTGCACTTAACAAAAAGAGCAGAATCATGACTACTAGAAGTAAATCCAAGAGAAGAGATCACAACAGAAAATTTCTCAAACCAAGCACGAGGTGCTTGTTTGAGACCATACAACGCTTTCTTGAGTTTGCAAACATACCTTAATCATGTGGAACACCAGGAGGGGGAGCCATATAAACTTCTTCTTGAAGATCTCCATTTAAGAAAGCATTTTTAACATCAAGTTGAGAGATACGCCACTGACGAATCGAAGCTATTGCAATAAGAGTACGAATAGTAGTCATTTTTGCAACAGGAGCAAATGTCTCCTCATAATCCATACCATCGTTGAGAGTACCCTTTGCAACCAACCTAGCTTTGTATCGCTCAATTGATCCATCGAATTAGTCTTGATCTTATACACCCAACGACAACCAACAACACTCTTACCGGGAGGTAGAGGAACCAAATCCCAGTACCGGTCTATGCAAAGCGTAGTTCCTCAGCCATAGCTTGCTGCCAAAGAGGATCAAGAATTGCCTCTTTATAGGAAGAGGGCTCAGAGAGACAATGAATAGAAGCTAAAAAGGAAGTAAAAGATGAAAAATAACAAGAATAAGCAAAATCTGGTAACTTTGTAGACTTACGAATGCGTATGGATTGACGTAGAGGTAGATCCACAGTCTCAGACGGAGCTTGAGGGACCATAGGAGAAGAGGGAGCTTCAGGCGTACCGGAGAGTAAAGTGTCAGTACATGCAGAATGATCAGTATTTGAAGTGCTAGGAACTTGAGATGATAAACTATCAGAATCAGTGGAAAAAGGATCTATACGAATAAGATCAAATCTAGTCAAACTATGAGTAGTTGATGGAATAGAAAAGAAAGGTATATGCTCGAGAAACACAACATGACGAGACACATAAAGTTTCTGAGTTATTGGATCAAAACAACGATACCCCTTTTGACCTTCACCATAACCAAGAAAGACACAAATAAACGGATCGAGATGACTTAACTTGCCGTTTTACATGAGAGACGAAGAAACGAAACAAGTACAACCAAAAACTCTAAACAAAGAATAATCAGGGGCATACCCATACAACTTTTCGAAAGGAGAAAAACCCGAAATATGAGAAGATGGAATTGTATTAATCAAACTTACAGCAGTAAGAACAGCTTCACCCCAATACACACTAGGAACCAAGTAGACAACAAGAGAGAGCGAGCGTTTCAACAATGTGCCTATGTTTTCTTTCACAACACCATTTTGCTCGGGAGTATCTGTACACGAAGTTTGGTGAATAGTTCCATCTAAGGCAAGCGATTCACAAAATTTTTTAGAAGTATATTCCCCACCCAAATCACACCTAAAACATTTGATAACAAAGAATGTTGAGTTTTGACAAGAGCACGAAATGTTGTGTATATCTCAAAGAATTCAGAACGATGTTTCATTAAGTAAACCCAACAATAACGAGTATGATCATCAATAAAAGAAACATAATACCGGGACCCTCCTTTTGTGGCAACGGGAGAAGGCCCCCATACATCAGAATGAATCAAATCAAATGGAGAGGAAGAAATAGAAATACTTCGATTAAAAGGTAAAGCTGAAATTTTTGCCGGTTTACATCCACTACAATCAAATATCATAAGGTTGCAAATTTCCTAATGCCCCGTAGAAGCCAAATATCTCAAACGAGAAGACGAAACATGACCTAGACGAGAATGCCATAAATAAAAACTAGAAGAAGAAGGACTCAAACGAAAAAGAAGATAAATCAACACTAGTAGCAGGCAGAATCGGTACTTTTAACTCATCCAAAACATATAGTCCCCCTTCCTACGGCTGTCCCAATCGGCCCGAGACCGGAGATCCTGCACATAACAAGAAGAAGAAGAAAATGTGACTAAATTACCAGAATCACATAACTGACCAACAGAAGCAAGATTTAATTTGAGTTTCGGAATATGATAAACATTAGGGAGAGACAACTGAGGTGTGACAACAGTAACCAACACTGCTAAAGGCATAGGAGTGCCATCAAGCATGACAGGAATACAAGACGAATGAGACACGGAAGCAAAAGATGAAGAATCTGGAGACATATGATGTGAAGCACCAGAATCCAAGACCCAAACAGAATGTGACATACCTGAAGAACTATGAGGCAAGCCGACCTCTGAGGACATAGCTTGTGGCCGTAAGGAGAGAAACTTCTCGAAATTGCTCACCAGTACCAGGATCTCATGAAAGGATCTCAGGCGAAGCTACGCATTGCGCAGTATTGAACTGTGGTGGTCTATAACCCTGAGGTGGTCTACGATCGTTCGATTGTGATTGATTGCCAGGCTTCCAAGCTTGGAATTGCTGCATTGTACGATTCTGCTGTCTCAACTTAGGACACTGAGCCTTCCAATGACCTTTCTCCTTACAGAAACTGCACTCATCACGGGCAACCCTTGCGTGAAACATATTATGATTATTAGACAGTGACTTAGAAGGCATTGCTATCCAAAGAGAAGAAGAAGAAAAAGAGGTTAGGGTTTTATTGATTCTGCATAATGTAATTGAATGAATAAAACCTAGATACAAAGAGACTATATATATAGTCAAAAATAAAGAAAACTTAAAAGACTATTCTACCCTTAATAAATAATGTTAACAAAATAATAATATATTTCTTAACATTTTCAATTATTATTATTATTATACGAATTAAATCATATAATTTCAAAAAACTAAAAAAGATAACCATTTCATAAGTCAATCACACCATTTCAAATAAAAACATGAATTCTACATTTTACTTTACTGTTCACCCCGTCAATGGTTTCAATCATATTTTCCACTTCCATGTATATGTCAACATTATTCACCATTGGTAAAAATTGAAATGATTGCCAAAACTTTATTCACGATATTTTATCAATTTTAGTATTATTTTGATTGCATAACCATACAAATACGATGATTTTCTTTATAATTTTTATTTTTCAATCCAAAAATTTAAATTTAAAAACAATTCTTGATCATTAATCACTCTACAATCAAATAATAAAAAGACAATAATAATTATGATGATGATGATGATAATAATAATAATAATAATAATAATAATAATAATAATAATAATAAATAAATAAATAAATAAATAGGACTGGAGGGGAAGTGGAGACTGGTGCGCAACAAGTGGTTCATAGTTTACATCGTGTTTTCCTTATGGCTCCTAATGTTGGTATATTCTATCTCCTTTAGTTGAAGCAGGTGCATGTCCTTGTCGCCAAAAGTCTCTATTAAGGACGTGGAAATTACATCTTATAGACATTTTATTAAAAGTTTGCCATTTTTACTTTTAACTTTTTATATTTTACAAATACTGGAATAGAAAAGTATAAATCACCTCTTTCCAAGACTAATATCTATAAAAGCATTGTCTATTCTTGTATAATTAATTAAATCACGACATTCACGGCTAATATCACTCAATTGTTAGTTTAGTATTAACTCTTCGAGTAAATTTATTTGTACATGACATTTCGAAATAAAATATCAATTTATTTATTTTAAATAAATTATTTATATTAATTTGATCTTGTATTTTGTTCATGGATTGACATGATATTATAAATCGAGTGTTTAAGTTGTTAAGCACAAAAATATTCGATTTATGATTCGGTCTAAACCTTATTTTCCACAATCGCTAAATAGAGACTAACACTTTGTTTTGATTAGATTGTCTCAATTTTATTAAAGTTCGTCTTGACTTTGGTAATAAAATTGATTATACATTTTTTTGAATATATTGAACTGGACCGCATGACATTAATTTATGGAATTAACCAATGAATTTAATTTCACTTGACTATAAGTATGTAGTACCTTAATCTTGAGTGGTTAATGAATTTTGATTACTTAGGCCCTATTTGATAACATAAATTTTCTATGGAAAATGATTTCTATTTCCACCCATTTGACTTGTTTGATTGACATTTTTTTCTATGCAAATTTTTTTCCAATTTACCTCTCCACACGTTTGATTTCTTGCTAATTGATGAAAAGCTTTTCCAGGTGCTGCAGCCATTTTTTTTTTTTTTTTTGGCAATATAAACAAATTTCATAACTAGTTAAAAAAAAAAATCATTTTAATAGACAATTTTCATGTAAAACAAAGACAAACGAACACTAAACTTTGATAAAAAAAATATTTTTTTAGGAATATTTTTTTTTTATAATGGAAACAAATTTTATAACTAATTGTGAAAAAAATTATCATTTTAATGGATAATTTCCATATAAAACAAAGACAAACGAACACAAAAAGAACCAAAATTTTAAAATTTTTCGGGTGGAAAATTATACTAATCAAACACACTTAATTAATAATTCCTTGCAAAACATTTAGGCAATTACGTTTCTTGGAATTCATTTTCTTTCCACCCATTTTCCACTCTTACAATCAAACGGACCCTTAATTTTTTTAGGCGTCAATGAGTGAGATTAAATTGCTAAACAATATCTCAGAGCCCTGAGAATTAAAGTGAAATAATTGGAGAACATATATTCGCGATATGGAAGTCGTAACCTATTTATTAGGCATGATCATGACCTCAAGAGATTTTCTAGTAGACAGTTAAATCTGAGCTCAATAATTTGATGTTGACTGTTGAATTAATATTTTTGAAATGATCACATTGGACTGTCAAATAGAAAAAAAGAGATTGAGGATTTAATGTATATTTGAAAAGGGGTATTTTGATCATTATACCTTGTTCCGAATATTCAATGTAGTCAACGGGGATAATATATATAAGTCTAATGATGTAATTATTGTTTTATATAGCTTCAATAATTTCAACTAAATTGAGAGTGCAATCTCATTATTTTAGTGGAATAGAACGTAATTAATAAATTGTCTTGATCGATCAAGATTGACTGGGTCAAGATTAATTTATTGGAGCTTAATTTAATTGGGTCTATTTGGTCCCTTTGATGGCTTCAAAGAATCAGAATAAATTATAAGAGTTATAATTTATTATTAATTATAGAATGATTAATTAATTAAACTGGGATGTGACATGCAAGTGCCATTAAGATATGGAAGTTTGACATTCTTGTGAGGTAACATTTTTTAGATATTGATCTTCACAACACTTTAAACAATTAATGATTTAGATTTTGACTACACTTGAAATGTCAAACTTAATGAATGTCATTCTTAGTTTAGGATCTTTGTCCAAGCAAAAGAAAGAGTTCTTTTGGGATTGAGAACTTACTAATTTGAATCAAATCCATATTATACAATGACATTTATATTATGGTTTAACGAGCAACAACATCCAATTAATCAATTCTTGTGCCCACACACAACATATTTCTTTACAGTTTTGAGTTCGTGAAGAACACTTGAGAAGGTCAGAAGGTTTGAAATAGAATCAAGAAGATCAAACAAGGAGACTTACAGGTGAGATCAAGAATATCAAAAGATTGAAGGAATTTTAGTAAAGCATGCTACAAGGTTAATTCCTAAAACAATGTGTTTATTAATATTACAGAATTATTATATTCTTTTCGATACACAATTTAATAAAATCCTTAATTTTCCAACATTAATCTCAACCACAAATTTCCTTCCCTCTTTCAAACCTTGAAATTTATCTCATTTTCATACTAAGCCCCTATTTGACAATCATTACAAATAGTTTTTTTTTTTAAACGAGTTTTTGAATATTAATTTTTTGAAAAACGTGTAGTTAAAAATAGAAAAAAATTTGGATTTATGGGCCCGTGAAGTAATGCTTCTTTAGAAATTACGTCTCTAATTAAATGTAATTCAACATCAATATGTTCGGTTCTTTTATTAAAAACAGGATTTTTACACAAGTGAATTGCACTTTGGTTATCGGAATATGCCACTACAAGTTCTTTAAGTTCATTTATTTTAGTCAGCAAATCTTTAAGCCATAAAGCTTCCTTTGTGGCTTCAATATAGTAGCCACATATTCATCCTCAGTAGTAGATAGAGTAACAATTTTTTTGAAGTTGGGATTTCCAACTAATACAATTACCACATAAAGTAAACGTGTAAGAAGTTGTGAATTTCCTATAATCCCTATTGCCAACAAAATCAGCATCTGCTTATCATTTTAGTACAACAACCTCATTGCAGGCTTTAAAACATAATCATAATTGTGAAGATCCCCTTAAATACCTCAAAAAGCCATTTTAAACCAATCCAATGTTCAGGGCCAGGATTGGCCATAAACCTACTTAAGGTACTAATAGCATGAACCACATCTAGCCTGCTAATACATACCATAGTGTACATGACAGATCCTACAACATTGGCATAGGCTACTATTCCATTTCCACATAAGAAGTTTGTTTCAAAAAGAATAATCTTTTTTGCGTGTTCCTTATAATATCCATGCCTAAGATCCTTCTAGCATGACCTAAATCTTTTATTTCAAATTCAAAACTCAAAGATCTTTTAATATCATGGATGCATTCAATGTCATGTCCAATAAGTACTATATCATCCACATACAACAATAGGTAAACACTTACAACATCTTCATTATTTCTTTTAAAATATAGACAATGGTAAAAAAAGCCTCTAATAAAGCTAATAGAAAAAACTAAAGTATCAAACATTTTGTACCATTGTATGAACACTGCTTCTTGCATCTACTTCTGCAGGTCCATAATTATCATCAAATACATCCTCTACTTAGATTTGATGAGCAGATTCAAGAGGGGGCTCAAAATCCAACTGCAACTTAGTCCCACTTATCAAATTTCAAAATTACTCTTAGTTTCCTTATTATGAAAATAGGCATGTCATTTTCATTAAAACTAACATCCCTACTAGTAATGATATTAAAACCCTTAGAATATTTAGCCCATAGCATGTATCTTTTAACCCCACCAGGATACCCCAAAAAATACTTTTGAGCTCTTGGGTCAAGCTTACCAACAATCTGGTGAGAATAATCTGCACATCCAGAATTTTCATATGTTAGTAATGTGGACTCTTTTCATACCACACTTCTTTAGGTGTCTTACCATCTAGTGAACTAGAGGGTGTTCTGTTAGCTACATATTATTCAATCATTACAGCTTCTCTCCATAACACTTTGGGAACACCAGAATCAACCATCATACATCTGACCTTGTCTAAAAGAGTCATATTCATCTTGTCAACAATTCTATTTTGTTGAGGGATATATGACACATTTTTTTGTCTTTGAATTCCATTTTCTTTGCAAAACTAATCAAATTCTGCATTACAAAATTCTAGGTCATTGTCAGTTCTAAGGATCTTAACCTTCTTTGCAATTTAGTTTTCTATCAGAATCTTCCAAGATTTAAACTTCTCAAAAGTCTTAGATTTTAGCTTAAGTAAGAAAATCTAGACTTTTCTTGAATAATCATCAATTAAGGATAAGAAATACCTATTCCCTTCTCGAATGATGGTGGATGAATGGCCCCAAAGGTCAGAATGAATGTATTCAAAGGCAGAAGTGAATTTATGCTTTCCAATATTGAAGTGTAGCCTATGTTGTTTTCCTGAGGTGTAGTCCTGTCAAAATGGAATTTTGAACACAGTCTTTATCAAACACCACCTTCTTGTAGAGAATTTAAAGACCCTTTTCACTCGGGCTAATCTTTTATGCCATTTTAGGGTAGAATTAGATTCAACACTAGAAGCTTCAACAGCTTGATTAATAATTGCATCAGCTTTAGTGACATATATCTCATTTCTCTTAAGCTCTTGAAAATGACAAGTGATCCTTTCATCACCTTAAATAAACCATTTCCAAGTCTACCATGTAAACCTATGTCATCAAGATCCCCCCAGAAATAAGGTTCCTATTCAGGTCAGGAACTTATCTAACTCTTTCAAGAGTGTAGATATATTAATTCTTAAATTTTAAGGTTACATTCCCAATTCCCAACAACTTTACAGGCTACATTGTTTCTCATAACTACTTCACCCTCATTCAGGACTTTAAAATTTTCTAACCAATGTTTCCTAGATGTCATATGAAGAGTGCAGCATGAGTCCAAGATCCACTCTTGGTTTTGATCACAGTTATCTGCAAAGTTTGCATTGTTCATGTCAGTACAAGGTTCAGTGATAATATATACATCCACAGTGTTAGATTCTAAAGGCTCCACTACATTTTCTTCATCAACATTCTTTTCTTTCATCTCATTCTTCTTTTTATAACAATCTTTTATAAAGTGATCTGTTTTTCCATACCCACAACATTTATTATTTCTAGCCTTTGACTTTGATCTACCCCTCTCTTTATTTTTTATCTTATTACTATTTCCTTAACTACTTTGACCTTCTTGATTCTAATTTTGCCTATTCTGAGGCTGGCAAAGAGAATCTCAGACATACTCCCATGTTTTTCAGATCTTAGTTCCAGTTATTTGCTCCTTAAGGAATTGATGACAATATCAGGTGTAAGGGTGTCTTTGCCATATTTTATGACAGATTTGGCATCCTTATAAGTTTCTTGAATTGCATTTAGGAGGACAATTGTCTTGTATTCCTAGATACCTTATCCCATGTGTTAGTAATGTCCTGGACTAACTTATTGAAGATATCTAGGTTATCATCTAACTTCTTGGAGGAATCAATCTTAAAACTAAAAATGCTTTCTAAGAGAAACAACTTATTAGGAAATGACTTAACTAGGTAAAGTTCTTCTAGCTCATCCCACAGTTCCTTAGTAGTATTTTGTTTACCTACTTTCTTAAAACTTGATCAGGCAAATGCAAAATAATAGAAGTATAAACTAGTTCATCAGTTTCATTTTTTTGATCATTTGTCATGGTTTTAAGAAATTCTGCAATGGTTGCTTTAGAAACGTTTTATTGAACTAAAACACCTCTAATATTTTGTTGTCAAACAGGAAAATCCATTTTCCCATTAAAATACCAAGTTAAAAGGTGATAGTTGTCATTTCATCTCACCGTTCCCCCTTTTTAAACAAAAAATTAGTTCAAGATTTTAAGAAAAAAACTTTGAAAGGGAATTTAACAGTAACTACAATTAGAGGAATTTCAAGATCACTACAGAAATGCCAAATAACAAGAAATGTGATTACTCACAAATACAAGTGCGACAACTTTCAAGTTATGAAAAATAGTAAAATCACATGCATCAATAGAATAAGAGTAATGTACATGTTATCACAACCCGTTAATACCAAACCAATACCCAGGTTCACCAGGATTCCATGAGACTCAAGTTCTCATGTCTAGACTCAACTCGAGAACATAAATGATAATAACTCAAATAACAAGATTACACAAGAATAAGGGACACAATATCAGATACTGAATTAAACACTATTGTCACCAATAAAGACTTCAAGAAATATCAAGTTCGAAATAAGAAATACAGAGTTAGGCTTAAGAAAGATGCAAATCAGAATAATAGTCCTAAAATATGACCACCAAAATGTTATGCCTTATAGAGATCACAGACGAGTATTAAGTAGGTTTAGATTTTTTCACACTCGAAACCCAGATCTAGGGTTTCACCTTGAGAAACACAAAGAAAACAAGATTCCTTTACATATCGTGTTACCAGTTGTTTCGCGCGTTTACTCGCTAACAATTAAAAATGGATCAGACGATTGTATAAGGAACAAATCTCTTGGAACAAAGTCCCAAAAAGGGGTGTTTATTGAATATGAAGATTACAGTTTGGACACGAACAAGATGCCTCAAAGGGGCGCAAGCACACAAGTACAAGGGAATTGAAGTAATTAAAGTTAATCTAAGAAAAAGTAAATTACATATTCTCTGTTTGAGAGTGAATTTTTTCGGGCTATCTTCGTTGTCTTCTTCTTTCTTTTATACGGCTTGGGAAGTTTTTAATCGTTTAGAAACTGCTTGAAACCACCCATTTTCTTTATCATGGCCAACATGTCAAAAACTGCAGTTTAAAACGGTCACCACACGACTCCATACCATTGAGATTCTTAGATCGTGGATGTGGCATGAACTGCTTGAAACCGCTACCTTGGATAATGACAGGACGTTGTCTTCACTGGGACTTTGGGCGACTTAATCGTTTGGGCGATGATGGACTCGTAGCTCTTGGGCGACTACAGGGTATTCTATTCTCTCAACATCTGGGCGTTCTGCAAGCTTGGACGACGACGTACCTTTGTTTTTGGGTTTTCATCATATTTAATAATATTCTTGGTTGGGCTTTTACCCTGATCTCTCTAAATGAGATTTTTCTCTTGGGCCATTTCCTTTCTGGGGCCATTTGAATTGGGCTGCACATTTTGTGTGTCAACAATTATCCTCTAATATGGCGGAATTAAATTTAATTTTCGCCATATTCATCTTTGTGTCTTCCAGCAACATTTGAAATTCCCAACGATTTTCAATCATCACTTTCTTCTAATTGTCTGGAACTGTATGACGTTACAACCCTTATAAGCCCAAGAATCGCGCCACTTCGTTGCACCACTAAACCACGTCTTCATACTTCACGTCTTCTCCCCACTATTTTACTGTTCACCGTCTTGCTTCTTCTCTACGTTTCTCAAGCAAACTCAGATAAACTCGTATTTTGCATTCAATGGCGACCTCTCAAACCCGTTCAGAGACCCCTTTTGGTTTCAAAGATTTCCAAAACCTCCTTACCAGGCCATATGTAAACCCTTCTTATCTTGCACCGACTAATCCAGACCGAAATGAGTTTTATCTTGGTCCAATGTTCAATGATGCTGTATCTATAGAGAAAGTGGTGGTGGGTCAAGTGTTCTCTTGTACGGAAAACCTTCCTTTTCTGAACTCGCTACCGTTGAAGCCCATCCAGGAGCGAGGTATTCGTACTTGGCCTAAGGCTGATTCTTCCTTTCGTTTTTGGCATGGACGTTTGGTGAAACATGGTCCCACAAAAGCACTTTTTGATCGTGCTCGAATTTTTTATTTGTTGCAGATTACCATCCATCCCCCAATTTACGATTCAGTACTTTTTCCAATCGCACTAAGTTTTTGGTCTTCAGAGTATAATACTTTTGTTTTCCCTCTTGGCCCGATGTCTATTACTCTGAGGGACGTAGGGGCTTTAGTAAACCTCCCACCTCTGGGCGACACCATATTTCCTGGTATCTTGGTTACTAGCGCTGCTCCAAAGTTTGATAAGAAAATTACTGAATCTTATTCGAGCATGCAAAGCCTTTATACTGTTTCTGTTTCTGAACCTAACCATGCTGAGCGTGTCGCTTTCCTTTACGTTTGGCTGTGTATATATGTCCTCTGCGTCCCTAGTCTAAAGCCTTCTACGAGCTATATGCACATATCACATGAACTAGCACGTGGCTGATCCCTTAATTTATGTTCATTCCTTTTGGCCGCCCTTTATAGAGGCATGGCCTCCCTCCAATTCCAACTAAAGAATGGTGCCTCCCCTACAGGCAGTGGGCCTCTTTGGTTAGCCCAATTATGGTTGAGGGCGTATTTCCCACAACTTGGTGATGTACCTTCTCCTCCTAAGTCGATTGTCAGCTATGGGTTATTCATTCATCAATTGGGCCCTATAAATATGTCTACAGAGAAGTTTTTTACATTCTTTTATACACTGAACTCCATTCCTTCATTCTTTCCTTTTCCCGCTCATCAAATTCCCATTTTTGTTCGTCCTCTTTCCACCATGGATGAAACGAACACATCTTTGTCCATGTGGGTTGAATTTTTGGTTGGGAGAGAATTGTTTCATGATATAGTGATGGGGACAAATGCTAAAGCTGGGGTCGAGATATACGCTTCTCATTTCTTTGCCCGTCGCTTGGTTTTGGCCAAACTTGGCCTTTTCTTCCTTGTTATTCCAAGAATATCGCAGAGCATTTTCACCTTATTGGTAAGGCTGAGGTTAGGGCTATTGATGCTCGTAATAAATGCTTGGCTGACTGCTTTTCTTTTGTTCCTTTCAATCCTACTGCTGTTACGCATCCTCTTTTTGACCAATTGTGGCCATCTGTAAAGCGTAGGCTCTTTTCAGTCAACGCTAATTGTGCTTTTCACTCGTTGGATCGCTCAGAGACTCTCCCTTCTTCTCCTATTCTTACTACTCCTCTGTCCATTAAGGGCCCTTCCAAATCACCGTCAGCTTTCCACAAACGTTCAAATCTTCTATCTGCTTTCCCAACTACCCAGGCTATTGCTGCCAAAGGTACTTCCAGCTGGAAACGGCCAGTCACAGCTTCTCTAGTCTTGCAAGATGACGTTGAAGATGATGGTGGTGATGATGTTGGTGTTCCCCTCATCCACAAAAGAAAGGTAATGACTTTGTTTAACCATGACCTATTGATCTTTATGAATTGATACTTCATTTGATTGTTCCATTTGATGGTTTCAGAAAGGCTCATCTTCTCAGTCAGAAACCTTGGTCACAACCTCTCCTGCTCCAATTCCTGCTGTTGTAACTGTCTCAACAGGATTATCTGATGAAGGGGTTCCACCCAAAGAACAACCTTTGGTGCCAGAAACTTCATCACAACCCCCTGAGGCATTGCAGACTTCCCAGGACGTCCATCTCCCAATTACTGAGCCAGCAGGTAAGACGTCTCTTGGTACTTTCACTCTACTTGTTGATTTAGCAATCTTTGACTTGTTGATTTAGCAGTAGGTTCGTTCTATTCAGAGAAAGAGAAGTCTTCGCGAATGGTGAGGCCAATTGATGATGATCCTGAGCATTCGAAGGTCGCTGATGAGGTAACTCACGTTCCTCCTTCACTCTTTTGCTTTGCTTGATTTGTTGTAGTGACATTTTAACATTGGCATTTTATTTCAGTGCACTAATACTGTTGTGTGCTCCATCCAAGACTTGCTTTCCTCTTGGGAACAAATGGAAACGTCCTTCCTTTCTTCCGGCCATCCTTCTGACTTTTCGGAGGCAAATATGGAGATTCTCAGACAATCAATGCTTGAGTATGTTGCCTTCATGGATATGGATGTTTGTACGGCCAGTACTGCCACACAGAAGGATAAATTTGATCTTTTGAGCACGAAGTTGGCACAAGCACTTACGCTTCCGTCGCTCAATGTTTCTCCTAAATTCAAGGCGACGTTGAGGGCCATTCACTCTGAAGTCCTTTCTCTGTTGGCTAGATGTGTCGAGTTGAAGGTCAAAAGTACTCAATATTTTCATGCTTCTTCTGAAAAAGAATCTTTGCTTCAGGAGATCAACAAAGCCAAGACTGAATTGAATGAGATCTCTTCTGAAATTAAGGCTGAAGATTCCCTAATGATGACCTTAGCTGCAAAGATGAAGGAGTTTCAAGCAAGGATGGACGATTGCAATGTTAGGATAGCTGCTAAAGAGCGTAATGCTTCCCAATAGGTAGAGCAGACCAAGTCTTTAGTTGAGCGTTACCAACAGCTGAAGGTTGACGACGAGATTGTGATCGATATAGACACTGCTTCTTTAAGGCAGGATAAGGATTGGGCGAAGCTTAGGGAACATATTCGATCTGTTTGGGGTGAACTGTAATTGAGACATTTGATGTCTTTTTCTTTGTAATTTCATGAACTAATCATCATAGTCACTTTTCAACTGTAACAGCAGTATTTGCCTTTAATGAAAAATTGTTTTGTATGTTCGAGTATTAATTGACGTTCCTCTTTTAAGTCGTCAACCCCCCAAGCGCTTGATTATTTTTATGCTAAAATTCATGCATATCAATTTCCTTACGCTTCAGATTTTGGGCCATTTAATGTACGTGGCCTTCCATATTCTGACTTTTCATATTCGTTCCCTTATAAATACGTTTGTGCCTTCAACACTTATCATCCCCATTCGTAGTTCTTCTCCAAGAATTATCTTGCTGCCATCGTCCAGCATCTCGATACTTTCTCCAATTTCACTTTTCCGTAGAAATGGGTCAGTTGATCCATCCTGTGTGTCGTCCAATTTAACACGTCTGTTGGTATGGGAGATATAGGAAATGTTTCTTGGCCAGCAGCAAAATTCTTCCCATCTATCAATGGTGGGAGGAAACGCTTCTGGGCCACTTTGCTTGCTGAGAATGCTTTTCAACCCTTTTGCTCGCCTTGCAGCAATGCTTTTAAGGATGTGGCTGGTCCCAATCCACAATTTTCACCGTTGCTGCCAAAATGACCATAATTGTTTATCCTCAGTTGTAACTCGTAGGAGTTTTATACTATTGTTCATATTTCGCACTCTTGTATTCCATGGATGTAACCAACATTTATTTAATAAAAGTTTTGCTTGAACGTATTTCGTTCTTTACTTTATCTGGATATCATCGCTCAATAGAACTTATATGCTTAAGTTTTTATTTGTTCGTCTTCTCATAAGGAATGCACATATTTCTTCAAATATTTGTCATTGATGAACCTCACGTGATTAGTACCATCTAAATTTTCTAAATGGTAGGCTCCATTAGGCAACACACTTTTCACCTTGTATGGTCCTTCCCAATTTGGTGACCATTTACCGTACTTTGGGTCTTTACTATCCAAAGGGAATAGTGTTTTCCAAACTAAATCGCCCAAACTGAAGGACTTGGCTATGACCTTTTTGTTGTAAAACTTAGTCATTTTTTATTTCTGGACTTGCAATCTATCCAGGACGTCCGACCATAATTCGTCCAATTCCAACAAATTTTGTGAACATACTCTTATTGACTGCACGTTGATTTCCACGGGTAGCACTGCGTCTTGCCCGTATGTTAGCTGAAAAGGGGTAACTTTAGTGCTTTTGCGTGGCGACGTTCTATAGACCCACAAAGCTTGATTCAAACACTCGTGCCAATTTCTGGCGTTTTCACTTATCATCTTTCTTACGATGTTTTTCAGAATCTTGTTAGAGGACTCAGTCTGATCGTTGGATTGAGTGTAATAAGGAGTGGAATTTACCAATTTGACCCCAAACTCGCTCAAAAATTCATTCACTTGATCCTCATTCAAGGAAGTCCCATGATCCACCATCAGGGTTTGTGGGATTCCAAACCTATAAATGATATGATCGCGAATGAACTCTATAACACTTTTCTGAGATATCTCTTTTAGGGGTATTGCCTCTACCCACTTGGTGAAGAAATATGTTGCCACTATAATGAAGTTATGTTGCTTGGACGACGGTGGCTAAATCTTCCCTATTAAGTCTATCGCCCAACCTCTAAATGGCCATAGCTTAATGATAGGTGTCATTACTTTAGCTGACGCTCTCTGAATTGGCCCATGCTTTTGACATGCCAGACAACTTTTTGCATATTGGACACACATTCTCCCATCTTAGGCCTAAAATATCCATTCCTAATAATTAACCACCTCATCCTTTGGCCTCTTGGTGGGCTCCACAAATTCCTTCATGTATTTCAGCCATAATCACCTTAGCTTCTTGTAAGCTTACATACTTTAACAACACCCCATTTGGGCATTTCTTAAATAATTCGCCTTCAATCAATGTGTAATTCAACGATTGTAGCCTTATCTTTCTATCGTTCTTTTTACATGGTTCTTTCAAGAACTCTTTTATCTCTACCCTCCAATCCATTGCGTCTCCTTCTTGTATGTAATGAACTCCAATCCTATTTGCCCTCCTTTGTATAACGGGCAAAATTGTTCCATATTCACAAGTGGGTTCTATATCTAAGATTTTTGAGTAACCTGAGGCCGTTTGGGCTAGTTCGTTCGCTATGTCATCGTATATTCTATTGACATATTGGAGTTATACTTGGTCGAACTCCTCTAGCAATTCTTGGGCGACTTCATACTGGCTTATGACGGATTTGCTTTGACATTTAAAATCGCCAGTGAGTTGGTAAATCACCAACTGGGAATCGCCCCTAATAATCACGTTTTTCACTTCCATTTCAATTAGTAACTCTAGGCCGACAACCAATGCTTCATACTCGGCCTGGTTATTGGTGTACATTCTGTCCAATGTGAAGGCGAATTTATAACAAACTCCTAGAGGATTTATCAAGGCTATTCCTATCCCTGCACCTTTGGAAGTTTTTGATAACATCAAAATATAGGATCTATGGTTTGAACTTGAATGAGTCTATTTCCAATTTAATTTCTTCAGGCATATCGAGGCACGGGTGATCGGCCAAAAAATTAGCCAATGCTTGATTTTTTACCGCCTTCTGTGGTACATATTGTATTTCAAACTCGGATAATGCCAAAATCCAAAGGCCTATCCTTTGGTGTAAAACAGGGCGAGAAAACATGTACTTCACTAAATTTACTTTAGAAATTAGATAAACTGTTACAGGCCATAAATAAGCACTTAACTTAGTACATGTGAAATATAAAGCAAGACATAGTTTCTCGATAGCAGAATACATTCGCATTTTGTCAAACATCTACTTAAATAATATATTGCCCTTTCTTCACCAAATTGGTCTTCTTGCACGACCATTCCAGCTATCGATTCTTGTTCAGCCGATATATACACCTTCATTGGCCGTCCTTGGATAGGTGACACCAACACTAGCATATTTGACAAATACGTCTTTAGGTTATCAAACGCCTTTTGATGTTCTTCTTTCCAAACGAGTTCATCCTGGTTTTTCAACTTTAGGAGAGGCGAAAAAGCTTTTGTTCGCCCTGCACAATTAAAGATAAATCGCCTTAAGAAATTAACTTGACCTAAAAATCGTTGCAATTCTTTTTTGTTGCTAGGCGGTTTGGCCTCTAAAATGGCCTTTGCTTTATTCTTATCGAGTTCGATTCCTCTTTGGTGTACTAGAAAGCCAAGGAAATTACCGGCATTGACCCCAAACGCACACTTCAAAGGATTCAATTTCAGCTTATATTGTCTCATTCGCTCAAATGAGCATTTCAGTTGTTCGAAATGATCTTTCTCTTTAATAGATTTGACTACAATATCATCCACATACACCTTAAAAAACTTTCCTATCATATCATGAAAGATTAGATTCATTGCCCTTTGATAAGTCGCCCTCGCATTTTTCAGGTCGAAAGGCATAACTACCCATTTGTAACACCCTAAGGCCCCTGGACATCTAAAGGCAGTTTTGTGTATGTCTTCTTCAACTATATATATTTGGTTATATCCTGAATACCCGTCCATAAAGGAATACATGGTATGTCTGGCAGTGGTATCAACTAAAGAATCTACCATGGGCATTGGATACTCATCCTTAGGTGTCGCTAAATTCAGATTTCTAAAGTCTATGCACACCCTTAATTTACCATTCTTTTTTAACACTGTCACAATATTAGATAACCACTCAACATATCTAGCTGTTCTGATGAAGCCTGCTCTTAATAATAACTCAATCTCTTTCTTAATTTCAGGTAACACGTTAGGAGCAAAACGTCGAGGAGGCTGTTTATGGGGTTTAAAATTTAATTTAGTTGGCAGTCTATGTTCCACTAAATTTTTTATCTAAATCAGGAATATGTTCATACTCCCATGTAAAGCAGTCTTTATATTCTTTTAATAAAGCGATTAATGCTGTACTAACCTCTTGACTAAGCATCTGGCTGATAAATGTTGGGCGATCTTCTCCCACGTCGCCAATGTTTACTTTGACCAAAGGGTCTTGTGCTTGAGCATTCCCAGGCTTGTTGATCCTCATTACTTCATCATCTATATCCTTTGAAGGTACTTCTTCTTCTAGGCAATTCACCTTGTTGACTACTTGGTCAACACTTTGCTCCAATTTGAATACTGCCAATTTGTCCCCAATGTTTTCAATGCTACTTCTTTTTTGATTTTCTCTTGACATTCTTTATTGAAAGCCACTAGTCTGGCTTTGAAGGCCTGGATCTCGGCCACATGCTCTTTTGGTTGCCAACTCGTCAATATTCTTTGATCATCCTTTTGCCAATCACTGGCTCTTCCAGGGCCACTATGTTTGGCCTCATTTGACTGAACATTTCAGCTAGTGCTTCTACCGAAAATGGTTCTTCACTCTGTGCGACGACTTGAGTTTCTTCTCCATCTTGAATTATCCTAATAGGTCCATAGTTTCCTTCGTACATGAATCTTTCCACCTAGTTAGCTTCTGCAACAAAAGGCCTATGATCTGCCTATACCACTTCTGCTTTACTTTGGTCATTCTAGAAAACTAAGCACTGGTGGAGCGATGATGGTATACAGCGACTTCCATGGATCCAGTCTCGCCCTAATAGTATGTTGTAACTAGTAGGACCATCAATGACGAAGAAGACTGTGGTCCTTGTAGTTGTTCCCACGGTTATATCTAGTGGCATTACTCCCTTGGCCGAAGTTGCTCTCCCATTAAAGCTTGTGAGAATGACTTCCGTTGGGATCATGTCATCCTGTCTTCGCGAATTTCCTCATCATCCTTAATGGGATAGTGTTTATAGCCGCTCCATTATCAATAAGCACCTTTACCACGGGTATTCCATTGACCAAGGCCTTCACATAAAGTGGTCTTAAATGCTTGGTCAGTTTCATAGTGGGTTTTTTGAAGACGACTTTTCTGCTGCATCAATTTCTACTTCCTGTTTGTCCCCTATCGACTTATCCCCTTGTGATAAATCAACTTGCAATACCTCGGGCTGAATATTTGTCTGTGGGGCACCATCTTCATCCTCTAGTATTTCTCCAGTAGCTACCCAGCCTGTTGGGGGAGGCAATATTCTTGGAGGAGATCCGCATTTCTCAGAACGAGTTACCATTTTCTTCCTTTTGGGTATTCCATATAGTACGTAGAAATCGAAAGAACGCCCAGATGGTTCTCCCAACAAATCTACTTCACGGACCCCTTCCCGATGCAATTGTTTCAACAAAGTGTTGCGTGACACTCCTCTCTTTCTCCTTTCTTCTTCTAAATCAATTTCTTCATCAATATCAGTCATACCATCATCCTCTTCGCCTTGTATTTCTTGAGACATCTGACCACCTTCACATTCCAACACACACGCTTCTTCTTCATCTCCTCCTTCTTCCTCTTTATTCTTGAATTCATTGGCCAACAGATAATTATTAGCCATGACAGGAGGTAAGGTGCCGAACTGGATAGTAAGGGGTGGTTTTGTATCTTTTTCGTCTCTTTTGCTTCGATCAAACTTCGACCTCCCAGAAGAACTTTCTGGTATTTCTCTCATTGATTCCCCAGTGCCAGTCTCTTCTTCGAGAGCATTTTGATTAACTATTTCCAGTACTCTTGGTGCTTTAGGACGTGGCATTTCTTGTTGCTGCTTCATCATTCATCCATAATTTCGTTGAAATCGTCTTTGCTGAGTCCTGGTCATTTCATTAAAAGGCACAACACGTCTTACATTATACTGATATGAGTGCCATACATTAGGCTGGCGAGGCTGTGGTCTGAACGATCTCTCATGCCTTACTGGCCTGAACTGCCTTTCCAGAGGTGACCTCCTTTATAGAGCGATGTGCCCTGCCTCCTGTTTGGAACAAACTCAGGGTGATGATGATTCTGCTTTACTTCTGGTTTCGCAGTATTTGCTCTCACTTGTCCTTTACATCTGGCATACAAGACTTCTTCGTTCTTCATGGGGTCTTTTCCTCTAATACGTTCGAACACGCTGGCATGTTTCTCAGGGTCTTCTTCATCATCGATGACCAACTTGAACCTTGGCAACTTATTTTGGAGATTGGTCGTTAACATATTTACTTCAAGTGGCTGTGGGAAAGGATTTTCATCCACTGTCATTTTCGTTTTGTCTTCGAATGTGATTCGTCCTGACGCAATAGCGTCCTGTAAAATATGACGGAAAACCAAGCAATAATTAGTCATATGTGACCATGCATTATGCCATTTACAATATTTTTTACCCTTAATTTGCTCAGGGCTTGACAACTTATGTTTATCGCTCAACTTTATCTGCTTATCCTTATACAATTTATCAAATATAAGGTCAGCCTTAGTTACGTCGAACGAGAACGTTCTGCTCTTTTTGTTTTCTCCTTTCATAGGCTCATCTCTGGCTAAATCTCTAGGTTTAACAATTATGGGACAAGTATACGCATTCCCCTTGGTTAGTTCGGCCAAACATATTTCAGTTTGATCTTAAAATTCATCATCTATAGTATGAACGCCAAAGTTTGGGTCTTTGTAATAAGTCCATTTACTAGAATTTTTCACTTGCTCTTCTTATCTTATCAAATGTTCGTACCTAATTACGTTCGCACTAAGTTGAAACAGGTTAGGGAACTCTCTATCCTGAAACTTTTTCTTTAAATCAAAACTTAAATGGTTTTGAGCGATTTTGACAAATTCTTTTTCAGGTACGGGTACAAAACTTTTACTCCTGGCTATTTTGAACATTTGAAGGAAACCTTCTGCCCATTCATTTGGCATTTGACGTAAGTTCGCCAAATCGGCCAGTGTAACCTCAGATTCTGTTTTATAAAACTGAGCATGGAACAACTAGCAAGTTAATAAACAATGAAAAGGCTACTCCTGTTAATGAACTAGGGAATATTCTCATTTTATAGTAGTCGGTCACCTCACCACTCTGTAATGTGAATCGTCCTATATGTTCCAGAGTAGATACTTCTCATAAACCAGTGAACAACGAGAATTCGGGCACTTTATACCCTCTAGGCCATGGATATGCTTGATCTACCCAATCAGGATATGGTTTAGTGTAAGTCGGCCTGATGACAGGACGTACCCCAACAGTCATTTGATCTTATACTATTTCTGCAATTTGATTCCTCAGCAAAACATTTGGACCATATGTGATTCCTATAGGTTGGTTTACTTGAGGCGGCCTGATATTTAGCCCTTGATTGGCAAGGAAAGTACCATTGTTCAGACCATTATACCTATTATATTGAGTGTTTACTCCCTCACTAACATGGGGTAAATTATGTCCGTTATTCAGAACATTATCTCTTATATTTAGATTACCCCCCAGGTTGGTAGTCACATTATCACCATTCAAATTTGGTGCTCCATTAACCCCTTGATTTGAGGTGGAAGGGCCGAAAAATGTTTCTAAACCTGAACCTGGGTTCAAACCAGGGGAATTGTGTGGTGAAGTATGTCCCACAATCGCCCTGGTCTGGAAATGACTTCCTATGGGTATGATTGGTTGACATACTTGGCTTACTAATTTGCTCATAAGATTATTCGAAGCACTTAATTGTTTGGCCATGTTATCATAGTGAACATTTCCATTCTGGGTAAATTTTTTTATATTGTGGACGTTTCGTAAATTTACCTGTTCGATGACATCTTGTGTGAGTTCTTCAAACAATGCACGCATGGTTCGAGGACTCAACTCTGTCATTGGTTCATAACGACTATAACTGCTTGGAGTCTGTCCTTCTGTCTGAGGAGAATGTTGCTGCTCCTCGTATTGCTCGATCACAGATTGGACTATTCCGTGACTTGCTGGTGCTTTATCAGAACTTTTATGAGGCATAATATTTTCCTTTTGCATCTTCAAACACCAAGGGTCCCACTGGGCGTGCAAAATTGTTTCGCGCGTTTTCTCGCTAACAATTAAAAAGGGATCAGACGATTGTATAAGAGACAAACCTCTTGGAACAAAGTCCCAAAAAGGAGTGTTTATTGAATATGAAGATTACAGTTTGGACACGAACAAGATGCCTCCAAGGGGCGCAAGCACACAAGTACAAGGAAATTGAAGTAATTAAAGTTAATCTAAGAAAAAGTAAATTACATATTCTTTGTTTGAAAGTGAATTTTTTCGGGCTATCTTCATTGTCTTCTTCTTTCTTTTATATGGTTTGGGCAGTTTTTAATTGTTTAGAAACTGTTTGAAACAACCCATTTTCTTTATCATGGCCAACATGTCAAAAACTGCCGTTTAAAACTGTCACCACACGACTCCATACCATTGAGATTCTTAGATCGTGGATGTGGCATGAACTGCTTGAAACCCCTACCTTGGATAATGATAGGACGTTGTCTTCACTGGGACTTTGGGCGACTTAATCGTTTGGGCGATGATGGACTAGTAGCTCTTGGACGACTACAAAGTATTCTATTCGCTCAACATCTGGGCATTCTGCAAGTTTGGGCGACGACGTACCTTTGTTTTTGGGCAATCATCATATTTAATAATATTCTTGGTTGGGCTTTTACCCCGATCTCTCTAAATGGGCTTCTTCTTTTGGGCAATTTCCTTTCTGGGGCCATTTGAATTGGGCTGCACATTTTGTGTGTCAACACCAGTACCAAGATCCACTCCAAAGACCACCAGATTTAGAAAAATATAAACTTAGGGTTTTGACAAATTTCAAATCGAACCAAGTTTATCACCCGAAAGTTGATTTTTAAGTAATAGAAACTTGATCGAAGCGCCTTTACATAACAACGCAGGCTCTGATACCAATATTAATATAGATCTCAAATGCAGAAAACACAAATCCAAACGATTACACAGAAAACATTGCTAATCTAAACCAACGGGCATCAAGATTTCTTTAATTAGGCTCAGTCAATTGTACCTGTCTGCGTCATCAAAGAGGCACCGAACAACCTAAACCTTCACTAACCAAACAGGAATGGAGTTACTTCAATGGACCAGAAGAACCCATACCACATCAATAGTCTTACTCACACAAAGAGATCACACATATTCTTTTCTCACTTAGAAAAATAGTTCATCTACGTAGATGTTGAAGATGACAGAAAGAGAAGACAAAAACATGGTTCAAATGAATATTCTAGACAACGGGTGCATACACAGAAGAATGACCTAACTCAATTAGTGCAGCATGGAAGTATAACATTTATACTCACAGCACCAACCATTAATATGAGATGAATCCAACAGTCCAGCGCAATTTTCATTCTCTACATTCAAATAGCACTAAAGTCCTGATTTGAACATGCGAGTTATCTGACTAAATTTTGGGCTTGGGTTGTAGACCATCTTAATGAGGTTATTGAACAATTGTTAAAGGGAAAATTACCTGAAAACCTGCATTTAAAGATTACATTTCAAAAAGAAGGGGGTTAAGTTTTATTTTCACAAATCAGGTGCTAATTAGAATTATTAATTGTAATTAATAAATCATTCATCCCCAAACCCGCTTCTTATTTTCACTCCCTGCCTCTCTTCCTCACTTGTGTATCTCATCTTCCACTCAACTTCAACGGTGGTAGCTCTTCACCGGTAGAGGAATCTGGTGCTTTTTCATCATTTTCCTCTTCACCCAACCCCAAACCCTAATAATCTCCCCCAATCGAAATAATAGCAGAGGAATTCAAGGATGATTTAATGGGAGAGGAAACGTGAAGAAGGTGTTGGAGAAGGGAATCAAGAGGAAAAGAAGGGGTTTGTTGCTGTAGAAAAGGAGGGAGAGTACCAAGTGTTGAATTTCAAGCGCTGATGGTTAGGTGATTGTGATGTTGGTTTTGTTGATTGGATTGGAAGTGTTGGTCTGTTTGGAAAAACTGGGTTCATTCCATTGCATCTCCCCCTGTCTCTCTCTCTCTCTCTCTCTCTCTCTCTCTCTCTCTTTCTCTTCCTATGCGTGTCTCTCTGTGAGTTTGCGTGGAAATTTGGATATCTGTGCAGTACTCTTTTCTATTACAAATAAGAAGATTTAAGGATCTATTGTTACAAGGAAAAATTACCTTTTCTGATTGGTGAAGCTTTTATGATGTATTACCAGATCGCGCTTGACTACCGGGTAGTTCGTTGTGACCGTTTGTGACTGGTTGTGACCATTAGTGACCGATTGTGACCGGTTAATTGTGACCAATTGTGACCGATTGTGACTTGAAATTCTGGAAATTTTTTGGAAGTTGGGAATGAGTAGATGGGGTGGGTAGGTTGATCGGAGCATGCATTGCCGGAGTAGCCACCAGAGAGGTTGCTGGAACGTCGTCGGAGTGGTCGCCGGAGTAGATGGCCGCCTCCGATGGAGAGAATGGGTAGGGAAATGATAGAGAGTAGAGAGAAATAGAATGATTTGAATTTGAAATTTAATAAATTGAGGTAATTGTATTATATTATAATTAAAAATATTTAATTAATTGATTTAACACCTGATTTTTGAAAAAAAGTTTGAAGTTTGTTATTTTTGAAATGTAATTCTTATATATGGGATTTATGTATTGTTCCCATTGTTAAATCCGTCTCGGCCAATAGACCATTTCATCATTGTCTAACAGTTGGACTAGACCTAGCATCACAGTCCAACACATTTCAAACATACATTCATAACTGTTGCTCACTATTATTATCACATTTTGTGATACTTACTATTTTTATTTATAAATTTGCCAAACTTAAATTTTATTTCTTAGTATCTATATCTCCAGCATTTTAAATTTATATTATTTGGGTACTTAAGAGTACAAATATATTGTTAAAAAGTCAAATTTAAATTTAGAAGATAAATTAGTCCCTATTTAGTTTAGTTAAAAATATATTTTTATCACATTTTTATAAAAGTAGATAAAATGTGTACGTTAAAAAGTTAATAAAAAATTGCGAGTCTCATAAAATGTATGTATGGCGGTGAATTTTATAAAGAAAGTAATTTAAAAAATGAGGAGTAAGTTGGACTTAATTGAAATAAAAAATAATTTATCTATGCCCTCTCTCTCCTCACTCCACAAAGTCGCATCTTAAAGAAAAATGGGAGGAAAACTAGAAAAGAGGGAATAATTGGTGTGAATAGGCAAATTCTTTTTTCTTCTATTGTATTTATTAAAAATGATCAGTTTTTACTTTATTTATTATTCTCATCATCATTTTCCACCACAACATCTAATAACAAGAAGGGCGAAAAACATTTACAAAAAATCAAGACAATTCAAATTTTGAAATGTCAAAGACAAAGCTCCCAATTGGTAAAATTCTTTGATTCTCTTATTCTTTTATTAAAGAAAAACTCCGAATTTGTGAATAATAGAATGGGAAATTAGTTTTATAATTCAACAGATTGAAAGACTTAATTACAATATTTTTTAAAACAAAATAATAGCTAGAAAAAAAAAAATACTAATTTGAATAAGGTAAATTTTTTTTTGAAGGAATTGAAAGTCAAACTGGACCTGACTAATCCATGTGCCTTGGTTTTATTAAATTATTATTTCAGAATCTTGCTTTTTCAATATCAGAAATAGTTTAATGTCCACTGTCACATTCATGGTAAGCATTGTAATCCATGCTCACCGTGAACATTAGATGAAAACTTTCTTCAATATATGCTTGGCCTCGGTTCTTGAAAAATTTATAAATAAAAAGTAGAAAAAATAGTAAATTTTAATTGTGAATGCATTGTTAATATTAATATCTAAAATTTAAATTATATATAATTTATAAATTGCTTGTCAAACCAATAGAAGAACTACTACGGTCCAAAATAAATCAGTCTTTTTACCTGCCACGTCAATATTTTTTATTAGAAAAAATTGTAAATAAAGGTGGACAAAATGATCAAACCAAATCATAATCGAACAAAATCGAGCTGTTCAGTTCAATTCTACAAAACAAATTATGGTTTTGATTTTTAAAATTGAGAACCATTTAGTTCTAGTTCGATTTTAGTTCTAGAATAGGAACAAACCAAGAACCAGAATAAAAAATCGAATTCAATTCTTATTATTGCAAATCAGTGAATCACAAAAATAAAATAAAAATCTACTTTGAAAATTATTACATTTTACTTTATTACCTATTAAACAAAGTGGTCAAACTCTATATCTAAATTTTAATTCATTTATCTCCTTCTCAAATAATGAAATAATAACCAAGCCAAACCAAACCAAACTAAAATAGAGTCGAACGGTTCGGTTCGGTTCGGTTCTATATCTTAAAAAAATCAATGGTTCCATTATAATTTTTTTTTTAAAACTATTTGTTCATGGTTCGGTTTGATTTTTTATTTTTTTTATTTTTGAATCAGAATCAAATGAAATCACATCCATCCTTAATCGTGAGTTTCATTAAATGAGTAATTTAAATTAGTTGTTAATTTTGACTTCCAATCAAACAAGGCTAAGTACTTTGTAACTTATTTTAATATTTTTATTTTTTTTCTCTCCAAAGAGAGAGAATCCACCACGCAACAAAAAGAAAGCGATTACCGCATCATTCATCAGGCAGCAGTTAATCAACCCCTCCCCCGTCCATCTGTAAAGGAAAATAAAGATATAAGTAATTCGTGGAGACATGACGGAGCATAATTGGGTTGTATAATTTAATTTATATATAAAGAACAATCAGAGATGATGAAATGTGTCGGCTCGATTATTCTTCTCATCGTGGTATGGAACCTTCACTTCTTGTATTTATATTTAATATATTTTCATTTTCATTTTTTTAATTTTTAGTAAGATTGATTCGACTGACAGTGGAGGGATGATAACTGATTAGGTTGACAAGAGGGTTTCTTGGGTTGACTTATTCCTCAAAGAATTTTTGTTTTGGTTGAAGGGAATTTTCTTTTCTTTTCTCTTGTTACTCTTTTTCATTTTTATTTTCCAGTATAACTTTTTTTGTTCCCGTTTTGTGATTCTTTTGGATAATAATAACTAATGAAGCTTGATGCAGAAGACAAAGTGAAGATCAGAGTTTTCTTAGAGCGCTACTGGTCCTTTTTATGGTGTAGTATTGGATTTCATAGCTTTATTGGCATATGCTTATGGGTGGGGGAATATTAAATCCTGTTAATATTCTGGGAAAGATTGATTTTTGAGCAGATTTTGAAATATATTAATTAGTTTAGTAGTGGTTTTGTGAATAAATTGTGAAGCACTATTATGAAAATGGAGGAACAAACCGTTCTTGTTGAAGGTTCATCTGTGGTCGAAGTTAAGGAAGTGAAACTTGAAGAAGATGAAGATGAGTTCAGAAGCTGTTGTGAGGATGAGGATGAATTGAAAGAGAAGGAAGAACCGAAAAATGAAGATTTATATGACAATTTTGAAGCAGATTCTGTAAAGATATATTTCAAGGGTGTTTCTGTAGTTGGCCCTGGAGATTCTGGTTCTAGGCTTTCCGGAATTGGAGTGGTAATTGAGAGGTCCGGTAGCACTCCTCCAATTCGAGTGCAGAAAAAGCTCGATTTCTATGTGGACGAATTGGTGGCAGATTATTTAGCTTTGTTGGATGGTTTATCTGAAGCTAAACAAAACAATTTTAGTAGGGTGTTGGCCTTCACCAATTCTGAGATCTTGTATGATCAGGTGAGAAATTTTCTAGTCTCAAAGATATACTATTTTGGTGCGTTCGATTTGTTAGATTGCTAATAATGATAGAACGTGGTGCATTTGAATCCGTGGTCGTGCCAAGTCTTTCAAAATGGGAAATTTCAACCTTTTCATATCTAACTGTTGCTTATCAGTCTATTTTGAAAATGCTTGATGGCAAGCCTTGTTGGTTTCTGTTGTCAGCTGCTCCTTTTATGACAATGCTTCGTAGTGATAATCACTATCCGTGATGTCGTTAACAAATAGATGTTCTTTGGCACTATTCATCAAGTTCAAGTCATTTCCTATTCAGCTTCTCTTGTACAGTTAAAAGTGATATGTACATTTTTCAGGTTTCCCATGGTGAAAGACTTGAAGATCCACTAATGGTGGCTCTGAGGGAAAGAATCGTTGAACAAGCCAGTAACATGGAAGCCTTTGTTCTTAATTTTGTTCCTAGTATTGATCTTGAGAAGGCCTTACAGTTGGCTCAAGTAGCTATTGGTATTGTTATTTCTATGGCCAAGATGGCCAATGGAGATAAACTAACAGACACTTGTGCAATATGTTGCGAGACGAAGCTCACTTCAATGATGGTCACAATCAAATGTTCCCACACATTCTGTTCTTACTGTATGAAAACCTATGTTGAGGGGAAAGTACAGTCTACTCAAGTTCCCATTCGATGTCCTCAATTGATGTGCAAATACTGTATATCTGTAGCTGAATGTAGGTCTTTTCTTCCAGTTACCTCTTACGAATCTTTGGAACAAGCTCTTGCGGAAGCAAATATTCTCAACTCAGATAAGATTTACTGTCCATATCCTAATTGCTCAGTCCTGCTTGATCCTCATGAATGCTTGTCAACTATGGCAAGCTCATCAAGTCAACCCCACATTAGTTGTGTGGAATGCCCTGTTTGTCAGAGGTTTATCTGTGCTGATTGTGAGGTTCCTTGGCATTCTTCCATGACCTGTGAAGAGTATCAGAATATCCCATTAGAGGAGAGGGATGCTTGTGACTTGACTTTGCACCGTTTGGCACTGAACAAAAGGTGGAGACGTTGCCAGCATTGCCGGAGAATGATTGAGCTCACTCATGGTTGCTACCACATGACATGCTTGTAAGATATTTTCTTTTGAAGTAACTACGAATCTTAACTGAGAAAAGCTTTGAATTATTGTACCAATATGCAGCAGTAGAGAAGCATAACGAGGCTTTTTACTTATAGCATATTTTTCCTAGTTGATAAGGTTTCACAGCACAATTAACAATTTATGTCACAGATTATCTACTCATAAAAGTAAAATATTGATTAAAGATTTGTTTCCCCTTCCACAACCTTTCATATGTGGCAGCATTTATTTAAGAGAAAATAGCACTAGCACGAGCACGGGGAATCAGTCGACACAAAATAAAATGACTAGAGGATGGCCTTACCAGAAACTTTTATATTGTCCCAAAAGTGAATGTTTGGCCATCATGGTAACAATTTACTAGATCATGACAGAACAAATCATTGATGCATATACTGTATCAACGTAGAGCTGTGAATGCTTGTGGGCTGCTTAAATTACTTAACTTGCTCAATAGTGACCTATAATTTTTTTAAAATCTGTTCAGTTGGGTGCTTTGAGAGTTGATCTGGTTATATGTCAAGTCTATAAATATATTTACAATTATTGCTGTGATTAACAATGTGATTTGTTACATTAATATCTATACAGTCCATGAGTATATAATTGCATTTGTAAATTTATGTCAACATTCTCCAAAACTTATCCGAAAATTGCTTAAAAACAGTTGAGACCCTCAATAAATACCCCATGAACCATTGAGAGTTTTCCACAATTAGAAGGTTCGAAACTGATTAGATTGTCCATTTGGATGTGGAAATCTCAGTTTTTCATCATGTCACTCGTCAGCAGGGCTATAGTTATTGGTTGATCGTTTGTGTTTTGTCTAAATATTCATGAATCAATTTCTATTTTGATGGGAAAAATTGTTTTAGACAAGCATTTCTTACATGAAAATGTCAACAGGTGAGTAGATTCTTGACATGTTGTGTCACCAACTCCTCGTGTTCTTTTACAGGTGCAGAAACGAGTTCTGTTACTCTTGTGGTGCAGATTACAGGCATGGCCAACAGACATGTCAATGCGCTTTCTGGGATGAGGATTTCTCTGATGAACTGGAGCCTTATCCTATCCAACAAGAACAATGGACAGAGGACTCATTTGAGTCACTCCCGATGTTAATGGATGCGTATTCAGACCCGGAGAGATCACAACTGGCAGTGATCCAGAGGTTTCTTTCCGGAGGTTTCAGTTTGACCGATCATAATCCTTACCAATCCCCACCTCGCTGTACGGATTCCTATGTTGATGCCATGAAGGATCTGCAGCAACTGCCTTGGCTCGAGGGATTTGTCTCTTTGATAAGCGATAATTACAATGAGGATTACATGCAATGAGCTAAGCTTGATTAGCATTTCGAGAAGGCTCGATGTAGGAGGTAGAGTATCTTGCTCTAACACTCCTCGTATATAGGTCCATTCTTATGTAGTATTTATGTTGCGTCCTGAGCTCAAACACGTGAGCACAAATTTCTTTGTTTGGGGATAATTTCCTTTGAAGAAGAGTACAGAAAAAGAAAGTTGAACAGAAAAGAAAAATGCTTTTGGCAAATTAATGGCAATGAAACTAACTAGTTTATAGTAATTGTGCTCTTAAATCAAGAAGGATTAGCTATAATAGGCGACTCAAGTAGGAATAGTTAACTCCATAGGCCATAATCAGCGGGTTTGATATGCCATCTTTAAATTAGACTCATATCCTATATTTAAAGAGTAATGTTATTCATCCCCAGTGAGGTTACAAACACAGTTTAGGTGACTTTAAATGATAGGTTAAATGAAAGGTGAAATTAAATGAGTTAAATGACTTATTTAATTTCACCTATCATTTAATGTCACATTAACGCCACCTAAACTATGTTTGTAACCCTGGTGATGATGAATGACATTACTCATATTTAAAAGGGAGAGTTCTTAAATGATCGAGTCAAACAATGTATTTCATTAAATAACATTTTCTCAGTCTTTGTTGGTCAAATGTCCCTCAATTACAAAATACAATAAACAAATATTATCAAATGTCCAAAACATCCCCATCGTGAAAAAGACCTAAACACCCCTTTCAATTCAGAATTTTCAATTCATATCCAAATCGCATCAACGTGCTCTCTGTGTGCTTCTACCCTAAAATCTTATTATTTATTATATTATTCACCTATCTTCTTCAATATTTTGAGCATTTGAGCAAGAATTGTTTTCTATATTATCTACATTGAAATCTCTATTATATTTGAAAAAAAAAAGAAATGTATTTTTAGAAATTTCATGTACATTGATTATTTTATTGTTGAATATAGTATGAAATGATGTTTTAGTTGATTTTTTTTTTTCGCATTTGGTGTATTTCTGTACTGTTTGCAACTATTGGACGATCTGTAGTATAGAACGGCACTCCAGCCGTTTTCTGTAATGTAGAATGACACTACAGCCGTTGTCTTCCATTTAAAATGACAGTACAATCATTATATGTTATGGTCTGTCCGTTATTGATAATACAATGTGGTTACTTTGATAATTTAAATATGATAACTATTTTCATATTACTTTGATATATACTTGAGTAAACTATTTAACTTTTTTATTTTATTGGCAGCTATGTATTTTGTAGAAATGATGTGGGTACATGTATGCTATTTTTTCGAGTTTAAACAGACTGAAGAAGACAAATTGACATGAAGTTATGTAGGGAATGTTAAAGAAAATGTAGATATGTTTTATGTTCCAACTAGCATTTCATATATAGAATTGTACAACAAAGTGTAATAACTTGTTAACGTGGATTCAAAGTTATATGAAATTGAGATGTTGTCTTTTAAAGCTGGATGTCTAAGTTTTCGGTTCCACAACAAATGATTAATTGTGACAAGAAAGTGAAGTTGTTTCTTTCTATTTGTAAAAAACATCATCTTCGCATGACTATTTTGACCAAAGTTGCAGAAGGGTGTGACAATGTAAGGGAGTTTGAAAGAGATGGTGGAGTAGAAACTAATGGTGAAGTAGAAAATGGAGATGTGAGCAATCGAAATGAAGTTGTGCATTATGATGGTGTTTATGGGAATGATAACGTAGAAGGAAATTATGTGGATTTGGATAACTTGAACATAATTCAAGGTAGTTCCAAAAAAAAAGATTTCCAAGATAAATCTCCTCGTAGAGATGAAAATAAAGTTGATTTCTCCGTGCAAGAGGACATTATTGGTGTTTCAACACAAGTTGTGAGTTCAATTCCATATAAATTATCGTTTAGGATTTCGAAAAATGAGGATGTACACGACGACGAATAATTTCCAATTAAAAGTGCTTTGATATAAAAAATACAATTCCTTGCTATGAAGAACCAATTTGGATTCAAAGTAAATAAATCAAATAATAGTGTATACAGTCGTTTGTGTTGGGGAAAGTTGCAACTGACGTTTACGAGCGACAAAGATAGCTGAATTTGAGATTTTTCAAATATGAAAATATTCTGATCATCATACTTGCTTCATGAGTGTTCGTCGTAGGGATAATATACATGCTACAAATTCGGTAATTGGAAAGCATGTATGTAACGCCCCAAAATTTCACAAACACTGAAGTGTTACCAAAAATTCAATTTTATCAAAATGATAAAATAATATTCTTTAAATAAAAATAATTGAAATATCCATAATAAAAATATAATCACAAATTAAATAACTGTCTTTGAACAAATTAAACTAACTAATAATTTAAAGGAAAAAAAAAATTAATGTTTTATCTCTTTGATTCCTCTTGGAAGTCGCATCACCATCCTGTTATTATTCCAATAAACCCGAACAAATCTATTAAATCTTGTAAGAGTGAGTATTTAAAAATATCCAGTAAGATACCTGCAGTTTCCATACACAGTTATATCATAATGAGATAAACACTTCATACCACTCTTCTCTTATGCAGTATATCGACAACCAAGTGACTCACCCATCTTAAATCATTTTAAATTCTCGTAGGATCTTTTATCTCTTAACAAAGAACCCGAATGTCCACTGACAATTTATGCATAAATGACTGAATATAAAAGTATAAGGAAACAACCAATTTGCACATAAGTATCTTACGTTGATTGATCAAACAAGCTTTTGATAAAAAATATATATATATATACTTGCAATTTACAACTACTTTATACGAAAGCCGTCGTGTAAAATTCTTTGATGGTGAATTGTGGGATAATTGCACACTATTTATAGTAAAAAAAAATAGTGATTGAGTCATGGTATAATTGGGATTGAAAATTGTGTATATCAAATTGGATAAGAATTGAATTTCAAAAAAATAGAATTATGATTACTTTTAAACTTTATCAAATTAAGATGCAATCAAAATATATCTAAATAAAAAAAGATTATAATTATCAAAATCAATATTTATTACTCTATCGATACATAATTATTTGACTAAAATAAGATATGAATTTAAAACATATTTCATTTTAGTCCTCATTTTATTTTTCAAAATATTAAAAATATACTATATAAAACAAATAAAATTTTATTCTAAAATTTTCAGGGCGTTACAGTGTAGCTCCAAAGTATCAGGATGCCAATATAGTGTACAGACCAAGAAACATCATCAATGATGTTTGTCGAGAGTTTGACATAACTATAAAATATCACAAAGGCATACATGGTTAAAAAATTTGCTTACATAGAGGAACAAGGTAGCCCTGATGATAGTTATGCGAAGTTACCATTGTATTGTCACGTTTTAGAGAGAAAATTATGGCATGTTGATTTTTATTGAAACTGATAATGATTGACATTTCCTGTATTGTTTCATTGCATTACGACCAAGCATACGTGGTCTTCAATCCGACGGGTAATTTGTGTGGATGAAACATTTTTGAAATATAAGTTTCGAGGTACGTTACTTGTTGCCACATACTAAGATACAAATCGTCAAATTTATCCATTTACATGGGGCATAGTAGATTCAGAAATCAATAACTCATGGACTTGGTTCTTTCAGAAGTTGTGGTAAATAACAGGTGATACTGACGAGCTAGTCTTTATATCTGATCGTGCACCAAGCATATCAAATAGTTTTAGCAACGTCTATCTTAACATACATCATGGGCATTGTATATGGCATTTGCAAACTAACTTGAAGAGCAAATTTCCTCGCATTGATATTGTGCCATTGTTTAGAGTTACCGCATAGGCATATAGTTTTGCAAAATTTGAGATCAATATGCAAGCATTATGCAGTCTACACGAGAAAATCTAAGGGTACTTAGAGGATGATGTTAGTGTTGAGTATTGGTCAAAAGCACATTTCAATGGAATCAGATACAATAGTATGACCACAAACAATGCAGAATCATTGAATGCATTGTTGAGAAGTGCTCGAGAAATTATTATATTGGCTTTGATTGAGCATATCAAAGAGAAGATGCAAAGATGGTTTCATGATAGACGTGTTGATGCCGAAAAATGTACGAGCTACCTCACCCCGCCTTTGGAGGAAAAGATGTATGATAGGTATAACGAGTCAAAAGGTTTCAAGGTGAAAGCTCTTAGCCCAAATGAGATGCAAGTGAGTGATGAAATGTAATATTTCATTGTTAATTTGGAGAGGGGGACATGTACATGCACATGCAAGGAATTTGACCTGGACCAATTTCCATGTGCACCTGCAATTGTTGTAGCAAGAGATTTTGGAGATAACTATTATAGGTTTTGCTCTCCATTTTGTAACGCTTCTTACTAAACACAAGTTTATTCTGAATGAATATATATATATATATATATATATATATATATATATATATATATATATATATATATATATATATATATATATATATATATATATATATATCCATTGCCAAAGGAGGTGGATTGGGAAAATCCCGATAATGTTTGATCAGGAAAGATGATACGACCATTGACACGAAGATGAAATGGACATCCACCAAAAAAAAGGAAACAATCAGCCTGGGAAGTGTGAAAGTCTCATAAATGTAGTAGGTGTTTGAAAACCGGGCATAACCAGATCACTTGTACAGATCGTGTACCACTCAGTGAGAGATATGAACGATGTATACAAGACAGCTCATATGCCGCTTTTTTGGTGTTATGATGTACTGTTTTTGTAATATTGAAAAATGATGATGGTGTTATGTTATGATAGACTACTTTTGTCATTTTGAAATGTAAACTATTTATAATTTTTGAAATGATTGATTTTGTCATTGTCTTAGAATCGATAAAGCCATAACGGCAGATATACTGTTTTTTTTTTTTTTTACAATAAAACATAACTGACATCTTTTTGAGTATTTTACCTAGAGAATATAGAAATTATGTTCAAAAATTAAATATTACTTATTTAATAGCAATTAATTTCAAAATATACATCACATCAATAATTTATATTGTGCTTACAGACGTAACGACACTTGTGCCGTTTTCAAAACAGTAATGACACTTGTACTGCTCAATTTTTTCTTGTTGATTAAGTAATGAGCATATCTCTCGAATGTTGTAAAAGACATGTACATCCTTCGACTTAAATGAGTTTAACTTATCGATTATCGAGGCTCGGACGGGTCATGGCTGATTATACTCGTGTTTATAGACAGAACAGAACAAGTGTTGTTTTATATATAGTAACGACATTTGTGTCGTTCTCATGAACATGTTTGTGTATTGTTATAACGTCTATTGTGCCATTCTCGTAGATCTTTTCGTAACTCAGTAACAGCACAATTGTTTTTTATGGACTTTTATTTACAACCGTAACGACATTTATATCATTCTATAATAGACATTCTCATCTCAGTAACGACACAGTTGTCGTTTTCTACACAGTAACATCACTTGCACCGTTATCATGTATTGTTATAACGTCTATTGTGTCGTTCTCGTAGTTCTTTTCATAACTCAATAACGGGACACGTGTCGCTCTCATGGACTTTTATTTACGAACATAACGACGATTATACCGTTCTATAATAGACGTTCTCATCTCAATAACGACACACATGTCATTTTCTACACAGTAACGGCACTTGTGCCGTTCTCATTATTGTTATAACGTCTATTGTGACGTTCTCATAGTTCTTTTCATAGTTTAGTAACGACACAAGTGTTGTTCTCATGGACTTTTATTTACAAACATAATGACATTTATACTGTTCTAATAGATGTTCTTATCTCAGTATCGGAACAAGTGTTGTTCTCTACACAGTAACAACACTTATGTCATTCTCATGAACAAGTTGTGTATCATTTATAACGTCAATTGTGTCGTTCTCGTAGATCTTTTAATAATTCAATTATACCATTCTAATAAAAATGCATAATAACATTTAAATTAAGAGTATCAAAACTGTAATTACAACAATATTTAACTTGAAGCAAACATGTACAATTGCAAAATAAATCTTTTGGATATTAATACAAAGAATAACTTCAAAAAATTCACTAAATCTATGGATCAAAATGCTATGCAAATATCTCTGTAGCTAGTTTCTTCCTCCAAATAGACATATATTCTGGATGAACCAAATCCTTATTCAATTGAGCTTGCAAAAATTCTATGTATTTTATTGTGAACAACCCACAATCAAATCTGTAAAATAATAATGAGAAAAAAGTTAGATGGAAATGACATACATGAAAGAATTCATAGAAGTTGGTGCTAAATGTTAGATTACACGATGCTTACCCATTTGTTTGTCCAGCAACTGCAACTCTCTGATAGTGGAACATGTTAGTGTTAAAATTTTCTTCACGCACTATGTGTACATTTATCAACCAGTGACTGACCACTTGAATAGACTTCATACATTGGGCCAACTAAGCAGCACGGATGTGTTTTGGCAAACTATCATAAATATAAATAATTCGCTCCATCAAATCGATCTTAAGTGCAAACCAGTGAGAACCTGATACACAGTAAAGAATATACAAAAATCTACAATTACTCTAGTGTTTACCAAGTACTGGTGAAGTCCCTTAAACATAACCGATGAGCTCTTGGTCTAATATGTAGTTACCATTTTTCTTCTTAGGTGTACCCATTTTTAGGTAGACTTTCTAGACAAGTTACCAAAAATAACTATCTAATATGGCACAATATTGCTGAAATATATGTTGACATGTCACCGCTCTTTCCCTAATGTGGTATAAGGCCAAGTCGACGCGTTGTACAACATAGCATGATTAATTAAATGCATTATTTATGAAGTAATAATTCTGATATACAGATATTACTTACATCATCGATAAGCCACCCATCATCTTTCAATAGTTCATCGAAGAATTTTCTTCGTACTTCACAGATAGCCAAAGTTATTACATTACTGTGACAACCATGATATCAAACTAAGCTAACATGTAAATCGAAAATTGTATGCTTCAATGTGCCAACTGCTTGAACAGAATAAATTACCTCTGTGATACATTTGCCAACCACTTGTTGAGGTTTTCAACTTTTGCAGGATCTATTTTTTTTAAAAGATCATATACCTGAATGTTCAACAATTTTCTCATCTTTAAGGGATTAGTGTATGGAGAAAGTAGCACATCTACTTTTCTCTTAACTCGATGCTCACTTTATACAGTAGATTTAGAATTCTGATTGTCAACCACAATGAATTCATTACTAAGTTGGCAAACATGTAAAGATATCGAAGGCTCCCTAGAATCGCCTTCAAAAGTTGATCAAACACAATTCAATCCACACAATATTGAAAAGTGAAATGTAAATTATATATACGTTTGTTAAATATGTTTGAATCCTCTTTCGTCCCAACTGTCTTCTCAGTTACCTCGTCTTGTCGAGTTTTCTCGGTTTGAAAATTCTCTCCAATTCAAAATAAAGGTCGTTGGTACACAACTATGGCAGATGAAGGATCTTGCACAAATCTTACAAATGGGACCCACTAAAAAATTTATTTTTAGCTTATTACAAAAGGTAACAGAGAGAATATGCCATCATCATATGTAGGAAAAGCCTTGTGTTGTTTATTCGGTGTGACTTATTCGTTAGAGCAATCTTCAATAATCATTTACTCTTCCACTCTTGCCTCTTCGTTTTGTTGATTACCTATACTACAAACACCGTCATCAAATTCACTTATTTCCGACTGAACTCCACTTCTACCAACCAATTGGAGAAACAAATCAATTTTCATTTCCACTCGATCGAAGTGCTCTGACATCTCACCTCCCAGCCTCTCCTCAACTCCTTTTATTTTTTTTATTATGTGAATGATATATTTATAAGAAGAGGGTGGTGGTCATCCAGCTGTTTTAGATAAATGTTGATGGCTAGACACGAATAGTCGATCCGATGTCTTAGGATATTGTGGGTGACTTTTTCTCGATGGCGCATAATCACTCTCAGAATTTTTTGTACCATTATCCTCAAATACGATATTATCCAGCTTAGGATCTGCTTCATCATCAAAAGGTTCGGATTCCTGCCAAAATGGCTCCAACATTTCATCTGTAGGATTTAGCGTACGATGTACTTCAATCTTAAAAAAAAGAATATATAATTATTCAACAAATTGTTTAGTTATAGTTTCAATGCACCACGTAGATTTTAATAAACAAAACTCACATTTGACGATTCCAAAAGTGTGCAAAGTATTTCCCCCCTAAGTTGCTTGCTCATTTTTACCCAATCATTCTTGGAATTCTAGAATCATGTGTCACACGATCGAATCTCTTTTCGACATTGGGAATTGCTTCAAACGGCCAAATCTGTACAATAAAAAATTTAATTTTCAATAACATAATTTAAAAAATGTAATGTATAAAATAATTTTAGAATATATTATCATGATTGCAAGGGGAAATCCATACAGAGAATACATAAATCGCTGAGAATTTGTATAATTCTTCAATATTTCTCCCAACTTACGTTTAAACATCCTAGTAGTGTACTCATACGACTTTTTCCCCCATGAATAGTTGTTAAATCTATCAAGATCATTCACCAAATAAAACCACCATGAGTTAATATATGTATTCTCATTTGCTACCAAAAGTACATATACCAATATAATGAGGACGCCCAACTTATATTTATCACTCTTAACTTGCAACGTTTGAAAACATCTAACAATAAACCGCTCTTTATTTTGTCATTGTTACGCTTGAAACATTCTTTCACGAGTCTACAATTCTGCCCTAACGTCGGATCCTCGTCCCCATATCCTCAGCTTTAAGCCAATCACAAATGTGAACTCTTGCAATCCAAATCTTCCAAACCTGTCTCCAATTTTAATCCATGCTTCATTTTCTTCTGATGTACTTATCGACCTCAGAATTAATTGGTGGACCAATTGTGACGCAAGCTTGATGTCCCTCTAACTCAACAAATGTCCAAAGCAGGAGTTTGTGAATAGGTCTTGATGCTTATCATCCAAGCTGTAAAAAACGTCATCAATTAATTTCATTCTACACCTATTACTTATCTTCACATTCACTATGTCTTCAACATCCATTTTTTCCTAATGAAAAATGCAAAACAATAATCAAGTCAGGAATCTTATTTCTCAAAGCATTCATTTACCAAATAAAGACTCAAATAAAAATAAATGGATTTTAGAAAGTGCAAGTGAAACATAAACTTAATGTAAATTATACGAAGATAGATACTTTAGAAGAAAAAAGTTTTTGGCACTAAAATAAATGTGGTGAGATAATAGTTGAAAATATATTAAGAAAATTAAACATTTGTAGATAGTCCCCATTTATGAACCACGTGCATAAGTTTCATCAAAGTGCGTAAAGATTCAGGAAAAAAAACCTACTTATTTTTCGTTAAAAGGATTATAAGTACTAATCACTAGAGGTGTCAATTTGGGTGGTCCGGGCCGGGTCGGCCCGTCAACATATGAACTCGGTAACGGCTCGAGTGAAAAAAGCCAGTCCGCTACGGGTAGGCCCACAAATTTTGGATTACAACACAGGCCCGCCCGCTGACCCATCCGGGTCACAGGTCGCGCGGGTCGCGATTTGTTCCGATTTGACCCGTATTATTTATAAATAAAATTATAAAATGTAGAATTTTTCATATTTATAGCAAAAAAATATTTTTTTTGTTAAATGTAAACTAAGAATTGAACAAAATGATAAATTCATATTTATACCAAAAAATGTTTTCATAAAATTCAAATTTAATATTACATGAATTATTTATAATTTTGTAAAGTTAAATTTAACTTAAATAAATAACAACTAAATGCATTTCTAATTACCATTATCAAATATTTATAACATAAGTATATCCTAACTAGGTTGACATCTACTTTTATTATAATTTATAGTTTAAGTACATCCTAACTATGTTGACTCTCCCCCCCTCCTCCCCGGTTCATATTTAAAAAAATAAAAAAATTTCATGGGCCAGTGGGTTAACCGTGGTTCGTGAAGGTGCAACCCGCGAAACCTGCGGGTCACACCTTCTTGACCCGTGAATCGCCCGCTCAGGTCCGGGTCGGCCTGCGGTCCCTGGTTGATCCAGACCGATTTTCATGGGCTGGCCCGCCCGTCCGTCTTGACACCTCTACTAATCACTGACGTAACCCATATGGATACATGTTAATATAGATTGAGAGAGACATAGGAGAGTTAGTATGCATTGGATCCTTCACCAAATACAACAGTTTAAAAAACTCCTCTAACAACATCACTAACATTTCTCTCTACTTCTTGCTTCAAAAGTGTAGAGAAAAACTCCAAAAAAATGCAGTGAAAATAATCAATTAAAGAAAAGGAAAAGATGGCGATCTATTGATTACATTTGATGTAGGATTTCTCTAACAACCCACCATTTTCTCTTCTCATCTCCCTAAAACCCCCACCACCGCACCCCTTCATTTCATGTGCTCCAATGTTGATCAATTTTCATACTTGAGAATGTCAAGTACATAGTTTTTTTTTTTCCGTCAAAGAAGAGAAAAAGGAAATTAAATTTGATATTCTTTCAGAATTTAAGGTTGAAAATTCATGTTCACATTATAATATAACAAAAAGAGAAGAAGATGATATAATAAAGAGCAAGAAATTGAATTAACAGTTTCTTCAAGAGAATTTGAAAAGTCATGTCTAGCACAGTCCGAATTAGGAGAATACAATAAGGTGTAGCAAGGAGAGGAATTCCAGTTGAAGAAAGTTGTACATTTGATTTGCGTTCGCTTCCACCGTCGTAATAGAGAATTCCAGTTAAAGAAGATGAAAAGGTGGAAGAAGGAAGACGTTAATTTTTGAAATTGGGAGAATAAGGTTTTACTGAAGAAACGGGTGAAATGAGGGAGAATTTGGTGATTTTTTAGTTAAAAACTGAATGACAATTTTGTATTTTTATCAATTAAAACCTTTCGATTTTTTTTTTTTAATTTTTTTTTCTGTTTCAAAGGCATTTGTCCAACATCATTGTGTTACCTAGCTATTTGGTCAAATTTCCCTATTTAAAATGATATATCAATTAGTATTACTTAATTGACACTTAGAAGGGTCTTGATACATGGCTTCGCTCCACTCTGTTTGCAGTAGAATTGATTTCCTATCCCCACTGTTGATGTGGGAGAAAGAATCGTACGTATGGTTCTCTGAATGTATAATTGTCGCGAAGAACTATAAATAAGGTTATCTTGTTGTATCAACGGTGAGAAATTTTTATTATTCCCAATGTGGGCAGGAGAATAGATATGTTGTTTGCAGTATTATATTCAGCCAACACGTACCTTATTTGATAGATTATTAAATGCACTTGCAATTTGTCTTTGTCAAGAGAAGATGGGAGTAGCCCATCTTATGTTTCGTTTCAATACTGAAGACAGGTTGTTGGCTAGAGGGATAAGTGAATCTCTCGAAGCTGCATCAGATTCAGACAATCGTTGGAAAAATATTTATGATGGGTAGACAGATGCCCACAATTGTAAAGGTGCAATGCTATGTGTACAAAATTGTTAGGCAAAATAAGTGTGACAAGATCTAGACCATTGATTTCAAAAATAGTTTTTGAAATCAATAATCTATATCTTGCCACACTAATTTTGTAACCCAATTTTGTAAATTAATTTAGTACACAACATTGCTCATTTTAAAGGGAGAGAAAATGAAAATCTTGTTCACTGCATGACAAAAATGATCTCCTACCCATGTTGAATATGATTTTTTGGGGCAAATGCAACAAAATTTTGTAGATATCCTGAAAAGAAGTACGTACTATTTATCATGGTCTTGCACAATGAAATTCACACACAGAAAAAAAAAGGTATGTAACATAGTCGTATGCTACAATATAATTTTTATAACCGACCTCATCTACGGAAAAAATAGATAAAAAGTATACAACTGATTTCTCCAAAGAGCATCTCAAAAGGAAGCAGAAGACGAAGATGAAGACAATCACCTCCATTAGTTGCTCGTGAGAATTGTAGCTCGACCAATTCCAAAATCTATTGGCAAGAGATGTGACTAGTACCATAACTAATTGCAATCAGGCTTGAGTCGGACATATTTGTCGCCCAGGGACGAGGGCCTTTAGATTTTCCTAGTAAATTGTGAGCATAAGAAGGCCACATCACATCAATGCCACAGTGTTTTCCAACACCCATGTTGATCATTTTCTGAGTTCTATCAAGAACTACAAGGCTTGAGAATGTCGAAAAGGTGTTCCCTACAAACACATTTGATCTGAAGCAAACTTCATAATCAATGGCTGATTGAATGAGATATGGCTGCTTCTCATATAATTCAACAACACCCAATTTTTTCTTCTCGAAAGGAAGTAACCCCTCCTTCCAGCCAGACAGTATCTTGTTATCTTCGAGAAGACTATCAGCCACAGCGATGTAAACCGTAATCGGCTTTTTCAGGCCAATTATGTTTCTCACTCGTTCCATAATCTCGTCCTTACTGCTACAAATTTCACTAATGTTCGACCTCTGCTCCATCTTCTTGCAGTGAATCATCCAGTCCTTCTCAATTCTCATGTGAACTGCTACATAACCAGTAGCAATATTATGGTTTTCTTGCAATCCAATCTGTCTAATCTTAGAAATAACCTTATCAGCTTGCCTAGAGATATCTTCCACCAAAACTAAGCATTCAAACACATTTGAATAGTCCTTTACAGGCCAATGATCATGCCATAGAAATGGGTTCTTTCCTGTTATTCGGACAACCTCGTAATCATCATAGGGATGCGCGCTAAACTGTCTCAACTGATCTAAATCTTTCTTGATCGTCCACCTCCTCCCACTTCCCTTTTGAAGCTCAAATACATTGCTTCGATTTGAAATCTCCCAATATCTACCCAATTGGACAAACCCCTTGCATAGAGAATTGAAGGTTTCAAACTGGAAGACCTTATCAAATGAAATTGGTTCCAACTTATCAACATCTTTGTAAAACAGTGAAGCGCTCAAGCTAGGCATCAGAAGAGTTCGATTCAACAGTCTTGCAGTTAAACAAGCTCGTGCCAAGGCAATTTTCTGATTGTTCAATCCCCATACAATCTGCGGAACCTCTAAAAACTTTGAGTTTCGACTATGAAATTCGGAATAGATTAATGGTTTGTTGAAAGTAAATAATTTGTTCGGTTCAATCCCACGAAAGCTAGAAAATCTGCGCAGAAAAACTGCTATAAGAATCAAAGCAATGACGATCAAGGCCACACATTTACAAGCCAGAGAATTCAATTTCAGCCCAAAGAATCTCAAATGCTTGTATTTTGATAAGTCCATTTGAGATTCAGATACAAATTTCCAATATTCAAATCATTCCAACCATAATCAAAGCCCCCAGCCCTTCTCAAATCAATCTAAATCCAAAGGAATGCGCATTCATGAGCATCCGTATCAATCAATTCACAGGTAAAACAATTTGGCTCATCTGACGAAAGACGAATTGTAACAAATTCTGATAAAATCAAGAACAAACAAGTTCTTACCTCAATCCAATAGACATTCAAATCCAGAAACGAATTCCTAAATAATTAGAAAACCCACGAAAAGTTGCTGCATGCAATCCACGAGGTGTGTGTGTGGGAGAGAGAAATCTGACATTTTAAGTTGTTCAAAACGGACTCATCAAGCAAAGTGATTCCAAGACAAAACGCATGAATTTTTGAAGACAAAAACGAATATGAAATCTGATGAAACCTAGACGATCAATTAATGCGTCGGAAATAATCCATAAAAGTCAAACTTGTCGTCATTGGAAAGCAAAACAAGCCATCACAATCATGATATACAACTCATAAACAAATAAACTGCTTAATTTTATAAATAGCAAATTCAGATTTCAGGCTAAATTCATCTAATCTATCTAAATTGGAAAAGGGTCTATCTAGAACAAGTAAATTTAAAATTTCACACGTAAATTGAAAATATTACGAAAACTTTTCGGAAATTGGGACTTTCAAAGTAGAAAACAGGAGAAAAAGATGATTGAGAAACAAAACATACCAAAAAAAGGCAGTGTCAGAGATGTCTTCAAAACGAAATTTTAAGGAAGGCCTTCTTAGGTTGAACTGGGCTGGGGGCCCTCCCTTGGGGAACTTTTGCCAGGCCAACATTTTTCATAAATTATCCGCTGCTACCATAATTATTGCATACAATGCCGAAACTTATAGTCGTAAATTTAGTTGGGAAAATAACTCATTTTTATGACCCAGACGAGAGCTTAATGTCTAGCTTGGGTTTGCTTTAAGGGTGCGTTTAATTACGATTATAGAATTTGTATGAATAGAAAATAAATTTTAGACAATTCAATTATTTATAACTTATTTGTATGAAAATTATTAATTAAATGTGTTTGATTGATTTAATTTTCAACTTAGAAAATACTATACTTGTCCATTTTTTATTGATGGATAGATGAGAGAGAAAGAGGGAGCAAATTATTTGAAAAATAAAAATCACCACTTACTAAACAAAATGTTTTCCTTATTTTTGTGAAAAATATGGTCGCATGATCAAAAGTTAAAAAAAAAAATTTGATGGAAAAAAATTTCAATCAAGCACCACAAAAGTAGAAATTTGGATGAAAAAAATTACATTTTACATGAAAAATAAAACATTTAAAACACTCTCTAAGTGTTCATCTATCTACAGGACTTGAATTATCAATATTCTTTAAGCATCATCTTAGAATCATCCCACCAACTGAAACATTTAGAAGGACAAAAATTTTGAAACTACATGGAGGATTGGTGAATTCATTAGCAATTCTATATGGAAGTAGGTAGTGACGGACCCAGGACAAAAGTTCAACCCGGGCGGACCGATGTTGATCGTTGACTGTGGGATTTGTTGGAATTTTGTATTGGAAATTGGTTGTGACCAATTTAAGTGATTGTTTAAGTGGAATTCCTTGTTTGGTGAATGAGAAATTAAGCCAAACTTAAACCACTTAATACTTGAAATTATTGAAAAATTGTATAGAATATTGTGGAATATTCTAGAGATGATGTAGATGAAAAGATGTGTCTTTTCATATGGAACATCATGACCTTTGGAGATCATGACTTTTGGTATGAGTAACTTCCAATAAATATGTATATTCAAGAGATGTATCTCTTGGTATGATTGTGTCTTTTAACAAGCCTTTCCAACTACTATATATATGGATTCCCCATATGTTTGGAACACAACAACAACAACAAGAAACAAGAAACAATTCAATTGATAGGTTCATATCATTTCATGTTTTGCTTTAGTTTTGCATAAAACACTTTATAGAAGTGATTATTTCTTGCATCAAAATCATGGTTATGGTAGAGGGGGAACTCCGTTCGAGTTCGTTGGTCTAAATCATTTGGAGTGCTCCTATGGCTTGATATGGTCGTTGTATCTTGAGAGATGATTGCCAAGAAACCGTTAGCACCGATGCGGGGCAAATTCATCTTAAGGACAAAGTGTCAAACACTTGCCTCGACCGATCGCATCACTTGCATCTCATCTTTCTTTTCCAATTTCATTCAAATTTAGTATTATGATTTCGGAAAGTAACTAATACTCTTTTGATTTCATGTAAGGTTTGAATTAAAGAATGATGCGCGTTCAAGATTGGAAAGTGATGAATCCATATTCATATATTGGAAGCGCTTAAGGGTCATTAAAAGCATAGCTTAACCTGCATCTTCCAATCACTGTGAGCACTATAGGAATGAGTAGAAGGAGAACCTTCTCAGTGATTTACTCAGATATACATAGTTTAGTTGTCCCTTTGAACCTAGATCCTGGGATCTCCATTCAGCTAGGTTGGGTTTCCACCATGATACCTTTCAACGTCATAGGCTGCAAGCCCATTCCCCTCGATACTTTTTCAACTAGGTCTCGAGTTAACCCTTTGGTTAACGGATCCGCAATATTATCTTTTGACTTCACGTAGTCCAGAGTGATAATACCTTGTGAGAGTAGTTGTCGAATGGTATTATGTCATCTTCGAATATGTCGAGACTTACCATTGTACATATTGCTCTGTGCCCTACCAATTGCTAATTGATTATCGCAATAAACACAAATTGCAGGCACAGGCTTTGACCATCTTGGAATATTCTCAACAAACTGGCGAAGCTACTCTGCTTCTTCAGTTGCTTTGTCCAAAGCAATGAATTCTGATTCCATTGTAGATCTTGCGATGCAAGTTTGTTTGGACGATTTCCAAGAGATAGCTGCACCACCAAGATTGAAGACATATCCACTGGTAGATTTTGAATATGACATATCTGATATCCAATTTGCATCAGCATAACCTTTGATTACTGTAGTGTATCTAGAATAATGTAGCCCAAAATCACGAGTGTACCTCAAATAATGTAACATCCTGAAAATGGCTCTCCAATGGATAGCACCTGGGTTATTCGTGTAACGACTCAATCTGCTAACTGAGTATGCTATATCCGATCTCGTACAAGTCATTAAATACATTAAACTCCCAATTATTCGAGAATATTCTAACTGTGACACACCATCACCAGTGTTCTTGGATAAGTGGAGACTCAAATCAACTGGAGTCCTGGCTACAGTGGTATCCGATTTGTTGAACTTGTCTAGTATCTTATCAATGTAATGAGATTGAGATAACGCAAGTCCATTTGGTGTTCGAGTAATTTTTACTCCCAAAATAACATCTGCCAGACCCATGTCTTTTATGTCAAACTTTGAGTTTAACATATTCTTAGTGGCTTTGATAATCTTATCAGAGCTGCCGACAATGAGCATGTCATCGACGTATAGACACAATATGACATATCCATCATTAGTGTCCTTGACATATACACACTTGTCGCACTCGTTGATTCTAAAACCACTAGAAATCATAGCGTTATCAAACTTCTCATGCCATTGTTTCGGTGCTTGCTTTTAACCATAAAGCGATTTAACTAGCTTACAGACTTTCCTTTCTTGACCTGGAGTCGAAAACCCCTCTGGTTGCTCCATGTAGATTTCTTCACTCAAATCTCCATTTAGGAAAGCTGTTTTTACATCCATCTGATGTATTTCCAGATTTCGCAAGGCTGCAATAGCAATTATCATCCGGATAGAAGTTATTCTCGACACAGGAGAATAAGTATCAAAGTAATCTAGGCCTTCTTTTTGCTTATAACCTTTGATTACTAGCCGAGCTTTATATTTATCAATGGAGCCATCTGCTTTCATCTTCTTCTTGAAGATCCACTTGTAGCCCAAAGGCTTACAGCCCGGTGGAAGATCTACTAATTCCCAGGTATGATTCTGTAGGATAGAATCGATCTCACTCTTGATGGCTTCTTTCCACAGATGACCATCTGGAGAAGATATATCTTCTTTATAACTTTGAGGATCATTCTCCATCAAATATGTGAGGAAATCAGGGCCAAACGTCTTAGAAGTTTTGGTCTTTTTGCTCTGTCTAGGCTCATCCTCACCTTCTTCAATTGAATCTTTACTGCTGCCAGTAGCAGAAGATTCTATAGTCCGTTTAATCGGAGTTAACTGTTTAGGAGATTTACAAGGAAATATATTCTCAAAGAATTGTGCATTCCTATACTCCATAATCGTGTTCGGATGAATATCAGGTACATTTGAATAATGCACAAGGAACATATATGCACTACTATTTTGTGCATAACCAATGAACACACAGTTAACTGTCTTAGGTCCAATCTTGACCTTCTTAGGAGGAGGCACCACAACTTTAGCAAGACACCCCCACATTCGTTAGTATTTATACGATGGTGTACGACCTGTCCAAAGATCATACGGAGTCTTATCCATATTCTTTCTTAACACTTTATTCAAAATGTAATTCGCACAAAGAATAGCTTCTTCCCCACATGATCTGTGGTAATCCAGAACTAATCAACATAACATTCATCATTTCTTTTAACGTTCGATTCTTACGTTCAGCAATTTCGTTCTGCTGAGGTGAATAAGGTGCGGTAGTTTGGTGAATTATTCCATATTTAGCACAAAATTCACCAAATTGTAATTCATATTCACCACCACGATCATTTCGTAACACCTTTATTTTCTTGCTAAGTTGATTTTTAACTTCGTTCTTATAAAGAATGAATTTATCGATAGCTTCGTCTTTGCTTTTAAGCAAGTACACATAGCAATATCTCGTGCTATCATCGACAAAAGTAATAAAATACTTGTTTTCGCCTCGTGTTTGGACAAATTTCAAGTCACACACATCACTGTGGACTAGTCCCAATGGCTCGGTACTTCTTTCAATACTATGAAACGAAGACCTAGTAAGCTTAGCCTCAATGCAGGTTTCACATTTATGTTTTGAATCAATTTGAAACCTAGGCAAGTAATTTAGTTTGCTTAGTCTACGTAATGCATTGTATGATTATTTTACAATTACTAGCATATGATTGCATATCATTAGTATTTAATTGTTTACTTTTCCATTAATAATTGATTTTAATCATTGGATAATGATTTTCTAATTCATGTTATATAATTGATAAGTTGTTGATAACTTGACAAAAATAATCCGTTCTTCCATTTCGAAAATTTTTCAACATAAAATTTAGATCTTGAATTTATAAGTATTTTAAATTATTTGTTGCTTGTTTTAAGGTTTAATGGTGTCACATGGAAATGACGATGTAAACAACAACACTGTTGGTACCGGTGTACCAAATCCCGTAATGACCGCTGTCAACCATGTGGGGACCTCGACTGGCATTCCTCCCGTTGATGGGACTATTGGTGGCGGAATTTCTCATGTTGGAGTGAACCCCACTTTGCCTTAGCTGCGGCCTCGGCAATTCAATTTGGTACAATACCTTTGCCAGTACCTAGGGCTACGGCCTCGGTACCTTTGCCACCGTTTCCGGCTCAATTTCCGGTGAATCATGCAATTCGACCGGATAAATTTGTTGGAACTGATTTTAAGTCATGGCAGAATAAGATGATTTTTTATCTTACTACTTTGGACCTTGCACGTTTCCTCACCGAGGATGCTCCTGTCGTGGCTGAAAACGACACTGATTTGCATAGGCGTGCGGCTTGGGATGCATGGAAAAGTGCTGATTTTTTGTGTCGCAACTATGTCTTGGATGACCTACAGAATTCTCAGTATCACGTGTATGTGGTTAAGAAATCTGATAAGGAGCTTTGGGAATCCTTAGAAAAGAAGTACAAGTCCGTGGATGCTGGGTCTAAGAAATTCTTGGCCAGTCGGTACATGGACTTCGAAATGGTTGATTCACGTTCAGTGGTGAGCCAAGTGCAGGAGTATCAAGTGCTCTTGCAAGAAATGCATGCTGAGGGTCTGACTATGTCAGAATCTCTACAGGTGGCTACTGCTATTTATAAGCTACCTCCTCAGTGGAAGGCTTTCAAAAGCTATTTGCAGCATAAGAGGAAAGAGATGTCTTTCGAGGATTTAATTATCAAGCTGCGCATTGAGGAGGATAACAAAAAAGCTGAACGTAAGTCAGGGAATTCTTACTTTGAGAAGGCTAATGTTCTGGAGCACGGCCAGAGTTCTGGTACCAAGAAAGGTCATTCTTTTAAAACCAAACAGGGTAATGGAAATTGGAAAGACAAAAAGCAGACCACGAAAGGGTCTCAGTTGAAGCCTACCGGTGGGGTAGGAAAGAAGCCTAAGTTCCAGTTCAATGGAAAGTGTTTTAATTGTGACAAAGTTGGGCATCGGTCAGCAGACTGCCGTCAGCCATGAAAGGATAGCAAACAGTGCCCTCAGGCTAATTTGGTTGGAAATGAGAGAGATCATCTCTTAGATGACATGTCTGACCTAAACCTTACGGCGGTGGTTAGTGAGGTTAACCTGGTGGGGTCTAACCCTAAGAGTGGTGGCTAGACACTGGGGCCACTTGCCATGTCTGCTCTAACAGGAGTATGTTCACTACTTTTGCATCAGTTACAAATGGTGAAAAGTTGTTTATGGGAAACTCTGCAACTTCTGAAGTGCTTGGTAAAGGCACTTCAGCCATGATCGTTTTGGCCTATTGCAAACTCACACATTTTAGTAGTATACCATCTGAGTGTTTCTTAAATAACTCTTCATCTATCAATACATAATTCAACGAGCGCAACTTTACTTTTCTGCTACTTTTCTTATTAGGTTCTTTGAAGAACCTTTTAATCTCTGCCATCCAATCCATTGCATCTCTATCTTGTATGCAATGAACTCCAATCCTTCTCGCCCTCCTTTGCACTACGGGCAATATTACTCCATACTCACAAGTAGATTCCCAATTTAAAACTTTTGAATAACCCGAAGCCATTTGTGCCAACTCGTTTGCTATGTCATTATATATCCTATTAACATATTGAAGCTCTACTTAGTCAAATTCTTCCAACAATTCTTGGCCGATTTCGTATTGACTTATGATGAAATCACTTTGATACTTAAAATCACCAATTAATTGGTGAATTACTAATTGAAAATCGCCCCTAATAATCACATTCTTTATTCCCATATCTACTAACAACTCTAAACCCACGATTAATGCTTCATATTCGGCTTGATTATTAGTGCATATCCTATCCAAAGTGAAAACGAATTGTAACAAATCCCTAAAGGATTTATCAACGCTATTCCTATCCCTGAACCTCTAGAGGTTTTGATCCATCAAAGTATAAAACCCAAGGTTTTAATTCGAATGAATCAATCTCCAATTCAATCTCCTTAGGCATGTCAAGACATGGATGATCGGCCAAAAAGTTAGCCAAAGCTTGATTTTTTACTACCTTTTGGGGTATGTATTGTATTTCGAATTCTGACAGTGCTAAAGTCCCAAGGCCTATCATTTGGTGTAAAATATGGCGAGAAAACATATACTTAACCAGATTTACTTTAGAAACTAAGTAAACGATTACAGACCTTAAATAAGCCCTTAGTTTTGTACATGTGAAATATAAGCAGAGTAATTACATTCACATTTTGTTAACCGTCTACTCAAATAGTAAATTGCTCTTTCTTTACCAAATTGGTCTTCTTGTGTGACCATTCCAGCTATTGATTCTTGTTCAGCCGATACATACACTTTCATTGGCTATCTTTGGATTGGTGGCACCAATATTGGTAAACTCGATAGATATGTCTTCAGGCTTTCAAAATCCTTTTGATGCTCTTCTTTCCCGACGGATTCGTCCTGATTTTTCATCTTTAAAAGAGGCGAAAAAGCTTTCGTTCGCCCTACACAATTAGAGATAAAGCGTCTTAAAAAGTTTACTTGGCCTAGAAACTTTTGCAATTCTTTTTTGGGGAAAATTGCGGCCGCGGTCCCAAACCTTTCATTTTGTTGCAGATTACACCCAAACCTTTAATTTTTGCAGTCTAAGTCCCAAACCTTTATATGTAATAGCAGCGTCGGTCCCAAACATTTACTTGTTGCGGTAGAAGTCCCAAATTTTTGTACATAATTGCAGCGTCGGTCCCAAACCTTTGTATGTAATTGCAGCGTCGGTCCCAAGCCGTGAATTCCGTCCATAAAACCGTTAGTCAACGTTGAAACAGTAATTTTGACTCGGAAAAATTACATCACCGGTCCCAAACCTTTCATTTTGTTGCAAATTACACCCAAACCTTTCATTTTTGCGGCCGAAGTCCCAAACCTTTATATGTAATTGCAGTGTTGGTCCATTTCTAGCTCTTTTTTTTTTTTTTTTGCAATGGAAACAAATTTCATAACCAATTGTAAAAAAAAAAAAAAAATTCACTTTAATGAACAATTTTCATGTAAAACGAAGTCAAACGAATACTAAATTTTGATGAAAAAATAGTTTTTGAGCAAAAATTTTTTTTTTTTTTTAACTTTTTGGCAATGGTAACAAATTTCATAACCAATTGCAAAAAAAAAAAAAAAAATCACTTTAATGGACAATTGTCATGTAAAATATGTCTATTAAAGTGATTTGAAGAAGAAAAACATTTTTTTAATAACTTGTTTTGACAATTTTGCGCATCAATTAAGTTATTATTTGAGTCAAAATTAGATTCCGTTTGATTGCAATTGTGGAAAATTGGTGGAAAGAAAATGAATTTCAGGGAAAGTAATTGCCTAAAAATCATTTTCTAGGGAATTGTTAATTAAATGTGTTTGATTCGTATAATTTTCCTCCCGGAAAAATTTTGAAATTTTAGATTTTTTTTTGTTCACGTTTGACTTTATTTTACATGAAAATTGTCCATCAAAGTGAATTTTTTTTTTTACAATTGGTTATGAAATTTGTTACCATTGCCAAAAATTTTAAAAAAAAAAAAAATTTGCTCAAAAACTATTTTTTCATCAAAGTTTAGTGTTCGTTTGACTTCGTTTTACATGAAAATTGTTCATTAAAGATTTTCTTTTTTTTTAATAATTGGTTATGAAATTTGTTTCCATTGTAAAAAAAAAAAAAAAAGCTGGAAATGGACCAATTCTGCAATTACATATAAAGGTTTGGGACTTCGGCCGCAAAAATGAAAGGTTTGAGTGTAATCTGCAACAAAATGAAAGGTTTGGGACCGGTGCTGTAATTTTCCCGAGTCAAAATTACTGTTTCAATGTTGACTAACGGTTTTACGGACGGAATTCACGGCTTGGGACCGACGCTGCAATTACATACAAAGGTTTGGGACCGACGCTGCAATTATGTACAAATATTTGGGACTTCTACCGCAACAGGTAAAGGTTTGGGACCGACGCTGCTATTACATATAAAGGTTTGGGACTTCGACTGCAAAAATTAAAGGTTTGGGTGTAATCTGCAACAAAATGAAAGGTTTGGGACCGCGGCCGCAATTTTCCCTTCTTTTTTGTTGTTAGGTGGTTTGGCCTCAAAAATGGCCTTCGCTTTATTCTTATCGAGTTCAATCCCCCTTTTGTGCACTAAAAAACTAAGGAGGTTTCCCGCATTAACATCAAATGCACATTTCAAAGGATTCAATTTTAGTTTGTATTGCCTCATTCGCTCAAATGAGCATTTTAATTATTCAAAATAGTCTTCCTCTTTAATAGACTTGACCACTATATCGTCTACATACACTTCAACAAACTTGCCTACCATATCATGAAAAATCAAGTTCATTGCCCTTTGATAAGTTACCCCTACATTTTTCAGGTCATAACTACCCATTCGAAGCATCCTAAAGTTCCAGGGCATCTAAAGGCAGTTTTGTGTATATCTTCTTCAGCTATGTAATTTTGGTTGTATCTTGAATATCCATCCATAAAAGAAAACATCACATGTCTGGTAGCTGAATCTACTAGAGAGTCTACCGTAAGCATTGGATATTCATCTTTGGATGTTGCTAAGTTTAAATTTCTAAAATCTATGCACACCCTTAACTTACCATTCTTTTAACACTGGCATGATATTAGACAATCATTCGACATATCTGGCCATCCTAATAAAACCTGCTTTTAACAATCACTCTATCTCTTTCTTAATTTCAGGAAGTACATTAGGAGCAAAACGTCTAGGGAGTGGTTTATGAGGCTTAAAATTTGGCTTAGTTGGTAATATATGTTTTACCAAAATCTTATCCAAACCAGACATATGTTCATATTCCCAAACAAAACAATCTTTATACTCTTTTAAAAAAGTGATTAATTTATTACTAACCTCCTGACTAAGTATTTGACTGACAAATGTTGTACGATCTTCTCCTTCATCGCCAATATTTACCCTACTCAAAGGGTCTTGTGCTTGAGCGTGCCTAGGCTTTGTGATCTTCATTACTTCATCGTCCAAGTTCCTCGTAAGCACTTCCTCTTCTAAGCAATTCACCTTGTTGACTTCGCGGCCAATATTCTGCTCCAACTCGAACACTGCTAATTTGTTTCTCAATGCTTTTAATGCTGCTGCTTCTTCTTTCGTCTTGTCTTTACATTCTTTATTGAAAGCCATTAACTTGGCTTTGAAGGCCAGAATGTCGGCCATTTGCCCTTGTTGCCGACAACTCATTGAAAATTCCTTGATTACCCTTTTGCCAATTACTGGCTCTTCCAGGCCACTATGTTTGACCTCATTTGACTGAACATTTCAGTAAGTGCATCCACTGAAAATAGCTCTTCACTGTGTGCGATAATTTGAGACTCTTCTCCATCTTGAACGACTCTAACAGGTTCATAATTTCCCTCGTACGTGAATCTTTCCACGACAAAGGGCCTATGGTCGGCCTGCACCACTTTTACTTCGTCCTTGTCATTCTAGAAAACCAAGCATTGGTGGAACGATGATGGTATGCAACGAATCCCATGGATCCAGTCTCTTCCTAGTATCACATTGTAACTAGTAGGGCCATCTACTGTGGTCCTAGTAGTTGTCCCCACCGTTATGTTCAGTGGCATTACCCCTTTAGCTGAAGTTGCTCCTCCATTAAAACTTGTGAGAATAACTTCCGTTGGGATCATATCGCTTTCTGTCTTTGCAAATTTTCTCATCATCCTGGACAGGATGGTATTTATGGCTGCTCCATTATCAATGAGCACTTTCGCCACAGGTATACCATTGACTAAGGCCTTCACGTAAAATGGCCTCCCAAGTGTTTAGTTAATTTCATAGCTGGTCTCTTGAAGATGACCTATTCAGCAGCATCTATTTCCACTTCCCATTTGTCTTCCGTTGAATTATTTCCTTATGATAACTCAACATGCAATATTTCGCACTGAGCTTCTGCTTCCTGGATTTCCTTTCTACTTTCTTATAGTGTTTCTTCTTCGGTTACCCATCCTATAGGGATAGGCAATATTCTTGGAGGTGACCCATATTTCTCAGACCGAGACAATCTCCTCTTCCCTTTGGGTATACCGTACAACACATAGTAATCAAAGGAACGCACAAATGGTTCTCCCAACAAGTCTACCTCGTGAATACCTTCTCAATGCAGTTGTTTCAACAACGTAATGCATGACACTCCCATCTTTCTTCTCTCTGCTTCCCAGTCATTCTCTTCTTCGGTGTCCGTCATACCATCATCCTCTTCTTCATCATATGCCTCTCTAGATGTTTGGCCCTCTTCACATTCCAGCATACATGCTTCCTCCTCATTATCCTCTCTTTCCTCCTCTTCATTCTCTTTGTTTTTGAATTCATTGGGTAACGAATAGTTATTAGCCATGACAGGAGGTAACGTACCGAACTGAATAGTGAGGGGTCGCTCTGGATCTTCTTCATCCTTTTTCCCTCGCTCAAACTTTGATCTCCCAGAAGAACTTTCTGGTAATTCTTCCATTGATTCGCCTGTACCATTCTCTTTTCTATCCTCGAGAACATTTTGATTAGCCACCTCAAGTAATTTAGTCACCTTAGGATGTGACAATCCTTATTATTGCCTCATCATTCGTCTATAATTTCGTTGAAAATGCCTTTATTGAGTTCTAGTCATCTCATTGAAAAGTATCACAATTCCTGCATTATATTGGAATGAATGCCATACATTTGGTTGGCGAGGTTGCGGCCTGAATGTCCTCCCATTATTTATTAGCCTGAATTGCCTCTCAAAAGACGGTCCTATATAGAATGATGTACCTTGTCCTCCAACATGTTGGGTGTTTGGGACAAAATCAGGGCAATGGTGGTGTTGCTATATTTCTAATTTCTTTGTGTTTGCACTCACTTCTCATTTACATCTTGCACACAGGACGCTTCCGTCCTCTCTAGGCTCTTTCCCTTTGATACGGTCAAAAATATTGGAATGTGGCCCATAATCTTCTCCATCGTCTATAACCAATTTGAATCTTGGCAACTTGTTTTTGAAATCAGTCGTCACCATGTTCACCCCAAGTGGCTATGGGAAAGGATTTTCATCCACTACTATATTCTTCTTATCTTCGAATGTGATTAGCCCTGACTCGATAACATCCTGTAACACATGACGAAAGACCAAGCAATTATTAGTCATATGTGACCATGCATTGTGCCATTTACAATATTTTTTACTCTTAATTTACTCAGGGTCTGGCAATTTATGTTTATCGTTCAATTTTATCTGCTTATCCTTATACAGTTTGTCAAATATAAGGCCAGCTTTAGTTATATTAAATGAAAACATTCTAGCTTTTTTATTTTCATCTTTTATAGGCTCATTCTTGCCTGACGCTCTGGGTTTGGCCATTATAGGACAGGCGTACGCATCTCCCTTAATCAATTCGGCCAAACATATTTCAGTTTGATCGTAATATTCGTCGTTAATAGTATGAACGTCAAAATTTGGGTCTCTATAATAAGTCCATTTACTAGAGTTTTTCATTTGTTCTTCTTCTCTTATCAATCGTTCATACTTAATCACATTCGCGCTAAGTTGGAAAAGATCAAGAAATTCCCTGTCCTGGAATTTCTTTTTCAAATCAAAGCTCAAACAATTTTGAACGATTTTCACGATCTCTTTCTCAGGCGGAGGTACAAAACATTTGCTCCTGGCTGTTTTAAACCTCTGAAGGAAACCTTCTGCCCACTCATTTGACGTAAATTTTCCAAATCAAACAAATTAACTCAGATTCAGTCTTATAAAACTGAGCGTGGAACAATTGTTCTAGTTGTTACCATGTTTGAACAGAGTTTGCTAGCAAATTAATGAACCAAGAGAAAGCTACTCCTGTTATGGAATTAAAGAATAGTCTCATTTTGTGATAGTCAGTTACTTCACCACTTTGCAATGTGAATAGCCCTATATGTTGCAGAGTAGACACTTCTCCTAAACCGGTGAATAATGAAAATTCTGGCACTTTGTACCCTCTAGGCCACAGATATGCTTGATCTACCCAATCAGGATATGGTTTTGTGTAAGTCGGCCTAATAACATGACGTACCCCAAAAGCCATTACTATTTCCATAATTTGATTTCTTAACATGACGTTGGGATCGTAAGGAACTCTTACAGGTTAGTTCATTTGTTGATTTACTTGAGGTCTAATATTTGGTCCTTGGTTGGCGACAAAATTGCCATTATTTGGGCCATTATTACCATTAGCCTGAGTGTTTACTCCATTATTAACACACGAGGTGTTCTGTCCATTATTTAGGACATTGTTTCTTATATTTGGGTTACCCCCATGTTTATCATCCCATTATCGCCATTCAAGTTTGGCATTCCACTAGCCCCCTGGTTTGAAGTAAATGGGTCAAAAGGTAGTTCTAACCCTTGACCTAGGTTTAAACCAGGGGAATTATGTCCCACAATCACTGGTTTGAAATGATTCCCTATTGGTACAACTGGTTGACATATTTGGCCCACTAACTTATTCATGATTTCATTCAAGGTGTTTAGTTGTTTGGCCATATTGTCATAATGTGCATTCCCATTTTGGGTAAATCTTTTCATATTGTGAACATTTCGTAGATTTACCTGTTCAACGACATCCTGTGTGAGTTCTCCAAGTAATGTGCGCATGGTTCGAGGACTCAACTCTGTCATTGGTTCGTAGCGACTTTGACTGCTTTAACTCTATCCCTTTGTTCGTGGAAAGCTTTGCTGCTCCTCGTATCGCTCGATCACAGACTAGACTACTCCTTGGCTTGCTGGTTCTTTATCAGAATTCTTATAAGGCATAATGCTTCACTTTTTGTATCTTCAAACACCAAGATCTCACTGGGCGTGCTAAATTGTTTCGCGCAGATTATCGCTGACAATTAAAAGAAAGGTTCAGACGATTGTGTAAGGAACAAACTTCTTGAGACAAAGTCCCAAAAGGAGGTGCTTTATTTATGAAGATTGCAATTGGAAAGAAACAAAATGCCTTCAAGGGGCACAAGCACACGAAGTAACTTAAAAGTTTGCAAATAGAAAGTAAATGAATTGAAATTACATATTCTCTGTTGAGAGTGTTTGATTCAGGATCCTTTTCTTCTATGTCTTCTTTTCCTTTTTATACTCCTTTGCCGATTTCCTCTTGTAGAACTGCTTGGAAACTGTTTGGCGCTCTATAACTACCCACTTTCTTCGTGTTGGCTGACTTGTCAAGGAACTGCCATTAGCAACTGTTGTTAGTGCTCTTGTTGTTTAACCGCTTGTAACCGAGATTCTTGGATCGTGGAGTGTGATAAGGTTGCTTAATAATTGCTTCAATAACTTTAGGCGTCTCGAAGTTTTGGGAGAGAATGAGACAGTCGTTCTGAGCGATAATGGGAGACTTCATTCGCTCAGGTCCGGGCTTTCTACAGGCTTAGGCGATGATAGTCCTCTACTCGTGGGCTATCATTATATTTTACAATGGTCTTATTTGGGCCCATTCCTCAATTTTCTTAACTGGTCTCCATTTCTTTGACAACATAATTGGGCCTGACTTAATCATTGGGCCTCATTTTTGCATGTCAACAAGATCCGATGACGACAATGGTAAATTGCAATGGATTGTGGGCTAGGGCTTTTATTTGGATAGTGGCGACGGACTGACACTGGTTAGTAGTTACTGTCTACAAAGGTGACAATGATGTGGGTTACTGACGAAGATAGGTGGTGTGAACAGCGTTGTGACTTAGACGGAAGAAGTTTTTGTGATTTGGTGGTGGCGATTTTGGAATTAGGCAATGTTAAAGGTGTCAACATCGGAAGGTTATTGAAGATGAGAGCTAGTGCCGGTGCTACGGAACGTCGGGGAAGACGTTGTTTAGTTTATGCATTGTTGTGTGTGAGGATATGCATGGATGCCAACAACCATGTAGGTGATTGGCGAGGGCGGGAAATTACACTTGTGGTGGATATGTGGAGATGCCAGCAACTGAGTGGGTGATCAATAAAATATGTGACTTGAAAATGTGTGATTTGTGACTAAATTTTTAATTGTGACCAATTAATTTGATAATTTGTGATTGATAAATATGTTGTAATCAATTAATTTGATAATTTCTGATCAATAAATAAGCGTGACCTATAAAAATGTGTGATTTGTAACTAAATTTGCACCGTGACCCACATTTTATAACTTTGTGCTTGTGACGTTATGGTGACTAGCAAGTAACTGATAAGTTATTGATATGTATAATTGTCTCTTCACTTTGAAAATCTTTAAATAAACAAAGAGAAAAAATGGTATGGTGACTAGCAAGTAACTGATAAGTTATTGATATGTATAATTGTCTCATCACTTTGAAAATCTTTAAATAAACAAAGAGAAAAAATGGTGTACTAAAAACCATCCAGTACCCTCAGTCTTTTACGTCAGCCCTTTTACCACCCTCAAAAGTAAATTTGTTGAGTTGGATAAAATCTTACCCTTAATTTTTCTAAGGTAGATGCTGAGTTCAAAAAAAGGTCACATAAGTAATTCTATTTGCCACCTCATCATTTCCAGTAGTCAGTTGTAAATGATAAAACAAACAAAGGGACTAACGGGGTTTACGTTATTATGTTGAAGACTAAACATATAAGTTTTTAAGTTTATGGACCTGCATGCAATGTGTGTATATAGTTCAGCGACCAACCAGTTTTTTAGATGTTGAGTTAAAAAAATTGATAGACATAGAACAATTTCTGTCTGCTAATTATCATTTTCTTTAGTTGAAAAGGTAGAGACGGATGGAAGAACTAATAGACTTTACAGATATGTTTGGAGAATTGTTTAGAAACAATAGTGTTGTTAAAATTGTACCGACTCAATTGGTTCAATCGAAAAATTCAGGATTCGGGTTGGAATTTGGTCTGATCATGGTAAAACAAATAGGTATAAAAACCAATGGAAAAATAGTTCCACCAATCGACGGGACCAGAAAACCAGTGAACCAATCAGGATTTTTATTGACCCCAAAAAATGGTCCTATGACGTGGCCAACAGAAAATTAGAGAATCACTTCTTCAGAGATCGGATTACAAAATACTGGAACTCAAGTATGAACTGTAACTATAAATCATTGTAGGGAATGATCCACTGTGTTCTATATTGTGATGTTATGACAGTCTTTATAAATAAAAAGGGGTCGACCATTGCACATGGCAGGGAGAATCCATGTTTTCTCTCTCAATCTCTCAATTTCATCCCCCTGTTACATCTGGAGTTAATGCTTTTTATATCTCCACATGGGTGGATGGGGTCCATCCGATTGCAAAGGATCCAAGGGTCCCTGTTAGAGTCAATCAATCAATAAAGCCATTAATGCTTAGGTCCCCTTGTCTTTTCCCTGACACATGATCTGACTGGCGAAGGTGTGTAGAGACGGTACGGTAGGGTGTTGTCTTGTCAACCATTTCATTTAGTTTGCTCGGTTGACTTACTGCCTCATCAGAGGTGACCTGATGCCTTCGCCGATAGGGCTCGGACGAGTAACATCTAGGTTAAGATTGCCTCGGCATGCATAGGGTCACCTACCCGCTATCCCACCTATGGGCTTGCCAGCTTGTCACGTGGAATTTAACTTTACGATTATTTATATGAGTAACATCAGTCCCCGAAGTCGAGATATGATTATTTATATCTAGTGTAGACTTTGAAGCCTGGGAAACGATGGAATCAAGACCTGTCTACTTGTCGGAGTTGGCACAAGCCCTCTCTACTTTCTACCTAAATTTCATAAGACGATCGAGTTTGCGTCAGTAAAGGCGGTTCTCCGATACCCTGCAGGGGAGGGGGGAAATGTGTGATCTTCATTAGGGGCGAGCTGTGCTAAGGCAGAGCCTTTATGTGGACAAACCATAAGCAGGTAGAGCCTTCGTGTGGATGAACAATAAGGAGGCAGAGCCTTCGTGTGGACTTGCGAATGTTGGTTCCCAAGGAGCGACGCTAGCTATTCTTAGTCATTTCTAAGGTTTGAGCGACGTGTGCATTTAATGCACAATGATGATGGCATTTCGCCTTTACCCAAGAGTACGTGAATCCTGGGCGCGTGAGCTGCACGAGTTGATCTGGGCCCTCGATTAGAATTCAAATGGGCGCCTTTTGGTTTTTACACAAATGATGAGGTGACAAATGGATGGTTTAGATTAAATCTGAGCAGCATCCAACGATGGTGGTTCGTTGGACAAGCCTATAAAAGGCAGGGAAATCACCATTTTTCTTTTTTTCCACTTTCTCGAAAGTTTGAAATCCTAAGTGCAAGAATTCTTCTCTTAGAGCCCAACAATTTCCCGTCATTGCTTTTTTGTTGTAATGAGTATAGTGAGTCGAGCTTTTTTTGTTGAAGTGCTTTGCCTTGTTTATTTATATTTCATCTTAGGCTAAAATGTGTTTTGTGCAGATGCGGTTAATCGGTTCGAACTTGAACCTTCGGAGTAGTAGGCTCCAGTCCGGGCCATATACGGGCTCCCTTTAGAAAAGAGGCACTTCAAGAACGTCATTAGCAAACGAACCCTCTTTGTTATTCATCAACTGATGACTACCAAGGGTAAGGCGAGACGTTTTATTGTTTTGTCTATTTCTTTTGACGCGATTATCCTTAAATCTACATGTACACTGCATGCCAGTATGATAACAAAGAGAGAGCGAGGCCGACCCTGCTTCAATTGAGGAGCCTTTGAGAGGCTCAAAGGAAGAAACCTATGGATGCCAGCTCTTCCACCTACAAGCATTAGCGGGATGAATTGTCTTACCTTTCAAAGACCAAGCCGTCTCCTCCTATTGAGAAAGAAGGGAAGGCCAATGAGGCGGAGGCCTCGTCTGAGCGACCCCCAAAGAGGAAGCTGGTGATAACAAAAAACTTTGGTCCTTACCCCACTCGTAGACGCCAAACTACTATTGGAGAGTCCCTTGCCAATCCTATTTTAGCGGAGCCGATCTCCTCCTTAAAGGGTGTTCAGGAAGAAGAGGAGGCTGAGGAGGGGGCTAGTCTCACGAGAAAAAGGAAAGGAGAGGAGGGGAGAAGTGCCTCATCTGAAGAAAAGGCTCAGGGCTTTTTAATGGGTCGGTCGGATGAGATAACTCCAACAGTTATGAAGATGCTTCAAGCAGAGGTACATGTCGTGAGAAAAAGGAAAGAAGAGGAGGGGAGAAGTGCCTCATCTGAGGGAAAGGCTCAGGGCTTTTTAATGGGTCGGTCGGATGAGATAACTCCAACAGTTATGAAGATGCTTCAAGCAGAGGTACAGGGGGCAGTGAGGCTCAGTTATAAGTATTGGACCGAAGCATATTCTTCTCACACTGAGTCCTGCGAAATAGTTGATTTGATGGAGGCTGGACTCGCCATGCAGGCCCGCTCTCAAAACTTCTTTATCAGTGCCCAAATGGAGACGAAGCGCATGCAAGGGGTCGTCAATGATTATCACAATCGGTCCCAAAACGCTAAGTTTAGGGCACTCAAAGCCAATGCTGTAGCCTCCGTTGCAAATAAGGCTGTCGAAACCTCTAGGCTAAGATGTGCCGAGGCGGATAGTAAGGCGGAGGCCCTTTCTAAGGAAAATGAGGAGCTAAAAAAGGAGATCTACCTATGCAAAGTGGGTTGAAAACTTTGATGCACTCCAAAAGATTGCCTCTTCAGCCTTGGAAGTTGTAAATAAGGAAAATGAGGAGTTGAGGGCTCGAGTTGATGAGCTCAATATTGAAGTCTTCGATTTTGGTGAGCAGATCAAACGGGTTGGAGAGGTGGCGATGGATAACTTTGTTGCCCATTTTCATGAAACCGTCGAGTATGAGAGGCTCGAGATCCATTTCAGGAGGGTGGCTTACAAGGAAGTTTTTGACAGGCTCTCCAAGCTCCATCCGCAATTGGATCTAAATGTAGCGATGGGGAGTTTCTTAGTGTTGAGGCGTCTACTTCGGCCATCGAGGCTGAGGATTCAGATGAAGAGATTGACCCTCCTGAAGGAGAAGGTCAGCCAGGAGAAACCACTTCGTAGGTTACGATTTGTAGATGCCTTACTTTTCTTTCCTTTGTATTAGAATTTTAATTAAGTATTGAAAGTGTAATTGAATCATTCTTCCATTTTAGTCGTCTATTCGTTATCAACCTTTATGAGAATAATTAATGGGTTCAGTTAAAACTTAACTAGCTTTGAGACATGGGCTCGCCTTGTTTTAACTGTCGATGAAGATATGGGTTCCCCACATACAAATAACTTATGAACTTGTCATAATTAATATGAGCTCGACATGTTTTAATCGTTGATGAAGATATGGGTTTGCCATATCCAAATAACTTATGAACTTGTCATTAATATGGGCTCGCCATGTTTTAACCGTTGATGAAGATATGGGTTCGTCATATACAAATAACTTATGAAATGAGTTTTTATTGATCGAACGACATATACAGAACGGGAGCTTACGGGTAATACATTTAGAGGTGTTCTAAATTCCACGGGTGGGATTGCAGCTTTCCATCGAGGTTCTCAATTAGAAAAGTTCCAGGCCTGATCTCTTCAGAGATGTAGTAGGGGCCCTCCTAATTCGGGCCCAATGTGCTAACTCTTGGCTCTTTTGATGATAGGAATACCCTTTTAAGCAATAGATCGCCTCTCCGAAAGGATTTTAGTTTGACTTTGTGATTGTAATACCGTATCATCTTCCTTTGGTAGACGGGCAACTTAACCTGTGAGGCCTCCCTTTTCTCATCAAGAAAGTCTAGTTCACAACGCCTTATTTCCTCATTTGAGATTTCGTTGAACTGCAGGTGTCTAGGCGATGGGAGGCCTAACTCGACCGGGCTTATGGCCTCTACTCCATAAGCCATAGAGAAAGAGGTCTCCCTGATCGCCATTAGACTGGTAGTACGTATTGGCCATAGCACATGGGGGAGTTCATCCAACCACACTCATTTCGATTCATCTAGTTTCTTCTTCTGAAGGTGCTTTATGGTCTTGTTGACTGCTTCAACTTGACCATTTGCCTGAGGGTGATAAGGGAAGGAGAAGTGCTTTTTGATGCCCAGTTCTTCACATAGATCTCAAAGCTTTTTGTTGTCGAACTGTCATCCATTGTCCGTGACTATTGAGTGGGGAATTCCGAACCGGTAAATGATATTCTTCCATAGGAATTTCGAAGTGTGCACCTGAGTGATTTTAGACAGGGGTTTTGCCTCAACCTACCTGGTGAAATAGTCAATAGCGACAATGGCATAGCTGGATCCTCATTTTTCCTTTGGCATGGGCCCTATCAGATCGACCTCCCATTTTCCAAAGGGCCATAGGCTGGATACCACTGTTAATTCATGAGATGGTTGCCTCTGAATTGAGGAAAAACACTAGCACTTGTCATACTTCTTGTCGAACTGAAGGGCGTCCTTTTTCAGGGTTGGCCAATAGTAACATTGCCTTAACACTTTATGGGCCAGTGTCAGGCCTCCATTGTGGTTGCCACATATCCTTTTGTGGATTTTCCTCAGTACATAATCTGCCTCCTCTCCACTTGTGCACCTCAAGAGAGGTGATGAGATCCCTCTTTTGTATAGGACTTCGTTTTTGAGCATATAATGGGTGGCCTTACACCAAGTTTACATGCCTCTTCCTTACCCTTTGGCAGGGTATTGTTTTGGAGGTAGGCTATGATGGGTCGCATCCAATGAGGGGTTTCTCCGACCCATATTACTTCTTCTGCTTTGGCTGTGGAGGGTCCGAAGAGGTACTCCACAGGGACGATTGTAAGAAATTATGAATCTTTACTGCATGCCAATTTTGAAAGGGTATTTGCGTATAAGTTTTCAGCCCTCGGGATCTAGGTTAGTTCAAACTTGTCAAAGCAAGGAATCAATTCCATCACCTTCTTCAGGTATGTAGCCATGCCTTTGTCTTTAGCTACGAAACTACCATTGATTTGACTGACGATGGGCTATGAGTCGCTATGAACTACTGATTCGTTACTTACATCTCCTTGGCTAACCCGAGGCCTGCTAAAATCGTCTCTTATTCTATAGCGTTGTTGGAAGTTTTAAAATCGAACTGTATTGCGCAGTTGAGCTTGTAGCCCTCTGGGCTTTCTAGCAGGGTCCTTGCTCCCGAACCAGCCTCTCCAGCGGACTCATCTATAAATAATGTCCGCGCTAAAGGGTTCGTTGGTTCCATTTTGACATTGAGGTCTATCGCCCTTATGAACTCGACGATGAAATCTGCCACCGTTTGCCCCTTTATCGTGGTCCTGGGTTGGTATGTGATGTCGAACTCACTTAGTTCTACGACCCATTTCATAAGTCTCCTAGATGCATCTGATTTTTGGAGCACTTGTCTGAGGGGGAGGCTTGTTAACACTTGTATACTGTGTGCCTGGAAGTAAGACCGTAACTTCCTAGAAGCGACCATAAGGGACAAGGCGAGTTTTTTCATATCCGTGTAGCGGGACTCCGCCAGTAGGAGGGCCTTGTTAACATAGTAGACAGGTAGCTGGGCATTACCCTCTTCTAGCACAAGCACCGAGCTTACGTCGTCGGTAATTACAACTAGGTATAGTAACAGAATTTCTCATTTTCTTGGCTTGGAAAGAAGGAGGGCTTGTGCTAGGTGCTCCTTCAGCCCTCGAAATGCCTATTCACATTCTTCACTCTAGCAAAACCTTTTTTCTCCCTTCAAAGCTTTGATGAAAGGGAGGCACTTATAAGTCGCCTTAGAGATGAAGTGATTCAATGTCGCGAGGTGCTCACTGGGAGATTTCGTGTTCAGTAAGGCTTTAATCTTTTTTGGGTTTACCTCAATGCTTCGTTGGTTCACTATGTAGCCCAAGAATTTCCCAGAAGCGACTCTTAAGGCTCATTTTAATGGATTCAGCTTCATACGGTACCTTCTCAAGATGTCAAAGGTGGCTTGCAAGTAATCGATATGATCGATTGACTTGAGGCTCTTCACCAGCATGTCGTCAACGTATACCTCCATTGTTTTCCCCAGTAAGTCGGAGAACATCTTGTTTACTAACCGCTGGTAAGTTGCACCGGCATTTTTCAAACCATAGGGCATGACCTTGTAGTAATACAGACCTCAGTTAGTGATGAGAGGGGTGTGCTCCTCATCAACGGGATGCAAGGAGATCTGGTTATATCCCGAATAGGCATCCATGAAACTCAACAGCTCCTGGCCAGCAGTGGAGTCAACCAATTGGTCTATCCTTGGGAGCGGAAAGCTATCTTTCGGACATGCTTGGTTGAGGTTGGAAAAGTCTATGCATACTCCATTTACCATTACTCTTTTTCACAAGCACCGGGTCCGATATCTATTTTGCGTACGTTGCCTCCCTGATGTACCCATTTGATATGAGCCTCTGAACTTCTTCTTTTAATGCAGCATATCACTCCAGGTTTAAGGCTCTCCTTTTTGGCTTGTGAGGATTGAATTTAGGGTCTACGTTGAGCCGCTGGCAACTATTTTTGGAGGTCAATCCCCACCATGTCTTCGTATTTCTAAGCGAAGACGTCTAAGTTGCTAAGAAAAAAAGGTTTGATCTTGCCCTTTGCTTCTGGCTCGAGGTCCTTCCCTATCTGTAATAACTTCTTAGGTCGGTTGGGGTTACGGGGAATGACTCCAACTCTTCTACAAAAGTTGCTTGTGAATTTGATTCTGTAACCCATGGATCGAAATCCACCTCGATGACCCCTTCTTCAGGGGCATCTATCATGTTGATGTCTCCTCCTTGTTCAGGAGCTGGACCTTCTTCAGGTGCATCAGCCATTCGGTATCTAATAGGACTACAGTTACACTTATGGGCTCAGAATTTTGTAGGGAGCTAAGGTAGCATTCCCTTGAACTCATCTGGTCGCCTTGCACATTTGCGATTCTTTCATTGGTGGGAAATTTCATACAGAGATGATGTATGGACATTACTGCCTCCAATTCCTTTAGGGCAGGTCAGCCCAGAACTCCGTGGTAAGAGGATCAGTGGTCCACTATCAAAAACTTCATGAAGTGTTGAGCTCTGAACGAGTATTCTCCCATCTTCGCTGCCGTGTGATCCTTCCTCTCGGGACAATGATGTCCCCAATAAAACTATATAGAGGGGCAGTCATTGGGGCGAGCTCATAGTCCACAGTTATTTTATCGAAGGTGGTTCCAAAAATGATGTCAACAGAGCTCCCATTATCAACCAACATGTGTTTTAAACCATTCCTGGCCACAACAGATAGCACCACTAGCACATTGCAGTGGGGATAGTGTACCTTATGGTGACCTCTTAGGAGAAGGTGATTGGTGGGCTACTTCCAGCGCCCCTACTGGTGCTGTTGATGAGGTAATTTGTCAATGGAGGAACTTTTGCTTCCCTCACATAGTTCCTCATAGCATTTTTGGAACTCCCTCCTATATGTGGGCTGCCATTATGCTGTCGATCTCCCTGATGGGTGCATTGTCAACGGTGGATGAGGGCTCCCTCACTGGTCTCCGACCCCTTGTTCTATTCCTCTCTTCATGTTCCCTCCTGGGGACTTGCTTCGGCGATCCCTCATTTTTTCGTTGTACCGAGGCTCTTATCTGGATGAATGGGCATTTTTTTGCCTTTGATAATTATTCTCATTTGCAGCAGGGGCCCTGGGTGACTCTCCATGATACAGCATGGGGGAGAAATTTTCAGTGCTATAGCCGTAGGTTTGGTGGTATTTGCAATATGGCTTGTCCCTAGGCTCTCTTCCCTTTTTTCATCTGCCTCTTCCTCTGGGTATGTTTGGCTACCTGTAGGTATCAGGTCCAACCTCCTCATATGCTAGAGAGGGCACGACATTTAGCGTGGAAATTGCCAAAGCTTGTCCCGAAGTGGGGGCTATAGTGTGTTCTGCTTGGGTCTACTGTTCGGGCCTCTTCTTTGCCTTTAAGGCAGTGGGAGCCCCATCGAAGTTCGATTCCGATGGTCAATCAATTCCTCTTTAATGATTTCACTCCGCATCATTTCCACCAAAGCATCATAGGTGGCGGGGTTCTTATTCCGCACATCTCTCCAGAATAGGGTATTCATGTTGAGGCCCCCTCTTAATGCGGAAAGGGCTTCTCTGCCGGTAACCTGCTCGCAGTAAGTCATTTTGTCTGTAAAACGAGCCAGGTAACTTTTTAGGGTCGCTCCTGCCTGCTGCCTCATATCCTGTAGCCTTTGTATAGGGGTCTTCCTTTCTTTGCTTGACGGTACTGGTTCAGGAAGGCCTTCTTTAGATTGGCCAACTTTGAATGCTGCTAGTTGGATGACTGTACCAAATTTCAGCAGCTCCGTCAGTGTGAGATGGAAAGCTCGACATTTTAGTGTGGGTGAGGCTCTTCGTAGAGATATTTGAGTCTTGTAGTTATTTAGGTGTTTTGCTGGGTCGCCTCTCCCTTCATACTTGGATATTTTCGGTGTTACATAGTGGCTAGGAACTGGATTTCCTTAGTTCCTGGGAGAATGGCAAACTTTCATCATCATCATCATCATCATCATCATCATCATACAGCTCGAACGATCTGCAAGGGCCATCAGAATCATCCTCCTAGGCCTGATAATGGGGCTGAGATGTCCCCACAAGATTCCTTGAGGCTCGCACTCTTGGCGCTATTCTCGCTCTCCTTGAGTGGGGAGAGGTTTTTGAGGCCTATTTCTAGGCCTCGAGGGTCCAATCCTGTCAAAGATACTGGCAGACCTTTGAGGCTCATGCTTGGGAAGATGTTCTTCCATGGGCGTGTCTTCGCCATGGTGGCTCATGACATAGTTGGTAGACGTGTCAACGCCTACTTTCCTTTCAATTGGGTCATTTGTTGCATACATTTGTGGGTATGCTGCCGTGTCATTTTCTTCGCACTCCTGGGGAAAAGTCCTGTGTTGAGGTGCATGGGATCCAGCTTGTTGCTGCATCTGCATCAGTATCTGTTGCATGGTAGCATTTTGTTGGGCCATATTTCTGTTCGCAGCCATTTCCCCAACTTTTCGTGCCAGGCGCGCAGTTGTTCTTCCTCTTCTATGGCGATGGTTGGGGCGACGTATGTTTACGTTCGTACGTAGGATCTCATCTTCAGAGGCATCCTGGTGAACATCCCCACAGTGGGCTCCTGGGTGATTTGAACTCATTATGCTTCCTGGATCTCTTTCTTAAGATGGTTCTTTGTTCAAGAACCAAAGCCTTTCTTCAAGGCTTTTCACCCACATGTTTTACCACTACGATGTATGTAGTTATGGTATCAAAGATTCCCACAGACAGTGCCAATCTGTTGACCCCAAAAAATGATCCTATGACGTGGCTAACAGAAAATTAGAGAATCACTTCTTCAGAGATCGGATTACTAAATACTGGAACTCAAATATGAACTGTAACTATGAATCATTGTAGTGAATGATCTACTGTGTTTTGTATCGTGATGTTATGACAGTCTTTACAAATAAAAAGGGGTCGGTCATTGCACATGGCAGGGAGAATCCATGTTTTCTATCTTAATCTCTCAATTTCATCCCCATTTTACGTCTGTAGTTAAGGCTTTTTATATCCCCACATGGGTCAATGGGGTCCGTCCGATTGCAAAGGATCCAATGGTCCCTGTTAGAGTCAATCAATCAATTAAGCCATTAATACTTAGGTCCCTTTGTCATTTCCCTGACACATGATCTGACTGGAGAAGGTGTGTAGAGATGGCGCTGGCAGGGTTTTGTCTTGTCAACCATTTCATTTAATTTGCTCAGTTGACTTACCGCCTCATCAGAGGCGAGCTGATGCCTTCGTCGATAGGGCTCGGATGAGGAACATCTGGGTTGAGATTGGCTCGGCATGCGTAGGGTCGCCTGCCCGCTATCCTACCTATGGGCTTGCCAACTTGTCATGTGGAACTTAACTTTACAATTATTTATATACATAACAATTTTCATGATTTATTTCCAAAAAAAAAAAAGAAAATATTGTACCCTTTTTATCTTCTTCACACTATTTAGATTGTGAAAACTTGTTGCATCTACTATTCATTCTTATGTAATTACTCACCAATCCAAAAATTCAATGTTTATTGTATTCAATTTGACAAAACTAAGAAGAAATCAAAATTTTAATTTGTTGTCCACTAACCAAATACAGTAGTAGCTTCGTCCACCTTGCTCCCAAATCATAAATAGGTGAATAATAGGAATTAATTTTCTTCTACAACATGAATTGGAGATTTAAAATCAAATTAGTAGCTTTATAAGCAAGTGTCATGACATAGACAATTGTGACTCTTAGTGTTATTTTTGTTATTAGAGAAAACTGTTAGGCCTCATCTGACGAGACTCCAAGCATCGATCATGTGATAGCCAACTAGCAAGTCTAATCAGGTCCGCACTCCACGTCACTATCCTACCGGCTTAGTTTAGGCCATAAGCTAAGTTAGTTGAAGTTATACATCACCTTGGCCGAGGTGTCATGTAGAGGTCAACTCTATACGGCTTAGGCGAGGTGCTATGACCTACTGTAGAATAAATCTGAGGCGATTGGCCTCTTAATGTGAGAAGGCACCTCTTACTGCACCTATTTCAAGAGATCTTCTATATAAGATTTTTCTATGATTCATTAATGTGACATAACTACAACAGATGCCTTACGGTCAATTTATTAGTCTACTTTGCAGAGGTCTAGGTAACAATATTTCAGACTAAATGCCATTGAACCCAGGACTGATGTAGTGACACCTAGGAGAAGACGCCTTGACAGTCAGGATGATGCTACGTGTCTTTTCATCCGACAATAGCTACTCCATCTCATCTATTGTAAAAGCTCACACTTAATACCATTTGAAGGTAATGTAATTTTACACACTCCATAATAATATTCACTCATTGTTTTCTCATAAACTATTGGTGCTCATACACTGGTGTAACTTACATTTTTCGTCCATCTCATACCCAAATATACATCCACAATTTAACTTACTTGACCGTCAGAGTGCTCGATGATGCCTTTTCAACTTTTGAAAAAGGCTACATACTTCTAACGATTAGTCCAAATGTATAGTAACGATTAGTCCAAATGTATAGAAGTCATACAGTAGATGTGAGTGGAGTCGAAATCTATTGGCTACGTCATTCAAGCAAAAATCAAGGTCAAAAAATTGACACATCTATGGGAAAGCCATGTCATTGATGCCTCTCTGGTTGATTATGTAGCTTAAAAAATTTCGAAGGTGATATCGAAGGTTAAGGGTTTCAACCTCATCCTATAATCTTTAGAATTTGGAAAGTTGCATTTAGGTGTTTGACATGATCTTTAGTGTTGAGGCTTTTGATGAGGATGTCGTTCATGTATAATTCCATGGTTTTGCCAATGAGTTTGGCAAACATTTTGTTCAGTGCTCCCTTCTACAAAAAGTGTTTCATAAAAACAACAAGTATCAACAAGTATGATTCAAAGAACTCAGCGTACCCGACGTAAATGAATCAGAAATTACTTTGAAAGGCTATGAGTACATGTCTAACAAAGTGGAAATTTGTCTCTATGAGCTTGGAGTATTTACGATCCTTGTTTGCAAGCTGGTAGATGATAAATATGATGTCTTACTGCTCCATAGAGATATCACAATGAGGTAGTGAATCTGCAAACAAAGATAAACAGTTAAGTACAAAAAGCAAACACGAGTACAGAAGAGGCAACAACTCTATAAACTAAAGACTCATTCGCAGTAGAATAGGTGGTAGGAACGTTGATAGGTGCCAAGGGGTCTCCTTCTAGGGTGTCCTTACGCACTAGTGCCCAAAACTGAACTCCTTTCATCCTTTGATGGAAATCATTTCTTGCATTTGTTCAAGCTCATTAATACTTAAGACCGAAAGTCTTATGTGAACTAGAACATTACTACATAAGCATGCCCTCGATACTTAGAAATATCAAGTTGCACGTCTTTAGCTCTACACAACAAGTAGTATTAATAAAGAAAATTGATGCTTCAATTTGTCAAGTCACATGCCAACTATTGAGAAAAAGACTAGTTTGAACTTATTACTAACGAGAGAAAAAATGTGACCAACAAAAGAAATGTTAAATACTAAGTTGACAGATTCGAGAATAAGATCATCTTACATAACTTATCAAATAAATGCACAAACACTAGAAATCTATCCCTTTTTTTGTGCTTGACAAAGTTCTTGCTTTATTCTCTGGAGTAGCATGACTCGGATTAGGTCTACTATTACATGGTTAATCTTTCTAGATCATCATATTTTTCAAGTATACCAAAAATCTTATTGTGCCAAATATTCAGCTCATCGCCTCTATAAAAGGTCAACAATTATACATATTTTTATACCATGATCTATTAGAATTTAGAGACACCCATTTATGTACATATACCATTGGCATTATGCAAATTAACGTATAGTTCAATATTAGTCACATAGTCGAAAGTTTACTATGTTCTCAATTATCATCCACAATCCTAATATTTTACTATCATAGATTTAATTTCATAACACAAAATTCTAGAAGTTTTGGGTGAGAATTACTTTAATCCTGGTGTAGAACTTCCCACTCGATTGGTGGATCAAATACTTCTATGTAAGATTTTCTCTAAATCTTCCAACCACAGAACTACCACTCAATCAATGATCAATATGTTTAAGTAAGAATCTCACTCATTCTACTTACCTAAACATTTATAATAATCTATGAATTAATTGATATCAAGTATTTCAATAGGCAATTCATAATATGCAATAACGGCATTAAAAAAATTCATTTATCCAAGTATGACATGTATCATCATATCACAAATTACTTTTTTGAAAATAATTTCAAATATAATCAAAGAATAAAAATTGCATCCATTAAGTTTTATTATATATGTTTTGAACCTCACCATAATCTTTCTTGCAACAAAGTCCTGACAAAATGAGAAGTGAATTGATGAATATTGTGTCATTATTTTCATACTCATAATAAATTGTGGAAGGTCATTGAAATAATTATAGTGATTTATTGGGAAAGTGGAAGTCGTTAATATCATTAAATTTCTTTTAATTTTACGAAATCATTGAGATTTGATAAATGATATAAATATTTTTCAGAAGAGTGAAAAATCAACAAATATTTTGATGGAGTTTGATGAATATATAGTCGAACATTTTAAACTCTATTTTCATATCTATTATTGAAAATGTAGAGGTACTTTACAAACTCATTTTTCACCGAGAATTTGTAAACTTCAACAATTTTGAGAGATTATAATATAAGAATTTATATTAGTGCGATTCTTAAATCACAAATTCATCATACTTCTAGTGGAGAGAAGTAAAACCTATATAATGTTAGAGTTACTTCATGAAAAATGTTGTAAAACAAACAATATACCAGAATAGCTCTAATACCAATTGTTTTGAAACAAACCATCGAATTGAGATGTTGAAGTTATATGGCAAATAATAATGAAGTATATGATCAAGTAAAAGAATAATAAAGACAAGAATATGACAGAAGAATTAAGATATGTTATTGACTTAAGAATAATGGAGAAGAAAGAGAAATTACAATGGATCCTATAATTCTAATAATCTATTTTCTCACCTTATAAAATTGTATAGAAAAGCCTAGTAGTTATAGGGACTAAGTAGGGGATGTCCAAACCCACCTAGTAGAGTTATTGATGAAATATGATACCATAAAATTGAGTCCAAAACAAATTTCAACTCTCAATGGACTTCCAAAATAGAACTTCAACATGACATATGACTCCAATAATATTCTAAATTTGAATTCTTCATTACATGTACTTCAATTAGAATTCTTCAATTACTTCAACAAAGAATTCGGGTCACACCCAAATTCTAACAATCTCCACCTTGACATGAATTCCACCAAGGAATGAATTGACTTCTTCAACAATAAGAAAAAAATTAATTTCTCCAACCAAACACAAAATACTCCACATCTTCCAATGAATCCAAACACTACTTTGTAGAATTACCTCAAATTTCAAAAAATCAAAATGATTTTATAATTTACCAAAATGGGTTGTAACACACCCCCAAAGCATAATTAATACCAAATGTTTTTACAGAAGGCTCCTTGCTAGATTTTACACCTTCCACTCCACTTAAAGCATGCTCAAAAAAATCAGCATCCACCTACCCTTTTTCATTGGGTCCGTCCCTAGCAATTGAATACAATGGCACCGCAGGTGATGGTGGCAAAGCGGCACGATCCATATCTCCTGAACTCCACTGAACTGTATTCTTCAAATCAGACCCTTTATGAGCTCCTAAAGGTAGTGTACCAAACTGAATGTCCACCACGGTCCCGAACTTGTGCTGATTGACTCTTCTAAATTCTGCACGACCTGTAAAATGTATAATCGAGACCTTTTCCGTCCCTCCAATATAACTTGGGCACCCTTAAAAACCTTCAAAACTCCACCTCTACCAAAGAACTCATAACCTTTTGAATTAAGGATAGACAACGAGATGAGATTTTTCTTCAAATCTGGAACATGTCGAACCTGGCCAACTTTTCTAATTGTGTCATCTAAAAGTTTCAATCTGACTGTGTCAATTCCATCAATTCAGGAAGATGCGTTGTTTCCCATAACCACGACACATTTGAAAACAGTTTCATATGTAGCAAACAAGTTCTTATTAGGACTCATATGAAACACACATGCTGAATCAAAAATCCAATCATCTTTCGGTTTAGACTCAATGTCAAAAATAGCTAAGAGTTTCCCATCACTTACAACGTTTTCCACGAGGTCTGCTTCGCCTGAAGTATCTGAATATCAACTTGCAGCCATCATTTCTTTATTCTGAAAATTGTAGCAATCATTCTTTAAGTGCCCCTCCTTCTTACAGTAGTTACAAATTTGATTACTAAACTTAGATTTCGATCTGCCTCTTCCAAAACTACTATAAGCAACCAGGACTTCTCCATCTCTAGCCTCAGAAACCAGATGCTTCATCATCTCTTTTGAATACAAAGTATCATACACTTCCTCTATGGTGAGAGTATCATGACTATACAAAATCATGTTTCTAAATGAAGAAAACAAAGTGGGCAACGAACACAATAGGATCAAGGCCAAATCTTCTTTATCATACTCTACTTTCAAAGTTTCCAAATCAGTGACGATCTCCTTAGATACAGCTAGGTGATCTTCCAAAGATCTTCCTTCTGCCATTCGATGATAATATAAACGCTGCTTGAGGTTCAACTTGCTTGTCAGACTTTTAGTCATGCACAATTGCTCCAACCTCAACCATAAAGCAGCTGCTAAATTCTCTTCAAAACCTCCTGAAGAATAGTATTTGATAGATGAAGATGAATGTAAAAAACTGCCTTCTTATCCTTCCGTAATTTCTCCTCTGAGGTCAAAGTTGCAGGCATCTTGTCAATTCCCATAAACACATCATCCAAATACAATTGTACGAGTACTGAATGTATCTTAACCTGTCTAACGAAAATCTAGTACTCCGATCCAAATGCGAAATGACATTCTTCATGGAAGCCATCACGAATAAAAAATCTCGAACAAATCAAACATTACGCTCTTGCGGAACTGCTGAACCTGACACTCTGATACCAATTGTTGTGAAACAAACCACCAAATTGAGATGTTTAATTTATATGACATATAAGAATGAAGTATATGATCAAGCAAAAGAATGATAAAGACAAGAATATGGTAGAGGAATTAAGAGATTTTATTGACTTATGAATAATGGAGAAGAGAGAGAAATTACAATGGATCCTACAATTCTAGTTATCCATTTTCTCACCTTATAAAATTGTATAGAAGAGCCTAGTATTTATAGGGAATAAGTAGAGGATGTCCAAACCCACCTAGTAGAGTTATTGATGAAGTAGGAGACCATAAAATTGAGTCCAAAACAAATTCAAACTTCCAATGGGCTTCCAAAATAGAACTTCAACATGACATATGACTCCAATAATATTCCAAATTTGAATTCTTCATGACGTGCACTTCAATTAGAATTCTTCAATTAATTCAACAAAGAATTCGGGTCACATTAACAAAAAAAGTGATAAAATAAAGTGAAAATTAGTTGTTATGTTGAAATCACTCAATAAAAGATATGACAAAGTCGAATAAAAATGAGAATTTATTTTGTAACTTGTGTAAAGTCAAGTTAAATCTTGGCTAACTTTCTTACGAAGTAACTTGCAAAATTGAAATCAAGTAGGATGTGGTTGAAACTCCTTAAATCCCACCCAATTGTATAAAAAGCATATTTTGGGTTCAAAATGTAACAAGAAGTCATTTGATAAGTGGACAATTTTCAACATTTTGTTAAAACAAAACCCTATGCTAGAATAAAGTGCGGCTTGTTACAATTTGGAGGGTTAAGTTTGTTAAAATCTTAATGAGGTTCAATACAAGATATAAATATCTCTAAATATAACAAAAATAATGAAAGAATTTCACCTATATGAACTTTGAGGTGAAACCGCCTCAATTGAAAGTTGGGATTTCTCTCTTAAAGGTTTGAAAAAGATAAGCACAAGACTATAAATGCGCTAAGTGGGCTGTATTGAAAAAAAGAGTATAGATATTTATATGTTTAGTATCACCGGTGTTGTCAAAAGGAATAAGTGGTTAATTATTACTCATTTTTTTTCCTGAGTTTGTTGACAAATAGAGGACAAAAGCTACCAAAATTTCCTCGAGACAATTTAACTCTATCAAGCATGTATGAATAGTGAAGAAATATAGGGAACTTTGTTGATTGAATTTTTTTCTCTATCTTATCGAAGATTCTCAAAACTATAGAGATTAGAGAATACAAACAAGAAACTCTCTTTGCTTTCATGTTATATGAGATTTCAAGATCGCTTTGTGAAGGTTACACCAAGGAAAAAGTTCAAATCAAAAGATACCTTCACTTTATGTCCAAGTATTTCTTATTTCTCAGGGTTAATTATTTGATTGGTCATTGAACTTTGTGTAAAGTTTTCAAAGGGTTACTGAACTTCAATTTTTTTTCAATTAATCATTGAACTTTGCAAAATGCAATCTCATTCATCACTAGGGACATCAACGAATGAAATAGAGCAAGCTCGGCCTCGCTATCTGGCAACACTGTCTCCATCCTATCTTCTTCGAGCCAAGCCAACTCTTTTTTTTAAAAAAAATTCGTGACAATCTAAAATTTTTCAAACAATTTAAAATATGTGAAAATTTACATCGTATTTATAGCTAAAAATGTATGTTTCTACAAAATTTGAATTTAAATTTCAAATTTTAACCTCCTATTTTTGTATTAATGTAACTGTCTGTTTTAGAGGTAGCTACGACTGCCTCACTTTTTTTAACAGGCAGTTGTGGTTGCCATTTTTTTTACAAATAACACGGTCTATTTGGGCTCGTGTTTAGGCTGGCTCATCACGGGCTGGCCCATCTGGCTCAACGAGTCACATTCGGTCTTAGGCCGAGCCGTGAGCCGTCCGAATCGACGATTTGAATTGACAACCCTATCCGTCACTCACTTAATAGAAGATTAAAAAATTGATGAATTTGCTGACGTGGGTAACATAATATAGTAAGTGGAAATCTATTTTCGACTTGGTGTCCGAGTTATTAGCCATTTAAAAATTCAGTGATGTATGGGATAACGAATTAGAAAGTTCAGTAATTAACAAGGTAATTTTTAAAAGTTCAATGACCCGATGGAAACTTTACGCAAAGTTGATTGATGATTCAGGTAATTAACCCCCGTTTTTATGATTTACGTAAAATTGTCAAACTTGATGTAAATATTTACGTACGATATTGTTTTGGAAGAAAGTTTCCCTTTGAGCTCATCTGCCACAGATTGATGAACTCTTCGATGTTCATATACTTATCTCGGCCAAGCTATAACATTATAAAATAGCACATAATGATGAGCAAAATGAGATACTTTCTTCCACTTGTTCAGAAACAAACGTAGAACGACTTTAGGACTATAGGCTGAAAAAAAGATGCAATGGTCACTCATTTGGATCCATGGATAATAAGAGCAGCCTTGGTTATCTTTCTAGACTCCACTACACCAATACAAGCTGCTTCTAGTTTCTCAATGAAATTCAAGAGCTTTGCATTATCGTCCAATTTTGATCTAAACATTTTGCTTGCTTGTTAATTATTTTTTTCTTATTCATGGTTGAAGGAAACCATTAATATTTGTAGTGCAAAAGGATATTTTAAAAAACGCATTTCATTATAGTAAATTGTTAGACTCAAAACCAAATCCAGTTACTAGTGTGCAAGCCTCCAAGTCCAAGCAAATATTGAAGCAATACTGTTTGTGTTAGTTTCACTTCCCTTTTGGTGAACTCTGTAGTGGCGTGTTGACAATTTTATGAGTTGCTTTAGCTTCGATCGTCTTTCCATCAGGACACATTTGAATAAAAATTAGAAATTTATAGGATTCTTAATTGAAGATGTGTATCAATTGCAAAGTTAAATACTATTAAGCGATCAATACAGTTTGGAAATGCTAGAGATAATAAAATTATGAGATAGGAGTACAGAAAAAAGAAAGAAAAAGACTAAAAAAATATAAAGATTGATAAAACTAGGGGTTAATTATGTGAATCATCACTGAACTTTGCGTAAAAGTTTTCATCGGGTCACTAAACTTTAAAAAATTATCTCGTTAATTACTGAACTTTGTAATTCGTTACCACATCCATCAATCAGTTTTTAAATTGCTAATGATGTAGATGTCAAGTGAAAAATAGATTGTCACATATAAAATTCTGTCAGCCACATCAGCAAATTCGTCAATTTTTTAACAGTCTGTTGAGTAAGTGATGGATATGAATACATTTACAAAGTTAAGTGACTAACGGGAAAACTTTTAAAATTCAGTATCCCCTAAAAATATTACGCAAAGTTCAGTGACCAATCAAATAATTAACCTTATTTCTCAATCAGAACTTGTTCTTATTTGAACAAGTGGAGGAGTGTTTTTCTATGTTCCAAAAAGAATAAGGATATTATGTATACTTTCTAAAGTGGGAAAGTCATAGTACAATGTACGAAAAAGAAGAGAGTATGCGAGTGGAAAATAAGCAATTTTCCACTTGCTTATTCTCGATATTATGTATACCTTCTAAAGTGGGAAAGTCATAGTAGAATGTACGAAAAAGAAGAGAGTATGCAAGTGGAAAATAAGCAAGAGGAAAATTGCCTTTTGTAGCGCTCCACTTGGGTTACTTAGTATTTGTGGGAGGTTGCTAGTAGATAAGCCGAAAAGGGATTCAACTACGGAGCTTGCCAACTTTTTTGGAGGCCTCCAAACTAGTCGTTAGGCTTATTTGTGGTTCAATTTTTTGATAAAAGAAAAATGGTGTCTTTTCATCCATCTTTATATCCATTTGAGCTTGGGATATTTCGATCTATATATATGGATTTTTTTATAGAAAAAAATAACAAAATAGCACTAATCAATTACCAAATTCCAAATAATCAGAACATTCAGAAATTCTTCCAAGTATTCTTAGTTCTTAGAGGTTCTTGCTTATTGGTTGATGATTAATCTTCAAATTAATCCTCCAAGTTATTTGTCGGTATATCTCGTAAGCAATTTCAAAGATTTTGGAGGGTTATTACAATTTGGAGGGTTGAGTTGATAAAACTCTTAATGAAGTTCAGTACAAGATACAAATATCTCTAAACGTAACAAAAATACTAGAAAAATTTCACCTAAATGAACTTTGAGGTGGTGCCACCTAAATTGAGACTTGCAGTTTCTCTCATGTAAGTTATGAAAATATTAAGACAATAGAAGCACTAAGTGAGTTGTGTTGGAATATTCCATCTCAACAAATTAGTCCAGCATCAGTTCACACGTCCCGCAACAAGTCTTCCTTCCAGATTCTTCTTCAGTTCATGTTCAGCACCTGTTATTACATCACCAGTAGCATGCCTTATTCTAGATCTTCTAGATCCTTCTTTAATTTTTTATGCAGTTAGTTAGTTAGATAGTTTAGTCTATAAATAGATCAATGTACTCAAAGTTTTACTTGAGCTTGATGATTAATAAATTCTCCTTCTATTATCAGTTCCTTCAATGTGATTTTACATGTTGAATCTATCATTTAGCTTCTCTGCATCTATCTTTTAATTTCTGTTGCAGGTTTATGTTTTTGCTCTGTTATTACTGGTTTCAATTTCTTAAACTGGTATCAGAGCCCAGCGTCGAAGGAACGCAGTAGAAAGCGTGGTGGCGATCGGGCTAAAAATCATTCGCATTTGAGGTGCCATGTGTCGAAAGTCTTCCTGACATTAGTGGTCAAGAGGCGGGTCCCGTTTGGTCGAGGGTGATGGTAATAACGGCGGTACAAGATGATTGGCGAATGGATTATCGTTTGAGGGGAGGCCACAATGATGTGGTCCTTCGTTTGAGGGGAGGATTATTGGGAGCAAACAAGAAGTCACACATCGGTTGGGAGAAGAAAAGAAATCCACCATATAACCCAAGTGGGCTACTCCACCCATTGGCAATTGGTTTTAGGTTGGAACCTCACTTGGGCTTGGTGATGTGGGCTTGGGCCTAGTCAATTTGCTCATTATTTTCCCTATAACTGGTATCAGAGCATAAACTTGGTAGTGGGTTACAGAGTTTGCCTCAGGAGAAGATGCCACAATTGGTTCAGATTATAAGGAAGAGGAATGAGCATTTGGGGCAAGATGGTGATGAAATTGAGCTTGACATAGAGGCACTTGATACGAGACTCTCTGGGAATTGGATCGGTTTGTGACCAATTGGAAGAAGATGGTATCAGAGAAATCTATCTGCTGCTGTAGTCTCTGTTCTTCAGCGAAGGATTTGTTCCTGGTTTATTCTTGATGTGTTATTGTTGGTTCTTCACGTTCAGAATGCAGAACTGACCATGGAGTTCTAAAGTTCTTCATTCTCGTCCTACGTGTTTGTTAAAATGCTTGCAGAGGCATGAAGTTGCACTGGTGGTTTTACTTTCAGTTCTTGCTGGAGTTTATTTAGTATTTTCAACTCTTCTTTCACTCATCAATGGTGATGATGTTTTTTTTTTTCTTCAGCAAATTCCCGGTTTCAGAGCCATGGATGCTCTTTCATTCCGGTTGAAGTATATTGCTGTTTTTTTTTTCTCTGGACTGCTTCTCTTTCGACCTCAGGCTTCTCTTGCATCTCTGCTCCTCTTCTACAATTCAAGATGTTCCATCTTCGGGGGGGAATGTTGGAATATTCCATCTCAATAGATCAGTCCAGCAGCAAGTCTTCCTTCCAGATTCTTCTTCAGTTCACGTTCAGCACCTGTTATTCCATCACCAGTAGCATGCCTTATTCTAGATCTTCTAGATCCTTCTTTAATTTGTTATGCAGTTAGTTTGTTAGATAGTTTAGTCTATAAATAGATCAATGTACTCAAAGTTTTACTTGAGCTTGATGATTAATAAATTCTCCTTCTATCATCAGTTCCTTCAATGTGATTTTACATGTTGAATCTATCATTTAGTTTCTCTGCATCTATCTTTTAATTTTTGCTGCTGGTTCATGTTTTTTCTCTGTTATTGCTGGTTTCAATTTCTTAAGAAGTTGTATAGAGTAAAAGGATAGATATGTATGTGTTTAGTGTTATCGATATTGTCAAAAGAAATAAGTGGTTCAAAACTTTCATGTAATTACCTGGGATTTTGAGGACACTTCGTGAAACTTACACTAAGATAAAACTTCAAATTGAAAGATAGCTTCACTTTGCACACAAGTACTGCTTACTTCTGAATTGAAACTTGTTCTTATTTGAACAAATGGAGGATTATTCTTAGTTGTTTCAAATTATAACAACGAGAATAAATATATTTTGGATACTTTCATAGTGGGAAAGTTTTGTTAGAATGAACGAAAAGGAAGAATATTGCCTTTCGCAGTGCTCCACTCGTGGCCGTCAGTAATTCGTGGGATGCTTCAACTTCAGAGCCTCCCAAATTTTTTGGAGGCCTCCAAACTAGCCGTTAGGCTTATTTTTGGTACATTTTTGATAAAAATTGTGTCTTTTCATCAACCTTTGTATCCATAATCCATTCGTGCTTTAATAATATATATGAATTATTTCTTATAGAAAAAATAACAAAACATCACTAATCAATTACCAAATTCTAAATCATCAAAACATTACGAAATTCTTTAAAGTATTTTAGTTCTTAGATGTTCTTGATTATTGCTTGATAATTAACCTTCCAAGGCTTGATTAATCCTCAAAATTATTTGTCTGTGTATTCCGTAAGCAATTTCAAGAACGAGTGGGCGCAAATGTTGCATTAGGACAACGTTTTCTACATGTTTAATTCTCTAATTTCGGGTTTATTTTTTCATTTTTTATGATTTTGTTTGATCTTCATCTTCTACATTTTTTGTGCTTAACTCTTCGTTGCTTCGATGATGTTTTGGAATCCACCTCTCGTGAGTTTTCGAACAATATGATGCAACACGGGGAAAGTGATGATCAGGTTGTTGTAACATAAATATTAAAAAGTCTTAAATTTCAAAAATTAATAAAATTTTTATTTTTATTTTAATTTTCAGGTTTATAAAAATTTAAATCCTTAATTAAATGGCTTAATTTTACGTGAATGTGGGGATTAAAATTTGTCCCTATAAAAGGGATGGTGATTTAATTGCTTGATCTAACATGGAAAACACAATTTGGAAATATATTACATCTACACCTTTATACTATTTTCTTATATTTGATAACTCGATAAAGACTCATTCTTTATTTCCCTATGATCATGCTCATAGAAGGAGAACTAACTATAAAACATATGAGTTTTATCTTGAAGTAGTGTAGTTCCAAAAGAATTTGCACAATGGGGAGGCAACACGACTTGAGGACAATGTACTTGACGTAACTCCCTAGGCTTGCTTTTCTAACTCATCTCTTATATTTTTATGTTATCTAATTGATTATGTTAATTGATAAATATATACATACAAGTAATCCATTTTTGCCAACAATCTAAAGTCGTGTTTGTGATTTGTACGTAGACAAATCTTGTTGCTTATGTTGCCTTTATTAAATAGGTTGTGTTTTTTGCTTTTCTTCCTATTTCTTTATCTTTTCTGAATCAACATTCACTAGGTCCTTTACATAGCAATAACCTTGATGGATGCAGAGATAATATGCTAAATCAAATTAGTGGTCGTCCCGTAAGTCACCACTATCAATGGTTTGAGTTCAGAACAAAATAGGACATTTTGATATGCCACCATTGATCTTATAAATTTAAACAATCATGAAATCCCTGGCCAAAACGAACACTATAGGATTATCTTATTTATAGAAGAAGCTGTTGAAATTTTGTATTGGAAATTGGTTGTGACTAATTGAAATGATTTAAGTGGAAATTCCTTGTTTGGTGAATAAGAAATTAAGCCAAATTTAAACCACTTAATACTTGAAATTATTGGAATTGTGTAGAATATTGTGGAATATTCTAGAGAATGTAGATGAAAAGATGTGTCTTTTCATATGGATCATGGCTCTTGGAGAGCATGACTTTTGGTATGAGTAACTTCCAATAATTATGATTATTCAAGATATGTGTCTCTTGGTATGGATGTTCCAACTACTATATATATGGATTCCCTATGTGTTTGGATAAATTACACAACAAACAATTCATTTGATAGTTTCATATCATTCCATTCCATGATTACTTTATTTTTGCATAAAACACTTTGTAGAAGTGATTTTTTCTTGCATCAAAATCATGGTTATGGTAGAGAGGGAACTCCGTTCGAGTTCGTTGGTCTAAGTCATTTGGAGTGCTCCTATGGCTTGACGTGGTCGTTGTATCTTGGGAGATGATTGCCAAGAAATCGTTAGCACCGATGCGGGGCAAATTCATCTAAAGGACAAAGTGTCAAACACTTGCCTCGACCAATTGCATGACTTACATTTCATCTTTCTCATTTCTGATTTTATTTATGCTTGATTTCATAATATAGTTAATTTATTTATGTGTTTTATTGAAGGGTTTGAATTGAAGAACAACATGCGTTCACTCATATTGGGAAGTGAAGAATTCATATTATTATATTCGAAGTCGGTAAATCGCTATTTTATCTTCTCAAATCAGATTTCGGTAAGTTGAATGATATTTCGATTTCACGCATATTAACGACATACTCTTGATGAATATAATATGCACATTATCGGTGTAATATCTCCTACAGAAGCTGATGAAGATTTAAATTTGTCAAGGTACAAACAGGGGTTGGTAAATAATTGATCATGTTACAAGTTCTCTAATGATATTCTAAAATAAGCTACGGGCATATAGGTGGAAATGGAAACTTATTGAATAAATTACGCTACAACATAATTGCTATCCATTTAAAAATTTATTTTAACTTATTGGTAATAAAAGTTATGAAAATAATATTTCAAAGAGAAATTTTATAATTTAAATAGTATAAAACATTGTAACCAAAATTTAAATATTGTATCATTTGTATGTTGGAGATATTTTTAAATTTCATCTCCATTAATCTTATTATTATACTATTGTTGAAGAACTGATGGAGGTGGGATCTGAGAGGGAAAAAATTATGCTGTCATGATACTCTTTCTTCATGGGGAATTTGTCTTGTGAGCATGTTAATTTAGTTTGTCTGTTCTTAGTTTGCTTAGATGGAAAAATAAAAGATGACAAAAAACAATTTAAACTTATCTAATTGTCAATTGAGTCTTTAAAGTTGGTTCACAAAATTCCCTGAATGGCATGTTTCTTTTCCTTCAAGACATAATGTAAGTGTCTTAAATCTTATAAGGAAGAATGTGAATTTAATTTGTGGGTTTTAATCTTATTATGATTAGACATGCTCCTACTTCCGTAAGTATATTAAATATAATCAATTATTTGTTTATAATTTACTGTTATGAAAATAATATTTTACGAATGTGTTTAATAAGAATTTGCGGATATAATGGTGGATGACAATCATGAAAGTGTGGGGTTGATAAACATGTGCATCAACCATTCTGCATAATATTGGATCCTATCGAAAGACATAAATTGTAAGACCATATATTTACTCTGTACATCTTTGGAATTTAAAAGTATAGATAGATAACACCTTATATTTTATTATTCTTAGTTGTAAAATTGACACTTTGAGTAAAGTGTTCAGATTAAATTTGAAGATTGCAGGTGGGATACAGGGGTTGAATTTGCTCAAACGTGATAATAAAAATAGCTTTGCAAATGTACAGATGTGCAATCGGAGAATAAGAGATTTAAAAATGACAGTACCAAATTGTTGACATACAAAAAATGAAGCTCAATTAAATGGTCGGAACCCAGTTAGTGAGTTCAAGATATAGGCACAAATGAGACCATTGTAGAATATAGTGGAGGCCCATAAACAAAGTACTATCATCGCCCAATCTTACAGGACGTCCAGGATCTGAGCGAATGAGGCACCTTACTGTCGCCCAGAGCGATTATCTCATTCTCGCCCAAGTCTTTGAGTCGCTCAAAATTTGAGCAAATACGGTGTCTTGTGATTATTTAAAATGACGGTTATTAAAACGGTTATTGAACAACCATATCACACCCCACGATCCAAGAATTTCGGTTACAAGCGGTTAAATAACAAGAGTAACAACAATAGTTGCGAATGGCAGTTCCTTGACAAGTTAGTCATCACGAAGAAAGTGGGTAGTTATAGAGCGCCAAGCAGTTTCCGGCAGTTCTACAGAGAAAACCATCAAAGGAGTATAACAAGAAAAAGAAGAGATAGAATGAGGGACCCCGAATCAATCACTCTCAATAGAGAATATGTAATTTCATTTTATTTATTTTCTAAGTGCAAACTTTCAATTTACTTCGTGTGCTTGTGCTCCTTGGAGGAATTTTGTTTCTTCCCAATTGTAATCTTCATAAATAAAGCACCCCTTTTTGGGATTTTATCTCAAGAGGTTTGTTCCTTATACAATCGTCTAAACCTTTCTTTTAATTGTTAGCGATAACCCGTGCGAAACAATTTGGCATGGCCAGTGGGACAATTGATGTTTGAGGATATGAAAAGTGAAGTATTATGCCTCATAAGAATTCTGATAAGAACCAGCAAGCGAAGGAGCAGTCCAGTCTGTGATCGAGGGATATGAAGAGCAGCAAAGCTCTCCACGAACAGAGGGACATAGTCAAAACAGTCAAAGTCGCTACGAGCCAATGACAGAGTTGAGTCTTCGAACTATGCGTGCATTGCTTGGGGAACCCACACAGGATGTCATTGAACAGATAAATCTACGAAATGTTCACAATATGAAAAGATCTACCCAAAATGGGAATGCACATTATGACAATATAGCCAAACAACTAAACACATTAAATGAGATCATGAATAAGTTAGTGGGCCAAATATGTTAACCAGTTTTACCAATAGGGAATCACTTTCAAACCAGGACGATTGTGGGACATAATTCCCCAGGTTTGAACCCAAGTCAAGGAATAGAACCACCTTCTGGACCATCTACTTCAAACCAGGAGGGTAATGGAATGTCAAACTTGAATGGTGGTAATGTGATGTCAAAGTTGGGGGGGTAACCCAAATATAAGAGACAATGTCCAAAATAATGGACAGAACACCCCGCGTGTCAATGATGGCAGAAACATTCAGGCTAACGGTTATAATGGTCTGAACAACGGGATTTTTATCGCCAATCAAAGACCAAATATTAGGCCTCAGGTAACTCAACCAATGAACCAACCTGTAGGAGTTCCATATGATCCCAATGTTATGTTGAGGAATCAAATTATGGAAATAGTGCTGGATCAAATAGCTTTTGGAGTACGTCCTGTTATCAGGCCGACTAATACAAAGCCATGCCCTGATTAGGTAGATCAGGCATATCCGTGGCTTAGAGGGTATAAAGTGCCAGAATTTTCATTATTCACCGATCTAGGAGAAGTGTTTACTTTGAAACATATAGGGCTATTCACACTGCAAAGTGGTGAAGTAACTGACTATCACAAAATGAGACTATTCCTTAGTTCCATAACAGGAGTAGTTTTCTCTTGGTTCATCAATTTGCTAGCAAACTCTGTTCAAACATGGCAACAACTAGAACAATTGTTCCACGCTCAGTTTTATAAGACTGAATCTGAAGTCACTTTGTCTGATTTGGCAAATTTATGTCAAATGCCAAATGAGTGGGCAAAAGGTTTCCTTCAGAGGTTTAAAACAGTCAGGAGCAAATGTTATGTACCTCTGCCTCAGAAAGAGATCGTCAAAATCGTTCAAAGTCAGGACAGGGAATTTCTTGATCTTTTCCAACTTAGCGCGAATGTGATTTGGTATGAACGATTGATAAGAGAAGAAGAACAAATGAAAAACTCTAGTAAAGGAACTTATTATAGAGACCCAAATTTCGACGTTCATACTATTAATGACGAATATTACGATCAAACTGAATTATGTTTGGCCAAATTAATTAATGGAGATGCGTATGCTTGTCCTATAATGGCCAAACCCAGAGTGTCGGGCAAGAATGAGCTTATAAAAGATGAAAACAAAAAATTTAGAACGTTTTCATTTGATGTGACGAAAGCTGACCTTATATTTGACAAACTGTATAAGGATAAGCAAATAAAATTGAGCGATAAGCATAAATTGCCAGACCCTGAGTAAATTAAAGGTAAAAAATATTGTAAATGGCATAATGCATGGTCACATATGACCAATAATTGCTTGGTCTTTTGTCATGTGTTACAGGATGCTATCGAGTCAGGGCGAATCAAATTCGAAGATAAGAAGAAAATGGCAGTGGATGAAAATCCTTTCCTACAGCCACTTGGGCTGAACATGGTGACAACTGGTTTTAAAAAAACAAGTTGCTAAGGTTCAAATTGGTTCTAGATGATGGAAAAGAAGATTCTGGGCCATATCCCATTGTTTTTGAACGTATCAAAAGAAATGAGCCTAGAGAAGACGAATGCGTCCTGTGTGCAAGTTACAAATGAAAAGTGAGTACAAACACAGAGAGATCAGGAATATGGCAACATCACCATCGCCCTGATTTTGTCCCAAATGTCCAACCTGTTGGAGGGCGAGATACATCATTTTATAGAGGACCGCCTTATGAGAGACAGTTCAGGCCAATAAATAATGAGAGGACATTTAGACTGCAACTTCGCCAACCAAATGTATGGCATTCATTCCAGTATAATGGAAGAAGGGTGATACCTTTCAATGAGATGACTAGAACTCAACAAATGCATTTTCAACGGAATTATGGACGAATAATGAGGCAACAACAAAGATTGTCACATCCTAAGGTGTCTAAACTACTCGAAGTGGCTAATCAAAATATTCTCGAGGATAGTAAAGAGACTGGTATAGGTGAATCAACAAAAGAGTTGCCAGAAATTTCTTCTGGGAAATCAAAGTTTGAGTGAGGGAAAAAAGATGAGGAAGATCCAGAGCAACCCCTCACTATTCAGTTCGGTACGTTACCTCCTGTTATGGCTAATAATTATTTATTAACCAATGAATTCAAAAACAAAGAGAATGAAGAGGAAGAAAGTGAGGATAATGAGGAGGAAGCATGTTTACTGGAATGTGAAGAAGGCCAAACATCTCGAGGGATATATGAAGAAGAAGAGGGTGATGGTATGACAAACATCAAAGAAGAAATTGACTTGGAAGCAGAAAGAAGAAAGAGGAGAGTGTTGCGCAACTTTGTTGAAACAGCTACATTGGGAAGGTGTCCGTGAGGTAGATTTTTTGGGAGAACCATCTAGGCATTCCTTTGATTACTATGTGTTGTACAGGACGCCCAAAAGGAAGAGGAGAGTACTAGAAGAAAGTAGAAAGGAAATCCAGGAAGTATGGGTCACCTCCAAGAATATTGCCTCCTTCTACAGGATGGGTAACCGAAGAAAAAGTACTAGAAGAAAGTAGAAAGGAAATCCAGGAAGCAGAAGCTCGGTGCGAAATATTGCATGTTGAGTTATCACAAGGAAATAATTCAACGGAAGACAACGGGGAGTGGAAATAGATGCAGCTGAAAATGTCATCTTCAGGAGACTAACCATGAAATTGACTAAAGATTTGAGGCCATTGTACGTGAAAGCCCTAGTCAATGGTATACCTGTGGCGAAAGTACTCATTGATAATGGAGTAGCCATAAATACTATCCCATCTCGGATGATGAGGAAGTTTGCGAAGATAGAAAGTGATATGATCCCAACAAAAGTTATTATCACAATTTTCAATGGGGAAGCAATTTTGGCTAAATAGGTAATGCCACTAGACATAACCGTGGGGACAACTACTAGGACCACAGTCTTCTTTGTAATAGATGGTCCAACTCGTTACAATGTGCTACTAGGAAGGGACTGGATTCATGGGAGTCATTGCATACCTTCATCGCTCCATCAGTGCCTGGTTTTCTGGAATGACAGGGCGAAGTAGAAGTGGTGCAGGTAGGTCATAGACCCTTTGTCGCAGAAGAAAACTTAGTGAAAAGGTTCATGTACGAAGAAAACTATGGACCTGTCGGGGTAGTTCAAGAGGGAGAAGAGACTCAAATTGTCCCACAAAGTGAAGAACCATTTTCAGTAGATGCACTTACTGAAATATTCAGTTAAATGAGGCCAAACAAAGTGGCCTTGGAAGAGCCAATAATTGGCAAATGGCCGACATTCAGGCCTTCAAAGTCAAGTTAATAGCTTTCAATAAAGAATGTAAAGACAAGATAAAAGAAGAAGCAACGTTAAAAGCATCGGGAGACAAATTGGTCGTGTTTGAGTTGGAGCAGAATATGGGCCAAGAAGTCAATAAGGTGGATTGCTTAGAAGAGGAAGTGCTCACAAGGAACCTAGACGACGAGGTAATGGGGATCACAAAGTCTGGGCATGCGCAACCACAAGATCCCTTAGTTATGGTGAATATTGACGACGAAGGGAAAGATCGCCCAACATTTGTCAGCCAGATGCTTAGTCAAGAGGTTAGCAATAAATTAATCGCTTTATTAAAAGAATATAAAGATTGTTTTGCCTGGGAATATGAACATATGTCTGGTTTAGATAAAAATTTGGTAGAACATAGATTACCAACTAAGCCAGATTTTAAACATCATAAGCAACCTCTTAGACGTTTTGCCCATAATGTACTTCCTGAAATAAAGAAAGAAATTGAGCGATTGTTAAAAGCGGGTTTTATTAGGATGAGCAGATATGTTGAATGGTTGTCTAATATCATATCAGTGTTAAAAAAGAATAGTAAGTTAAGAGTGTACATAGATTTTAGAAATTTAAACTTAGCAACGCCCAAAGATGAATATCCAATGCCTACGGTAGACTCTTTAATAGATTCAACTGTCGGACATGTGATGTATTCTTTTATAGATGTGTATTCATGATACAACCAAATTTATATAGTTGAAAAAGATATACATAAAACTGCATTTAGATGCCCTGAGCTTAGGATGCTTTGAATGGGTAGCTATGCCTTTCGGCCTGAAGAATGTAGGGGCAACTTATCAAATGGCGATAAACTTGATTTTTCACGATATGATAGGCAAGTTTGTTGAAGTATATGTAGATGATATAGTGGTCAAATCTGTTAAGGAGAAAGACCATTTTGAACAACACGTGTGATGTATTCTTTTATGGATGGGTATTCATGATACAGCCAAATTTACATAGTTGAAGAAGTTATACATAAAACTGCATTTAGATGCCCTGGGGCTTTACGATGCTTTGAATGGGTAGTTATGCATTTCGGCTTGAAGAATACAGGGGCAACTTATCAAAGGGCGATGAAGTTGATTTTTCACGATATGATAGATAAGTTTGTTGAAATATATGTAGATGATATAGTGGTCAAATCTATTAAGGAGAAAGACCATTTTAAACAGCTAAAATGCTCATTTGAACAAATGAGACAATACAAACTAAAATTGAATCCATTGAAATGTGCATTTGGTGTTAATGTAGTGAATTTCCTTGGTTTTCTAGTGCATGAAAGAGGAATTGAACTCGATAAAAATAAAGCGAAAACCATTTTTGAGGCCAAACCACCTAGCAAGAAAAAAGAATTGTAAAGGTTTCTAAGCCAAGTAAACTTTTTAAGTCGCTTTATCTCTAATTGTGCAGGGCGAACGAAAACTTTTTTGCCTCTTTTAAAGGTGAAAAATCGGGAGGAATTTGTTTGAAAAAAAGAGCATCAAAAGGCTTTTGAAAGCCTGAAGACATATTTATCAAGTCAACCAATATTAGTGTCACCAATCGAAGGACGACCAATGAAAGTGTACGCATCAGTTGAACAAGGATCGATAGCTAGAATGGTCGCGTAAGAAGACCAATTTGGTGAAGAAATAGCGATTTACTATTTGAGTAGACGGTTAACAAAATGTGAATATAATTACTCTTCCATTGAAAAATTATGTCTTGCTTTATATTTCACATGTACAAAACTAAGAGCTTATTTACGGCATGTAATAGTCTATTTAGTTTCTAAAGTAAATCTAGTTAAGTATATGTTTTCTCGCATCAAAGGATAGGCCTTTGGGCTTTAGCACTTTCGAAATTCGAAATACAATACATACCCCAAAAGATAGTCAAAAATCAAGCATTGGCTAAATTTTTGGCTGATCATCCATGCCTTGACATGCCTAAAGAAATTGAATTGGAGGTTGATTCGTTTGAAATAAAACCTTAGGTTTTATACTTTAACGGATCAAAAACTTCTAGAGGTGTGGGGGTAGGAATAGCGTTGATAAATTCTTTAGGGATTTGTTACAAATTTGCTTTCACTTTGGATAGAATGTGTACCAATAACCAAGCTGAATACGAAGCATTGATCGTGGGTTTAGATATGTTAGTAGATATGAGAATAAAGAATGTGATTGTTAGGGGTAATTCTCAATTGGTAATTCACCAATTAATTGGTAATTTTAAATGCTAAAGTGATTCTATCATAGGTTAATATGAAATCGCCCAAGAGTTGTTGAAAGAATTTAACCAAGTAGAGTTCCAGTATGTTAATAGGATATATAATGATATAGCAAACGAATTAGCCCAAACGGCTTCAGGTTATTTAAAATCTTTAAATTGGGAACCTACTTGTGAGTATGGAGTAATATTGCCCGTAGTACAAAGAAGGGCGAGAAGGATTGGAGTTCATTGCATAAAAGATGGAGATGCAGTAGATTTGAGGACAGAAATTAAAAGGTTTTTGAAAGAACCTAACAAGGAAAGTAGTAGAAAAACAAAGTTGCGTTCGTTAAATTATGTATTGATAAATGATGAGTTATTCAAGAAACGCTCAAATGGTATACTACTAAAATATGCAAGTTTGCAGAGGCCAAAACGATCATGGCTGAAGTGCATGAAGGGATATGTGGAGCTCATCAAGCTGGCCAAAGGATGAAATTGTTGATCATTAGGATTGGATACTTTTGGCCCAAAATGAGAGAGTCATACGTTCAGTATGCAGAGAGTTGTTTAGCATGCCAAAAGCATGGTCCAATACAAAGTGCACCAGCAAGAGAAATGACACAAAGTATTAAACACTGGCCGTTCAAAGGTTGGGCATAGACTTGATAGGGAAGATTTATCCTCTATCGTCCAAGCAACATACATTTATAATAGTTGCAACAGATTTCTTCACTAAATGGGTAGAAGCGATACCTTTAAAAGAGATATCTCAAAAAAGTGTCATGGATTTTATTCGTAACCACATTATTTATAGATTTGAGATTCCACAAACTTTGATGGTGGATCACGGAATTTCCCTGAATGGAGATCAAGTGAAGGAATTTTTGAGCGAGTTTGGAACTTAAGTTAGTAAGCTTCACACCTTATTACGCTCAATCTAATGGACAAGTAGAATCTTCTAATAAGATTTTAAAAAATATCATAAGGAAAATGATAAATGAAAATGTCAGAAATTGGCACAAATGCTTAAATAAAGCTTTATAGGCTTATAGACGTCGCCTCATTCAAGCACCAAAGTTACTCCTTTTCAACTTACTTATGGACAGGAAGTTGTTTTGCCTATGGAAATTAATGTGCAATCGATCAGAGTGTGTTTGCAACACAAGTTAGTGATGGCGAGTATGCCAAATCATTAGCCCAAAACATATTGGAGTTTGACGAATTAAAGTTGGATGTCCTAGATAGATTGTAAGTTCAAAAACAAAGAATGGCTAAATTTTATAATAAAAAAGTTATAGCCAATTCTTTTAGTCTGGGCGAATTGGTTTGGAAAAGAATACTCCCTTTGGATAGCAAAGATTCAAAGTATGGCAAGTGGTCACCCAATTGGGAAGGGCCATATAAAGTGAAAAACGTATTGCCTAATGGAGCCTATCATTTGGAAGATTTAGATGGCACTAAACACGTGAGATTCATTAACGGTAAATACTTAAAAAAGTATGTTCCTTTCTTATGGGAAAGTGAACAAATAACTGTATAAATAAATAGCATTACTGAGCGATCATGACTAAATAAAACAAGAACGAAGTATGTTCAAATAAACTCTTTTATTATCAAATATTTGTTACAAATCATGAGATACAAAATACAAGATGCTCTATAAGCTGCAATTAGGAGCAGGTTGTCATCATTCTTCTATCAATCACAAAGAAAAGGGCGAACTGGCCTTAACCGCCTTCCTAATTACATTGCTGCAATGACAGGCAAGAAGACTAAGAAGCACTCTCAAACTGCCTTCCTAATTACATTGTTGGAATGGCATACAAGAAGGCCGAGAAGCACTCTCAAATCGCCTTCCTAATTGCATTGCTGTAATGGCAAACAAGAAGGCTGAGAAACATTCTTAGTAGAAAAGTGGCCTCAGAAGCACTCGCAAATCTCCTTCCATCAAAAACTCCCTCTGGAGAACATAAATGGAGGCACTGAGAATACATTCATTCGCCAAAGAACATTTCATATATCTCCCATACCAAAGGTAATATCAAGACAGACAGCGAAATGGATAACATATCAAATTATCCATTCCTGTTGCAGGAGGAAATAGTTGGTTAATTATCTGAAATGCCAAACGATGGCAAGTAAACTGATTTTGAGATGGATGAGGATGAAGATAACAAATACGTAACATATACGCATTTATAGAGGTGTGAAGGTGAAAAGACGAAATATGAATGGCCACTTACATGCATAGTAACCGAAATTAAATGGCCCAAAATTTTGGAAAAGAAGATTGGAATACCAAAAGTTTTACTCCGTGTAAAAATTCCATAAGGAAAAATGTACACAAGTTTAGCACGAGGTAATTAAATGCTTGGGGGGTTGACGATTGAAGAAGACATTAGTTATTACGCAAATAAATAAATTAGTCATTCCATTAATGATATTAGCTACCGTTACATTCGAATTAGCAGTAGTTGTCATCATAAAATTACAAGGAAACTAAAAGCATCAATGTCTTAATTACAGTTTACTCCAAGATGAACGCATTTGTTCCCTAAGTTTCTCTCATTCCTCGCTTTGCTTAGAGGAAATAGCAGACAACTCAGTTGCAACATCCTCGTCAACCTCCAGTTTCGTATATTGCTCAACCAAAGACTTGGTTCGCTCAATTCCTTGGAAAGCATTATGCTTCTTGGCAGCTAATCTAGCCCATTCTTGCCCAAGCCTTTGAGTGGCTCAACCAAAGAGCAATGATCCCATTCTCGCCCAAGCCTTTGAGTCGCTCAAGATTTGAGCGAACACGATGTCTTGTGATTATTTAAAACGACGGTTATTAAAGAGATTATTGAGCGACCTTATCACACCCCACGATCCAAGAATCTCGATTACAAGCATTTAAACAACAAGAGTAACAACAACAGTTGCGAATGGTAGTTCCTTGACAAGTCAGCCATCACGAAGAAAGTGGGTAGTTATAGATCGCCAAGCAGTTTCCAAGCAGTTCTATAGAGAAAACCATCAAATGAGTATAAAAAGGAAAAGAAGACATAGAATGAGGGACCCCGAATCAACCACTCTCAACAGAGAATATGTAATTTCTTCATTTATTTTCGAAGTGCAAACTTTCAATTTACTTCATGTACTTGTGCCCCTTGGAGGCTTTTTGTTTCTTCCCAATTGTAATCTTCATAAATAAAGCACCCATTTTTGGAACTTTGTCTCAAGAGGTTTGTTTCTTATACAATCGTCTGAACCTTTCTTTTAATTGTTAGCAATAACCCGCGCGAAACACAAATTATACGTCCAAGAGGGACATGAAAAAGTTGTAGTCCGTAAGGGACATCTATAAATCATCGAGTGGGATGGTTTAAGCTCATAAGAGAGTCACCTCCGGGAGTAAAACAACCATTGTGATTGAAGATCCCATGAAGAAGATTCAATGTGGTAGAAACAATATGTATTATGTGACTTGTAATGACACTATATTATTTGTGCTCATCCATACGTTGATAGTGCTAATAATAATGTGATGTTATGAAGGTTTTAACCCTGAATGAGTGCCGATGCGAGAATTCTCGCGAAGTGCGGGCCACACGCACCATTGGAGGACTCAGCTATGTAAGAGTTGTCATAAGGCTCTGATTATGGGATTGAGCTATTTCTTGTAGACTCTTACTAGAATCATGATTAGAGGGCATGACCATTAAGAGCGCTACTTGCAATGAATTAAGTCTAAATTAATACTCTGTGTGGAGCAATTAAAGTTCGGCCAAAAGGACCTAATTCAAGGCTTAGTCTATCATGGTTTCCTTAAATGAAAATTGTTATAACTAAGTGAAATTCAAATCCAAAAGGCATCTACTTAAATTGCACAATATTGTTGCCACTATATATTTATCAATTTTGAAAGTTAAAAATTTGTGGAGGAGTGTTATAACATAAATATTTTAAAAAGTTTTAAATTTCAAAAATTAATACATTTTTAATTTTCGGTTTTTGTTTTGATTTTCAGGTTTAATACAAATTTAAAACCTTAATTAAATGGCTTAATTTTACATGAATGTGGAAGTTAAAATTGGTCCCTATAAAAGGGATGGTGATTTCAATGTTTGATATAACATGGAAAACACAACTTGAAAATATATTACATATGCATTTTATACTTTTTTTTTTTTTGACAACTCGATAAAGATTCGTTCTTTATCTCCATGTGGTCATACCCATAGAAAGAGAACTGACTGTGAACCATATAGTTTTTATATTGGAGTATTGCAGTTTCGAAAGAATCCGCATGAAAAGTAGGCAGTACAACTTTAGGACAACGTCCTTGACGTGACTTTCTAAAACTTGCTTTTCTAATTCTTCTCTTCTTATATTTTTATGTTATCTAATTGATTATGTTAATTGATAAATATCTACACACAAATCATCCAATTTTTTCCAACACACACTTGGCTAGGTAATCCTCTCTTATAAGAGTAGTAATCGTGTACACCATCTAGTATTAGGTAAGTATACTTGAGCGGTTTGAGTACTAAACATTTTATAGGTCTCTTATACGTACAGAAATCCATACACGACACATTTAAATGTAATCATATAGAAACGTGTGTAGATTGTTATCGTGAAAAATTATGTGGCATGCACATGGCGGAAGGGGCCACGTGTTGGATGACTCGACTTCCATAAATCGTATTAATGATATCGGGTCAATCGAACCAAGTGATCTCGTCTTGGTCTTGGACTCGGACCATTAACCCCACGACTCATACATCCCTCTATATATATCCAAGCTCATTCAAACTTAAGGTAAGCTTTTACTCCCTCTAGCCAAATCCCCCTTCCTATTTTTCTCTTGCACTCCGTATATTTTGTTACTGTTGGAATGCGGAAGCGAAATTATCCAGAAATTAAAAAAATTCCTTAATTCAATAAACAAATTTGTTTAGATGTTCACGTGTATGTTATAACAAGAATTAGGAATTCAAATTTTTACCTAAATTCGATGATCAATTCTAAAATTGGATCTGAATCACGAACTTTTAGCTTTTTGGATCACAAGCTTTCAGTCTTTTAATTACAAGACTTTGATACTTCAAACCTCCAAGTCTTCTATGGTATCCTCCAAAGTCAAGACTACCCTTCTGGGTGGGCACCTTCTTTTAATTAAATCAAGAGTGTGTTTGGTGCGTATTAAAATGAGAGAATGCATTTTTTTGAAATGATGTGATAGGGAATATGTGCTTAAAAAAATGAAAAGTTATTGATATGATAAAAAAATATTATTTTATTGAAGAATGTTTGGTTGAAAATGAGTAGAAGAATGAGAATGAAAAAAATATTGTGTGTCAAACAGGAGCCAAGAAACTAATTTTTGGATTGGACAATAAGAAAATATTATTTTTCTCACTCTCTAAATTTGAACACTGTGGAATTATATATTATGATTTTTATAGGATTTTTATGTCTATCTAATCTCTATTTATAAAGATAAAAGATGTTCCAATCAATGTAGAATAATAATTCAAATATCAAATAGGAGTCTTAATTAAAATTTAAGTATGAGTTTTAATTAAACTCCAAATTCAATTAGTTTACATTTAATTACATGTGTGTTAAGTCCAAAACTATTATAATTACCGTAATTAAGTTCAATTACTTTATAGAGCTACCACAAGGACCTAATCAAACATATATTTTTCAAACTCCAATAATTAGAACATATCTAGTCGACGCTAGACCACCCCCATCTAATTATTAGTTTTTTATTTTTCCACTAATTGTAAAAGACTGAAATTTCAGAATATATTAGATCAAAAATCTGTAATACTTTTCTCTGAGCTGCCTTATATGTATTTCTTCTCCTTATGGGATTCGGTAATTAGGTACGAGCATAAAAGATTATTTTGCCCCTCTAATTATTCTCATTAACTTAAGTACAATTTTCTTCAATGGTCATGTGAACGAATCAGAGATGTCGAAATTTAGCAGTCTCTAAATACTGATCTCAGATTTTAACAGTTTAACAGAAAATACTTAAATAGTCACTTTACTCATTTTTAGGGCGACGGTTCCCAACACAAATTCATGTTCTCTACTTCGTTTATTTTTAGGTTCCTAACTCATCAAGATATTTGATCAATCAAATTGATCTCACCCATGGAAGAATCAAAGAATCATTAAAATCACGAAAAGATATACATATCCCTGTCAAGGGATTTAGATGAAATACATAGCGGTCAAATGAAATTTAATTTTTCGCACGATCATGCTATAGAATTAAACTTGACATGTGGTCCGTTCAATACACTTCAAGTGTACTAGTGTCACCTTTAACTATTTCTGTGATAAGAACAAATCACAAACTCGAATAGTGAATCGGACAAACTACAACCTTCCAGTACAAGGTGTCAACCCTTATACATAGATAGTGAACAAATTATTTATGATCAAAATATAAGTTGCGTCACACAGTACTTCTCAACGCCCCAACTTATATTATCATAAGTCATCATATGCACTTTAATTCTTATGCTCAATAATTAAATAAATACAATAAATGAAATAAAAACAATTTTATTTAATATAAAAATATTATTATTCTTACATCAACAAAACTATACTATATGGGCACACAACCCAACAGTTACGACAACTGAGTTACTCGTCGGAGTGCAAATGGTGGCCAGACTTTTTTCTTGGTCGGTGATTTTTGCATCCTAGCAACCTGTTTAATGTACAAGCAAAACTTAGGTGACAGTCGAAGTTTTGTTCTAGGTGAACGTGGATGCACTCAAAGTTTTGTTAGCTACATGATCGACGGATTATGAGATCAACATAGACCAACTTAAAGAAGCAAGAGAATACTCAAATTGGAATTTGGTACTGTGCCATCGCATATTTCATACCTTCAGCTTGATGGATTGATTGGATTCTTCTTGTTTCTTTCCTCTTTTCAGATTAGATTTCGAGTTGAGGATTTGAGGTTAAAACCTAGAGCTGAAAATTACGAAGAAACATTTCCCTGTTTGGTGGGAATTAAACTTATATTTTTAGTTGATTTTGATAGAAATTGATAAAATGTGTGGTTAAAAAATTATGGAATTTATAAAATATGTGACTGAAACGAATTTTTGACTTTGACTTAAATTAAAATTTAGACTTTAATCGGCGTGGGCCTAAATTAGAAGTATAAACATTTCTAAAGTTTAGATACCTTTTTGAAATCTATGGTTGTCCGAACCAATCAAATTGCTTTAAAAAAAATATAAAAATACATAAAAAATGAAAATCTTAACAGCACATTGCCCACAAAAAAAAGCTTGGATAAGAAAAGTAAAATTATTTTTTATAAAAGAAGAAAAAACGATCAAACATCTCTATTCTTTTCATTTCTACAGCTCTATTATATGCAACTAATAACTCGATAGCAAATAATAGAGAATTTCTTGCCAAGATGGACTTAAATACAAATTCGTGTCGCCAATCTTAATAATTACTATAGGATGTATTTTAATAGATGAATAAAAGTAGATTGCAAAATGATACTCCATCAGTCCATAAAGATAGGCATGCTCTCTTTTTCCTCCTATCCCAAATTATATGTCACTTTTCTTATTAAGAGTATATTTATTTTTTAATTTTCTAAAATGTTCCTATTTAATGTGTCTTTTTATTAACAAATATGAACTATTCATATTTAAATTACTATTTAATATAGGGATATGTTGAAGAAATATAAGAAAAAAATATGTTTTCGATTATATTAATTGCTTTTTCTTAATATGTATAAAAATGAAAACAAATATATCTTTGTTGGAAAACATTTTTTTTACTAGACTTGCATTTTATTTTAACTGTAAATAACCTAAAACGCATTTAGCCCTTGTTTGACAACCATATTTTTCAAAAATAGAGTTTTGAATAGTAATTTTTAGGAAAATATGATAAAAATTAGAAAAAAAAATATTGAGTTTACGTGCACAATATTTTATTGTGTGAATGTGCAGTTGAAAATAAGTGTGTAAAAAAAAGTTTGAAAATTATGATTGTCAAATAAGGACTTAATGACTAGTAACGAGTGGTGAATGTTGTGTTTATTAATTTGTCATGTGAGCCTACATATATAATTAATTGTGTATAAAATTATATCTTAAAATTGAGCCTAATTAAAGTGATCTAATAAATAATTAAATTGTTGGGCTTATGACATCTAAATAAAATGTGAGTCAGATTATTTGTGTAGAGACGGGATCCATTAGGATTATATTTTACGATGAGTCAAATACATATAGAAACTATAAATAGTGCTATGGTCTCCATTCATATTTAACTTCTCATTCTTTGTGTCATCACATCGACACAATAATTAATAGAGAAAGTATATTGAAGAAGAAGATCAAGAAACCTACAATCAAGAATCCAGATTACAATCAAGAAAAGATTATGGAGCAAGAAGAAAAAAAATCAAGATCAAGAACTCAAGAACCAAAAGAGCCAACAATCAAGATTCAAGATTCGGAATCAAAATCCGGTATTAAAGAATAATTCCAAAATAATTAAGGTATGTTCCGCATTATTAATTTTCTTGATGATTTAACATAGAGAATTTTGGAAATTAAGCAATTACGTTTTCTAGTTTTATTAAGATTTTATCTTGGAGGAAGAATATGTATATATTTCTTCTGTTGCAATTGACAATGATCAGGACCAGAGACAAATTCTTCATTTAGATCTTGTTCAAGAAACAATTTCTTATCAAAACAATATTACAAAATCTCATATACACAATCAATAGATTGTTCCAGAAAATCAAACTCCACAACTTCAAGAACAAATGTCATTAATGAAATGCACAATAAAAATGAGAGACAATTGTGGATGACTTTATAGTCTTTCTCCAAGAAAATAAGGATGTCTGGATTGATGGACGAAGATTTGATCAATCAACTTTTATTAAGCCATGCAAATGAATAATTTTCAAGAGTGGATTGATGACATGCATAAAGAGATAAAGTTCATAAGTAACAATGACATTTGAGAACTTAACCCATTGCCTGAAGATGCGAAACCCATTGGTTGTAACTGAATATTTAAAATTAAGAGGAATTCAAAGGGTGATATGGAGAGATATGAGACTCATCTTGTTACAAATGACTTCACTCAAAAGGAAGGCATTGACATTAAAGAGGCTTTTTTCTCCAGTTTATTTGAAATACTCTTTTAGGACTATTATGACATTTTGTGACACATTTTGATCTTAAGTTACATCAGATAGTTTACAAATTAAGCCCTGTTTGAGTCACATTAAAAATTTTCATTCTCATTCTTCTACTCACTTTCAACCAAACATTCTTTAATAAAATAATACTTTACATCGCATCAATAACTTTTCCTTCTTTTTCAACCACACATTTTCTATCAATCTACTATACCAAAATACATTCTTCCAAAATAATGTGACTCAAACACACCCTAAAGAAATTCATCTATGGTCTTAAGCTGGTTTCCGATAATGGTATCATAAATTTATTCAAATAATTATCTCATTTGATTTTGAGAAAAATTCAGTTGATGGTTGTGTGTATCACAAGTTCAGTGGAAGTAAGCATATTTTTTGTCTATAATGGTATAAGTTTATTGCATGAGACCAATAGATTTCTATCATGGAATTTTGAAATGAAAAAATCTTGGTGACCTTTTTTTTGTACTAAGGATATTGATATACAGGGATTGTTCTTGGGTGTATTTTTGGGATACATGTATGTAAATCAGGTGATGCCCCTACTGCTAAGAGAGACAAGTTTAGTATCAACTAATGCCCCAAGGAAAAACTTAAATAATGGAAAATGCACAAAATTCTCTGTGCTTTAGCAGTTGGAAATTTAATGTAAATTTAGGTTTGCACACATCCAGATATAGTATTCATTGTTGGAATGTTGGTAGATATTTAAGTAACTCTGTGATGGAAATTTGAAAAATAGCTATTAGGTTATTCAGTATCTATAGAGAATTAAAAATTACATTATCACATTTAAGAAAATCAGACAAATTGGAGATCATTGGATATTTTGATTTTGATCATGGAATATGATTGCAAAATATTGTCACTAGGCTACTTATTTTGGATGAGTTTGAAAGACCACTTTAGTTATTCTGTGATAATAATAGTCTTATATTCCAACATGAGCCTGATGATGTCAAAGTTTATAGACATTAAATTTCTAGTTGCCAAAGAAAGAATTTAGAGCGGTTTTGTTTCTATAAAGTATATTAGGACAAACTCCATAATCATGGATCCATTTACTAAAAATCTTTCATGAGAATAATACTCATATGTGTTTTGTCTTTTGATGACACATCAATTTAGTGGGAGTTTGTATTCGAATGTTATCTGTTTTAGACATATATTTTTATTCATGGATATTCAATTTATTTCAAAAATAAAATATTCAATTCAGTTCCACTCTAATTAAAGTTTATGGTTAATCTCATTAAAGAATAAGATACGACCAGTTGGAAATAGGCATGTTTGGTTGTGATATTTGTAACGAATACCGCTTTGATCCTATATTGATATAATCAATGGACGAGATTGTTCGGAGATACTTTTGGTTATGATAACAAAAAATTTGAAGTCATAAGGTTATAACATTTATAAGGTAACATATGTGGCTCAAGTGGGAGATTGTTAGATTTATTAATTTGTCATGTGGGCCTACATATTTAATTAATTGTGTATAAAACTATCTTAAAGTTGAGCTCAATTAAAGTGATATAATAAATATTTAAATTGTTGATTTTATGACATCTAAATAAAGTGTGGGCCGGATTATGTGTAGAGATCATATTCATTATGATTGTATTTAACGATGTGCCAAATGCATATGAAGATTATCAATAGGGTTATTGTCCACAATTCATACGTAACTTCTCATTTTTTGTGTCATCCCATCAACACAAGAATTAATAGAAAAAGCATATTGAAAATGAAGATCAAGAAACCCACAAACAAGAATCAAGAAAAAGATTATGGAGCAAGAAAAAAAAAACAATAAGATCAAGAACTTAAGAACCAAAAGAGCCAACAATCAAGATTCAAGATCCGGAATCAAAATCCGGTATTAAAGAATCATTTCCAAAGAATTAAGTTATGTTCCGCATTATTAATTTTTTTTTTTTTTTTGTATGATTTGACATGAATGATCTTGATAATTAAGAAATTATGTTTTCTAGTTTTATAAAGTTTAAATTCTTATAAAATTTCAACAACGAATTCCACGAAATTCAATTATGCGGATGATGCTTAGGAAGAAAGAATTTGAGAAGGAAATGTCAAGACAAGAAGATTCCATTGCGTCAATTATGCAAAGGAAGTGGTCTAAAATCCAAACTATTTAGTCAGTTAGTTTACTCCACAAAAAACATAATTACACGCAAATACAAGATATATATATATATATATATATATATATATATATATATATATATATATATATATATATATATATTTATTTATTTATTTATTTAATTTTTTTTTTTTTTTTTTTTTTGAAAAAAGAATTAAATTTCTGCTCTGAGGCTTAGTGCCTGCCACAAAGTTACATGTCATTTTCTTAGCTCATAATGTGTAAACATTTTAACAGTGGACTCCCACCTAATAATGAGTTTCATCCCACTTCCTCCTATGTTTGGTTTTTGCTCTTTGCTCATTTAGAATCTCATTTTCTAAGAAAATTATTTTTTTTCAAATCATTTTCAACTGTACATTTTCTCAACAATTATTTTAACCAAACACTCTAAAAAAATTAATTTTTATAAAATCTATTTTCAAAAAATCTATATCAAACATGGATGTATAGATCATTATTGCACGGCATAATGGGAGACATCGTAAAGATTTATACCGTGACATCTATTTTCGACGGAAAGAAAAAGATACGTAGTAAAATTTAATCATAGAATACTATTCTAATCAAAATTCATACATTTCGCTTACACTATGATGGTGTGAGAGTAGCTAATTTGTACTTCACCCGTCCCATAAATATAGGCTCTCTCTCTTTTTTTTTTTTTAAAGAAAACAACACAAATTCTTCTTATATTTTTTTCTAACTAGTCACAGCTTAACGTGCGTTGCACATTATTTTGAAATGCTTTATAAATGCTGTAAAATTATATTTGAAAATCAACGAATATAAAAAATAGTTAAAAAAAATTTTCATGTGAAATGAACTTTTTATACAGTTCAATTACTTATTTACGTGTATAATAATAATAATAATAATAATAATAATAATAATAATAATAATAATAATAATAATAATAATAATAATAATAATAATAATTAACATTAATTTTTATATATCCTACTATAATTCAATCAATTAATTCTTCAAGTTCATGCACGTACACTTTATATATTTTATGGGTTATTCAATTACTCTAGAAATACTACAATTCAATTATTTTAGGAGTAAATAAATTATTCAAATTCATGAACATGTATTTATTTTCATGATTATTCATTTTATCATAAATTATTCTAGAGTATATAAATTATTAAATATCATATAATTTGGGAATTATTCAATTATTATAGGAGTAAATAAATTATTCAAATTCATGCACACTTATTTAATTTCAATATTATTCATTTAATTTATGATATAACGCAATTTGTTTAAATGTATATAAATTATTCTTTTTCTATATTCATTGATTCAAATTAGTTAAATTTCATGTTGGTTCATGTACACCCCCTTGGTTTAAATGTATATAAATTATTATTTTTCTATATCTATTAATTAAAATTAATTAAATTTCATGTTGGTTCACTTACACCTCATTTGTTTAAATATATATACATTATTCTTTTTCTATATTCATTGATTCAAATTAATTAAATTTCATGTTCATGAATCAATTTGATTGTTCTCGTACAATTCAATTATTTATTTACGTGCTTGTTTAATAATTAATATTCAATTAAATATATATTGAAAAACGAAGAGTATGGTACTAATGAAATAATTAAATTGTAGTAAGACTAAAATCGTCCAAAAAATGATTCTCACTTCATGTGATATTTAATATATTATAGATACACATCTATATTAAATAATGGTTTAAATATGAATAGTTCATATTTGTTGATGATAATCACATTAAATGAGAACATATTAGAAAATTAAAAAATAAACTACACCATCGATAAATAAAGTGTCCTATAATTTGGTATAGACAAAAAAAAAAAAAAAGGAATAGTAGTCCTTGTTTGAGCCTTATTATTTGGTAAAAATAGATTTTGGAATAGTGATTTTTTGAAAAATGTGTAGTTGAAAAGTTGAAAAAAAAATTAAATTTATGTGTAAAATTATTTTATTAAGAGAATATAAGGTTTAAAATAAGTTTGCAGAAAAATATATTATTGGAAAATAAGTTTAAATCTATTTTATGGAACCGTGGGAACAAATACGGGAAAAAAAATCATAAATAAGGTGTAAACTTTACACAAATTCAAAAATCAGGTTTATAGTTTGAAAATTCAAAAATCAAGTTTTTTTAATTTTTTATTTATGAAATAATTAATTATTAAATATTTAATTCTAATATAATATAATTAACCCATCCCACATGCACCACCCATACCGCTTTGGGGACTATTCCGACGATCATTCCGACCACCACTCTTCTCCGACAACCGTTCAGGCGACTGCTCCGATTCCGGCAATTATTCCAGCGACTATTCCGGTGACCATTCTGGTCACAGATTTACAATTTACGGTCACAATTCAAAAATTTTATAGGTCACAATTAATTCGTTGGTCACATATTTCAAAATTAGTTGGTCACATATCAAAATTTATAGGTCACACAGTCACAGATTTCCAAATTAATTGGTCACGAATTTTTTTACGGTCACAGATTATATAATTTTTAGGTCACAGATAAAAAAATGGTTGGTCACGGATTATATTTTTAGTCACATATTATAGAATTTTAATGTCACAGATTATATGTTTAGTCATAGAAAACCAAAATCACCAGATTATTTACCTGCACCACTGTCGACTGCCACCATCATTGTCAACCCACCACACACCACATCAAGTAAATACCACCACCACCGCACCCACGGCACGCACCATCTCACGGCATCGATTTGAAAAAAGTTCCCAAACTCCTAGATCCAATCTAGGAACAACAACCTCCACCACCAACCACTCACATATTAACTATTTAATGGTTCACCACCACCTCACCGTTGCCGCCACCACCATTAACAACTGTAAAACACCTCACCGTCGCCGCCACATCCACCTGCAACCGCAGCGTCGCTGTCAAGAGTCTAATTTTTGTGCAATTTACTTTGATTTGTGATCCCAATATTCTATGGGCTTTTTCTGTATTTCTGATTTGAGTTTTGCAATGAATGGTTAATGTGGTGAGCAATATGATCTCTGGGCGTAATGCATTTGCCTAGATTTACTGTGATTTGGTAGTGGCCGCATGGAAATACTAATTTTGTCCGGAAGGTACAATCCCTGGATCATAATGTACATCACAATGTGTTGTACATCCCTTTACTATATATTAGCTGCCCTGCGATCCTCTTACTATACTATTTAGCATAAGGAGTTTGTAATAATTAGCGATAGAGTTTGTTCTTTTGAGAACTATTTATTAGTTTCAAGTTCTGTTAGTCTATTCTATCTTTCTTTTAGATTTTTTACTACAGTTCCTAGAAAAAACTCAGTAATGTAGAAACTGAATTTAATAGCTATTAACTCAGTTGCCAAAAAAAAAACTTGGACTAGTAGCACTTTAATAAACTTAGGCATCAGTAATATTAACGAGCGTTGGATTTGAAGGTTTTTGCCTTCCACGTGTTTGATTTGTTCCTTTCCACAGCTGTCATTTTAGCTTGACATTTACTAAAGGTTCTATTAGTAAAGATTTTTATATATGTTAGCCAACACAAATTCGATCATCTTGTTCAAATATTAGCATTACTTAATTTTGTTAATATGCATAAGACAATATTGATGCCCTGATTCTGTATCTAAGGAATCATGTTACAGTAATTTCTGACCTTTCCCAATTTTTCTACTACATTGATTCAAAACTGAATTTGCAAGATTCTGCAATCCTTTGGCCTCATATGAGTATCTGGACAACGATTAGTGTTGCAGAATATCTTCTCTCATCTCCTTGCTTACCTGAACATGACCATGTGCTATGATTATCTAATGGTCTACAAAATTTTTGCCCGCAACAATGTCTCTCGCCCTTTCCATGATTGATCTTTTTCATCAATTCAATATTTCAAGCATCAACAAATATGATCTTTGTGCCTGCCGCCTGAGATTGTGATATGCGGTCTCATCACGAGCCTTGCAGAACACTACTATATCTTTATTTTAATGTACCCACAGCTTTGAATTAAGCAACATCCTCTCTTTATAATTATTGTCTTGAAATTATAAATCCATACCCATCTATGATGTTGTAGTAATCAATGATTCATTATATATGTTTTCATCTCAAGAAAAATATAGTCTATCCGCTGCCTCTCACTCTATTCTTACTGGTATTCAGGGTGATGCATCTGTTAGGCATAAATCCCATTGGATCATCATCTCCATTACCTTGTTAAGATAAACAATGTTTGTAAAAGTTGTTTGTTGAATTGTTTCCAGGAAGCTTGAACATTATCTTGTTCTAGAGAATGAAATTCGTAGTCCGGTAACTTGGCCTAATGGCAGTTTCTAAGAGGACTGTTTTGGCCTTGAAGTCTTATCGAACACAGGCTAAGGTGCTTGTTAAAAACTACATATTAGCAGATCTTTTTATTCCATACACTTCTGTCCTTGGTGGCGCATTGACCCGTGTAAATATTCAAGGTATTTCTCACTACTTATTCATAGAAAGCTTGTAGGTATATATACAAATGACTAGTTCTATATTGAGAGAAATTAGGGCTAACTCTATTTACTAGGCTATTTTAGGAAATAATCTCTAACACTCCCTCTCCAGTTGGAGTATAGATATTTATCATGCCCAGCTTATTACAAAGATAATTCACCCGAACTCTATTTAGAGCTTTTGTGAAGATATCTCTCAATTGTTCTCCTGTTTTCACATACCTTGTAGAAACCAAACTTTGCTGAATCTTCTCACGAATGAAATGACAATCAATCTAAATGTGTTTCGTTCGTTCATGAAAGACTGGATTAGATGCAATATGAAATGCAGATTGGTGATCACACCACAACTTAGCCGGTATTGAGGTCTTGAGGCCCACTTCGGTGAGGAGTTGATGTATCCACATTATTTCACACACGGACTTAGCCATTGCCCTATATTCTGATTTTGCACTCGACCGTGAAACTACACTTTGCTTCTTGCTTTTCCATGAAACCAAATTTCCTCCAACAAATACACAATAGCTGGATGTAGATCTTCGATCTTCCTTAGATTCTGCCCAATCAGCATCTGAAAAACATTCAATCCTGGTATGACCATGATTGTCATGCAGAATTCATCTCCCAGGTGTTCCTTTTAAGTAGCATAAAATTTGTTCTACAGCTCTCCAATGATTGACAGTTGGGGAAGACATATACTTACCACACTAACTGAATAGGCAATGTCTAGACGAGTCACAGTAAGATAGTTCAACTTCCCAACCAATTTCCTATATTGTTCAGGGTCTTTAAACAGTTCACCATCTTTTGTAAGTTGAAAATTTGGAATCATTGGAGTGCTATATGGTTTAACTCCCAATTTTTCAGTTTTAGTCAACAAGTCAAGTACATACTTTCTCTGAGATAAGAGGATCTCTTTCTTACTTCTCGTTATCTCAACCCCCAAGAAATACTTTAGTGTTCCTAAATCCTTTGTGTGAATCTGACCGTGGAGAAAAGATTTGAGAGATGAAATACCACCAGAATCACTCCCAGTAATAACAATGTATCAACATAGACGACTAATAGGATGATACCAGATGTAGACTGCTTATAGAAAACAGAATGATCGGACTTTCTCTTCTTCATGCCAAACTTTTCAATAGAATGACTGAACTTCCCAAACCAAGCCGGGGACTTTGTTTCAAGCCATATAAGGATTTATGAAAGTGACACTTTTCCATACTCCCTCTGAGCAACAAAGTCAGGTGGTTGCTCCATATATACTTCCTCTTGAAGATCACCATGTAGGAATGCATTCTTAATGTCTAACTGATACAGAGGCCAATGATACGTGGCTGCCATAGAAATAAATAACCTGATCGATGTGAGTTTAGCGACATGAGAGAATGTGTCAGAGTAATCCACTCCATATGTTTGAGCATATCCCTTAGCAACAAGTCGAGCTTTTAATCTAGCAACAGTCCCATCCGGATTGACTTCCACTGCAAACACCCATTTACATCAAATAGCCTTTTTTACCTATAGGTAAGTGTACCAAGGTCCAAGTACCATTTTCATCTAAAGCATTCATCTCCTCAACCATAGCATTACGCCATCCAGGATGAGACAGAGCATCATGAACAGTCTTAGGAATAGTGACAGAATAAAAAGATGCAACAAAAGAACAAGATGATTGTGATAAATGGTTATATGACACAAAAGAAAATACTGGATAAGTACATTGACATTTACCTTTGCAAAGTGCAATAGGAAGATCATCGCTCGAACTAGGACCTGGATTTGATGATGAAGGAACTGGTACAGGACATGAAGCAGGAACTGGAGGAACAAGAGCCCGGTTAGGAGTCGTATGTTGTGTACGATGAGATTAGAACTGCATTATAGAAGGCTTTGCAGTAGCAGATAAAGGAAGATCAAAACTAAGGGATGTATAAGTGTAGATTAATAGATCATCATCCTCCCACAGACTAATAGAACTTGAGAATGAAGCAAATGGTGTTTCTTCCAACAATGTGACATCAGCAGACACAAGGTACCTGTTAAGATTGGGACAGTAACATCGATACCCTTTTTGTACACGAGAATAGCCAAAAAATATACATTTTAGAAATTTGAGATCAAGTTTTGTAACATGAGGTCGAACATCCCGAACAAAACAAGTACAACCAAACGTCCTAAGTTCAATATGAAGTAAGTACTTGTGGGGAAAAGGATATGAAAGGGAGTCTCACCAAATATGACGGATGAGGGTATACGGTTTAAAAAAAACAGGCAGTAGAAACAACATCAGCCCAAAAATATTTAGGGACCTGCATTTGAAATAATAGAGCTCTGGTCATTTCAAGAAGATGTCTATTTTTCCTTTCAACCATTCCATTCTGAGATGGTGTATCAACACAAGAAGTTTGATGGATAATTCCATGTTGAACCATATAATTATGGAATTGTTCTGACACATATTCCTTGGCGTTATCACTTCTCAAAGTTTTGACAGGAACATTAGATTGAGTTTTGATTTCAGAACAAAAAGCTGTTAAGTGAGAGAACAATTCTAAACGATTTTTCATTAAAAATAACCATGTCACTCGAGAATAATCGTCAACAAAGGTAACAAAATATTTAAATCCAGATTTTGACACAACAGGACATGGACCCCAAACATCAGAGTGAACTAACTCAAAAGGAGCATGAGCTCTTTTATTACCTCTGAGACTAGAGCTCAAATGATGATGTTTGGCAAACTGACAAGATTCACAATCTAACGAAGATAGACTAGAAAACTAAGGACAAAGTTTCTTTAACTTAGGCAATGAAGGATGACCGAGCCGACAACGTGCTTCAAAAGAGGTCACAACTCCAGAACATGCAACAGACTTTGGTGTTTGTGTATCAAGAATGTAGAGGCGTGAAGAGAATAGACTAGAATTACCTGTCATGTGATCTGTAGCACCAGAATCAATAACACATTTGGAAGATGAGGAAACAAGGCATGTGTTCATTTTACCTGAATCAGCGATGGCCGTGATATGAGTAGATGAAGATTTTAGAGATTCCTGATATTGTGAGAACTTGGCATACTTATCTGCAGATATTAGAATAGGCTCAGATGTATCATTAGTAGATGCTATATGGGCTGACTGGTTCGACTGATTCTTTCGCTGCAACTTTCTACAATCTCTCTTCATAAGTCTTGGCTTATGACAGTAGTAACATACAACATCTCCTGAATCATGTCCTCGAATATTAAGATTTCGATCATAGTTACTTGAGTTTTTCCCTTTATTGCCACTTCTAAATGGCTGTCTCCCAGATTCAGAGGTGCGACTGACAAGAGCACTATTAGGTTGAGTAGAGGTTGAATATTCTGTGCGGAATACCCTACTAAAAGCTTCTTCTAAAGATGATATCTCAGAGCCAGACAGAATTTGAGATTTAGCAGTTTCAAACTCAGAAGGAAGACTAGCCAAGAAGCTCATAACTGTCATTTTCTCCATCTGAGCTTGCTTAACTTTTACATCAGTACTGAATGGAAGTAGCATATTAAGCTCCTCGTGAGTCTTTTTAAAATCCATAAAGTAGTCAGTAAGAGATCTATGACCTTTTTTTGCACGATAAAAGGCTTGGCACACCTCATAGGTGTGTTTGATATTTCCCTTGCCAGAGTACACAAATTCTAAATAATCCATCAATTCTTTTACAAATTCACAGTGATTTACCAAACCGATCACCTCACTGTCAATAGAATTAGGTATTTGCAAAAACAGCCGAGCGTCCTCTCTTAGCCATGAGGTTTTCGAACCATCACTAGGTGGTTCATCAATTAAGTGATTATCCATAACAATACTTCGCAAATACAATCTAACAGTTTTACTCTAATCTAAACAATTAGATCTATTAAGTCTATGTTCCGTAATTTTTGACATCATAGGAATCATATCAGATATGACAACATAAGTCTTATCTTCCATTTATCAAATATCAAGCAAATAACAAAGCAAAATATCAAAACAGAGTTAAAGTGCTTGAAGAGCCCGAACCTGAGCAATGATCAGAAATTTCAAATAAGTTGAAGCATATATCTCCAACCAAACACCCCATAAATTTGCAATTCTCAGTAACCAGCTCCAAACACCCAAACACAAGCCAACCTCACTTTTCAAATAGGGTGATGCTACCGGTACATCACGGTATACATCAAGGACTACACCCCCCTCACATGGAGGGTGGGGTCTACTCGAATAAAAAAATATTATTCGAGTGGACCCCACTCCCCATATGAGGGGGATGTAGTCCTTGATGTACACCACTTGATGTACAAGTGGAAAAACCCTTTCAAATAACTGGACTGAAAAACGAGAAATCCCAACCAACTGAAAATCGGTGCTGAAACGCGATGGGAGGCTGGACAACGACTAGAGGAGGCTGAACGGCGATGGGCGACTCCTCCGGTGCAGGCGGAGCTGGCTGGAGTCAACTGAAAATAGAACAGGAACCTGATCTCGCTGAAAAAATGGGCTGGATGGTGACCGAAGACGGAACCGATGACGGGCGAGGTCTGAACGGCAATGGGAGACCCTCATGGTGCTAGCGGCGCTGACTGAAATCGCCGGGAAGATGGGTAGAAACCTAGTGCGAGCAGAAACCTAACGTGACTGGAATCACCGAAAATTAGAAGGGATTCTGGACGGCGAGAGGCGGCGAGCAGAACCCTAGCTGCAGTTCTCTAATACCATGTAAATATTCAAGGTATTTCTCACTACTTATTCATAGAAAGCTTGTAGGTATATATACAAATGACTAGTTCTATATTGAGATAGAAATTAGGACTAACTCTATTTACTAGGCTATTTTAGGAAATAATCTCTAACAACTTGCAAATTGGTATGTTTCAACATTTGACTTCCTTTCTAAATAATTATCCCCATAGGTATGGAACTATCTGGACAAATTTTTTATGATTATGAAAATTTGAACCATATTGATGGATACTCTTATTTGTACTCTTATGTAACAAAGTTGGAAAATGTATTTGCGAGATTGGGGCTTTCTATATTTTCATATAAAATTGCACGTGTTCTAGACATGACTGGGGCGCCCTAACAACAATTGCCTTTCATGAAGGTGATTGCACATGGGGAACTAAGCCCATTTTTTAGCCCCATTTTTACTAAATTCATTTTTTCCAAAAAAAACTCATTTCAACCCCACATTCTCCCATAAAATAATTTTACACATAAACTCAAAATTTTTTCTACTTTTTAGCTACTCATTTTTCAAAAATCACTATTACAAAATCTATTTTTGTTTGAAAATGGGGCTCAAACAGGAGCTAAAGAATAAACATAGGTGGATCATTACTGAAAATTGCACCTCTCATTATCTGATTGGGACATTAGCATTCTCTTGTAACAATATTGCTTCTTCAACATTCTTGACTTTGTTTATCATTTATAATCGTTCGGCCCTCTAACAGGTATATGATTTGACTAAGCCTGTCAGCGCCGTTACTTCAGGGGTTATAATAGCCTTACAAAGATTCAAAGGACTGAATGGAACAACCGATGAATAATGTTCATAGTTTTATTAACTATTTTTTTGATACTTTACTGACTTTATTCGTACTTTTTGGCAGTGGCGTCTCCACTCTTCATGCCATTTTTATTTTAATCACATCCTTGTACTTTGTCTTTTGGTCTCATCTTTTTCCTGATTACCATTCTGCTGAGCTTATTACATTCCAAAATTCACCTATCTCAACATTTGCACTGGGGGTAAGGTTCTGACTCGTCTTTAACATTTTTAAAAGTATATTCATGTATTATTGTAATTTATTTTAAATTTGGAAGAAGATATTTTTCCGTGCTTTCAAGCATGTCATTTGTACTCAAAGCCTAAACCATATAGCCCTTGTTTGAGGCCCATTTTGAGGAAAGATGTGTTTTGAAGTAGAGTTTCTTTTCTTGTCTTCTTTATCTTTTTTTTGGGTGAGCGTGGGAGTTGTGTTGCACGGATACTTCAATTAGGTGGCATGTCCATGTTTGACACGTGTTGGACAAGTGTCAGATACCGACACTCCTAGAATATTTTACCATGGTCATTTTTCTTTCTTTATCAGAAATATTATATATTTTTAACTCAAACTTATTATTGAATAACAAATAGGTACTCTTAATTAAAAAAATTCAATAAAAAAATGAATAACAAGTATAAAACTAAATTTAGCCCCTGTTTGGTATACATTAAAATTTTCATTTTCATTCTTCTACTCATTTTCAACCACACATTTTTCAATAAAATAATATTTTCCATCACATCAATAACTTTTCCTTCTTTTTCAACCACACATTCTCTATCAATTTACTATTCTAAAATACATTTTTCCAAAATAATGTGGCTCAAACACACCCTTATACTATATAAATAAAGAATTATAAATAAATTACTCAAGGTGTTAGCGACGTGTCGTGTCAAAATTTTTCTAAAAAATCGTGTATTGGCTTTGTCGGTGCATCATTGGTGGGGAGGACGGGCAATTGGATGGGATGCCTTTATCTCAAGGTCTTTAGATGATTGTCAACTAATGGATTTGATCATTATACAAAAAAATAGCCTTCATAATCCACATAATAATTTTACTCCTGAACCCAATTGTTTTAATTTTTTCCTGGCCCATTATTTTCGTTTTCATTTTATTCCAGGCGTTGCGAAGGGAAAGAAAACTTATTTTTGTTGACCAGATTAAAGTTGAACCTGATTTTCTCTTTAGAGTTGCATAGAAAGCTAAAACACAGTAGATTGTTACGATGTTTTATCTGTGTGATAAATTCGTACTAAATATGTTTCTTATGGAATGAAGGCATGAGATCAACAATGTGTGCTCCTTATGTTCAATATAAAATATCTAAGCAAGTATCTACAAATTTATCCATGTTCACATCCTGTAATTTGTTAAATATTTAGTTTCTGTTGTTTTCAATCCTTTTCTTGTTATTGTCTTGATCTATGGTGAAAAATGGTGAAGATGAGATCATTATCTAGGCTTCAGGTGAGACTGTAGTACCCTTTTTTCCATGTAAGATTCACTTTCTCCCTTTGGTGGTGTGACTTCTGGCAGGTGTCTGTTGGGTACTTCATTTCAGACCTTGGGATGATCTGTTGGCTGTATCCTTCCTTGGGTGGAGTAGAATATGTAAGTGTGTTGCAAAAGAAATTCAATTTAGCTTATTTCTGCATTCCCCATGAATGTCAGTCTGATATGGGGATTTTGCTGCCCCTGAAATTAATGTTTTAGGAATATGGAAAGGACCATACTACTCTGCCAGACCTGCCCCATGAATGTCAGTCTGATATGGGGATTTTGCTGCCCCTAAAATTAATGTTTTAGGAATATGGAAATGATCATGCTGCTCTACCAGGCCTGTAAAAGGCCTGGCAGAGCAAATTGTGAGATGAGGGTGGGTGTTTAACATTTGGGGGGGAGGGGTTTTTTTTAATGAGGTGGGTCCTCATGTGAGTGCTCAACAATGCCAGGCCTTTTACAGGCCCGGCATAAGAGCATTTTCCATATGGAAATGTGTTTACTGTTCAAATTTACTGGGTGATCCATACTCAATTAAGGGCATGTTTGAGCCTCTTTTTTTTTTGTAGAATGCATTTTACACCCTATTTGACACCCATTTTCTTCTCATTCTCATTCTCATTTTTTTTTTCTCATTCTTCATTTCAACCACACATTCAATCAATAAAATAGTACTTCACATAAACCTAAAAATTCTCATTATTTTTTAACTACACATTCTTCTATCAATTACTATTCCAGAATTTATTTTTCTCCAAAATGGGTGTCAAACAGGGGCTTAGAATAGTAGATTGACAGAGAATGTGTGGTAAAAAATGAAGGAAAAGTTTTTAGGTTATGTGTATTATTATTTTATTGAAAAATGTGTAGTTGAAAAGAAGAGAGAGAAATATATTTTGTAAAAAATGGAATCAAACAAGGCCTAAGTGTATGCTGCTGAATATGGCTATGTAGGAGATATTATGCTTTTGACATTAATGTCTAGATAGAATTTGATGCAGATTCAGTCATTCTCTTTACTGTATCTGCTTGGTCGGGGTGGGATGAGTCTACTCCCACCTTAGTAGTGGCATTTAGTTTTTTCTTTAACATGATCTATAGCCACAAATGTCGATTCTTTCTTTCCATCTCTACAAGTGTATGGAAGTTGAGGATTCCAATATCAAAGAATATTTGTCAACTTCCTTTTGCTTCGGAGTCCAAGTATAGAATATAAGAGGAAAGGTTTCACGTTCTGCTATGCTCAAATAACTACATGTCATGTGTGTGCCAAATAAGGCGACTGCTGCAGTGAGCGACTGCAAGTAGCATTACTCTTGATAGAAGGTGCTCAATTTTTATCACGAGTTCATGAGAATAACAATTCATTTCCTGTTTAATTTCCAGATTGTCCATCGCTCTCTTTCAGCAATTGCAGTATCATACTCCATGCTTACTGGGGAGGGGCAACTTTACACCTTCATGGTCCTAATATCTGAGGTAACAACCCCAGAGATCAATATGAGATGGTGGGTTCTCAGATTTTGTGAAAAAACAAAAATGATTTATTTTGTTTCATAAGCTGTCTAATTTGAAGAATTTATATGGTTATTTCATAGGTATCTTGATATTGCCGGGTTGAAGAGATCCAATGCATATTTGCTTAATGGCATTGTGATATTTTTTGCTTGGTTGGTGCGTAACTTAAACACTTTAATTACCATTAATAGCAATGTATACCTATATTATCAAAGTAAGCTTTCCTAGTGGAACCAAATGTAGACATGAATGTTACAAACCCATTTTAATTAGTCAAAGTCAATGGTTGAATTGTCAAAGTCATAGTCAAATAGGACTTAAGTGAAGCAAATTAATTTTCTTTGGGTTTTATTTCATAATTGATAACATATGAGGGTTAAGATGGATTATATTTGGAGTTAGGGATTTACTTATTCATCTTTGGAAGCTTAGGGACTTCCTTTGCAAATAGCCCACTACCTTACCAATTAAACCCATTTCTTATTTCCCTTTTCCACACCTACACGTAGAGAAGCAGAGACCGAAAAAAGAAGAAAAGAAAGGGGAAAAAGAAGAAAAGAAAGGGAAGAAGAAGAAAAAGAGAGGAAGGAAAAGAAGGTAAAATGGTTGTCAAGCTTCTTTTCGATTCTTTTTATTTATTCTCGCCATTTTCTTTAGAAGTGGAGAAATATTATGTTAATTTCTAGGGTTTTAATTGGGTTCGAAAATTTCAATTTTTAGGGGACAAATTATGATTTATAGTTCAAGCTCCTTGATTGGATAGCTTCCAAGTGAACCAAGGTAAGAAATGTTATTTTTGGGCAAACCCTAGATTTTCTATTGGATGCTTGAATAAGTATTGTTAGTGGGAATTATAGTGGTGATGTAATACTTACAAGATAGCATGATATTATGGAACAAGATGGTGATTTAATTGGTTGGATGCTAGTTATTAGTTTCACTAGATTGGAGTGGATAATTGCATTTATTCTTGGATGAAAGGTTATGTTGATATATGTGGTTATTAGTAAATGGACTAGAAAATGTAATTGGTCCCATTTGATTAAATGAATAATTTGGGACATTTATTCAAGTATCGAGAAATTTGATTGAAGGAATATAACATTACATTTTAGAGGTTTCTTGACTTGATAGTGGTTGAATTAGTTATCTTGTATGGTTTTTCAGGTGGTGACACGGAGATTGGAAAAGCCTACCGATCTTCATAGACTGTAGCTTGTTTTGAGTGAGTGGAGAATTTACTTTTCCAAAAATAAAATTTCTAATTTACAAGCTTATAATCATATTTATTTAATATGAATGTTTCAATGAGTCCCAATATTTAAAGAAGCATATTAATTACATGAAATGTCTTATTTTCGAGAACTTAGTAAATGAGAATGATTATCTTGAGACCATCCGAAAATACCCGATGTAATCATTTTACTCTAGTGCACTGAGGGGCTACGGCCGTGTACTAGAGTCGTGTATTTAACTCCCATACACCGAGGGGGCTACAGCCGTGTATAATGATGATTATGTTATTTCCACTTTATGCACTGAGGGGCTACAGCCGTGTATAAATGTGACTCTTATTCACTGAGGGGCTACGGCCGTGTGTAAGGGTACCTATTATGCACTGAGGTGCTGCAGCCGTGCATACTGATTATGTCTATTCCCACTTCATGCACTGAAGGGCTACGACCGTGTACAGAAGTGTTGATCAAACAATTATGTGCATCTGACTTTATAGCTTACAGATCATCAGCCGATGATTTCATGGGGTATATTTATATTATGATGTCATTATCCAGTATATGGTGGATTCTTTCCAGCTTACAGTTCAGCTTATGGATTTCAGATTATATTTTAGCTTAATGAATTCGACTAGTGTGCTTACTCATCTTGATGTTTCAATTATTATCATTTTTAGATATAGGCTTCAGTATAATTTATGATTTGGCACCAGCATTATGAATTTGATATGGTGTTATGCTACAGATTCCAAGATGTATGGGTACATTTGGATAAGTGATATAGCAGCTTCATTTTCATATAAATGCAGATACATTTATATAGGGCAGTATAACCATTTTTGTAACACTCCACTCATTGGGATTATCATCTCATATATTTTCTTATAGGAGGCAGTTAACTAAACAGTGGTGAAGATTATTATGATAGTTTTGCAGCCACTACCACCACCAATTGTAGGTTCTGTCTATTAGAACAGTGTAACCATCAAGTAAATCATTTACATCATATTTGGAGGATTTTTGTATTTAAATGTACCATTGGTCACAATGGAATATTGTAAACTAAACTGCGTCACTATTATCTTTTGGGAAGCAATTATGCTGCTTAGTGATATAGATATTTTGGATTGATGTGTGACCGATATTATGGTGTTTATGTGTTGGTGTTTGGGAAAATGTTATGATTACAGGATTGGATATGGTTCCATTTTTCAAAGGAGACTCTGTCAAAATTTTCAAAAAGAAAAATAATAATGAAAAAGGGGTTTTTATTGGTCAAAGGAGACCATGCAATTGAAGTATAATTATAGTTGCCTTGATGATGGGTCCAGTGCTAAGCTGGCACTTATTATCGGCGCACATCACGTCTTGAGTCTAGTAAGGAGTTTGGGACGGGGCGTGACATGAAAGTCAGTGGCATGCCAAAAAATGAGTATGTCAATGATTCTATGAGTTGACATGGAGGAAGCTTCTTTCAGATTTTCATTTTTATAGCATGCCTCTGTGATGTAACCTTGAGCATGTTTGGCTAAGAAAAGAAGTATTTTCTACAAAAGAAATAAGTACTTATTTCTACATGAGTTTTTGACCCAAAAAAAAAAGTAAACTTAAAAGTTACCTTTAAGCTTACAAAGCATGCTCCTTATATGATCACGGGCAATTATACTCTTTTGGTCTATTATGACTTATTTTACTCTTACTACGTTATATTATGAAATGCCGTTGGCAAGAATTCTTTTGTTTGTTTATATGTTTTACCATGTCTATCTACACCATGATCAGGTACTTAAGACCTCATGGCCCCTTAAAGCCTAATTGTTTCTGTCCTATCATACCATTGGGATAATAAGATCCGCAATGCCCTATACTCGGCTTCTTTGGGCTGAAAGTACTTAGTCATGCAATACACGCGCACACGTATTTCTGTTAATGGCTCCCTATATATATATATATATATATATATTAATATTATTATTATTATTATTATTTTGCGCAAAGGGGCAGCTTGGGGTATATCTTGTAATTAAGCATATATTATGAACACAGTAGACCAAATCAATTTCGTTTCTCTCATTCAGGCATTCTTATTCTCTCTTAAGAAAGTTTCTATATTGCTCTGAGTTCTGATTCCAATGCTCTTGATATTTTCACTATGACTTATTATGTCTTGGATCATGGGGTAGAACACAACATTATGCAATTTTATGGAAGTTCTTGAAATTTTTGCAGGTCATGAGGATGCACACCTTCGGTTTTCTTTTGGTATACTGTGTACCCTCAGCACTTGCTACCATGAACTGGATGTGGTTTGGAAAGATTCTCAAGGGAATTATAAAGACCATAGCAAAGAAGCAGTGATGCATGCTATAAGATTAACTTGCAACGAGATGGAGATAAATGTTATACTGATATATTTCTTCAGCTGATGTCAAAACAATGTTGTTGTTTTTAACGAAGAAAATGAAAAAAGTTAATAGAAATATAGTTTGTTTGATGGATATTATTGAGTAAAGAATGTATTTTAAATAGTGATATGATAGAAAATGTGGTTAAAAAGTAAGAAAATGTTATTGATGTGATGAAAAATATTATTTTATTGAAAAATGTGGGGTTAAGAGAATGTATTTTGAAAGAATGTGTGTCAAACATGGGCATAACAACTTCCATACATGGGCGGACCTAGGGGGGTTTGGGGGGGGGGGGGGCACCCCCAACTTTTGAGATTTTTTTTTTATATATAAAATCGTGTTTGGTATCGATTGAAATCTAAATTTTAATTTAAATCAAAGTTATCAATTAATTTTAATGACATATTTCATGGAATACAGAGGCAAGCTCACAATAAATTTGAATTTCGATAACATGCTAATTTTAAAAATTCTCTGACGATCGTACGATAATCGAATCTACAAATTACTTATGTCATCTCAAAACTTATTTCGAGAACTACATTATGAGTATATCGAATAGTCCAAACAGATATCAAAAATAGTTAAAAATACGTTAAACGTGAATCTTACAAAAAGATGTCTAACTCGCATTTTTTTAAAAATTCAATTATTTCATTAATATTTATTATTTTTGCGATACAAATTTCTCAATGTAATTTTCATCATTTTATTAGGAAATTTTATATGGAATATGACATCAAAAAATTTCGAAATTTTACATCAGAAAAATTAATATCCCATGTAAATTTTCGAATGTAAAATTACATAGGGTATGATTTTTTTGGACGTAAATTTTCGATTGTAAAATTTCTTTCAATTTCTTTGTAAGTTAGATTGTGTCCCCCTAGCTTTTAATGTCTGCGTCCGCCCCTGCTTCAATAATTAAAGTTGGAAGCGATGGTTTTATTTACAAGATTGAAAATAATTAAACACATTGATAAGGAGCAGAAAAATCAAAATGGGAAGGCTAATTCCAGTCTGTAACTATGAAACTGATGATTTCCATGCACGTTTCTTTCATATGAAGCATAGCTTAGGAATTAAGAAAGTCTTGTGAAGCTGCAGCCAATGCACAATCTGTTATCTGAAATCCAATTCTTCACTTCTCTAAATCATAAACAACCTCCACTTTTTGTTGTTGAAAGCTTCCGAAAATCCCGGCCGGTCGATATTGTTGTCGCCCTCATCCATGCTCCGAAACAGCAAACATTTCACCACATTCATGTCCTCTCCTCGACTTAATCAGCTATAGGGAACGTTATCACTGACTGAATGATTGAAAGAAGCTGCCAGTGTCTTGTGTAAATGAGTCTCAGTGGTTCCTGAGTCGATTATCATTACCCCATTGCCAAAAGAATCAATTTTTCTTGAATAATGCTATTTAGCCCCCATTGAGGTTATAACCTCTGTCTATGTAGTCTCGGGTGATAGACAAAATAAAAGGTGGAATTAAATGACTCATTTAATTATACTTACTATTTAATACCACATTAGCGCTATATAGATTGTGGTTATAACTAGAGCTAAATAACATTACTCAATTTTCTTAGAGAGATGCTACTTGTACTGGGTCAGGGTGACAAACACCTTGACCGGCCCCTCACAATGTGGGGGGCCCACTTTTTTATTTTCAATTTTTTATTCACGTGGGGTCGGCAATCATGTGAGGGTTTGTCAACTTTTTTGTCAAATTTTTTTTGTACAATTAGCTTTCTTCATTTTCTTAGGCACTTGTGTTGGTGCAATGACATTGCCTACGATTATGGCCTGAAGACCAATATTATGCCCTTATTTGGTAGAAATAATTTTAATTTCAGTAAAAGCCAACTATTAATTTTAAACACACATTTTATAGGATTCACGACTTTTCAACCACACATTTCATCAATATTTATCAAAATTTACTAAAATTCTGATTTTAATACCCCCTCAACAAATAAAAGCACAGTAATTTGTTTACAAGGAACTCATCAAAATTGGTGTAAATTGCAAACACTCTTTCGAAGAGGTTGCTATATCTCCTACAACTAGAAGGCTTGAAATATTAGAGTTGTTGTCAAATTTGAAAGGCAAGAATCAATGAGAGAAACCCTTTGAAAAAACCCTAATTGTGGAGGGAGTGAGAGTGGTCCTTTACCAAATATCGCAATTCCCATAGGTTCTCTATAATTGGAACCAACCAACCAAAGCCAAACTTGGAAATCTCCCTAGTGGCATTATAGGGGTACTTATATGGATTCCAAGGATATATGAGAAATAATATCTACACCTATTTGGACCATCAAAAGTGGATATTTAGAAGTCAAATTATTGAGAATACCACTTAATTTGGTTAAATATTGATTGTTGCAGGATAAACTCTAGTTTGGATGGCTCTTGATCAAAGAGGTGAAAATCGACCAAAGAACGGTGAAAAGGGAAGAATTTCAAAGTTCGGTGACTAAATCAAAAATGCTCAAGAATTTTTCTGTACATTTCAGAAGACGTACACAAAGTAGTGTAAGTGTTATGACCTAGGTCCAATCAACTTTGAACATAAACACTTTGAATATATATATAATCAATGCATATATATATGGCAATATCTATTATTTAATTGAATTAATATTCTAATAAATTAAATAATAGAATCCGTAGATTCAAGTCTTGGTGATTTGTTAATCACAAGGAGTTGTGATTGTGAGATACAAATTACATATGATTGAATCTTAAATCGTCCGTGGTCGAAGTAATAACGAGATACGGATATCGTTATTACGGATAGACTATCGCGTGTGGCATTCTTACTTGTGAAGTAAGTAGTTGATCTCATAAGTTAAAGTGTGGTGACATTTGAATGAACACGTGAATGTTTTGTTATAGAACAAAACATTGGAGACCCACTGAGAGATTCCACATGGATAACTATCTAAGTGTTAGTGGTAATCTCTAACGTTCGGTAGTGGAATTGGTCATTTGACTTGAGGTCATCATAATACCTTATATGAGGGCAGACATACTTTGGTGGTGTTGGATGTTGCTCACGTCATGGTCGCTAATACGATCGTTCGGGTATGTCAAGAATCATATGAAGGTTGTGAATGATCAATAGAGGATTCGTCACTCTTAGATAGTAAGAGATTATGATCTACATTTTATCCAGTTAAGTTAATTATGAAATCCTTGGCCAAGGTAAACTCATAAGTCGGAAAAGAGTTTTCGACGTACATTGACTTAACAGTGGGATAAAAGATATGATCGATAATTGAGATTGACACATATCCATATCTCATAATTGATCGGATCATATTGACGAAAGGATTATAGTTTCACGGTAAATGAACAAGTTTAGTTTTGTCATGCTACGTGATATTTCCCGTCACATGTATTGCCCTGATACATTGCTAGATGTCAATCTGGGACAACGAAAATGAATTAGTGATAAATTAAAAGGGGCGTTTTAATTTACCGATTTTGATTAGATCAAAATAATAATTCACGTCGTTCGACATCGTGATCGGGAACCTAATGGTCACACACAAAAGAGAATCAGAATAATGAGATTTACCAATTAATTAATTGACAAGTGTTGGATAATTAATTAATTGAGTTGTTTATTAATAGGCTCGAATTAATTAATTGGATTAATTAATTCATGGACCAGATTTAATTAATTTGATTAATTAAATCTTGGACCGGGTTAAGTTTAATAGATGGGCCGAGCCCATCTGGACTTATATTAATAGACTACTAGGGTTTGAAAAGTGTAATGGATTTTTATTATTCTTGCTAGCACAAGAAAAGAAAACCCTAGCCGTCATTCTTATTCTCTGTGTGGATCACCATTGGAGGCTGGACAATTGGACAGCTTGGATTGCAAATCGTGATCATTGGAGTTCAAGAAAAAGCAAAAGAGTTTGTGAAATTCATCAAATGTATCATTCTCATCACAGTTTCTATCTAAACACATTGCAGATCCTCGTTTGGGAATTGAAAATTGTTTAATTTCCGCTGTGCATGTTAAGTAAATTCCCAACAGTGGTATCAGAGCCTACTTTGTGTTTGTTAGAAATTGTTTCGTATTACATAACAGTCAAAAGTTGATTGTTATTATTTTCATGTTTCTAGCAATTAAATAAATTTGATTTTTCATATTTTAAAATCTGTATAAAAAAAAATTAATTAATTTTGGATCTGAAACCCGCCTGCAAAGAACTAACGCGCCGGCGAGGCAGCTAGTGAAAACGGCTGCGCGTCTTTGCTTCACGACGCGGCGACGTCGGATTTCCAACAAGACATATGGCGATGTGGCCGCATGATGATAAAGCACGCGTTAGCCATGCGATCACTATTGGCAGAGCGGCGTTAGCCATGCGGCAGTTGTGAAGGCGCAACATCGCTGGCTATATCGCCATTGATACGCAGGCGACTACCCACGTCGCCCGATCCACTTATCTGTGCCGCTGTCTGCTATTGCGAGTAATGAAAAAAAAAATCGTTTTTTTTAGGGTTTCAGAAAACGGGGTGGAGGCGGGGGCCTCTGTTGCAATTTGTGAAATTGCAGGCCCCCGCCTGCAATTATATGATTAGTGGTCAAGTTTGTAATTTTTAAATGAAGGACTGTCTTGCAATTTTCGAAATTGATGGGGTTTGTTTTTAATTTGCAATTGGGTCAATTTGCAATTTCAAAAAGGGTAATTTTTGAATTGAAATATTAAAATGATTTTAAACTTGAATTTCAAATGGGTTTGACCTAAAATTTTAATATTGACCCATTTAAAATTTTATTTAAAAATTGACGACTTTTATATTTTCGTTAAAATTGGATTTTAACTTAAATATTAAACTTTGAACCTAAATTGAATTTTATTTTATTTAGGAGTTTTATCCTAAATTAAAATGTTAATTCATTTTAAATTAGAGTTAGACTTTAATTTAATATTTAATTAAAATTTGATTTTAATTAAATTATCCACCCTAGTATATTGTTAAAATTAGAGTTGGACTCTAATTTGACATTTAATTGAAATTTGATTTTAATTAAATTGTCTTGCCCTAAAATTTTCATTGGAATTAGAGTTGGACTCTAATTTGGTATTTAATTAAAATTTGATTTTAATTAAATAGTCCCGCCCTATATATGTAGAATTAGAGTTGGACTCTAATTTGATATTTAATTGAAATTTGATTTTAATTAAATAAGTCCGCTAATTAAATTAATTAATTAATTTGATTAATTAATTATTTAATTGTTCCGATCCATTTGTCTAAATTAGTTTAGACGACTTTAATTGCTAGAAACTTGAAACATGTTTGCATATAATATTAGATATTATATAGGAAAGCATTTATTTGATGAATGTTTAATTAGTGGATGATTATGGACTCGACCATGTGGATGTGTTGAATGGTTAGTTTTATTCTTGTTGTTTTATGGGCCTGCGAGCTCTTATTTATTTTGGACCTGCGAGTCCGTTGTTATTATTATGGACTGCGCTGGTCCCAACATTATTTAGGCCTGCGTGCCAACTAGTATAGGATACAAGTTGCAGCTGGACTAATTGAAGATACAAGAAGAGGAGGAGACCATAGAGATGGAGCATTGTATGAATCAATGCTACACCCCCTAGGAACTGACCGACTAGTCTTCTTTATGGCTCGAGAAGACTAGATAGTATAAGTCCATAATCGTCCACACTATTATATGTATGTTTATTTGTATGTTAGATGTATAATAAAATATATATAATTATTACGATGAGACCTTTTGCATGCAAAACCCCTCATTAAAAATATTAAGTCAATTTGTTATTTGCCTTCCATCATTATAGTGAAAAACGAGAGTCCTAAATCGATCTTAGCTTGTTGAGTACACTCAAGGCTGGTCCATTAGGGATATGTTTGATACTATGAAATATTAGATATTTCTGAATGATGGGTTTGACTTAACTAATATTTATTTTTTGTTGAGTACACTCAAGAAGATAAATTTTAGAGGCATGTTAAAATATTAAGTCATATTTATTTTCGCCTTCCTTCATTATAGTGAAAAACGAGAGTCCTAAATCGATCTTAACTTGTTGAGTACACTCAAGGCTGGTCTATTAGGGATATGTTTGACACTATGAAATATTAGATTTTTCTGAATGATGGGTTTGACTTAACTAATATTTATCTCTTGTTGAGTACACTCAAGGAGATAAATTTTAGAGGCATGTTAAGCTAACACATAAGATGTGTGAAGATAAAGAGTTGTCGGCTTAATGATCTGGGAGTTGTATGGAGATACAATTGATAATAGTATCTACCCAAATGTTCTATTAGGGCTTGTTGAGTACACTCAAGGTTTTAATATAACAAATGGGGTCCCAGCCCACTGGGAATCAAGTACGGATTCCATAAATTTATGTGAGAGGGTCATAAATTTGAGTTAAACAAAGAGCTAAATTAATTTAATAAAAGACCATGTTAAATTAATTCATGCTTTATATATATTATTTCTTTTACTTTTCGTCGTTTACGTTTATTGAATCATGGGTAACCACATATATATTTGAGAGGCATATTGTATGCCAACAACCAAAGCAAATTTTCTTGATTGGCACCGCAATATGAGAATTGTTCTCAGGCATTGAAAATTGGTTGTGTCCTTGAGTAGCCCTTTCTAGAGACACTCTGATGACTCGATAAAAGAAGAGGTGGTCGCTATAATAAACACGATGATGACGATAGTACTACAACATATGTGATGTTTGTGACTATGTCACACGAGTTACGAGCAACATAAGAGTATAGATGCTAACACATGAATTTTCATCTCAATGTGTTGAAAGATTAACAATCAAACGAGGAAATATATGATATTTCCAAGCAACAATACCGGTGCATAATGTCAGAAGAATCTTCATTGGTGCTCGTGTCAAGATGCAGACTACTTTGAGAATTGTCTTGATTGCGTTCATCATGAACAATGAACTTAGTATAGACTTGGTTCTGCAATCTCACAAAGAGTTATTAATAACTAATTATGAATTTAATATGAATAAACTCGAAGCACGCTCATTGAGTTGCTGAACATGCTTAAAACTGTTAAGTCCAACATCTGTGTTTGTAGTGGACAAATCTTAGTCATAGATTCCTCTAACGAAGTCTAAAGGATGCTTTAGGAAAGCAACCAAGATGACTAAGACAGTTAAAGCAAATAAGGACAATACCAAATCTGATGATCTTTATTATCATTTTGGAATGGTGGGTCATTAGAAATGAAATTGCAAGGCTTAAATCTACTTCATTAGTTTCATGGGTATTAGATACTAGATATAGATCTCATATTTGTATAAATATGCAGAAACTAAATAAAAGTAGATCGCTGCAGAAGGGAGAAGTTGACCTACACGTTGAAAATGAGCAAAAGTTGCTACATTGCCTGTAGAAGCATATTTCTTGCCATTGCCTCTAGGCTCGATATTAGAATTAGAGAAATGTTAATTTTGTTTTCACCATTACCAAGAGCATTAAATAAATTTCATGTTTTGACATGAATTATTCTAATGTTAAGGACAATTGTTGTTCCTTTTTATCTTGATAAGATCTTAATGGTTATGGTAAATTACAAAATGACATTTATATTCTAAATGTTGAGTATTCTATAATGAGTATAGAAATTGAAAGGCATAAAAATGATAATCTGAATAACACCTATATCCGGCATTGCGGTTGGTCACATAAATGAGAATGCAATTCCAAACTTACATGGAGATGTATATTTGGGTCAAATAATTTTGAATCATTTGACAAATGCGAATCATGTCTCAGTAAGACATCAGGACTAAATCTCCTTTTACTTGAAAAGGAAAATGATCTGCACAATTATTAGGTTTAATACATAGTGATGTATGTAGATCCATATCAATTAATGTCAGGTAAAGTTTATCTTATCTCATCACATTTACTAATGATCATTTCAGAAATGATCATTTATATTTGATGAAATTCAAGCATGAATCTCTTGAAATGTTCAAAGGATTCAAACTAAAAGTTGATAAACAAATAGGTAAATATATTCTTACACTAAGACTTGTTCGAGGTAAAGAATATCTAAAATGGAGAATTTTAGATTATCTAAAAGAGAATTAGATTCTCATGCAGTGGATTCCTCCACATACATTGCAACATGATGGTGCATCTGAAATGAGGAATAGTACACTATTAGATATAGTGCAATTGAGAACAAGCCATGCAAGCATTCAAAAAACGTTTTGAGATCATGCACTGATTGCCACATGCTGCACACTAAATCGTGTCCCATCTAAATCGGTTGACAAAAACTCCATACGAGTTATGGAATGGCCCAACATATCTCATATGAACGTTTGGGCTGTGTCGCTTATATGAAGCGCACTGAATCGGATAAGTTTGAGACTAAATCCGATAATTATATATTTGTGGATATCCAAGAGATAATTGGATATCAATTCTATAATCTCGTTGAGAAGAAGATGTTCATCTCAAGACATGCCATACTCTTAGAGAAAGTGTTTACTCTAAGAGAGACAGTGGGAGTAGAATAAATCTTGAAAGAGTTCAAGAGTCCACAGGTATAATTAACCGAATAGATAAACCTGAGTCTTATCCCACACTAGTTGAGGAACATACTCTTGATCAGGAAGTGGAGACTTCTGAGGACACGTTAGCTCAGTGTAAGTTTTGTAGGATCATTTGACCTCCTAGAAGGTATGAATCCATGATTACTAATCAAGGATAATGAACCTACTAATTACATAGAAATAAAGTCAAGTGTTGACTTAAAGAGATGGACTTGTTGTACGTAACCAAGGTTTGACCTTGGTCGACTTACCTAATGAATTAGAACCCATAGATTGTAAATGAGTTTACAAGAAAATGTCAATATAGATTGAAACAAGCCTCTTGGAGCTGGAATCTTCGATTTGATGCCAAAAGTCAAAATGTTTGATTTTATCAAAAATGAAGACGAATTGTGCGTTTACAAGAAGATAGTGGGAGCATTGTCGCATTCCTGATATTATATGCATGAGACATATTATAGGAAACGACGTCTCTATATTTCAATTGTTGAAATTATGGTTGTCAAATAATTTCTCCGTGATGGATGTGGGAGAAGCAAGTTGATCTATAGAGATAGATCTAGAAGATTGCTTAACTCATCCCAATCTATACAGATAAAATCTCGAGAAGATTTTATATGGAGAACTGAGAGTTCATAGATAGAATGATGCTAACTTCTAGTCAGACTAGAATAATAGCACATCTCAAATAGGATATTGGTTTACTCTTATGCGGTATGTTGGAAATATTCCAAATAACCGTTGATTCAATAATGGAAGCCTTATACATCATTGCTTTACAAAGCAACAAAAGTTGTGGTCTGGATCAGGAAGTTCATTACTGAACTTGGAGTAGTTCCTAACATTGTTGATCACACGCTTATGCATTGTGATAACAATGGAGCCATCGTGCAAGCGAAGGAACTAAGGTCTCATCAATGATCCAAACATATGTTAAGGCAAAGCAGTTATCTTATTGGAAAGATAATACAATGAAATGCCGTAAATAAAGAAATCTAATTCCTCACAAGTTATTAAATTGCAGATCTACTACAAAGAGTTGTCGCGACGAAAGATAAACATGATCGTCATGTAGACTCTTATGGTATAATATACATAAGTGATTGGATCTAGTGCAAGGAGTTTGTAAGTGTTATGCCCTAGGTCCAATCAACTTTGGACATAAACACTTTGAATATATATATAATCAATGCATATATATATGGCAATATCTATTATTTAATTGAATTAATATTCTAATAAATTAAATAATAGAATCCATAGATTCAAGTCTTAGTGATTTGTTAATCACAAGGAGTTGTGATTGTGAGATACAAATTACATATGATTGAATCTTAAATCGTCCGTGGTCGAAGTAATAACGAGATACGGATATCGTTATTACGGATAGACTATTATCGCGTGTGGCATTCTTACTTGTGAAGTAAGTAGCTGATCTCACAAGCTAAAGTGTGGTGACATTTGAATGAACACGTGGATGTTTTGTTATAGAACAAAACATTTGAGACCACCGAGAGATTCCACATGGATAACTATCTAAGTGTTAGTGGTAATCTCTAACGTTGAGAGCGGAATTGATCATTGACTTGAGGTCATCATAATACCTTATATGAGGGCAGACATACTTTGGTGGTGTTGGATGTTGCTCTGTCGAGGGTCGCTAATACAGCATCGTTCGGGTATGTCAAGAATCATATGAAGGTTGTGAATGATCAATAGAGGATTCGTCACTCTTAGATAGTAAGAGATTATGATCTACATTTTATCCAGTTAAGTTAATTATGAAATCCTTGGCCAAGGTAAACTCATAAGTCGGAAAAGAGTTTTCGACGTACATAGACTTAACAGTGGGATAAAAGATATGATCGATAATTGAGATTGACACATATCCATATCTCATAATTGATCGGATCATATTGACGAAAGGATTATAGTTTCACGGTAAATGAATAAGTTTGGTTTTGTCATGCTACGTGATATTTCCCGTCACATGTATTGCCCTGATACATTGCTAGATGTCAATCTGGGACAACGAAAATGAATTAGTGATAAATTAAAAGGGGCGTTTTAATTTACCGATTTTGATTAGATCAAAATAATAATTCACGTCGTTCGACATCGTGATCGGGAACCTAATGGTCACACACAAAAGAGAATCAGAAGAATGAGATTTACCAATTAATTAATTGACAAGTGTTGGATAATTAATTAATTGAGTTGTTTATTAATATGCTCGAATTAATTAATTGGATTAATTAATTCATGGACCAGATTTAATTAATTTGATTAATTAAATCTTGGACCGGGTTAAGTTTAATAGATGGGCCGAACCCATCTGGACTTATATTAATAGACTACTAGGGTTTGAAAAGTGTAATGGATTTTTATTATTCTTGCTAGCACAAGAAAAGAAAACCCTAGCCGTCATTCTTATTCTCTGTATGGATCACCATTGGAGGCTGGACAATTGGACAGCTTGGATTGCAAATCGTGATCATTGGAGTTCAAGAAAAAGCAAAAGAGTTTGTGAAATTCATCAAAGGTATCATTCTCATCACAGTTTCTATCTAAACACATTGCAGATCCTCGTTTGGGAATTGAAAATTGTTTAATTTCCGCTGTGCATGTTAAGTAAATTCCCAACAAGTAGAGCCACTAAAATTTGCTATGATTTTACGTTAATGCATCTGCAATGAGAACTATACATCAAGTTTAAGAGCAACAAGAAGCACTGGCTGCCCTCTCTGCAGGTCTCTGATTATCTACAAGAACCATCCCTGACGGGTTAGGTGCCGGCTGTAGACGAGGCAGTCTCTTTACTGTTGATGCACAACAATATTAGAAAGAAAAAAGATGAAAAAGATACAATAGTCTTGGTGGCATGTTTTTTAGGCTATCCACGTGCAGGGGCGGAGCCAAAAAGATACATTAGACTGAGCTTAAATTTAATTTTTTTTCAATGACTTATACCATAAAAAAATGCTCTAAACCACACGGTAAAACAAAAATTGGACCCAAAATCGGGCAAAATCATGCCCGGTTAACTGATTATGACAAACCGCTCAAAACCCATTGAACCAGCCAATTCAATCGTAAACTAGTGAACTAGTAGCGGTTTGGTGCTTTTCCCGATTTTTTTCTTTTTTAGTTTTAAAAATTTTAACTTCATGAATAAACCTCATAAATTACAATTCAAAGGCCCATAGAAAACTATTGGATGACTGCTCATTTTATAAATGCACTTCTCTCAAATGATTTCATAAACATCCAATGTGAGATAGTGGCATAACAAAAAAATGTTAAAATGCCCATCAAAATCATTTTCCAAATGTATGTTTAATTGACTAATTTGATTTTGAATCCCAACTAATGAAATTAAATCATTTATTTAATTTTCAAAATTAACTTAAATCGCACTTGATTATTAATATATTAATGATATATATCATTCTCTATAAGTTTAAACTATTTTAATTTACCAAAGCAAACTATTTTAACATATTGATTTTTAATTTTTTGAGTATCGAAACTAATTGTAGGATAATGAATCTAATTAACAAAGCTAGATTTACTTTGAATTATTAATATGAAAATAAAAATAAAAATTATCGTTTTCATAGCATTTTATTATTTTGGTATGTATTTATTGCATTCAGTTCGATCCCGATTCGACATTGGTTGAACATTTTGACCCTTCACTTTTTCTAAGTCAATAAGCAGATCAATTTTTAAAACTTGGTCATAATATATTTTAAATACTTGTAACAAAGTTCTAACAAATATATTTTTAAATTAATAAAATTAAATATATAGCATATTACTTATTTTGATAATAACATCATTTTTGAAGCAAATTCATGGTGAAAAACTAAAAAGAATAAAATTAGCCCAGCCCAAAATTTAATTCTCCAGCGTAGAAGCAAATTCATGGTGAAAATTAAAAAAAAAAAAAATTACCCCGCTCAAATATTAATTTTAGCCCAATTAACTTCATTTCCAATTCAACTATAAAACTGATACACAATTAACCAAATATTAATAAAATTTTGCTTCTAGGCTGGGGTAGGCTGGGCCCAGGTGGACCACATGCATATTAAATTATTCATTTCTGTCGGCATGCCTTCAAAAATGTAGAATTAGAATGGTCTTTAGCAATAACATCTCTATCGGGGGTGATTCTATATAACCTCTCAACTAGAGATGAATCTTGTCACGAGGAAATGCAAACAAGAAGTGAAGGTCATTGTTTCTGTACGAGTACTAAAGGAGCTATTGAAGATAAAAACACACCCCAGCATATTCTATAATACTCTCGTCAAGCTAACAATCTTACCTATTTCATAAAATAGTTCATTGACATTTGTTGCAGTTTTAGCAGAGGTTTCCATAAAGAAAAGCCCATTCCCCCGTGCATAAGTCTGTGCTTCCTGCCAAAAAATTGCATTCATATAGATGAGAAAAGTTTTTTGGCATTAAATAGGGAAACAATGGTAATGACCGGCCCATACGTGGCGGACGGATTCGAAGGCCCCTACCTTACGTGGCAGCATAGACGACCCGGTTGTTAGCAGGGAGGTGACCTCTTTCATATAAAGCAAAAGTGACCGAGCCCATTTGGACAGACGCAGGAGCCGGTTCTGGCGAGGCGCTGACAAGGACCATAACAGATCTTGTGACGAAATGATTGACGAGACAACTCACTGCCAACGCCGCTTCTACACTCCTACATGGTCGAATCCTACTTTCACAAATCAGAATTTACAGATACCTCTTAGCATTAAATGCCTTGAATGATTGATTGATGCATATAACAAGGGCCGATCAATTCTGATGAAGCCACGCGTCCTATAATCTGATAGATCTTGTTTCTCCTACCCAAGTATAAAAGCCCACATTTGGTATCATGCGTGGGTAATGCAAGTTTAGACTCTCAATCCAATATTCTTGCTGCCTTCATTCCTGTTATTCTATACGAGACCGACCCCCACTTTTTCCTTCATCGGATCTGATCTACGTGGACGCAAGAAGCTTTTGACAACTGTTGGCGACATCTTTGATACAATTTTTGGGGTCAACAGATTGGCACTATCTGTGGAGAAACCTTTGATACCATAACCACGAACATCCTTGTGGTAAAAGCCCTTCAAAGCAGGACCTTGAAAAAGGTCTGGTTCTTGAAGAGAGAACTGTCGCGAAGGAGGGACGTCTAAAAGAAAAATGCACTATCGACCCAAAATCAGATACCCATAATGAGTTCCAGCCACCAAGGAACACATGGTGAAAATAGGCAACAAGAGGGCTTTGAAGAAGAGATCCTCCGCACCAATGTGAACATGCGTCGTCCCCATCACAAACACAGGCGAGGTGGCACTACAGCACACCAAGCCAGGAAAGTGGGGAAAATGGCGCAAACATGAGGAACATGGCCCAGCAAAACGCAGCCATGCAGCAGCTACTCATGCAAATGCACCAACAAGCTGGATCCCAGGCGCCTCGACGAGGAATGTTTCTCCAAGAGGGTGAGGAAAACGACACAGTAGCACACCATCAAAGGCATGGCATGAGTGAAAACCTAGTAGAAAGGGAGGTGGAAGTATATATCTCCACCAACTACGTTACGAGAAATCTCGATCGAATTGGACCCTCTAGGCATACAAATAGGTCCCATCAACCATCCCCTGTTCAAAGAGAGCAAGGACAGTACCAAAGATATGAACCTCAGGGGATACCACCTCCGCCTAGAAATGGGCGTGAGAGGAGGAACGAGGAGAATATGAGAAATCAAGCAGGGACGTCACAATCCCCTCGTTATCAAGCAGAAGAAAATGATTTTGATGGTCCATGCAGATCATTTGAACTAGATGATGACGACGAAAGCTTGCTCTTCTCTCGAGAGTTGAGAAGCACCCCAGTCCCAAGTCACTTCGTATCCTCCAAGATACCCAAAAACGTAAAGAAAGGTGATCCGGTGAAACACCTCAACAACTATAAGACACAAATGTCTCTGCGATAAGCCTCACTAGCGCTGAAATGCAGAGTTTTTTACGTCACGCTAGCATGAGCTGCAGAAATTTGGTACAGTCGCATCCCAGCCGACAGTATCAGAAGTTGAACGGACCTCAAAAAGGCATTTCTGAACTAATACCTGTCCAGCAAAGAAAGAGAGCCCCATCCAGAGGCTGCAAGACATGAAGCAACAGGCAGGGAAAACTTTGAAAAGCTATTTGGCTCGCTTTACGGATGAGATGACTTATTGTGAGCATGTTACAGATAGAAAGACTTATTGTGGACGTATTTTCCTGGAAACACGAGGATGTGGTGGGAATTGACTCCAAAGTTAGTTGCTACCAACTTAATTTGGACCCGAAGTTCACTCCTCACCGACAGAAAATGAGGAGCCTGAACCCAGAAAGGTACATGGCCTTGAAAGAAGAGGTACAAATACAGTGTACCCAAAATGGATATCCAACCATGTCTTGGTAAAGAAAACCCAATGGCAAATGGAAGGTCTACGTAGATTTCTCCAACCTCAACCAAGCATGCCTGAAGTAAAGTTTTCCACTTCTAAAGATCGACCAGCTAGTTGATTCCACAGCGGGCCACGAACTCTTAAGTTTCATGGATGCATACTCAGGATACAACCAGATCCCCATGCACCCAGACGAGGAAAACACGTCTTTCATCACTGACAGGGGCCTCTATTGTTATAAGGTCATGCCATTGGGTTTGAAAAATGCTAGTGCAACCTATGAACGTCTTGTCAACAAAATGTTTGCCGACCTCATAGGAAAAATGATGGAAACATATATAGATGACATGCTTGTAAAGAGCCTCAGGTCTGCAGATCACGTTGAAGACTCAGGGGCTGAACTTAAGATCTTGAGGAGGTACTTGACGAAATTGAACCCCTTGAAGTGCGCCTTTGGTGTCGCATCTGCAAAGTTCTTAGGCGATATGGTTAACCAGCGAGGCATTGAGGTGAATCAAGGCGCTGCTGGACATGAAATCCCCAAGCAAGCCAAAAGAAGTACAATGTTTGACAGGACGCCTCGCAGCACTAAAATGCTTCATCTCCAAGGCCACAGATAGATAGATGTCTTCCCTTCTTTAAAATCTTGAAATGAGGAAAAGATTCCAGTGGACTGAAAAGTGTGAAGAGGTTTTCCAATAGCTAAAGAAGCACATGTGCCTCCCTTCTCTCGAAGCCTAAAAGAAGGGAAACATTACAACTGTATTTGGTCATAAGTGCCAATGCCTTGAGTTCGGTGATGGCAAGAGAGGAGGATGGTGTTCAATTACCTGTTTACTACGTAACCAAGGCCCTCCTTCCTACTGAAATGCGCTATATTGATATGGAGAGGTTTGCCTTATCCCTTATGATCGCTTCTAGGAAGCTGAGGCCCTACTTCCAGGCCCATAGTATATGCGTACTGACAAGTCTCTCCCTAAAACAAGTGCTACATAATCCAGATGCCTCGGGAAAGATAATGAAATGGGTTGTGGAACGAAGCGAATTTGACATTTCATGCTAACCTTGAACCTCAATGAAGGGACAGACAATGACTGATTTCATAGCGAAATTTACGGAAGCAACAAACATCAATATAATTATGGAGCCAGCAAACCTCCCTAGCATAGAGATTGTTTGTTGACAGATTCGCTAGAGAAATGATGTTGGGGGCTGGAGTACTGTTGGAAAGCCCAAAGGGGCACAAGCTCAATTGTGCCGTAAGGTTCGGCTTTAAGACCTCCAACAACGTCGCTGAGTATGAGGCGCTTCTAGTAGGTCTCAGGTTGGCTAAGGAAATGCAAGTCAAAAATTTAACAATTCGGAGTGACTCCTAATTAGTCATGAGCCAGGTCAGCGAAAGCTTCACGGCAAAAGACAAAGGTACGACAGCATACTTAAAAAAGGTCATGGACCTGATACCATATTTTGAAAAATTTGAGTTGACCCAAATCCCAAGAATAGAGAACCTGCACGCAGATGCCTTTTCAAAATTAGCTAGCAGCAAAGACTCAGAATTGCTCAAAATTGTACCAGTTGAATACCTTCCCAGACCCTCCACAGCCAAGGTAGAGGATGTGATGTAGGTTGGAGGAACCCACAATGGATGCAACCTATTATAGCTTACCTTAAGGACCACATCCTGCCTAAAGATAAGGAGAAAGCTCATAAGCTCAAACATAGAGCCGCTCACTATGTACTCCAAGATGAGGTGCTTTACAAAAGAGGCTCATCGTCTCCTCTCTTACGCTGAACTGGAGGAGATGAGGCTGACTACGTCTTACGAGAAATCCATGAAGGCATTTGTGGTAACCACACGAGGGGTCCAGCTTTGGCCCATAAAGTGATAAGGCAATGGTACTACTGGCCAATCTTGAAAAAAGATGCTATACAATTCGTGAAGAAATGCGATAAATGTTAGCGCTTCTCCTCCATTCAAAGACAACCATCCCAAGTGTTGATTGTAGTATCCAGTCCTTGGCCATTCACCAAATGGGGGTCGACCTAATAGGACCTATGTCAAAAGGAAAGTGGAGTGAAAGTTATGAGAATGTCGCCATTGAATACTTCACCAAGTGGATTGAGGCAGAGCCATTAGCTAAAATAATCGAAGCAAACACTTCTAAGTTCATATGGAATAACATCATATGTAGGTTCGGAAGTCGCCAGACAATGAGCGGCAGTTCGACAACAAGAAGCTCAGGGACCTATGTGACGAGCTGGGTGTTAGGAATTACTTCTCTTCCCCTCACCATCCCCGGGAAAATGGCCAGGTTGAGGTAGTCAACAAGATCATAAAACACATTTTGAAGAAGAAACTTGACGTATCAAAGGGTACATGGGTGGATGAGCTTCCTCATGTACTATGGGCAATTCGTACAACTAGTTGAACGGCGACAGGAGAGACCCCTTTCTTCATGGTATATGTGGCTAAATCCATGAGCCCGGTTGAGGTGGGCCTTCTTTCGCCTCACCATTTGCAATTCAACGAGATATCTAATGATGAGATAAAGAGATGCGAGCTTGACTTCCTTGAAGAAAGAAGAGACGGCTCTCAAACAAAGCTGGCCTCCTATCAAAAGAAGATGGCAAGGTACTACAACGCTAGGGTAAAGAAGAAGTCATTCAGAAGAGGTGATCTGGAACTCAAGAGAGTTTTTCTGTCCTCCAAGGAACCTGGCGTTGGCACATTGGGTCCAAATTGGGAAGGTCCCTACCACATATCACGCAATGTCGGGCCAGGGACTTTTTTAATCGAAAATTTGGATGGGAAAGTGCAGCCCCACCCCTGGAATGTTGAACACCTGAGAATGTATTATCAGTAAAGGCCCTCATGTGTCGAGTATGAAAAGCTCATACCAATTTTTGATCAATTACAATAGCTATGGCAAGCCCATAAGCCAGTTTCTATGTATAAATGACAAGCTCGTGCGTTATGGATGTTTAGTAAAATGTAATTATGGCGAGCCCATATATTATTAACTTACTGGTTAAAATAACAAGCTCATATGTTATGGATGTTTAATAAAATGCAATTATGGCGAGTCCATATATTGTTAACTCACTGGTTAAAGTAACAAGCTCATACGTTATGGATTTTTAGTAAAATGCACTTATGGCAAGCCCATATAGTGTTAGCTTACTGGTTAAAATGATAAGCTCATACGTTAGGGATGTTTAATAAAATGCAATTATAGCGAGCCCATATATTGTTATTGTTACACCCCATTCATTTATAATCAAAGTCAATAGATTGTTTAGTCAAAGTCAAGAATCTAAACCGTCAAAGTTAGTCAAATAAGGACTTAAATGGAATAAATCATTTTATTGGGGTTATTTTACAAATTGATGATAGTTGAAGGTTTAAGATGGATAAAAATCTATTTGCGGGTTTACTTATATATTATTAGAAGTAAGATGGTTAAATTTTATATACAATGGAAGTTAAGGACTAATGTTATGTTTAATTGAAGGAGGGGGGTTTCCTTTGCAATTATTGGATTGAGTGGATTACATGTGGCATGTATATAACCATTTACCCATTATTCTTTTTCAATTGATATGCATACACTCAAAACAAACCGGCAAAGAGAGAACAGAGAAACGGAAAAAAAAAAAAAAGGTTAGGCGATGGGTGGAGTGGATAGATATTGACTAAACCCAGTTTGTCCTAATCTAATTATATACAACACAGTTTACACACACAGAGAGAGAAGAGTCTAAGACAGAGAGGCCGAGAGACAGAGAAGAAGAGAAGAAAGAAAGGGAGGAGGAGGAAGAAGAAGAAGAAGAAGAAGAATAGAAACGTGAAGCTAGAACCGGTTTTTACTCAAATTTAATTTATAGTTGGTTATATTAATAAGGTAAGATAGGCAATCTTCATATCAAGAATAATTTTACCTGTGTGTTCTTCACAGTTAGGATTGGCAATTTAATTTTTAATATCATAGCCGGATTGTGCAAGTAAATGGGGGTTATAAGTGATATTAAAAACTTACGGATCTAACTTCTATTTTAATTATTCACTTAGGGTATAAAATAAACTAATTGGAATTAGAGAAAGTTAGATTGATATGCTGTGGAATTAAACTATGCTAATGGAATTATGTTGGGTGTGAAGAACCATATGGAATTGAAGTCTATTGACAGAGAAATTAGGAGGACAAATGGTAAAAGAAATCTGGGAAGAAACATCATTAATTTTCAGCTGGGAGATATTTAATTTTCTTGTTGGGAATTAATTCTCGATTTTGGCTACAATACAAGGTAAGAAGGAGAATGTTAATTTAAAATCTGTTAGTGTTTATAAATGGACATACATACAGCCAGAAATCGATAGGAGAAAAGAGATGGAAAAAGGGACTATAAGGAAAAAGGGGCTGGCAGAATCTGTTTGTGTATGTTGAGTTACAATTGGTATTCAATGCATAATTAAAGAGAGGAAAGTTAGAGAAATAGAGACGCAAGAATAAACATAGAAGTTGAGGAGTCATGTTGTGGAATTGTATTAATTTAATTGTCAACTTTTAATTGGTGTATTTATACCGTTATTTTAGGTAGTGGCGTGAAAGTCTGGAAGTAACGGTGAATTTATTCAAATTTCTATCCATTAATCTGTAAGTGGAAAACTTAACATTTTTCAAGTATTGATAAGTAATTATATTATTATACATTTTATGCAATTATGTGAATTATTTGCCCAATTACATGATTAAAGTGGAAATATTACTTCACTATTATTGGTGTGAAATTTTAAAGATTGTGTATGAATTATTTGTAAATTGAAATGTGAGACATGTGATATTGAGATTTACCAGAAAAGTACCCATGATTCTATGATTATATACTTATTCTAGTTCACGGAGTGGGCCTTGGCCGTGTTCTATACTACACGAGGGGTTTTGAGTGAGGATGAAGGGGTCTGACCGTGTACATGTAGTTCACTGAGTAGCATTGGCTGTATTCTAGTATTGATTATGAGAGGTCCTTGAGACCCACTTTCAGTCACGGAGGGGCCTATGGGTCGTGGCGAAAGTATTTGGCCCGAGGGCCGAATTATAGATTTCAGTCAGAGGGTACATTTTTGGTTGATCACATGTGATGAGATGAGACGATGATGTGGATTTGAGTTGATGATCATGACATGACTATTAGATGATATTTTTCCGTGTTGTAAACTTTTTGAGTATTATTATTATTATTATTATTATTATTATTATTATTATTATTATTATTATTATTATTATTATTATTATTATTATTATATGTTGTGATACTGTGGACTGTTAAATGATGTAAACTTAATGATGATAAAAATGTGTAAATGGAAATGTATAATTATTTTTGAATTTCTCCACTCATTGAGCTATTAGCTCATATATTTTTCCACAATTTTTCTTACTGGTACTATTGGTCCTTAATAGATTGAGAAGCCTGATGATTTCAGAGTTATAGCCACACGACATGGTGCATTTTTGGTAGAGCACAAAATATTTGTTTTGGGCCCATTACACTATATTTTTCATAAACATGTGATACTTGATATTTTGTAGCAACTCATAGTCAGCCTTGGTGGTGGATCTGACATCTAGTCGCATCTACCATCGACGCGCGTCACGTTTCGGGTCCACTAGGGTGATTCGAGACCGGTCGTGTTAGTTAACTTACTGGTTAAAATGACAAGTTCATACGTTGTGGATGTTTAGTAAAATGCAATTGTGGCGAGCCCATGTATTGCTAACTTACTAGTTAAAATAACGAGCTCATACGTTATGGTTGTTTAATAAGGCGTAATTGTGGCGAGTCCGTATAACGTTTCGATAGGAATAATTACGCTTTTGTCAAAAATGAGTTCACCAGTCCAAATTAAGTAAAGTTCAGTACAAAAGGAGACGAATCATTACAAAAATGTTGTAAATTCAGTACAAAGGGAGACCTATTCTAAGAAGCAACAGCATAATCCTGCTGAGGTTATTCTGGAGCATCTACCTCCTCCACTGAATCCTTGACCTCGGGGACAAGTGTAGACGGTACGGCAAAAGGGAATTATCCTCTTACAGCAGCCAAGTCCACTTGAGGGTATAGCTCGACAAGCCTCGCAAACACTTCGTTGTAAGCTACCCCTTGCCAGTTTTATGGAAATGAGCAACATATTCATTCACCGCTGCCGCCCTTGTCCCACTCAACTGCTGCTTCAAATCAGTGGCTTCAGCAGTCAACTCTTCAACTTTGGCATTTAACTCTCCATTCTCCTTATTGGCCACCTCCAAGGCTGATAAGGCTATTTTTTGCAAATTATCATAATTCTCCACTCGCTTTGTCAGAGCATTGACTTCGGCCTTACAGAGGTGGACCTTCTTTTTCAACTCATCATTTTCCTTGGGAAGTACCTTCACCCTTGATTCAGTCTCGACTTGTTTTACTCTGGAGGCCTCGATAGCCTAATTGGTGGAAGATGCCTCAGCCTTAGCTTTACTCGTCACAGCCTCAGCATCCGTAGCTTTCTGTAGAAGCTCCATGTTGTGGCCCTGCAGCCACCTCATCTCCATTTATGCATTCAAAAAGAAACCTTGAGAACCGGCCTACAGGGCGAGCCCAGCCTCCACCATATCCACCGCGTATGAGGAATATTTAAAGGTCCAATATTTATGATGGACCCTTGTAGCCCTCTGGACCTTAGTGGGCAGCATCTCCATCACCGGAGAGGTTATCTCATCAGCCTTCCCACCCAAAAAAATTTAGGCTTTGCCTTCAGAGGGAGCGCTCCTAGTCTCCTTAACCCTTTTCTTCTTCACAAGGCTCACATCTTCCTCGGCGACCTCTTCCACATTAACAAATTTTATGGAGGAAATAGGCTCGGTTGTAATGGGACGTCGAAGTGATTTGCCAATGGTCGTTTGGCGTTTTAGAGGAGGGAGAGGCCTCGACATTTTTCTTCAACACCAATTTTCTCTTCAAAGGCCTGTCCTCTGAAGGTTCAACATCCTCATTCTCTCCTGGGGAGGTGGGGGTTCGCCTTAGACAGGCCGGTCAATTCGTCCCTCTATCGCTAGTAAGCATTAGAACATGAGACCAAGGGTTGCTTCTTCTTCGCCTCACCGAGGTACCTCAGAAAAAGCAAGCTAAGCTTAACATATTCCTTCTTGTCATGGTGACCTGCACATCACAATAAGACACTATCAACCAAACGTCGAAAAAGTACAATCACTAAAGACGAACAAGTAGAAGCCCCATTTAACCCTTAGTAGCCATTAGTTGATGCGTAACGAAGAAGTTTCGTTTAGCAATTATATTTTTGAAGTGCCTTTTCTCTGTAGGCAGCTCGTAAATGGCCCTTATGATAGCCCACTCTGAAGATTCGAGCTTAAACCTATTAACTGTAGCTGTACAAAGGCACATATCAGATACATGAAATCCAAGGAAATGTAATAAAGAAAACATTGTTGTGGCTAGGGCTAAACTCACTATAATAGTGATATTGGGTCGGTACTATTATCTTTGGGGCCGCATCTCTCTCCACCGTCTGCCAACGACCCCTAACCGGAAACCAAGATGACTTCCAATTCTTGATAGAGGTCGGAGTCCCCAAAATAAAGGGATAATGCGAGCCCCAGGGGTTCATACAATACCACCCCTTGTAGTCGCTCCCCCACTCGAGGTTCAGGGTTGAAAAAGGGTCTGGAAAACATGGAGAGGCATATCATCGCCAAGAGTGACCTTCTTCCAAAGGAGAAAGGCCCCTGCCAGTTGGCTTCATGCATTGGGTACTAGTTGGGTAGGGGCCAAGTTATACAGCCTAAGAATAAACCTGAAAAAGGGGTGCAAGGGTAGCCTCATCCCCCTGGCTAGAATAGCCTCGCTTACCGTAACACACCCCGCTCCAAGAAAGCAGACCCTTTCATCTAGGGTCGGCACGAACATTTTTACGTTATCTGGGATCTTATACCTCTCCCTGAAGGTCTCTAACTCATCCTCTTTTATGTCAGTCAGCCATAGAGATGCCCCCCATCTAATGATATAATCTATGTGGCGCTCATGTATCATCCATGCATTATGGGGCCCCCCATCGCCTCCATGATCCTTTCGATAAAAATCAGTGGAGGAATATCCGCCTCAGTGCAAATTAACGCCATATTCACCCCAAAAGATCCCTCGGACTCGTTTCTTTTCGAGGAAGAAGCCATCTAACTTAGCAGGTGAAGAAAATGCCTCGGTAATGGTAAATACTTACGCAAAATCTGAGGTCCAAGATCTAGAATGTAGAGAAGATGAGGGAGAATGGGGCTGATCGTCGGACGTAGCAGAGAAAATGCTAAGGAAAGTAGAGATATTCTTTACAATAAAGGGTTTTGAAACTTTTGTAGTGAAGAAAAAGGGAAAAAAGACAGTTTTTCAACCTTATATATGCGTAATAAATGAACCCTCACCGTTGGATTCCCTTCCACCTAAATCTGGGCCATCTACCTGTAATCCCACATGTCACATTAATTTCAAAGGGCGTCTGATCGAAGTTCAAACCAAGGGACCAGATGGAATCGTGTTGAACACGCCCCACTAGCTCGCGCAGTGCCTGTCAGATGTAGTGTACTATCATCATTACACATTGAATGAGCATGTAGCTCGAGCCTAGGGAACCGCTACGCCTTCTAGCTATCCTCATTGGAAATCAACATGCCCATCAAATCATTACGGCATGGCACCTGGCAACATCCAATGGCCTCGCCTAACAGTTGAACAACTTTACTATAGGCTCCAGCCTTAAAAAGGGTCGGCTGATTATCCAATGGCCTCGCCTAACAATTGAACAGCTTTACTATAGGCTCCAGCTTTAAAAAGGGTCGGTTGATTATCCAATGGCCTTCCCTAACAGTTAAACATCTTTACTATAGGTTCCAGCTTTAAAAAAGGGTCGGTTGCTTATCCAATGGCCTCGCCTAGCAGTTGAATAGCTTTACTATAGGCTCCAGCTTTAAAAAGGGTTGGTTGGTTATCCAATAGCCTCACCCAACAGTCGAACAGCCTTACTATAGACTCCACCTTTAAAAAGGGTCAGTTGGTTATCCAATGGCCTCGTCCAACAGTCGAACAGCCTTACTATAGGACCCAGCCCTAAAGAGGCTCGGTAGATTATCCAATGCTCTCACCTACACTCCAGCCTTTCCGGTGTTCTACTACTGAATGGGCTCATCCCCTACTTTCAGAGCCTCATCACGTGCCCCTCAACCCCATCGCCAATTTCAAATTAACGAAATCTTCTTTCTTAGACCAGCAATTCCACGCATTATATAAATAATCACACCTGGACTTCGGTGACTGTTGTTACTCGTATAACTGATAACCCCATACGTGGCGGACGGATTTGAGGGCCCCTATCTTATGTAGCAGCATAGACGACCCTATTGTAAGCAGGGAGGTGACTTCTTTCATATGAAGCGAAAGTGAACCGTTCCCATTTGGGCAGACACGGGAACCGGTTCTAGTGAGGCGCTAACAATGCCTACAACAGATCTTGTGATGAAGTGATTGATGAGACAACTCACTACCAACGCCGCCTCTACATGCTTATATGGTCAAATCCTACTTACACAAATCAGAATTTATAGATACCAAGAGATCTTAGCATTAAATGCCCTGATTGATTGATTGATTGACGCATATAACAAGGGCTGATCAATGCTGATGAAGCCATGTGTCCTATTATCCGATGGATCTTGTTTCTCCTACCCAAGTATAAAAGCCCACACTTGGTATCATTCGTGGGTAATGCAAGTTTAGACTCTTAATCCAATATTCTTGCTGCCTTCATTCCTGTTATTCTATACGAGACCGACCCCCGCTTTTTCCTTCATCGGATCCGATCTACGTGGACGCAAGAAGCTTTTGACATCTATTGGCCACATCTTTGATACAATTTTTGGGGTCAACAAATCCCATGAAATGAGTGATTAAAAATGAGTTTAATAAAAACGAGGCTAAACACGGTCTAAGTGACTCTAGGGACCTTATGATTTTCGCTGTTGTTATAGGAAACAAATGCTGGACGAGCTTTAATTTGAACTAAAAGGTTTAGTTGTTTTTGTCAATATTATTCCATGAAAACAGAATGTACTACAAAACTGAAAATTGCTTTTGTGTTTATATTTCTACGATGACACTCTCTCACAAACTCTCCAATTCTGGACGAATCCCCAAAATAAAATCCACCCCCATTTTATATAATTGGCTCTCTTAATCTGTAAAATTTCTGGAGGTACGACTATCACGGTCAACCTTCTTGTTCTTTCAGACTTTTTTCTCTGGCGAGCTTTCTCTCGTAAAGCCAATGACGCTCCAAGACAAGGTCAAACTTCTTAGCTACCTTTGTACTGGAAGCTGGATCATTCGAACTAGCGTTAGTTTTCTAAAAATCAAACGACGGTTGGATGGAGAGGGATTCGAACCCGCGATATTTCAACACCATGAACTAGTGACTTTCTATCGGCACTTCATCAAGAAATTTAGCAGCCGGCTAGCTTTAATCTTGTTGAAGCATATACTTCGGGGGTGCAGGGCAGACGACTTCGATTCATGCCTCATTCTTTCTTTTCTTATGAAATTGATAGTGTTAGGGACTCCTGCTACTTTAAAAGCAAGGCTACGAACCTCATAAGTGCCAAACTCCTTCCCTGCTACCTGCTGAAAAGAATACAGACAAGCATTGAACTGTAAAGTGGTTCTACTGACGGGGGAGAAAGAGTCATTCGGAGGGCAAGGATATCTTGAACCTACTATCACCGCGGGTAGCTTTTATGATGCCAAAGTGAAGAAAAGAAGCCATTGACAGAAAGGGAAAGGGTAGGAATAAACTTTATTAGGTGTATCTCTACTAAAGATCTCTACTAAAGTAGGCCTTACTAAGGAACTGCCCTTAAGTATGACTCTAACGGCTCTGCCTTAGAATGAGTTAGAACTTGTGACTTAATTATTGACAATGGGAACTGCGAGAATTTTGTTGTAAAGCTGTAAAAACAAAACTCCTACATGTGCACTCTGCTGCATGTAAGAACGGCTGCCTTGCTTATTCCGCCTCACGTGTGAATCATAGCGGGATAACCTCTTTTTTTCCTATCAATAACTTCCATAAAGTGTTTTAAGCTCAAAATTTCAAGAAAAGCCAAGGCTAGGGTAATCAAATGGAGATATTGAAACCATTTCTCTAACCACTAGATCTACATTAGTTTTACCAGACCGTCATAAAGAGTAAGTATTCATGTTACACAATTTTATAATTACACGACTTCTATATATTTAGCATTTAAAGATCGAATTGAATAATTAGGTATGGGTGCATAAATTTCAAGTGAATTTTCCATGTTTCACTATATTATTCTATATAATATTAAGCCCTTGTTTGACACCCTTTTTATGGAGGAATTTGATTTGGACTAGTGATTGATGGAAGAATGTGTGGTTAAAAAGTAAGGAGAATTTTTGAGTTTATGTGTAATATTATTTTATTGATAGAATGTGTGGTTGAAATGAAAAAAGAGAAAAAAATGAGAGAGAGAATGAGAAAAAAAATGAATGTCAAACAAAGGCTAATTGGAATGTTTGAATATATATTATTCAATAGAGTAATCGGAACGAAACACCTCTAATGTTTGATTATATTATTCAATATAGTTATTGGCACAAAAACACCTTTCCTTTCCATGTTTTGTTCAACTCAATCATATCCTTTCATTTAAGAGCGATACGCCCTCAAATCAACCAAATGTTGTGCAAAACAATCATGTCGCCCAATTCCGCCATAAAATCTTTGTTATTTGATGATTCATCCTCCTCTATAATAAATAAAAAGAAAATAATCGAAAAATTGAAAAGCAGCCCTAAAAACCAATCGAGTGGTCCTCCCTATTCTTTTTCACCATAGGTTTGCCCACTGCTACTTTCATAGATGTTGTACAAAGGGACGAACACACATCACATGTCAGCAATGTCCACTCCAAATAAGGCGTATAGTCTTATTGCTTGCACAGAAAGAAGCCATTGGCTACAAGTGTGTGTGTGTCTGTGTCTGTCTATATATATATATATATACACCATCGATATTTCGTTCAACAACTTCTTCACCTGAATAGGTTTCAGTGATTTTTCTTCTAAAAGAAAATCAGGGTGAGAAAGTCTAGGGGTAGGCTCTTTAAATCCAATATCACTATATTCCTATCTTTCCCCACCACCACTCTCCCTCCTCATATTACTCTGTATCCGAAATAAAGTTTCTTGTTCTATGCCCTAAGGGTAGGCTCTTTAAATCCAATATCACTATATTCCTATCTTTGTAAACATAATCGGCAATGGATCCTTCTTTCCCTCTGGTGCATACCATGGTTTCTCTATATCTCTCATTAGATTCCAACCGCCATTGCTCTTCCATAAATAACAGAGGAAATACAAACCTAAAAAAATAGTCATTCCCCAACCCCCCCTAATCCGTCCCCACGGCACAGACCCAGCCCCCTTTCCATACCCCCTGGCCCATAATTTCTCCCCTCCAGCCCCACCCCTAATTTCCTACTATATGATGAATGCTTTAGGGGGTTGTTTTTGAGCATTTAAGAGGCACTAGACCTTAAAATCTTCTTCAATATCAGAAAAACCTACATGAATTACTATAAATTTCGACTGTCAGATTTCGAGACAAGTGTGAATGATGCTTCTTGGAGCTTGGCAACTATCAATCGAAACAAGCAGATGGGAGAAAGGGTCGGAGTTTTCGGTAGTTTTACATCCACAAATCTTTTTACTTTGACTAGAACGGGAAGAGAATGAAGAATTAGATTCATTATCAGAATCTTCTTGATTTTGATGAACTTTTTCTAATTCAGAATTGGAAGTTTCATCAGAACTAGAATAACGTAAGTTGAGAAGTTCAAGCTTAACATCTTCATCGATCTGAATATTATTAATCTTTCCCTTCATAGGACAGTTGTTCGAATAATGATCAGTTTGATGACATTTATAACAAGTAACTCTGCTTGAATTTTGAGATTTAGAAGGAAATCATTTTTGAAATTTCTTTTGAATTCGAGTTCTTTAAAATTGTGGAGGGGGTTTTTGGAAAAAAAAAATTATCTTTCCTTTTAAAATTTCTTTTTCTTAAAAAGGAAGGAAAATGTTTTTATTTATTTTTTGTAGAAGGAGGAATAATCTTTTCAAAACCATATTGGTCACAGAAAGATCCAAGCTCTTTCTTGATTCCCAATCTTTCAGATTTGAGCTTAGCTTTGAACTTAAGATCGTTACAAAGAGCAAGTCCTTCTTTATTAATAAAACTTATAATTTCTCCAAAAGTGAGACTATGATAAGGAATAGTATCATTATTTTGAAATTTAATAGAATTTCGAACTTTTTTTGCAAAAAGCTTTGGAAATTCAGAAATAAATCTTTCTTTCCAAAATCCATTATTACAATCTCCATGAAGCATGACTCTAGAAAGGAAAATATCCTTATAGCGTCTAAAGTCATGTAATTGAGGACATGAAATATTCATTAGAATTTCAGATGATCTATCTTCAAGTAAAGTAGGAGTTCCAACAAAATGTTTGATAATAGAGAAAACAAGAGTAGCAAAGCAATCGCGAACAATATTATTATTATCAATTTTTGTTGCTTGAAGAATTTCTTGACTGTTATCTTTAGAAAGATAATTACTCCACCAACCCCTTAATTGACAAGTAAAGCTAACTACGAGATTAGTACAAGATCCATCAAGATTCCTACTTGTGTAGGCGGACATACAAACTGACATTTTTTCCATAGTTTGAATAATTTGAAACTCGGTCATACCATCGATATTCCATTCCACAACTTCTTCACTTGAATAGGTTTCAGTGATTTTTCTTCTAAAAGGACTTTAGTCTAAAAGTAAATCAGGGTGAGAAGGCCTAGGATAATTAAATTTCAAAGGATTAATGATCAATTGCAAATAAAGAAAAAATTTCTCAATTTCTTCAAAAATTCGAAAGAGATGTTTGTTCTACTATTCCTAATGCATTTTGGAATAGAAAGAAGCATATTGTTTCTCTTTCTACTAAGTCAAGACCTATTCAAATAAATAAGGAACTCCTTGATTACTACACCAAAGAAATCAAAGATTTACTTGAAAAATGATCAATTCGTCCTAGTAAATCTCCTTAGAGTTGCTCCGCATTTTATGTGCTTAATCAAGTAGAAATAGAACGTAGTTCTCCAAGACTTGTAATTAATTATAAGCCCCTCAATTCTGCCCTTCAATGGATTAGATATCCTCTTCCTCAAAAGAAATATCTTTTGAATAGGTTGTTCAAAGCGGTTATATTTTCCAAATTTGATATGAAATCTGGCTTTTGGCAGATACAAATCAAAGAAGAAGATAGATATAAAACTGCATTTAATGTTCCATTCGGACAGTGTTAATGGAATGTTATGCCATTTGGTCTAAAAAATGTCCCTTCAAAATTTCAAAAAATCGTTAATGATATCTTCAATCCTTATCAAAATTTTGTTATTGTTTATATTGATGATGTTTTATTTTATTCTGAAAGTTTAGAACAACATTTCAAGCATTTAAATATATTTTTCAATATTGTTAAAAATAATGGATTAGCAGTTTCTGCTAAGAAAATTGTTATTTGTGAAACTAAAATAAGATTTCTTGGACATACAATTTTTCAAGGTACAATTATACCTATTCAAAGAAGTTTAGATTTTACTCATAAATTTCCTGATCAAATTCTTGATAAAACTAGTCTACAGAGATTTCTTGGATGCATTAATTATGTGACTGATTTTGTCAAAAGTAGTAGACTACTTTGTGCACCTCTTTTCAAAAGGCTACAGAAAAATCCAAAACCATAGGGGTCATGAGTGTACCTTAGCTGTTCAAAGTATCAAAAAAGCCATAAGAAATATTCATTGTCTCTCAATTATTGATCCAGATGCTAGTCTTATTGTTGAGACCGATGCATCAAACTTAGAATTTGGTGGAGTCTTAAGTCAGGATGGTGTAGCCAGCGTGCCGGCCGCGCATCCCAAGCCATGTTCCATGACCCCTCACCACTCTTCAACCCCTCGTGTTCTTGTCGACACAACATTGTCGCCCGCCGCTGCTACCTCCACCCTGAGGGCAAAATCGTGAAAAGTTAGGGCTTTGATTACAGAGGGAGTAGGGGGAAGAAGAGAGGGCTTTGAAGAGCAGGGGAAGAAGAGAGGATAGGCAGAGACGAGAGGAAAAGTTGGGGCTTTTTTATTTAAAGGAAGTGTGGATTTTTTGCAACGTTTTCCAAAAAATGTTGCGAAAAGATCATAAAAAAAATTGTGAAAAGCCTATTTCGCAACGTTTAAAAAACGTTGCAAAAAGCTTTGTCTTTCGCAACATTTAAAAAACGCTGTGAAAAATAAAATTTTTTGCAAAATTTAAAAAATGTTGCGAAAAGGCAATATTAGCAGCATTCACTTAAAAAAATGTTGCCAAAACTCAATTTTGTTAAGCAATGGCAACATTTATGCATTAGAATGTTGCGATAGATCCATTTAGCAACATTTAACTACCAAATGTTGTCTTTTATGTGTTGCAAATAGTGTTTTTTGGTGTAGTGCAGATTCCAAAAGGGTCGAATCAAGAACAGTTAGTCCGTTACTATTCCGGTGTTTGGACTAGTTCTCAAAATAATTATTCAATAGTCAAAAAAGAAATTCTTTCAATTGTTCTTTGTGTTTCAAAATTTCAAGATGATTTAATCAATAAAACATTTATTTTAAAAACAGACTGTAAAACATCCAAAGATGTTCTACAGAAAGATGTGAAAACCTTGTGTCAAAACATATTTTTGCAAGATGGCAAGTTATTTTGTCTTGTTTTGATTTTAAAATTCTATATATACAAGGAAAGAATAACGTTCTTGCAGACGTCCTCATTAGAGAGTTTCTTACACAAAAAGAAAGAGATTCCAAGTAAAAGAGAGAATACCCCAAAAGAGAGATCAAAAGGAAAAGTGTCAATATAGATTGGTACAACAAAGCTCTTGAGGACATGGCTCCCTCTTCTGCAAATTCTTCAAAAAACAAGAACAAAAGTAAAAACAAAATTGCTCTTCCTTCCCCATCAATCACTGAATACATTTAAAATTCTAACAAAAATTCTTAGATTTAAAATATTCATCTTCCAATACCTTGGCTCTTTTTTCAAATAAATTTTCTGTGCTTGGAAAAGCTCCTCAAATTCCAGAAAAACCTTCAAACTACAAAAAGGTCATTCAAACTAGTTCTGGAAAACTTCCAGAAATCAACCCAAAACCTTTTCAATATTTCATCAAAAACAAAGCTCTTACCCTTTCAATATGGAAACAACCTAGATTGAAAAATATTCAGATCTTACTGAATATCTTTTCGATCTTTTTTCCCCATCTTTTTATTTTCTTCCAAATAGTCTTCAAAAACTCTAAGAGTTCTACAAAAAGATCCTACTCAAATCGGATCTGATGTGATAACTCACACTCCAAATAAACAGAATCCTCAATATATTGACTTCTCAAAAATTCCAATTTACAAAGTATTGACATTTGATGACTAGGGTCAACACCCTTGGAAAGAAAAGAAAATGAATCTCTCAAAAGATGAAGAATTTTCTTCTCATTTCAATTATCTTGATTAGCAAGAGGTTTGGTTCAATATTTTCTTTTTTAGACCAGTGAATCAGTCATGGTTTATCCTTTTTCACTAAGCATGTCAAAATACTTCCCCAAAATGGTTCCAAACTTGGTTTGAATATTTTGGATTTGAAGAGAATATTTTACATAGTCTCTCTCTTTAAGGATTCAAACACTTCAAAAATGAGGCAAAATCATTTTTACAACCTCAAGAAAATACTTTATTTCAATTTGCATACAATTTTAAAGTCTGGTGGATTCTCTGTTTGGACTTTTTTATTGTTCAAAATACCGACAATCCTTACTGTCCAAAAAAGATTGTTTGAAGGTTCAAAATAAAATGGTGGTCCAAATTTCATGAAACGAATTGTTGTCCCAAATCTGTTAGTTCTTGGATACAGCTTAAAAACAATGAAGGGCTTCCAAAAATTTCAAAGAAACGTCAAGAAGCTCAAACTGATTTCCTTGCTGAGAAAAATAGGTTATTAGCTCTCTTGGCCAAATGTTCAAACCCTAAAGAAATGTCAATTTTAGTAGAAAAGATCGCATCACTTGCTGAAATTGCTTCAAAATCTTTAGTTCAAAATTCTTCTTAGACCAGTTTAGAAGCAGATTTCGATTTTGATCAATATGAAGATGATTGCTATGGAATTAATTTTGACGAATCTCTTCACGATGAAGTCCAAAAGACCAAATAACTAAATGAACAGAGTTATCTTGATGAATTTAGAGATTACCGAATTCATAATTCAATATTGATATCTTTCAAGATGTGCCAGCTCAAAGAATAATTTCAGCAGATAAAAGGAATCAACAACTTTATTAAATTAAAGAAAGCATCTTCTTTATTAAAGCTACTTTATTAAAAATCTTTTGTCAGTTCAAACTTTCGGCCAAAAGAAAAGATGATTGATTCTCCTACTTTTGAAAAGTAGTCGACATCTACTGTTTAATTAAGGCTTCAATCAACTATTCAAGATTCTTTCAATATTACTTTTTCTTTGTATAAATTCAATATTGATCATTCAATGTAATTAGAGTTTAGACGGGAGATAAATTTCTCTTTGCAAGTTCAATATTCTCTTTGTAATTCTACTATTAATCTATAAAATTTCTTGTTCTTTTTTCAAAGATTTTCTTCAACATTTGGACCTGTTTGCTTTTAAGTTAGGATTCTATTTCGAAAAATGTATTTAGATATTCTGGGCCAAACCGGCACCCCATCTGGATGTGGGTGGGTTGGTTGGAGAAGGAAATGAATTTTATTCACTCTGTCTTTTTTTTTCCTTGTGACTTTGAGAAAAGGGGAGTAATGGTTGTGGTGGTGAAGGGGAGTAGGTAGGTAGGGTTGGTTGGTTGGTTGGAGAAGAAAGAGATTTTTTTTTTTAATTTTTCTTTCCTTTTTTTTATTGTTTTAATTGGGTCTCGTTTACACTTTTTGAAAATTTTGGGATGTTACGGCAATTATTTCTTTCTTTTTATCTTTTCTTTCTTTGTTCCCTTTTTGTTTATTTAAAGATGGCATGATTGTTTCGCACAACGTTTGTTTGGTTGATTTGAAGGTGTTTAGTGCCAAAATGAAATACAATCACTCTATGGGTATAGAATTTTTTTTACAGAATTTGTACCGAATACACACAACATATGGATCCCATTGTTTTTAACAATATTTAACTCATGTGGGCTCCACCTCCTCATGTGAGAGGAATTCAAAAATCTGTACAAATTCGGTAAAATTTCTTCTGTACTTAAATCATTTTTCAATGAAATATTAGAGTTGATTTGCGCAAAACATGGAAAAGGTTTGGGTGTTTTGTGCCATTTACTCTTATTCAATATAATATTAATTGGAATAGAACATTTTTAAAAAGACGTAAAACTGAAAAAGGAGAGTAAGAAAAAATAATTTGCCATAACCGTGTTCGAGTTTCCTAATGCCATAGGAAGAATAAAGGAATAAGAAAACTTCAAAACATGCAAAAAGATTTAAAAATAAAACAAAAAGATTGACGTGAATTTTAATTTCTGTTCTATTTCCTTCAGTAAATTAGCATAAAAGTCAGAAGTTATAGGCATTAACAGCTTCAAAATGATAACTAATAAAGCCAAAACCTTTTAAAATAAGCTCCTGTTTAATATAGATTTTTTAAGAATAGATTTTGTGAAAATTGATTCTGTCGTAGAGAGTGTGTAGCTAAAAATGAGGAAAAAGTTATGGGTCTACGTGCAAAATTATTTTATTGAAAAACGTGTGGTTGATTGGAGAAAATAAATTTTAGAAAATGGGGGCAAATTGACTTTAGTTATGTTGTAAAATAGCGAAAATAGAGTCAACCAGGAAACATCAGCATGCAAAATCCAGAATATAAAGCACCCCCACCTCCTAACCTGGGTAAACAAATAAAATAAAATCAATCAATCAAAATTCAAAAAGAAAAGGAAAGAAAAGAAAAGAAAAAGCAACTGAAGCCATTTTTGCCCAATCAAAGGAAATGGAATTTACCTTGTGCTTGAAGCTCAAAGAAATTAGTTACAGCATACAACTCGGACTATATTATAAAGGGCCTGTTTGAGCTTTTTTTTTTTTTTTTTTTGGAATAGTAATTAGATAAAGAATGTGTAGTTAACAAATAAGGAAAAGTTTTTGGTTTGCATGCAATATTATTTTATTGAAAAATATGTGGTTGAAAATAAGATAGAGAAAAATGAGTTGTGCTGCTGTGCCAGATCTGTAAAAGATCTGGCACAGCCATGTGAGATAGGGTGGGTGGGTGTTTTAACATTTTTGGGGGGTTTTTTTAATGAGTTAGGTCCTCGGGACCCACCTCATGTGAGATAGTCTGTACAAAATCTGTGAACCAAAATCTGGTAGAGTAGAATAATTCGAGAAAAATATATCTTGGATATCATAGACAATTAAAATAACGATGATGAGAGAAGACAAAGCCACGAAGTGGGCAATGAGCACTTACTTGGTTTGAGATATCATGGACAATCACAGCCGCAGCAGCTCCTCGATAGTACCTTGGAGCCAAGCTGTGATATCTCTCCTGACCAGCCGTATCCCATTTTTCAAATTTTACATTTTTTTGTGTCATTCACAGCCACTGATTTTTGTGAGAAAAAGGCTGCACCAAACCAATAGTTGATTCCCACATCAGACATAATGAGTAAATTTTTACTTCTTGGGACCAGAAGAAAAGTTTATTGTGGTCTGTGCACATGTGAAAAGTATGATAATATAGGGTTTGGACAAACCTGAAATTCAATAAATTGTCCCTTTACAAATCGCAGGACTTCACTCGATTTTCCAGCTCCAGAATCTCCAAGAAGCACCTAGGTACACGTAAACCTCACACAATTAAAAATGAAGTTGAGAAACAAGAGACAGAGCAAAGGAAAATCTTGGTACTCAAACGGCTGGAAAGAAAAAGTTATGCGATGTTACCGTTACAGTACGAACAGCAGCAACCACGAGTAAATATTTCATTCACGATAATATTATAATGCATAAAGAACTACATCACCAGAACACGGATGGTATTATAAAACGAATATTCACTTCGTCCTCAATGGACTAACTTGGCCTACTTTTCACCATGAAATGGATACTTACTAACAGAATAATTTCAAGCATTAGTACTCGATGAATTTTTTGTAGCATATAACTTCATTCTCAAACTAAGTTAATAAGCCCTTGTTTGGTTTAGCTAAAAAATAGATTTTTAGTATATTTTGATAAAAGTTGATGAAATATGCAGTTGAAAAGTTGTGGGGCCAAATCAATATTAAGCAATTAAAGCCGACCCAAATCAATAACCAGAATAAAGAAACGTAAATGATCATATAAGAAATATAAATAAAGAAAAAAGAGGTTGAAGAAAGTTCTAACCAGCTTGGAGTTGATGTTCTTGTTTCCGCTGGAGGCCATCCATGGGTTCTAAATTCAATAAGATCCCAACAAAAATCAACAGATAAAGATTTTTTTTTATGGTATAATATGAGTGAATTACAAGGGAATAATTCTCCTGGAAGAGTCTTCAATTTAGCGATAAATTACTTGCGCGTGAAAGTAAAAAGAAAATGGGCAACACACCAAAATACCCTTGAAATTAAGCCAGACTAACATTATTTTCAAATTTTTGTTTTGTAACTAATTCAAATAATAAAATATTTTGTATGTAAATTTCAAATTTTTTCATGCTTATTAACCACACATTATTTTAAAAATACAAGTCAAAACTTTGTTTTTCATGATTAATGATTGTCAAACGGGGATGAAGAGTTTCTGAAAAATCACATGAAAAGTATTTCGATAATAAAAAATATTGTATGAAGCTGTGTCACTTTTTAATAAAAATGTGATATTGTTTTACTAAAATTGACATTTTTTATTTAAAAAATGGCAAACATGTAGAAATAAAAAAAGTGACATTGTTTTTTTGGAAGTGATGATATTAAAAAAGAGTGACAAACACCATAAAAAAGTGAAAAAAAAATTCAAAAAAACAACAAACACTAAAAAAGATGAGAAACACCAATCAAAACCTAAAATTGGATCCAGAGATAGTTAATTTTCTTTTACATATTACCTCATGTGATTATGTGTCACTTCTATTACTTAAACATTAGACATAACATCATTTTAAGAACATGACACCTTAGAAGTTAGAAGCGCCAGAAGTTTAAAAAAATGACAAAAACTAAAAAGAAAAAATGACAGATGTTGACCCCAAAAAAATATGCCTTCAACATGACCAACAGATTTCAAGACTTCTCACGTTCACGCAAGTCTAATTCCTGCACACTTGAATGAACCGTTAGCCACACGTGGCTTCCTCCAACGAAGTGGAGTTGGCAGTGCGCACTCTGATGATAAAGTCAGTAGATAAAGTAAGTGTATGAGTGTAAGGGGACTTTAGACAAAAGTCTCCAACGTAAAAGGGGAGTCGGTCTTGGGGTGTATATCGAGAATAATAAAAAAGCAAAGTTGTTGGTTGAGAACTTAAACTTGCATTACCTTGAAATGACACTAAATGTAAGCTTTTATAGTAGAAAATGATGAGTAAGAGTCGTTAGATGAAGAAATATGTAACCTCATCTTAGCAATTGGGACCTCTTGTCATAGATATCAATCAATCATTCATAGGCCATGTTGCATTTCATATTATAACGGCTTGGCAGCCATATGCCTAACATATAAGACTAGACTTGACTTGTTTTCTTCACATTATCCACTTGATACAAAATCTTGTATGAAGATTTTATCTAAAACCCCTCACCTATCTCTCCTCAACCATGAGGGCTGAGCTCCCCATAGAGGTTCGGCCAAATTGCCATATGGGCAAAATGACGTGGAGTACAGGTCTTGGTTCACTTGCTGTGTAGCTACCACTTGACCATGCTTAGAGTTTCATTGGAAGAGGCTTACAACAGAAATTCAAAAAAATGGCAAATTAAGTTGGTATCAATAATTCTCAATATCATCGTATAGTTAGTATTAACCTAACATCTCAAAATAACATTTCTACAGTATTTTAAAGAACTTTCAAAAAATAATGTACAAGGCACAATCACTACAATTAGTTTTTGAGAAAAGATACAAGCAATTCCATTAAAGCACAATCACCACAATTAGTTTATGTGGGTATGGCATTATTTTGGCACCATAGTAAATCGGCCTTCTAACCGATGAAGCTCATCTTTCACCGGTTGTGTTTGGTATTCATCCCAAAAAATAGGGAACTTCAATTTGGTTTCGGTACATGGCATGAGCCAATCATCATATATGAACCTGAAAACAATGAGCAAGTACACTTGATGCCAAATACCCAAAAAACAAAAATAGTAAAATGCATTGATAGCAATCTGGGAATAAATAACTTACACTTTACCTAGAAGTAGTTGAATCAATTGTCTTAAGATATAGCCCCTGTTTGGGCCCCATTATTGTAGATTTTTAGAGGGTTGAAAATTTTTAGAATAGTGATTGATGGGAGATGTATGGTTGAAAAGTTTTAGATTTGTGTGTATTATTATTTTATTTGATGAATGTATGGTTGAGATGAAGAGAGAGAAAAATTTAATGTAATGTAATGAGATATAATGGGGGGCAAACAAGGGCATAGTCTTCTGTTTGTAAATGATCGGTGGTGGAGTTTGGTGCTCACAGAATGGTTTAGATAGGGACGGATGGAGGGGGGCCTATAGCCCGGTCCAGTCCCCACCCACTGATTTTTTTTTTTAAGTTAGAAAAAAAAATTTATGTAAAAAAAAAAATCATGTGTATTTTTTTTTTTTTACGTATTCGGCCGTCCTGTAATTCGATCCTGAATCCGTCGTTGGATTTAGAGCTTGAATCCCGTCTCCCTTCTAGCACCCAATGCTTGTATCTTGCGGGACATTGTGGCATTGTTATTGAATGTAACATTTGCTCTTGTCGCTGTGTGCTTCGTGCAGTGTATAAAGAAGCTCACCTGCTTCCTTTATTTGCTAAAACTACCCTAGTTTCTTATAGCTAGTTTGATTGGATTTCAATTCTTCTTTCATCCCCTTATTATGGGTGATATTACTAAATAAAGATTGCTATTGTTTAACCCTAGGAAAAAAATTATTTATAAATGAATTTCTTACCATCTAAACAAATTTTAGTCCCTGTTTGGAAAAGATTAAAATCAAATTGTTAGTAAATTTTGATAAAATTTGATGAAATAATTAGATGTGTGATTTTGAAATTGTGATGTAGGTTGGTGAGATTGAAGAAAATAAGCAAAAGTAGACAAATTTGAAGAAATGGCTAAATTGTAAGGGATCAAAGTTCAGGGGCTAAAATGTAAATACTTAAAAGTTGTGTCGAATCTCACAATGAAGATTTGAGAGTGCTCGGAGTCAATTGAATAAAGGAAGATGTCAAGGGGATCAAATTTAGTCAAAAGATGATCACAAATTAATTTCCAACCGAAAAGTTATGCTCCGATGTTTTAGTCTCATATTGAGACCTATTTTTGGCATAGGAATTGATCGAATTGGATAATGATGTCTGAATTAAAGTTGTAGCCAGATGAGTTAGCTTTCCAACGCATTTTGCATCGCCTCAATAGGATATCAGAATATAAAGTTATGATAAAAATACTGAAAGAAGGTGCAGCTGCCTGTTTAAAACAAGAAATTCTGTTATGTAGTCTGTTATATTGAGACATTTTTAGCATAGAAAGTTATCGAATTGGATAATGATGTTTGAATAAAAATGTAATCAGATGAGTTAGCTTTCCAACACATTTTGAATCGCCTCAATCGGATATCAGAATACAAAGTTATAATAAAAACATTGAAAGAAGGTGCAGCTGCCTGTTTAAAACAAGAAATTTCGTTACATAGTCCGTTATATTGAGACCTATTTTTGGAATAGAAAGTGATCCAATTGGAGAATGATGTCTGAATCAAAATTGTAGTCAGATGAGTTAGCTTTGCAACTCATTTTGAATCGCCTCAATCGGATATCAAAATACAAAGTTATGATAAAAATACTGAAAGAAGGTGCTGCTGCCTGTTTAAAACAAAACATTCCGTTACATAGTCCGTTATATTGAGACATATTTTTGGTATAAAAGTGATCGAATTGGAAAATGATATCTGAATCAAAGTTGTAGTCAGATGGGTTAGCTTTTCAACGCATTTTGAATCGCCTCAATCGAACATCAAAATACAAAGTTATGATAAAAATACTGAAAGAAGGTGCAGCTACCTGTTTAAAACAAGAAATTCCGTTACATTATCCGTTAAAATAACAAATTCCGTTAGTTTTTCCGTTAAATCAACAAATTCCGTTAAATAGGCACTTTTTTATATATAGAAATATATATATATATATAATTATTTTTTTAACTGTCAAATTAAATTTACTATGTTGATGAATGTAAATAAGAGTGGACCCCACACAGCACGATTGTTATTTATAACATGCACCATGATTTTCCCCATTATCAGCCTTGAAAGATTCCTTTTATATTTCATACTTTCATAGCATTTTTTTCAGCAAACACAAAATTCAATTATGTTTTCTTTCTCACTTCTTCTTAGACCCTCTTTGATTACCACATTTGCCATGGAAAATGTCACATTTCGAGAAAAACGAATTTTACTTTGGCCGTTTGATTGTAACGTGGAAATAGAAATCGAATTCCAAGGTGCAACCACTTTAAACTGTATTTTTTTTGTTTTCATGAAAAACGAATTCTTATGAGTTTGGTGAATTTTTATTTTCCAATTAGCATGAAATTAAAATTTTTTTCTATTTTTGTCTATCAAACGGACCATTAGTGTATGTATGTAAGTACATATGATTCAACAGTGACGTGCCTGTTTATCTACCCTTCACTTCACCAACGGGATTAAAAGAGGAAAAGCTGAAAATGCCCATTAAATCCTTTAGTCAGAAAATAAAAAATAGAAATAATTATAAAAAGAAGTCGAAATTTAATTTTAGCCACTAATATAAGTGGTCAGTCTTGAGTCCTGCCTGTGATGAGAAAATGAAAGCCCAGGCAGGCTTTTAGAGTTGCAGAGTCTTCATATACACTGACACCAATAATAACACATAAATGGCCATCTGTAATGCCAACCCCACTCATCATTCACTGCCACCTTTGACCGGTCCTTTTGCGATTCCACAATTCATTCATATTAATCTCATAAATACTGCACACTCTTTTACTATTTGCAAAATCATTAAAATAGTGTAGAGTGATTCATGGATATTACTGAGAAAAAAATATATTTTAAAAAGTAAGAAAAAGTTATTGGTGTGATGGAAAATATTATTTTATTTAAAAATATGTGGTTAAAAATAAATTTTGAAAGAATATTTGTCAAACAGGGGTAAGAGAGTGTTTGAACCCCATTATTTTTTAATAATGTGTTTTGAAATAATAAATTGATGAAAAATGTGTAATTAAAAAGGAAGAAATTTTTTTTGATTTACGTGTAATATTATTTTAATGAAAAATGTATAATAAAAAAGAAGAGAAAAAAAAATGTATTTTGAGAAAAATGAGAATCAAAGACCCCCAAAATTTATCGTCATCATTAAATCATTGCAAAATTAGTTACTGGTAAATGGATCAGACCTATTTGCAAACTATTAGGGATGTACACGCAATGCAAAGTATCGTAACTAGTCGAACTTGAAGTAAATCGAAGCCAATCAACGAGTTCATTTCAGTTCGATTCAATTCTGCCTCAATTTTAAACAGTTTTTTTTTTTTTTTTTGGTATTAGAACCTAGAAGCGTTGTCATTTCTAGTACCCACAACCAAGAACATATAAGGTCCAATTAACCATTATTTTGGGAATATTAAAGATGGAGAAATGAACCCAACCACATGGAACAACTAGCCATTTTCTTACACCACAATTAATCCATTTTAAAGGACTAAACTTTGCGTCACTAATTTAGAAAATTTTAGTTATGGAACCATTTGGCCCGGTTCTAGCTCATTTCATAGAATATGGAGCTTTTAGTTCGAATCTCTTCAAAACCAAATCATGCCAGTCCTTACAAACTATGTATAAGTCAAGATGTAGAGAAAAGTCTTGGTCGTGTGAAAAGACAAGATGGCTAGGTTTGAATCTTTGTCAATCTAGGTAGAATTTGTTGGAAAATACAGATCATGGATCGCTCATGCGGGGTGACCCGAGCAGTAAGATATTAAAATAAATTGGAGGGAATGGTTTGAATAGAATTCAAACCCATAAATTCTCACAAACCTTGTTAACTCCTACAACTCCCATGACTTTTGTCTAGCAATTGGAAGAGAGAAAAGATGGCAAAAGAAAGTATAAAATTCTTATGGAAAAATACACTAAACTTGGAAAAGGCCCAAGAACTATTATTTTTGCATAAAAACTCACAATTTTTTGAACTTAGATTGTGAATAATAATCCCATTCTATTGTAATCGGGATTGGAACCATTGTAGTACAAGAAAATGCCCACATTTTGGTTTGTTGTGTTACACTTAGTAGGCACTACACTCTAAAATGTGTGTATAAGCACTCATTCTTTGCATATAGTTTTTATATATGATCTCAAATTGCATTAACACCTTGGAAAATATACCTTTTATTAATGCTATGTTTGATAAAAATTCTCATTTTCAACAGTAAATCAATTCTCATTTTCAACCACACATTCTTCAATAAAATAATATTTTCTATCACATCAATAATCTTATCTTCTTTTTCAACCACACATTTCCCATCATATCACTATTCAAAATCAATTCTTCCCCCAAAAAACCCCTACCAAACACACACTAAGAGGGTGTTTGGTAGAGATTAAAATCGGATTAAAATTGAAAAACTAGCCGTTATTGTTGACTTTTATTAGATGAGTGAGACCCAATAACGGCTATATTTTCAATTTTAATTGGATTTTAAGCCGTACCAAACAGGCCCTAAATCTTGAACTCTCTATTTGTTGCGCAAGCCATTTCAAGAGAAGTTCCTCTTCCTCCAATGGTAGGACGGGAGAAGGATCAAGCACATTAAATACTAAACAGCTACCCTACTCCGTTAATAGATTATCAAGATCTAAGATTCACCTGTTATAATTCGAACCCTAAAATGTGTTTGTGTCCAATGAACAAACCAATTAGAGACTAACGTTCGCTTCTTCTCCAATTGAATGGTAGAGCTGAACTCGTGTCTATTTTAAATAAAGTAATATCCTTGGCGACGACAAAGCCGTTAGGACAACCCGCCGAGATTACTAACATATTTGGTGCATGTCAATTACAGGCAAACATGAAATTGAAATCCATGGACAAGAATAATGGCCATAGGAAGTCGAGTGAATTAAATCCAGCATGAAATAAATATGGTTCTGTCAAACAATTGGGATAATTAAATTCTAAAATTAATAAATATAAATTCTAGTTGAATTAATATGATTATAATTATTTAGAATCTGGTTGGTTTTTGTGGGAAGCTAAAGCAAGAATAGAATTTGCCAGTTTGTTAATGGCATCAACAAGGCCATTCATGCCTTGTCTGTTAATCTGAGCATTTGACTCCTCAAGTTGCAGTCTTCTCTCATGCAACCTCAACACTTCTCTGTGTCTTCTCTCTTCTCTCTCTTCACATGAATGAATTGCTTCTGCTATAATGGAACCACTTTGGGAAATTGCACTGCAAACTTCTTGTAAACTGCTGTCACCCGCGGCGGCGTCGCCTTCTCCTCCTCCGCCACCACCACCGCCTCGTTCTCTTCTTCTTCTTCTCTTGGCTGGCGAGTCTGAATGCCCACTTGTATCAGAATCTGAAATACCATTCAGTTTATAATTAGTCGTCACCAACAAAATTTCAAGAAAAATGTGAAAGATAGTACCTGCTGTGGGCAGCGACGGCTCAGCAAAGGGGCGGCTAGGTGGTTGCGCGGGTGGCGGGAGAGGTAAAAGCATCGTTTGAGCTGCAGCGGCCTGAATAGGATTGACATTTGAAGTTTCAATCCCGCCACCGCCCACTACCACTTTCCTCTCCACCACCTCGAACAATGCATCAAATATCTGCGGCAACATATTTGAAGGCAAACCATGTTCCTTCCTCTGATTCTTCTCCATCTTCCAATAAGATTTCTCTTCTCCGCCTCTCTCCGCCGCCACTCTCCTCTGATACTCTCTCACTTTCTTAAAATCTCTCATCAAATTATCCCACTTATCATTACACTGGTTTTGGCTTCTAAAACACCCGTTCTTCCAGCAATAATCTTCCACGCGTTTCCATCTTAACTCTCCCGGTTTGCCTCTCTCATGAGCACTACTGCTTTCGCCACCATGCCTAATCATTAATCGTCTCTCATCATCCATTTTCTTTGCTTCTATAAGAACCATTGTTTCTTCAATAGTCCAGTTTCCTTTCCTGTACTCCCTCGGCTCATTTGCCATCACCTCGCCTCGCCTCGCCAGATCTATTCAAGAAGATCATCGACTAACTCTCATTTTATTATCATTGGGTTTCGAATCATACTTCGTTGAAACAAAGATAAAGGAGAAAGAGAAACAAGATGTGCTCAGTTTTATTGAGCATTTGAGCTCTGTCTACTGGCTTTAACTTAAATAAGTAAACGCTTATAATTTAGCTTTTAGATAATCCTACTTACGAGAACTGGGGGAAATAATTGCTGTCAAAGGATATCACCCCCATTTTTATTTAAGAACTGAATATTCAAGTAATAGTTCCTTTGAAATAAGTAACACCTTTTTATAAGAGATGAGAAAGGGGAAAAAAAAAAAAACTTATAAATCTTCTTCGAGGCTTATTGGCGTAAAACCCCCGTCGTATGGACTTATTGCCAAATACACTCTTACCTCTTCAAATTGGCTGAAAATCCTCATATATGACTTTTGAGGTGCGAACCACCCCCTGTTGTCCAATTTTGTTAGTTCAGGCATTAAATTCAGTCAAAATTAAAAAGGAATAATGATCTTCGAAATATTGTTAACATAACATATCAATTAATTGACATTTAAAAAAAATATGTTGTGAGTTTCGACAGGTATTGCCATATAGGCACAATCCATCACCGACTATCATTTTGTTAGAATGTTCTTCTGAAAGAAATGTGACCATTTATCCAGACTCTTACTATGTCCTCTTCAAGATCAAAGCTTATTATCACATAGGAATTTTCCTTGTAGCAGTGATTGAATATCATCCCGATAGGTTCCAAAAGCAAATACTTAAATTTTGTATAAAATTTCACATGAGATGCCTCTATGTGTAACAAAACCGAGAAAGAACATAAAAAATTAGAAAAGAAAACCTTAAAATCTTCATGGATAATCAAAAGGTAAACCTCGTGACAATAAAAATAGATCGTGTTTTCAGCTTTTATTTTCCTCTGAGAAAGAAGATTGTGGAGAGTGCAAGTGCCCTTATCATCTTGTTAGTAAAAATTTCCATGTTTGAGCCCCATTCTTTCTTCTTTTTTTCCATTCATTTTTTTACAGTAATCATTTTCAACTACACATCCTACAAATAAAATAATATTACACAAAAATCTAAAATTTTTCATCACTTTTCCACCACGCATTCTCCCATCAATCACTATTCAAAAATTAATTCTTCCTAAAAAATGGGGCCAAACACCACTTAGTAGGGCATATTTAATTAAAAGAGAAAAGACGATTATGTCCTTGGTGGAGAATACAGATGTCAGTTTAAATTTTGGTGGATATCAGGGCCTGGCATGCCACGTCAGTGAACATTTTTCTCGCTTTTTTATCCTGCAGCGAGCGGGCCATATGGATACAGAGCTGCTTTGACTGACTCTGGAGTTTGACTGGATAGGACGATTCCGTTGGGTCCATGCTCGTCGCTGTCGGTCTTAGTTTTTGGACTCTAGCGTGTCCCTGCCGAGGGTAACATAAACGTTACATTTCAAGAGAGGAAGCTCATATTAGTAAAAAAAAGATAGGGTTATTGTTTTTTAAACCATGATTAAAAGCACACAAGTTAGGTATGCTTAAAAGCTCATTATTTTAAGTTAGTAAATGAGAATAAGTTGTGGATAATACTGAATATATGAATAATAAGTTGACAGTAAGTTGTGATTCTATAAAATATGTGAATAAATATTATGTTTGATCAATTTAAATTTTAATTTAAATTTTGCCCGAACATGCTTAATATGATTTAATTTGACATTACAATGATGTACTTATGTCATAATTGGTAAGTAAAAAAAAACAACTAAATGATACCGAAAATAAAAGAAATTTAAAAGCTCATAACTGAAAATCAGTTTAAAAAATTATTTATTGTAAGAGTCAATTTTGTCAAGCTCTACTTTTAATGGTAATATCCCATTGTTGAATAGAGATGTAACACTCTTGCTCCTCGGTTTTATACTCTTAATCTTGGTCTTGATACCCAGCAACTCTGTTTCAGTCCGTGCTTGGTATTTCTACCGTTGATGTGCCAATTGAGTTAGAGCATCTTTCCATCCTCCTTTCTTTTCCTGTGGTTATTGGACTTAGGCAAGCACTTGTCCGATCAGGATAATAGAGAGGTCATGCGTCTGACCACAACTCCATGTCTTCCTGGATTTGGTAGGTTTTGTAAATTTTATGATGATTTTTTCCTACCCGACTTTTATGTTTGTGCATATGGATTAATCTGTTGACGTTGAAAATTTTTAGCATAAGCGGCTTACTCAGTTGGGAAAGGATCGGTGGTGTGATCAATGGAAATTCTAAGGATTGATAACTCACCCCCACGTGTTGCACATCAAGAGAGGTGCTTGAACCATATTAACTAAATTGAGAATGTTTTAGTGCTTTCTTATGCTTTGATAATGTCTCAGTTTTTGCAAGTACCAGTTTATTGATGCTTCCTCTAAAGACCCAGTTGTTTTCCTTACATTTTCACGAAATTTTCTATTTTTAAAGAGCATACTCTATTATTTAGAGAGTATCTATAAATTTAGAAAATAAAAGATTTTAAATACTCGAACAGACTCTTTATATTTAACACTTAATTTTACTACTCATGAAAAATAATTTTTAATTTTTTCATATTTTTTATTTTCACCAGCTTCATTCAAATTGTTATATTATTTTCTTTCACTAAAAATCGATACTTTGAACGCATATATTTACCTAATTGACCTCTTCTAGACAGAGAGAGAAAAGTGAGAATTATTTTGGAAATAATGTTATTTATCATCATAATGATAAATTATCGATGATGTGACAATTTATATGGAATAATGAGATTGAATAATTCAATTTATATGCGAGAGAGTAAGAGGAGAAAGAGATAGAGAGATGTGAGGGATAATGAATTGTCACATCACTGATGATTTATCTTCATGATACTCTTATTTTGGAAAAAAAAGGTATGCACGTATCATGGTGTACGTTAAGTGTTCTCATCTTAATGAGAAATTGTGGAAGTGTAAAAATATATTATATTGTGTGGATTCTCAGTTAAAAATATACTATATTTTCTTGAGATCATTTTTTTCTTTTTACAAATCTCAAAGAACTTTTCTTCTTGATCTTGCTAACTCTATTATATCTTGGCTGTAAAGGCATGCGATAAAACACGCCAGTTACGTTTGAAAATACAATAGTTGCTAAATGCTGAAATAGTAAATGTGAAAATAATTGACATAGTTTTTAGGGTAATTAGCAGAAATGGTCCCCAACGTTTACACCCTTTGCTAAAATGGTCCCTATCGTTTTAAAATTGGCATTTGTACCCTTATTTCAAACGTTTCTTGCGAAATTGGTCCTTCCATCCAACAACCGTTAAACAACCGTTAGAATCTTTTGAAAATTTGCAGAAATGGTCCCTATGGAATATAATTTAATATTTCGTTTATATATTTTGGAACGGTTTGCTTCGACGAGTGGTAACTTTCGCTACGATTGGCCGTTTCGCACGCCGTTAGGGATGGGAGAAACTACGTCACGAGCACTTCGAAATGGTATTAAAAATGTAATATTTCGACTTCGTCTTATTTTTTGTCTCCATTTTGCGGGATTATTACGGGAAGTCAAACGAAATCGAAATATTACATTTTTAATACCATTTCGAAGTGCTCGTGACGTAGTTTCTCCCATCCCTAACGGCGTGCGAAACGGCCAACCGTAGCGAAAGTTACCACTCGTCGAAGCAAGCCGTTCCAAAATATATAAACGAAATATTAAATTATATTCCATAGGGACCATTTCTGCAAATTTTCAAAAGGTTCTAACGGTTGTTTAACGGTTGTTGGATGGAAGGACCAATTCCGCAAGAAACGTTTGAAATAAGGGTACAAATGCCAATTTTAAAACGATAGGGACCATTTTAGCAAAGGGTGTAAACGTTGGGGACCATTTCTGCTAATTACCCTAGTTTTTATTAAGGTTTAATTTTGTATAGTAAATGAGAAAATAACCTTGCGGGCATCATTCGGTAGAAAAATGTCTATTTCCATTGATAATTGAGCTAAATCAAGAATAGATCGATTAGTGTTTTTTGTTTGCATTGATGGTACACCAAATCCTATCATTGTGTTAGGCAGGCGTATCGTCTCTGCTTCAGGAGCATTTTTTCTTTTTACAAATCTTAAAAACTCTCTTCGTGATAACTCCATTATCTTGGCTATGAAGGTATGGAATATAATATGTCAGTTACATTTGAAAATACAATATTTAATTAAATGTTGATGCAGTAAATGTGAAAATAATTACCAAAGTTTCTATTGAGTTTTAAAGTTTTATAATAAAGAGAAAATAGCCTTGAGGTCATCACCCGGTAGAAGAATAATTGAGCTAAATAAAGAACATATAGATTAATATTCTTAGGCTGTATCAATGGTACACCAAGTCCTATCATTGGGTTAGGCAGGCATTGTTGGAAACAATCAGGTACTAGACAGAACAAATAATGCAACGCACTTATAAACAGAATACTATTATTACAATATACAGATTGATAACAAAATTAATATAAATGATACTGACTTGAATTTCAAATTGAGGCTAGCGCAACACTATGTCCTATAGCAGAAATTCACCCCTACTCCTGTGCTTGTAGTTCGACAAGCGTCTGCCACCAGAATTCAACAATCTGGTCCCAATAATCAAGCACTCGATTCTTGGTTCTGACGATTATACTCAATGTTTTCTTCTCTCGGACAGAATTTTATGAAGGATTGAAATGCAGGATTTCTATATATCTTTTTGAATCAGACGTTTTCTCTACATATAAATAGAAAACGAACAGCCTTATCTTTTTTGTCGATTGTGGTGAAAAGTTGTGTTGATCAGACACAACCATTCAAACAAAATTGAAAAATACTAAAAAAGAAATATAAGTGCTAAAACTGAAATTTGGAAATCACAAGATCGATTGACGCCCAAGGCCCATTTTTTAACTATATATATATATATATATTTTTATTTATTTATTTATATAACCTAACAAGGAGTCCAATCAAGCCCAAATCATATGGCTCAGGGCCAGAGCCCATTTGTGTGGTCTTTTATCCAACTTATTAAGTATATTATTTTCACACTTATAAACAAGTCTTTCTTTCTATTTCTATCATATGTGGGACAAATAACATCCAAAAAACCCATATTTCTATACAAACTCTCCAATAGTCATATCATTTTTGTTTCACGATCATATTTTCTTTTTACAATCTCAATGAACTTTCTTTTCTAATCTTGCTAACTCCATTATGAGTGTGTTTGGTAGGGATTTTTGGGGGAAGAATTGATTTTTGAATAGTGATATGATGGGAAATGTGTGGTTGAAAAAGAAGAAAAAAATATTGATGTGATGGAAAATATTATTTTATTGAAGAATGTGTGGTTGAAAATGAGAATTGATTTACTGTAGAAAATGAGAATCTGTACCAAACAGGCTCTATATCTTGGCTTTGAAGGCGTGGCATAAACATGTCAGTTACGTTTGAAAATACAATATTTACTAAATGCTGAAACATGTAAATGTGAAAATAATTGGACGAGTTTTTATTGAGTTTTAAATTTGTATAATAAACGAGAAAATAACCTCGAGGTCATCATTCAATAGAAAAATGTCTGTTTCCATTAATAATTAAGCTGAATCATGTGAAGATCGTTTAATATTCTTATGCTGAATCGATGATATACCAAATCCTATCATTGCATTTAGCCAAAGTAGCGTCTCTGATTCATGATCATTTTCTTTTTACAAATCTCAAAGAACTTTATCTTCTTCATCTTGCTAACTTCATTATACCTTGACTGCGAAGCCATGAAGTAGGACATGTCAGTTACATCGAAAACTACAAATATAATGCCGTAATTCATTAGGAATTAAGCTTCCATATACCTTGTACACCTTAAACATAGATATTTCTTCATTCACGAGCTAAGAAACAAATATCACATACTTCGGTATGCTTTTCTCTCGCATATTCTGACCAACTTACTGTGAAGCAATGTATATGACCATTTCTTCCATCATTTGCACGAACTTACCCTTTATTTTGTGAAGAATCGTGTATTTGAATATTCTTCACAAATTTTGGTAAGTGTGCACCAGCAAAGTTCCCAAGCACATATTATAGAATAATATAACAATTTAAGAAATTATTATTTTATGAAAAGATGATGAAAATAAATGTACATTTAACATGTTTATTTAAAAAAATGAGATTACGTAGAATGAACTATAAAGTTAAAAAAGAAGCTTACAAATTTTTTTATGATCTCAATAATTTGCTGATAATGTTATTTGACATATAGGATTTCCTGCAGGAGAAAACTCGGTTTCACAATGGCCAAAATTATTTGTTAAAGGTTGAACCCCAACATTGACGGCCCCCCACCGCCCCGCCCCTAGAGCATTGTGGAGGAAGTAAATCGCGGGATATACTTCAGCAGATCAGGGTACAGGAGCAATGGCCCGAATTATTTGTTACTTTTACAGTTAGTGGTCAAATATTGATACATTGAATGTTGAATTTTCAGCATATTCGAACACAACAAAATAACCATCTTCTAGGTTATGATGATCAAAGAAATTTTCCCATCCATTTGTAAGGAATGTGTCATCATTTACCCTCTCTAATTGAATATTAAAAATTATTCCATCATAATAAACAAACCATATCGACAAAAATATTAGTATAAAGAACTTGTTGTAAAGATATTAAGCCTCGGTTTGTTTAAGAGAAAATGATGTTTTGAATAATGAATTTTTTTAGGGCTTGTTTGAGCGAGATTAAAATCTGATTTTATTCTAAAATCAAACAATCAATATTAACTATATTTTTTATGGGTCCCACATCTTTTCAACCATATATTTCAAAAACTTCTATCATAATCCACTAAAAATCTAATTTTAATTCCCACCAATCACCCTCAAGTGTATTTAGAAATGAGTCTGAGAAAAAAAAAGATTTGAAAAAAAGGGAAACAAAAAGGGGCAAGTAATACATAATATTTAAAAATAAATGAAGTTGGTTTATTCTACTATTGATACATCAATTATTGAAGCATAAGGTAACAGATTTTAAAAGTTAGTTTATTTTACTATTGTTCAGTATTCTCAAATATTCGATATAGAAAATTCAAAGAAGACATAGGGAAGAAGCTAAAAGTCTATGTAAGCAAATACAAAGACATACCTGCAAACTGAAAAAAAAAACACTTGAAATTAAATTATTGAATTAAATAAAAGATAAATATTATCTTAAATTAATTAAATTAAAAGGAGCTAAGAGTGCTTCATACATTAGTGTTTACGAGAAATCAATATCAGATTGAACTGATAAAAAAGGTCAGAAAAAGATGAACGTGAATCTCTTGTAAGTATTTCACAAAAAATTCAAGAGTTCACAAATGATGTTAAGAAAAGAAATAAGAAAAAATTAAACTAAAAATAAAAAAATTATACATGAATAGTCAAGTGGAAATGAATACAGATAATCTACACAGTATTTTTTTGGTAAACAAAGTGATATAAAATTCTAACAGCTAAAAATCTGAAAGGAATGAAAAACTTAGATAACCTAAAAAGAAGAGCCTATTTGTTTCTCATTTTTATAGTAAGAATACATTTTGAAATAGTAGATTGATGGAGAATGTGTGGTTAGAAAATAAGAAAAATAATTTGAATTTGTGTATATTATTATTTTATTAAAGAATGTGTGGTTAAAAAAAGAGAGAAAAATATATTTTAAAAAAAATGGGTACCAAACAAGGGCAAAAAATAAAAAATGGAGAGTACCTGCCAGGAAGAAAAGAGCTAGCGGCACAAATGTAGCATAGTTAAATCTGACTAACAACTTCAAAGGACAAAAGTGAATACCGCTCAAAATATTAACTACTATAGATGTATTCGTACGATGTACATAAATTTTTGTAATAATATTGTATTTCATAGAATTAAATAATATATATTTAGTTTGTAACATGGTTAAGCCCCCGTTTGTTTCATATTTTTCATCCATAAAAATGAAAAATATGATAGTTATCCATCACATCACGTTATCAATTTTGAATTTCTATTTCTTGTGTGGGGTCCAATAACGACTATATTTTTCATTCTTATTCTACAATAATGAGAATCAAACGGACCCTAAATCTGACTAACAACTTCAAAGGACAAATGTGAATACCAATCAAAATATTCACTCTTATAGATGTATTTGTACTATGTACAAAATTTTTTGTAATAATATTGTATCTCATAGAATTAAATAATATATATTTAGATTGTGAATGTCGAAATAATGACCAGAGAAAAAGATGAACTTATTGTTGGGAATTGAAATGAAGAATTTATTAACTAAGCTCTTGTTTGGTTTGGATTAAAATCTCAAGTCAAAATCAACAATTAATTTTAATCACATATTTCATGGGATCCACAATTTTTCAACTACACATTTCATCAACTTTTATTTAAATATACTAAAAATCTTATTTTAATATCTACCAAACAAGGGCTAAATAGCAAAGAAGTAAAATGAAAAAGTTTATATATATATGAAAGCAGTAAAAACTATTATAAACAAACAAAATGTTGTAAATAAATCATGCAAGAATTAAGTTTTCACCTATAGTAGACACCAAATATTGGGGATTCATCATTCATGAGCTCAAACAAACGCGTATAATCTATTTCTATTTGGTTTTTCCTTTCATAGACTGCCCAAGCAACAATGAAAAAAGAAGATTATTGAACCCCCCATGTCCAGAAGAAATTAAAATTAAAATTTTAATCTAAATTAAAGTCAACAACTCATTTGATGGGATCTACAACTTTTCAACCACGCATTTCATCAATTTCTATCAAAATTTATTAAAAATCTAATTTTAATTTCCCACCAAATAGGGACTAAATATTAAAAGATGTTTCTAGACTATTCACAGGTTGGGAAAACGGCCAACTTAACGTGAAGTCATACTACAAGTTTTTCTAACCACAACTAAAAAAACTATATATTGGTAATGAAATTACCGATGGATGCTCAATAAAGGATTCAAATTGTACTCGTTCAAATTGAATAAATTGAGAGAATCCTAAAGCCATTTAATCATGTCACAAAAGATCCAATGTCACAAAAGCCGTTTAATCATCACTACTGCCATTCTTAGTAACACTTAAAATAGTAATTGTTAACATACAAAAAATGAAGCCCAATTAAATGGTCCAAAAATTGGAGCCCGGTTATCGAGTTCAAGATATAGGTCCAAATTAAACCATTGAAAAATATAGTGGAGGTTCATAAACAAAGTAATATCATCGCCCAAACCTGCAGGACGTCCAGGATCTGAGCGAATGAAGCGCCTTACTGTCGCCCAGAGCGATGATCCCATTCTCACCCAAGCCTTTGAGTCGCTCAAGATTTGAGCGAATACTGTGTCTTGTGATTACTTAAAACAATGGTTATTAAAGCGGTTATTGAACAACCTTATCACACCCCACGATCCAAGAATTTCGGTTACAAGCGGTTAAACAACAAGAGTAATAACAACAGTTGCGAACGGCAGTTCCTTGACAAGTTAGCCATCACGAAGAAAGTGGGTAGTTATAGAGCGTCAAAAAGTTTCCAAGCAGTTATACAGAGAAAACCATCAAAGGAGTATAAAAAGGAAAAGAAGACAAGGAAGGAAAAGACCGAATCAATCACTCTCAATAGAGAATACGTAATTTCAATTCATTTATTTTCTAAGTGCAAACTTTCAATTCACTTGGTGTGCTTGTGCCCCTTGGAGGCGTTTTCCTTCTTCCCAATTGTAATCTTCATAAATAAAGCTCCACTTTTTGGGACTTTGTCTGAGGAGTTTTGTTCCTTGCACAATCGTCTAAACTATCTTTTAATTGTTAGCGATAACCCGCGCGAAACAATTTGGTACGACCAGCGGGACAATTGGTGTTTGAGGATACAAAAAGTGAAGCATTATGCATCACAAGAATTCTGATAATGAACCAATAAGCCAATGAGTAGTCTAGTCTGTGATCGAGCGATATGAGGAGCAGGAAAGCTCTCTACGAGAAGAGGGACAGAGTCAAAGCAGTCAAAGTCGTTACGACCTAATGACAGAGTTGAGTCCTCGAACCATGTGCGCATTGTTTGGGGAACTCACGCAGAATGTCATTGAATAGGTAAATCTACGAAATGTTCACAATATGGAAAGATTTATCCAAAATGGGAACTCACATTATGACAATATGGCCAAACAACTAAACACATTAAATGAGATCATGAATGAGTTAGTGGGCCAAATATGTCAACTAGTTATACCAATAGGGAATCACTTTCAAACCAGGATGATTGTGGGACATAATTCCCTAGGTTTGAACCTAAGTCAAGGAATAGAACCCACCTTCTGGACCATCTACTTCAAATCAGGGGGAGGTAGTGGAATGCCAAACTTGCATGGTGGTAATGAGATGTCAAACTTGGGGGGGTAACTCAAATATAAGAGACAATGTCCAAAATAATGGACAGAACACCCCACGTGTCAATGATGGCGAAAACATTCAGGCTAACGGTAATAATGGTCTGAACAACGACGTTTTTGTTGCCAATTAAGGATCAAATATTAGGCCTCAGGTAACTCAACTAAGGAACCAACCGTAGGAGTTCCATATGATCCCAATGTTATGTTGATGAATCAAATTATGGAAATAGTACAGGATCAAATGGCTTTTGGAGTACGTCTTATTATTAGGCCGACTTACACAAAGCCATATCCTGATTGGGTAGATAGGCATATCCGTGGCCTAGAGGGTATAAAGTGCTAGAATTTTCATTGTTCACCAGTTTAGGAGAGGTGTCAACTCTGGAACATATATGACGATTCACACTGCAAAGTGGTTAAGTAACTGACTATCACAAAATGAGACTATTCCCTAGTTCCTTAATAGGAGTATCTTTCTCCTGGTTCATTAATTTGTCAGCAAACTCTATTCAAACATGGAAATAACTAGAACAATTGTTCCATACTCAGTTTTATAAGACTGAATCTGAAGTCACTTTGGCCGATTGGCGAATTTACGTCAAATGTCAAATGAATGGGCAGAAGGTTTCCTTCAGAGGTCTAAAACAGCCAGGAGCAAATGTTTTGTATCTCTGCCCGAGAAAGAGTTTGTCAAAATCGCTCAAAATTGTTTGAACTTTGATTTGAAAAAGAAATTCCAGGACAGGGAATTTCCTGATATTTTCCAACTTAGCGCGAATGTGATTAGGTATGAACGATTGATAAAAGAAGAACAACAAATGAAAAACTTTAGTAAAGAGACTTATTATAGAGATCCAAATTTCGACATTCATACTATTAATGACGAGTATTATAATCAAACTGAAGTATATTTGACCGAATTAATTAAGGAAGATGCGTATGCTTGTCTTATAATGGTCAAACCTAGAGCGTCGGGCAAGAATGAGCCTATAAAAGATGAAAACAAAAAATTTAGAACATTTTCATTTGATGTGATTAAAGCTGACCTTATATTTGACAAACTGTATAAGGATAAGTAGATAAAATTCAGCGATAAGCATAAATTGCCAAATCCTGAGCAAATTAAAGGTAAAAAATATTGTAAATGGCATAATGCATGGTCACATATGACCAATCATTATTTGGTCTTTCGTCACGTGTTACAGGATACCATCAAATCAGGGCAGATCATGTTCGAAGATAAAAAGAAAATAGCAGTGGATGAAAATCCTTTCCCACAGCCACTTGGGATGAACATGGTAATGACAAGTTTAAAAAACAAGTTTCCAAAATTCAAGTTGGTGGTAGACGATGGAGAAGAAGATTCTGAGCCACATCCCAGTATCTTCGAGCGTATCAAAGGGAAAGAGCCTATAAAAGATGAGGGCGTCTTGTGTACTAGATGCAAAAAAAGAAGTAGAGGCAAATGTGGAGAGATCGGGAGTATGGCAGCATCACCGTCTCCCTGATTTTGTCCCAAATATCCAACCTGTTGTAGGGCGAGGTATATCATTCTATATGGGACCGCCTTTTGAGAGGCAGTTCAGACAATAAATAATGGGAAGACATTTAGGCCGCAACCTCGCCAACCGAATGTATGGCATTCATTCCAATATAATGCAAGAAGGGTGATACCTTTCAATGAGATGACCTGAACTCAACAAATGCATTTTCAACGGAATTATGGACGAATGATGAAGCAACAACAAGGATTGCCACGTCCTAAGGCGCTTAGACTGCTCGAAGTGGCCAACCAAAACATTCTCGAAGATAGTAAATAGACTGGTATTGGTAAATCAATAGAGGAGTTACCAGAAATTTCTTCCCGAAGATCAAAGTTTGAGTGAGTGAAGAAAGATGAGGAAGATCTCGAGCAACCCCTCACTATTCAGTTTGGTACGTTACCTCCTGTCATGGCTAATAATTATTTATTAGCCAATGAATTCAAAAACAAAGAGAATGAAGAGGAGGAAATGGAGGATAATGAGGAGGAAGCATGTGTGCTGGAATATGAAGAAGGCCAAACATCTCGAGGGGTATATAATGAAGAGAAGGATGATGGTATGACGGACAATGAAGAAGAAATTGATTTGGAAGCAGAGAGAAGAAAGAGGGGAGTATCGCACAATACTTTGTTGAAACAGCTACATCGGGAAGATGTCTGTGAGATAGATTTGTTGGGAGAACCATCTGGGTGTTCCTTTGATTTCTATGTATTGTACGGGACACCCAAAAGGAAGAGAAGAGTGCCTCGCTATGAGAAGTATGGGTCACATCCAAGAATATTGCCTCCCCTTGTAGGATGGGTAACCGAAGAAGAAGCACTAGAAGAAAGTAGAAAGGAAATCCAAGATGTAGAAGCTCAGTACGAAATATTGCATGTTGACTTATCACAAAGAGATGATTCAACAGAAGACAAATAGGAAGTGGAAATAGATGCAGCTGAAAGGGTCATCTTCAAGAAACCAACCATGAAATTGACGAAACATTTGAGGCCATTATACGTGAAGGCCTTAGTCAATTGTATACCTGTGGCGAAAGTGCTCATTGATAATGGAGCAGCCATAAATACCATCCCGTCCAGGATGATGAGAAAGTTTGCAAAGACAGGAAGTGATATAATTCCAACAGAAGTCATTCTCATAAGTTTCAATTGGGAAGCAACTTCGGCTAAAGGGGTAATGCCACTAGACATAACCGTGGGGACAACTACTAGGACCACAGTCTTCTTTGTAATAGATGGTTCCATTAGTTACAATATGCTACTAGGAAGGGACTGGATTCATGGGAGTCGTTGTATACCTTCATCGCTCCACCAATGCCTGATTTTCTGGAATGACAAGGGTGAATCAGTAGTGGTGCATGCCGACCATAGACCTTTTGTCGCAGAAGTAAACTCAGTAGAAAGGTTCATGTATGAAGGAAACTATGGACCTGTGAGGGTAGTTCAAGATGGAGAAGAGACTTAAATTGTCGCACAGAGTGAAGAGCCATTTTCAGTAGATGCACTTACTGAAATGTTCAGTCAAATGTGGCCAAACATAGTGGCCCTGGAAGAGCCAGTAATTGGTAAAAAGGTAATCAAGGAATTTTAAATGAGTTGTCAGCAACAAAGACAAATGACCGATATTCAAGCCTTCAAAGTCAAGTTAATGGCTTTAATAAAGAATGTAAAGACAAGATGAGAAAAGAAACGACATTGAAGATGTTGGGAGACAAATTGGTAGTGTTCGAGTTGGAGCAGAATATGGGCCGAAAAATCAACAAGGTGGATTGCTTAGAAGAGGAAGTGCTCACAAGGAACCTAGATGACGAGGTAATGGGGATCACAAAGCCTGGGCATGCGCAAGTACAAGACCCCTTGGTTAGGGTGAATATCGACGACGAAGGAGAAGATCGTCCAACATTTGTCAGCCAGATGCTTAGTCAAGAAGTTAGCAATAAATTAATCTCTTTATTGAAAGAATATAAAGATTGTTTTGTTTGGGAATACGAATACATGACAAGTTTAGATAAAAATTTGGTAGAATATAGATTACCATCTAAGCTAAAGTTTAAACCTCATAAACAACCTTCTAGACATTTTGTCCCTAATGTGCTTCCTGAAGTTAAGAAAGAGATAGAGAGATTGTCAAAAGCGGGTTTCATTAGGACAGTCAGATATGTTGAATGGTTATCTAATATCGTGCCGTGTTGAAAAAGAATGAAAAATTAAGAGTGTGTATAAATTTTAGAAATTTAAATTTAGTAATGCCCAAAGATGAATATCCAATGCCTACGGTAGACCCTTTAATAGATTCAACTGCCAGACACGTGATGTATTCTTTTATGGATGGGCATTCATGATACAATTAAATTTACATAGTTGAAGAAGATATACACAAAACTGCCTTTAGATGCCCTGAGCCTTTAGGATGCTTGGAATAAGTAGTTATGTCTTTTGGCTTGAAAAATGTAGGGGCAATTTATCAAAGGGCAATGAACTTGATTTTTCATGATATGATAGGCAGGTTTGTCGAAGTGTATGTAAATGATATAGTGGTCAAATATATTAAAGAGGAAGACCATTTTGAACAATTAAAACGCTCATTTGAGCAAATGAGGCAATACAAACTAAAGTTGAATCCTTTGAAATACTCATTTGGTGTTAATAGGGGAATTTTCTCGGTTTTCTAGTGCACAAAAGAGGGATTGAACTTGATAAGAATAAAGTAAAGGTCATTTTTGAAGTCAAAATACCTAACAACAAAAAAGAATTGCAAAGGTTTCTAAGCCAAGTAAACTTTTTAAGGCATTTTATCTCTAATTGTGCAGGGCGAACGAAAGCTTTTTCGCCTCTTTTAAAGTTGAAAAATCAGGACGAATTCGTTTGAAAGGAAGAGCATCAAAAGGCTTTTGAAAGCCTGAAGATATATTTATCAAATCCACCAGTATTGGTGTCACCAATCCAAAAATGGCCAGTGAAAGTTTACATATCGGCTGAACAAGAATCGGTAGCAGGAATGGTCGCATAAGAAGATCAACTTGGTGAAGAGATGGTGATTTACTATTTGAGTATACGTTTAACAAAATGTGAATGTAATTATTCTGCTATTGAAAAATTATGTCTTGCTTTATATTTCACATGTACAAAACTAAGGGCTTATTTACGGCCTATAACCGTCTATTTAGTTTCTAAAGTAAATCTAGTTAAGTATATGTTTTCTCGCCCTATTTTACACCAAGGGATAGGTCTTTGGACTTTAGCACCATCAGAATTCAAAATACAATACATACCCTAAAAGGCAGTCAAAAATCAAGCATTGACTAACTTTTTGGCCGATCATCCATGCACAATACATGCCTAAGGAGATTGAATTGGAGATCGATTCATTTGAATTAAAACCTTGGATTTTGTACTTTAATGGATCAAAAACCTCTAGTGGTGCAGGGATAGGAATAGTGTTAATAAATCCTTTAGAGATTTGTTGCAATTTCGCTTTCACTTTGGATGGAATGTATACTAATAACCAAGCTGAATACGAAGCATTGATCGTGGGTTTAGAGCTGTTAGTAGATATAGGAATAAAGAATGTGATTATTAGGGACGATTCTCAATTGGTAATTCACCAATTAATTGGTGATTTTAAATTCTAAAGTGATTCTGTCATAAGTCAATATGAAATTGCCCAATAGCTGTTGGAAGAATTTGACCAAGTGGAGATTCAATATGTTAATAGGATATATATAATGATATGGCAAATGAATTAGCTCAAATGACTTCGGGTTATTCAAAAGCTTTAAGTCTAGAATCTACTTGTGAGTATGGAGTAATATTTCCCATAGTACAAAGGAATCCGAAAAGGATTAGAGTTCATTGCATACAAGATGGAGATGCAATAAATTGGAGGGTATAGATTAAAAGATTCTTGAAAGAACTTAATAAGGAAAGTAGTAGGAAAATGAAGTTGCGTTCGTTGAATTATGTATTGATAAATGAAGAGCTATTCAAGAAACGCTCAGATGGATACTACTAAAATGTATGAATTTGTAAGAGGTCAAAACAATCATGCCTGAGGTGCATGAAGGGATATGTCGAGCCCATCAAGCTGGCCAAAGGATGAGATGGTTGATTGTTAGGAGTGGATAATTTTGGCCGAAAATTAGAGAGTTATGCGTTCAGTATGCAAAGAGTTGTTTAGCATGCCAAAAGCATGGTCCGATACAAAGAACTCCAGTAAGAGAAATGACACTCATTATTAAACCTGACCGTTCAAAGGTTGGGCGATAGACTTGATAGGGAAGATTTATCCCCCATCATCCAAACAACATACATTTATAATAGTTGCAATAGACTTCTTCAATAAATGGGTAGAAGCGATACCTTTAAAAGAGATCTCTCAGAAAAGTATCATAGATTTTATTCGTGACCACATTATTTATAGATTTAGAATTTCACAAACTTTGATTGTGGATCGCGGAACTTCCCTGAATGGAGATCAAGTGAAGGAATTCTTAAACGAGTATGGAGTTAAGTTAATAAACTTTACACCTTATTAAGTTTAATTTAATGGACAGACAGAATCTTCTAATAAGATTCTAAAAAATATCATAAGGAAAATGATAAATGAAAATGCCAGAAATTGGCACGAATGCTTAAATAAAGCCTTATGGGTTTACAGGACATTGCGTCGTTCAAGTACCAAAATTACTCATTTTCAACTTACTTATGGACATGAGTTTACTTTGCCTATGAGAATTAATGTGCAATTGATCAGAGTGTGTTTGCAACATAAGTTAAGTGATGGTGAGTATGCCAAGTCATTAGTCCAAAACCTATTAGAGTTGGACGAATTAAAGTTGGATGTCCTAGATAGATTGCAAGTTCAAAAGCAAAGAATGAATAAATTTTATAACAAAAATGTTATAGCCAAATCTTTTAGTCTGGGCCAATTAGTTTGGAAAATAATACTCCCTTTGAATAGCAAAGATCCAAAGTATGGCAAATGGTCGCCCAATTGGAAATTGCCATATAAAATGAAAAGCATATTGACTAATGGAGCCTATCATTTGGAAGATTTAGATGGCACTAAGCACGTGAGATTCATTAACGGCAAATACTTAAAAAAGTATGTTCCTTCATTATGTGAAAGTGAACAAATAAAAGCATAAATAAATAGCATTGCTGAGCGATCATGACTAAATAAAACAAGAACGAAGTACATTCAAATAAACTCTTTTATTATCAAATATTCATTACAAATCATGAGATACAAAATACAAGAAGCTCTATAAGCCACAATTGGGAGCACGTTGTCATCATTCTTCTATCAATCACAAAGAAAATGGTGAATTGGCCTTAACTGTCTTCCTAATTACATTGCTGCAATGGTAGGCAAGAAGGTTGAGAAGCACTCTCAACAGGCAAGTGGCCTGAGAAGCACTCGCAACAAGCAATTACCTCTCATCTGGAACTCCCTCCGGAGAACATAAATGGATGCGATGAGAATACATTCATTGGCCAAAAAATATTTCTTATATCTCCCATACCAAAGGCAATATCAAGACAGACAACGAAATGGATAACAGATCAAATGATCTATTCCTATTGAAGGAAGAAATAATTGATTAGTTGTCTGAAATGCGAAACGATGGCGAGTAAACTGATTTTATGGAGAATCAAGATGAAGATGACAAATGCGTAACACACACGCATTTATAGAGCTGTGAAGGTAAAAAGACGGAATATGAATGACCACTTACATGTATAGTAACCGAAATTAAAAGGCCCAAAATCTTGAAAAAGAAGATCGGAATACCAAAAGTTTTGCTCCGTGTAAAGATTCCATGAGAGGAAATGTACACGAGTTTAGCACAAGGTAATTAAATGCTTGGGAGGTTGACAATTGAAGAAGATATCAATTATTACGCAAGTAAATAAAACAGTCATTCCATTAATGACATTGGCTGCCGTTACATTCGAATTAACAGTGGCTGTCAGCACAAAATTATAAGGAAAATAAAGGCATCAATGTCTTAATTACAGTTTTCCCCCGCTCAACACATTTGTTCCCTAAGTTTCCCCTATTCCTAGCTCTGCTTAGAAGAAATAGCAGACAACTCAGTTGCAACATCCTCGTCAACTTCCAACTTTGTATAACGCTCATCCAAAGACTTGGTTCGCTCAACTCCTTGGGAAGCATTACGCTTCTTGGCAGCTAATCTAGCCCTACAATCGTCTATCTTTGCTTGGAGTTCCTCCATCTCTGCAGCTAAGTTTATCATCAAGGAATTCTCAACCATAACTTCAAAGGAGATTTTGTTTAATTCGACCTTGGCTTTATCAATCTCCTGAAGCAAAGACTCTTTTTTAGATACATCATGAAGATATTGAGTACTCTTGGCCTTCAACTCGACATTCTTAGCTAACAAAGAGCTGATTTCGAAATAGATAATCTTCGACGTCACCTTAAAGTTAGAAATGTTGAGCGAAAGAAGTTTAAGTGCTTGCGCCATTTTCGCACTCAAAAGCTCGAATTTATCTCTTTGTCTAGCAGCACTAGCTTTGCCGATATCCATGTCTATAAAAGAAACATATTCAAACACTGATTGCTTGAGAGTATTCATATTTTCTTTCGAAAAAGCAGCAGATGAAGCAGGAGGACGACTAGTTGAAGAAGAGCGAGATGTCTTTACTTGTTCCTAAGAAGTGAACAAGTCCAGGATGGAGCGCACGATGGCATCAGCATCCTGTAAAGAAAAATGCAAGCATTTAGCATTTTCACTACAGTAAATGAAGTGAAGATGAGAAATGAAACAAAGGCTACCTCATCAGTAACTTTGGAAAGTTCGGGCACGTCACTGGTTGACTCAGCCACCTATGGAGACTTCCCCTTATCTGGACGAGCAGGCTCTGCCACAACGGGTAGATCCATGGGAACCTTTGCAGAATTCAAGACGCAATGAATCGAAGGCCTATAGTACAAGCAAGGGTAAAGACATTAAGATATATATTATCTTCTAGTTCAACACTTGGGGGGTCAAAGCCCTGGGAAGGTGGCAGCTCTCCAACTAGCTGTGAAGACTCTAGGACTATGGATTTCTCTTTAGGCAGAGTCCATGTATCAGATGACTTGGATGAAACAGCTTCAACAGGAGGCAATGGAGCAGGGGTTGCTAAGACTAGAGCTTTCGAGGGGGAAGTTTAACTCTTCTGGAAAATTCAGGTAAAGGATTAACCCATAAAGGATTGTGCTTCATGAGTAAACAAACTCAATTACCTTTTTTCTAAGGATGAGAGGAGCATCATCATCGTCATCATTGCCCTGCAAAATTTGTGAAGCTGAGGGTGGCCGTTTGATGCTAGAAGCACCTTTAGCTGTACTAGTTTGAGCAGATGGGAAACTAAATAGAAGAATAGGACGTTTAGCATGAACAGGTGGCGAGTGAGAAGGAGACATGACATTCCTAGTGGACATGGGAATGGCCAAAATAGGAGAAGTAGAGGAAGTCTCTGGACGATCCAGCAAGTAGAAGGCACGATTAGCATCAGTTGTGAATAGCCTACATTTCACCGATGGCCAGCGTTGGTCAAAAAGAGGATGAGTGACAGCAGTGGGATTGAAAGAAGAAAAAGAAAAATCTTTGGTCAAAAAAATATTACGGGCATCAATGGCTTGTGCCTTAGTTTTATGTATAGTATGGAAACGCTCTGCTAAATATCTAGAATAATAGGGAGGAACATGCCACATTTGGCCAAAACCAAGTTGGCTAGCAAAAAATTGGGGAGCATATATCTCAACCCCTACCTTAGCATTTGTTCCAGTTACGATTCTCTCCCAATCAAGAATTGAGCCCAAATGGGTAAGAAAGTGCTCACTTTAGCTAGAGTAGAAGGAGGTCTCACATAAATAGGGACCTGGTAAGGAGGTCTTGGAAATCCTCGAAACTGAGGGAGTTATCAGAAGGAGTTTGTGAAATCGCCACTTGCAACGAAATGCGGTCGTTGTGGAGAGTTCTTGAGAAACGTATCAAAGAAGCAAGATGATGAACAGTGACCTTTATAGAGAAGCACAATATAAAGACATTAATGTAATAGCGCGACGAAGTGGCGTGTCTTTTGGGTTATAGGGGTGTAACGTTACACTTTTCAGGTTGTAGAAGGGTTATCGTCAAACGGAAATAATGATTGAAATTCTCTACCCTTTTGGGGGATTTCAAGTATTGCTGAAAAATACAAAGGAAGAATTGTAACATCCCAAATTTTATTAATTTAAATATTGAGGTGTTACCAATATCATTTTATAATCATACATAAAGCGGAAAATATTAAATTGAAGGTTTAAACTTGAATAAATTTAAGTACTCATAATATCCAAATTAATTTAACCCAAAATATTAAATCAGAACTTAAAGCATCAAATAGAAATTTAAGAAATACTAATATCTAAACATAAGGAAAAATTACAGTTGGTTCCCTTGAAAATATTTTATTTGACATTCCGCGCACCATTCAGCCACCATCCACGTTGAACCGATCTAACATGAGATGTTAAAATTTTGAAGGAGTGAGTATTTTTAACCCAGTAGGATACGTGCGTTTAAACAATATAATAATTCTTTAAACATAAATTTATAACATTCCATACCATCATTTCATCAAGAACAATCGGAGATCAATCGAAAGTTCTAGCATTTTGATAAAAACCCGAAGGTGATCTCACATTTCATTTCATTTCATCAAGACACGTAGGTCTATTAGCATTTCGTAAAATAAATCATGTAAAAATAATTATAATATTGCATAGACATATCCACTTGCACGTAATATCCTACCTTGAAAAAAAAAACTTCTGAAATAATTAAAATGACACGTTCCGGAACTTTCCAACTTTTCTTCTTTCTTTCTTTCCTTCACGTGAGTAAGAAATCTCTCTTTTCTCTTTCTTCTTTACTCTTTATTCTTGCTTTGGTGTGTAAAATAATGTGACCATGCATAAGTATTTATAGGGCAAAAAGTGGAATCCTGGTGTGCTAGGAGTGTAGAAACGTATCCCAATACTATTCACTTGAGGACTCTTATCTATTAAAGAATTCTTTGACCAATCACAACTAAAACATTCAATTTAAGGATAAACATGCTTAGCTAATAGAAGAATATACGCAATTTACACGTGCACAGTTGAATAGAATATGATATGGTAACTTCCTTTTTTTTAAAAGATAAACGTGATTATGCAATATTATATTATTTTCTTTTACTAATTAACTTAAAAGATACTTTTTACAAAATAAAATAACACACATTCATCATACTTCTTTGAATTGAAATATTTTGGGCTTAACTCATCTGAACATACATTTTCTTGAGCCCAATAAACACTATTTAATGTGAGCTACAAAATGAGCCCAATGTTGTTATATTTTTGGTCACTCTATAAAAATTAAATATTTAACCCATTTAAAACATAAGAATTTAAAACATACTTGTAGTCCCCCAACTTTCAAAAATCATAAAATAAAATTTATAAAACAAATAATTTTATTCTAAATTTCAGGGGTGTTACAAGAATATGACAAAAATTAATAATGGATATTAATTTTGCCATATTGAAGGGTAATTGTTGACATATAAAAAATGAAGCCCAATTAAATGGTCCAAGAATTGGAGCCCAGTTAGGGAGTTCAAGATATAGGCCCAAATGAGACCATTGTAGAATACAGCGGAGGCCCATAAACAAAGTAATATCATCACCCAAGCCTGCAGGACGTCCAGGATCTGAGCGAATGAAGCGTCTTACTGTCGCCCAGAGCGATGATCCCATTCTCGCCCAAGCCTTTGAGTCGCTCAAGTGTCTTGTGATTACTTAAAACGACGATTATTAAAGCGGTTATTGAGTAACCTTATTACACCCCACGATCCAAGAATCTCGATTACAAGCGGTTAAACAACAAGAGTAATAACAACAGTTGCGAACGACAGGTCCTTGACAAGTCAGCCATCACAAAGAAAATGGGTAGTCATAGAGTGTCAGTAGTTTCCAAACAACTCTACAGAGAAAATCATCAAATGAGTATAAAAAGGAAAAGAAGACATAGAAGGAAAAGACCGAATCAATCACTCTCAATAGAGAATATGTAATTTCAATTCATTTATTTCTAAGTACAAACTTTCAATTCACTTCGTGTGCTTGTGCCCCTTGGAGGCGTTTTGCTTCTTCCCATTGTAATCTTCATAAATAAAGTACCTCTTTTTGGAATTTTGTCTCAAAAGATTTATTCCTTACACAATCATCTGAACCTATCTTTTAATTGTTAGCGATAACCTGCGCGAAACAGTAATATACTTATCTTATATTCAGATTTCAGCAATAAAGGAAAATAAAACATTACAATCCAACCAATTACTCAACAATCAAAGTAATCAAAACATAAATTCAGCGAAATATTCATTGACATAATGACACTAACTACACAAAATTTTAACAAATTCTTACCAGCTAAACTCAATCACGAAGAAACAATTTTTTTTTTCATACAATTCGGTTTATACAGTGCTTAACCATAACAAGCAGAGTAGACAATACTTTTCTATATCCAACGAAACCAAAGAACTACCAAGAAAGGGAATGAAATAATCACAAAATTTACCTCCACGATGATGATAACGTGTGGGGTGTTCCGGTTGCTTAAATCAACGAATGTTACCTGCAAAATGAGGTCGGGGCTTTGTCCCCCGTTGTACCTCCGGCGTGAGAATTAGTAGTCGGTTTTAGAGAGTAAACAGAGAGTATATGAGCATTCAATAAGTTCGAGTTCCAAGAGGAAACTACCTTTCTCACCTTGGAGGTATTTATAGGCACCTGTTACTACGCATTCGGCGGTTACTGGTGCCACGTGTCCTACGTAAACCTTCCCACTTTTCCCAAGTTCTATGGTGGTAACCTCCACTCGTCATTCAGTTGATTATGCCCCACGTTCGTCGTTGGGTGGTTTCCGTCTTGCTCATTGCTATTTGTATGGTTAAGTATAGCATTCGCCGCATGGTGGTTGCTACATGTGTGAACGTAGAAGGCCTCATGGGGGTCGACGGCCGCTTAGTGGTAGACGGCCTAGGTGAGCATTGAGGGCCTCATAGGTGATAGGTGGTCTATCATGAGAACGTAGAGCACCCCTTGGTGGTAGGCGGTCTATCATGAGAACGTAGAGCACCCCCCATGGTGGTAGTCGGTCTATCATGAGAACGTAGAGCACCCCTTGGTGGTAGGCGGTCTATCATGAGAACGTAGAGCACCCCTTGGTGGTAGGCGGTCTATGAACGTAGAGCACCCCTTGGTGGTAGGCGGTCTATCATGAGAACGTAGAGCACCCCTATGGTGGTATGCGGTCTATCATGAGAACGTAGAGCACCCCATAGTAGTAGGCGATCTTATCATTAGAACGTAGAGCACCCCCCTTGGTGGTAGGTAGTCTATCATGAGAGCGTAGATCACTCCACGTGGTGGTAGGTGGTCTATCATGAGAACGTAGAGCACCCCTTGGTGGTAGGCGGTCTATCATGAGAACGTAGAGCACCCCCCATGGTGGTAGTCGGTCTATCATGAGAACGTAGAGCACCACTTGGTGGTAGGCGGTCTATCATGAGAACGTAGAGTAGAGCACCCCCATGGTGGAAGACGGTCTATCATGAGAACGTAGAGCACCCCCATGGTGGTAGGCGGTATATCATGAGATCGTAGAGCACCCCATGGTAGTAGGCGATCTTATCATTAGAACGTAGAGCACCCCATGGTGGTCGACGGCCTCTGACGTGGTACTTTACAGGGGTGCATATCAAGTAACTCTTACTTCGATCCCATCATATCAAGTTGTCATCACCTACCGGTTACAATCACCCGCGTACGCAGTTAATTATTGATGTCATCCTATATCATTAGGGAACATACAGAAACGACTTTACTTCCCTTTGAACATGTATGAATAATACACAAAACTATATGCACACTTTCAAGATAAAATTAGGTCAATAATAAAATAATAAAAAATAAAGTTAGCTTAAAATCAATCCCTCATATGAAAGATACATAAAATTCACATGTACAAATTCCAGAAATAGTAATTAAAAAAAAATTAGAAAGCGGAAAACTCTAGAAAATCTAGGAGAGAATATTCACGAAATCGCAACCTTGAAATTTCATAAAATACAGAGAAATTTGTTACCTCAAATAACAAAAAGGAATGAAGTATGTGCCTGCAATTCAGCCTCGAGATTTTGCAAGATCCAGAAAAATATTAGTACTATAATATCATGGAAGAATCATTAAAAATCTAAATTCTTAACATATATTCAAGAAAATGGAAAACTATATTACTACAGTCTATTAAATTAAAGAAAATAATTACCAAAGACAAGGGAGAGGAATTAAAACAACTTTACACCATGTTTGATCCATATTCTTACAAAAAAACATTTTTTTAAAACTCATTTTCAACTACACATTCTTCTATAAAATAATATTATACGCAAATTCAAAATTTTTTCTTATTTTTTAACTACATATTTTTCATCAAATCACTATTTAAAATACATTCCCCATTCAATAATGTGCATCAAACATGGTCTTAATAGTGAAACAAAAGATTGTTTTCAACAAATACCAAAGAATCCTTGTCATCCACGTTAGTACTTATTAATTCTTTCATATAAAATAAAAATAAACAAGAAGACATAGAAAAAGAAAAAGAAAAATAGAAACTAATACAATCAATAGAAACAAATAAATTTTACTCATAATTCTAATGTGGGAGAAGGACTTTTTCTTTTCTTTCATTTTTTTTCTTTTTTTGGCGTGTGAAAGTCTCTCAAATTCTTGTGATTAATGAGAGGCAAATTTTGAGATTTTATTTTACTACTTTCTACTTAAAAGTTATTACAACGAAAACTTTTACAAAAGTCTCTAAAAGTTATAAAAAATTGAATACCCCAAAACTTATAAAAATTTCTAAAATTTTTTAATTAAATACACCATGACTTTTAGAGGTTTTTTTAAAAGTTTATAAAAATCTCAATTGAATATATCAATACTTTTAGAGAGTCTCCAAAAATTTATATAGAATAATCCTAAACTTTTTAAATCCCAAAAAATCATTAAAAGTTTCAATTGAATACACTCGTTAATAACACCTATACGGAAGTGAGAAACTTTATTGAGTATCCCAAAAAGAAAATAGGAGCTTTTAAAACTATGGACGGCCTGAGTACAAATCCAAATCTGTTCTCCAGTGTTACAAATTTTGCTGACATTCACAGAAGTTCTTAGGCAGACATCGGTACCTTTACAGTATCTGGAATGTGTCATGAAGTAATCTCATTTTAATCCTAGGCTTCAAAAAAGGATTCTTTTCGAAGACAACGAATGCATAATTATAATTTAAGGAATAAGAATAAAGTAATTTAAAACTGGTTAGAATGGAATTAAAACGAAGTATCGCATGATGTTCAAGACTAATGTGGATGACAGCTTATAACATCGATTCTCACTATATTTATTTCATATTTTCACAAGTTGGGGAATAAAGTAGACATATTTGATGGAGAAATTGACAGTCATTGCTGACAATCAAAAAAGAGTTATAGGAAGAAAATTCTTCATATCTTCGAAATTTTTTCTTTGGAACAAATTCAAAAGTATCTTCAGATCGAGGAAGAATCAAGGGCACGAGATAAGAATGAAAATTCTTATTATAGCACTTCAAAAGCCAATGTCGTGGACAAAACCGATCATTACAACAAAAGCCAAAAGAAAGGAAAACCTCTTGGTCCTAAAAAGGATCAAGGGAATTTCAAGAAGCCTAAAGGATCATGCTAGTAGAAAATGGGAACATTATGCACGAGATTCCAAGCATAAAAAGCAACCAAATAATGAGGAAATTATAAACTTCGTTGAAGACATTTTCGGGCGAGGAAAGTAATGCAATTTAAGGCAAAGTTTCGGGATGGTGGGATGACACTTGTATGCAACTATCTATCTTTGTTATGATAAGTCACTTTTCAAGACTTGTCATGATGACTTATCATGATGTTAATGATGGACAAAAAAAATCAAATAAAAAATGAAGGTCGCTCCAAAGTAGTTGGCAAAGGAAATGTAGATATCTACTTCACTTCAGGAAAGAAAATAACCTTGTCCATTGTGCTTCATGTATCGAATATGAATAGAAAATTAAATAGTAGGGTTTTTTTTTTGGGTTGGGAAAATCAGGAATTAAAACTGTATATGAGTCGGGAAAACTTGTATTGACTCGAAATTGTTATTTTCTTGGTAAAGACTATTCTAGTGATTGAATGGTCAAGTTATATACTATTGCAAAAGATGGATATGATGATGATGATGATGATTGTTGACCCCAAAAAACGAGCTCAACAGATACCGGGCCCACTCTCGCCGTGTCAAGTACGATTCCGGCACGTTTCTACCGGAATGCGATCGGTAGCTCAACTGTTCATGAACGTGGGAGGTACTTTCTGGCCAGAGACAGTGATGTTTTGGGTTCCGGCAATAATATATGAGGGAAACCACACTATCAATAATTTCCGGATTTTCTTTACGCTTAATGTCCAAATTCCTCTTCTACCAGGGAATATGTGGAAGGATAGATAAGATGTAAGTTCAAGTGTTTAGCAGGATTTTTCTGATAACATTCATACTTTTTCTCCTTTTCTGTTCTTAGGAGTCCCCTTTTTCTCGTCAAAGAAATGCATTATTTATACAATTCTGGCAAATGTGGCGATCGTTAGATCAGATCCACGTGGAGACATCTCCCAAGCTGAAGCTTCACGTCGCCGTCTGATCATCGCATTTAATGTTTGACTGAAGGTCAGCCACTCTAGTGATCAAGTGGACATTAAATATGACTGTCCACTTTATTGTAGGCGTCCTATCAATCAATCAAAAAGATCTTCGAATCTTCTCAGAGCAACGTCGAGTTCATGACCCTCAAAGGACATTGGGAAGACCTCGGATCACGCACGTTGTCGTTCTTGAGGAAGCGCCTCATGCCGAGGCTATATAGAAAATGTTTATTTATTTATTGATGAAGGGCCTCGGCCCGTTTCCTTCACGGGGCTCCCGACCCACTTGCTGTCCTCTCTGCTCTTTCTGACTGCCCTACACGTGGCTTGCCACGTGGCCGGCCTTCTGCCACCCTCGAAACGAGGGGGGGGGGGTAACAATGATGATACATTCTTGGTTATATGGTTTGTTCATTTTACTTTATTACACGGTAGATTAGCACATATAGACAATAATACTATGAAAAAGATTCAAATGTGGATTACTATCACGTGAATTTAATAAGTTTGATAAATGTGAAACTTATATTAAATCAATGAGATGTTCTTGAACACAACATTTTGACATTTGTGAAATAAATGGCACGTTAACTACAGGCTTAGATATTTTATTACATTTATTGATTATTGTTCTAGATATATTTATGTATATTTGTTAAAACATAAAGATAAAGCTTTTAATATGTTTAAAAGTATATATTGTTGAAGTTGAAAATAATTAGGAAGAAAAATAAAAACTCTTAAAAGTGATAGAGGAGGAGAATGTTTTTAAATTGAATTCAACATATTTTGTGAACAAAATGGCATAATATACCAATAGTTTGCACCATATACATCTGAACAAAATGGTTTGGCCGAAAGAAATAATAGAAATTTCTTAGAAATTGTTAATGCAATTGTTAATGAATGTTGAATTGCCTTTTAATTTATGCGGTGAAGCCTTACTTATTATATGTCATATAGTCAATAGAATTCATTTGAAAAAGAACAAGACTTCTCCATATGAGATGTGGAAATGAAGAAAACCAAACATTGGATATGTTAAAGTATGTAGGAGTCTTGCTTATTGCAAGAATACATATCGCAAAAGAACCAAATTGGGTCATTGAGGCATTAAATGTGAGTTTATAGGATATGTCTCAAATAGTAATGCTTATCGATTGTTGAATTTGGAATCCAACGTAATAATAGAATCTAGGGATTTAGAGTTTTTTGAAAATTTGTTGGCAACAAGAAACTCTAAAATACCTAATGGAAGTCAAGTGGACATTCTCGTTTCTAGAGAATCACAAGCAAAAACGTCTTCAAAGGATATTGAATAGTCAAGTGAACCTCGATAAAGTAAAAGAGTAAGAAAAGAAAAGACTTTAGGATCTGACGAAATAGAATCCAAACTTATTTTTCTCTACTTCGTTGAGGAAAATATTAAGGATGATGTGAGAATAATTTCTTTTTATTTTCAAGTTGAAAGTGATCCTAGTATTTATAACGAAGCAATTGTAATACCCAGACCAGGAAATCTTAAAAAGATTTGATAGGTATTACTCATATCAACAAGGTGCACCTTCTTTTTCGGAAGTCCATCATTAGAAACTCTACAGTTAAGCATGCTTGGTTTGGAGCAATTCTATGATGGGTGACCGCCTGAGAAGTTTTCTTGGGGAGCATACGAGTGAGGATAAAGCATACTGAAAAAACCAATATTGATACAGTGGGGACAGTACATCGTCGATCTAACGATCGGGACAGCCCGTTAAGTGGGACCCAAGTCGTAGCTGCCCAGAAAGTTGACCCATTTTTAGAAAAGATTGAGGCTGAGGTGGGAACTGAGAAGAGGAAATGATTTGATATAGCCGAAGATAAGGCCCTGAAATTTAAAGGCCTACTGTGCGTACCAAATGATGAGGTATTGATGAATGAGATTATGACTGAGGCTCATTCTGCTCCTTATGCCGCACACCCAGGCAGAACCAAAATGTATAAAGATTTACGCAACACATTTTGGTGGAGAAATATGAAGGGAAAGATAGCTTTGTTTGTGTCCAAATGTATGGTTTGTCAACAGGTTAAGATTGAACATCAGAGGCCATCGGGGGCATTGAACCTATGGACATACCTGAGTGGAAATGGAAGAAGATTGTCATGGATACTTTCGTGGGTTTTCCTAGATCGGTGAGAGGTCACGATGCAATCTGGGTGATTGTCGATCGACTGACAAAATCTACTCATTTCCTACCTGTTCGGACAACTTATAACTTAGAACAATTCGCACCGATTTATGTTAGGGAGATTATGCGACTTCATGGTGTTCCAGTTTCTATTGTATCGGATAGAGACGTCGAGGTTTACTTCGAAGTTTTGGATAAGCCTTCAGAAAGCCATGGGTACCAAGTTAACATTTAGTACTGCTTACCATCCTCAAATTGACGGACAATCTGAACGAACTATTCAAGTTCTTGAAAATATGTTGAGAGCTTATGTCCTAGATTTGGGTGGTAAGTGGGAAGATACTTTGCCGTTAGTCGAATTTGCATACAACAATAGTTTCCAAGCAACCATTAGCATGGCACCGTATGAGGCTTTGTATGGTCGACTTTGTCGTTTGCCATTATACTGGGATGAAGTTGGTGAAAGAAGAGTTTTGGGTCCATAATTAGTTGAGAAGACTGTAGAGGCTATACATAAAATTAGATCAAGAATTAAGATTGCCCAAGATCGACATAAGAGCTATGCTGACAAAAGGAGAAAAGAATTGAATTTTGAGGTTGGAGATAAAGTATTTCTCAAAGTGACGCCGATGAAGGGAACACTACGATTTGGAAAGAAAGGAAAATTGAGCCCTAGATTTATCGGTCCAGTTGAGGTTCTTGAAAAAATTGGAAATGTAGCATATCGTTTAACATTGCTACCCGAACTAGCAGCAGTACACAACGTATTTCACGTTTCAATGTTAAGAAAGTATATCCCAAATCCTAGTCATGTGGTGAATGTTCAATCGTTGAATGTCCAGAGTGATATGACTTATGAAGACACTCCTACAATGATTTTGGAGAGAAAGGATCATGTTTTGAGAAATCGTAAGATTCCATTAGTCAAAGTCCAATGGGATAAACATGGTAAGGATCGGGCTACTTGGGAAAGGGAAGAAGACATCTTAGCCAAGTATCCCGACCTCCTTAAACAAGTAAGTTAAATTAAAAGGACGAAATTATTTTAAGTGGGGAGAGTTGCAGCGACCAAGAAAAAAAATCTTATGTCATTTTCAAATAAAATTTTCTTGTAGAACTTGAAAATAATCTGATTTATATTATCAAGTCGCTATGACCTTTCCTAAGAGTTCAAATTAAAGATTTGTTACGATAGTAAATTTGCGCGTACTTGTTTTAAAATTTTAAAGTTGAGAGGACGTATCTTAAGTCCAAAAGTTAAAAATAAGCTCCACGCACTTATTAACATAAAATATTTATTTCTTATGTATGTGTATAGAATTTATTGTAAATCCTATTTGGGTCGAATAACTATAGCATTTTAGAAGTTGATAAAATATAGCATATATTATATTCGTTTTGAAGCTCGTGTTAAACAAAATAAATTGGACTTGAGAAGAAATGATTTTGAACTATTTATATTCGAGTTGTCCTAGTAGGTAGAAAAGAAATCAAAATTCTACATTTTATTAATAAAAAATAAAATATAATAATAAAAGAGAAAACTTTAATTTCAATATGTACAGTTAGGACGTTGAAACATTTTAATACCTTAAACATGATTAATACATTAATTTCCTTATAATAATTAAAACTCATAATGATAATTATTAAAAAAATAAAAAAACTGTCATGCAATTGAAAAGTCACGTTACCTCTTAAATTCACCCATTATGCACCTAGAAATTATGCCATTTTCATGTGCTTTTATAAGTAGCCATTTCCCTTTTTCATTTTGTATTTGGTAGGCAACAACTTTCTAAAATCCCTAAAGCCATATTTTCTCTCCCAAACTAAAATACTTACACATAAAATCATTTCGCCTTTTTCCATAAACTTAAGGCACCTTGAGTTTGCATACTTTCTGAAGCAAAGGCTAAGAGTACGCTGCATTTTACTACAAATTGGTCGCATAAAGGTTATTCAAACTCCAATCATTCAAGGTAGGGGTGTTTCAGCACTTTTGTAAGTGAAGTAAAAAAATTATTTGTTTTCAATTTGAATTTAACGTGTTATTGTGTTACTCATGAGAGAATGGAAGCACCCTTTGGTGTTTCAAACAAGAGATGAAGAGATGATTTATGACACAAGAAATGGGTTAATAAAACCCGAGAGTAAACGGACCGATTGATCACCGGTTTGTTTTTTACAGTAACACAAATAACCAAAGTTGCATTTATGAAAATATATATATTTTTACCATTTATTTAAGTGTTTCCTACTGAGTATTACTCGTGATACTCATCCCTACAAAATTTACAGGTTAATTGAAGGCATGGCAGTGGCATGGAGTGGTGGCAAGTGCTCGGTGACTTAGAATGCATATAACTTCCTAGTAAAATTTTCATTTGTTTAAATCTCTTATGAACACTTAGACATCACTTTTAATATGTTTGACTTTCTATTTTTCTTAATTTTATTTACATTTCATGTCGACTATAATTTAGAAACGATTGAATGATTACGTATGAAGTTTATTTACTGCTATATTGAATTTCAGATTCTATCTACCTATTTAAAAATGGTATAACTTGGGCTACGGTGCATATTTTTGAGTGAAATCAGTTGGGTTTGAAATATCTATGAGTCTTCTAACAGTGGTATTTGGAATTACCCTAAAATATTAGCTAGAGAAAATGTTATGTTCATTTTGGTAGACTGCGTCAAGTCAGTTTCGAAATTTCTGTCCAGCATAGTTAAAAAATATTTTCATACTTCAAAAATTACCGTCGAGACCCTAAATTTTTATATGATGTACATATATGAATACCATAGTTTTTGTTAAAATTTCACAATTTTTAGTCAACGTTTGCTAAGTCACACAATTTTTTTTTCTTTCCACTGCTGCGCAAATGGTACTGCTGATTTTTCTTTCGAATGTTTTCCAAAAATCAAATTTTACCGTAATTGTCTAAGTCTAATTAGACAATTATCTTCCATCATATTTTTCTAATATATTTCAAACATCAAATTTTCTTTATTTGAAACTTATTTTGGTTAACATTAAAGAGTTCAAATTAAGAAGATTTTTAACGCTTCGAGTTCTCAGAATTTGGGGCGTTACACAATGCTTCAAGGTATTATATCTTTTGGAAAGATGCAATAAATGTTAAGATGGATTCTATTTTATCTAATAAAACTTGAAAACTCATCAATTTACCACGAGGATCATAATCTACTGGTTTGAAATGGGTGTTTAGAAGAAAATAAATTTCTTATGGTACTCTTAACACCTATAAAGCTAGATTAGTAGCTAAGGGGTATCTACAAAAAAAATGACTATTTCGGCACATATGCACATGTAGCTAGAATAACCTCCTTAAGGGTTTTATTGCATTCACATCTATATATGATTTGCATGTTCATCAAATGAATGTTAACATAGCATTTTTAAATAGAGATCTCAATGAGACGGTCTATATAGAACAATCACAAGGGTTCTCTCTACCAGCAAATAAGCACAAAGTATACAAATTAGTTAAGTATTTATATCGTTTAAAAGAAAGCACCTAAAACATGACATAAGAAATTTGATTATCTTATCACGGCATATCATTTTGATCAAAACTTAGTTAATAAACATTTGTATACTAGTGTGTGTGATGATATTATTATATTTGTCTCTATATTGATGATATGTTAATCATTAGTCATGATACAGAAGGAATTGAAGAAGCAAAGAAATTTCTATCTTCTACATATAAAATGAAGGATCTTGATTAAGTGGATACTATCTTAGGTATCAAAGTTAAAAGAGATAGTGGGGATTATTCATTAAGTCAATTGCATTATGTTGAGAATGTGGTGAATAAGTTCAAACATTTGAACATTAAAGAAGTTAATACCCTATTGGATCCAATTACAAAACTAGTAAAGAATGATAGAAGAACAATAGCACAAATTGAGTATGCAAGTGAAATTGAAAGCCTTATGTATGCAATACAATGTGCAAGATCAGATATTGCATTTGTTGTTAGTAAACTAAGTAGGTTTACTAGGAATCGATGTTCAAAACATTGAAAGGCCATTGAGAGGTCCTTGGTACCTAAAGAAAACCAAAAATCTTGGACTACAGTATTCAAAGTTTTCGCCTATTCTAGATGGATAGACCGATGCTAGTTGGATATCTAGTGTAGGAGAAAAAAATCTACCTCAGGTTTGGTGTTTTCTCTTGGAGGAGGTACATTTTTTTGGAGGTCTAATAAACAAACATGTATTACACACTCAACAATAGTGTGTAAGTTTGAAGCATTGTTCAAAACAGTAAAAGAGACTGAGTGACTAAGGATCTTCTTTATGAAATTTCTTTGGGTGCAAAGGATATATCTTCAATACCTATCTTATGTAATATTCAAGCCACCTTAACACGAGAAAATAGTAAAGTATATAATGGAAAGTCTAGAAACATAAGTCTAAGGACATGACTATATGAGAAAGTTAATTAAGCAAGGAACAATTTCTCTTACATATGTAAAGTCTAGTGAAAACTTAGTTGATCTGTGGCTAATCTTCTTACAAGAGAATTAGTAAGATCAACATCGAAAAGGATGTGCTAGAAACTCATTGAATAAAGATCCACCAATGATAACAACCCTACCTAACTATACAAAATAAGTATATCTACATTCAAAGGGTGAAAACTAGTCATTCGAGAAGTAGATAGTTTCAGTACTATATTTTAAAGCCCTATCCTTGATAATTAGTGCTGGTTGTTATAGTCGAAGGGTTGAGTTAATAAAGCTCTTAATGAAGTTCAGTACATGGCGCAAGTATCTCAAGCGCAACAAAGATATTTGAAGAACTTCACCTATATAAAACTTTGAGGTTGTGTAGCCTCAATTGAGAATTAGAGTTTCTCTCTTAAAAGTTCATGAATAAGGATAAACGCAAGACCATAAGCTTGCTAAGTGATAATTGTGTAGAACAAAAGAACACTAAAGTATTTGTGCATGGTGGTGTCATTGGTATTGTCATAAGGAATAACTGGTTCAAAGTATTAAGCCACTTGAAATTTCGACTATTACTTTGTGAAAGATATCATTATTATATGCATAAACACCGTATATTTCTACAATGTGATTATTTGAACAATTGGGAAATTGTTGGAATTGTTCAAATAATTGATGATTGCATGGCATCATTTCGTAAGATTAAAATAAAAAAAACATTTATAGGAAGAAGAACTAAATTTTTAGATTTGAACTTTGAACCAAAATTTGCATCCCTTCTGAATGTTTGTGTATTATCATGCAAATATCTATATATAAGTGATGACGGATCACTTTAAAAAGTAGAAAAACATTTTAGAATCTCGATTCTTCTTCCTCTGACATACAAAATTTTCAGAAATATTTTTACAAGTTTTCTTGTTCTTTTAATGAGTTTTTCACTTTATTACTTTGTGCAAAACTCTTAAAGGCTTGTCATATCCTCTAAACTATTTCTCTGAGATCCCAAAAGTAATGTGGGGGAAAATACGCATTTCAAGTCTCAAATTAGGTGTTTTTCATTTCTTGATTCGAGATTTCAATTTTCTATCTTCTTCTTGTTCAAGAAGTATATATTCACCAACAATCTAAAAACAATATTTCTACTACAATGGAGACAGAAAAAACTTTGGTAACCATCAAGTTGATGAACCAAGACTTGATTTGTTTGGATGGGTTCGATGAAATGAATTTTACCCACTGGCATGATAAACTTAAGTTTTAATTAACAGCATCAGAGATCTTCTACGTTCTTGATCCAAATTTGTCACTAATTTCTAAACCATCAGATGAAAATTCCAAAGTACGGACCGAGTGAAAGAAAAGATAAGAGGATGAATTGAGTTGTCGCAGTCATATTCTAGATATACTATTTGACCGATTATATAAATCTCTATACCAACATCACTTCGGCTAAAGAAATTTGGGAAGCATTTGAGAATAAATACAAAGTCGAAAATGAAGGTATGAATTTTTTTTTACTTTATTAATAATTTGATTTTAAGGTGTTAGATAATATACATTTGTTGCTAAAGTACGTGAATTGCAAGTCATTGTCAATAAACTAAACACGATGAAGATCGAACTTCTTAAATCTTTTCAAGTCGGTTCAATCATTGAAAAACTGTCATCAACTTGAAATGATATAGGAAGAAAATTCTTCAAAGTCCAATTTTTTTTTCTATGGAACAAATTCCAAAGCATCTTCATGTCAAGGAAGAATCAAGCACACAAGATAAGAATGGAAATTCTTATGATGGCACTTCAAAAGCCAATGGCGTAGACAAAACCAATAGTTCCAAACAAAATCAAAAAGAAAAGGTAAACCTCTTGGTCTTAAATTTTGACATGTGGTTGATCTATCCTTAATGTTTTGATCATAATAAACAAGTTAGTTTTGTTTCTAACAATTAAATCTAAGTCTTTAAAGCATTCAATGTAATATTGATTGATCATAGACAAAAAAATCACTATCAAGACTTTCACATTACAAATCGGACTCATAATGAAGGTCAAGATGGAAGTCGAGCATTCAAGTCAAAATCAATCAAGACAAGAGCTACAAAAATCAAATGTCAAAGGAAGTTCATTAGACTAGACATTTCTATTCATTTGTAAAGGTATAACCACTTCAATCTTTAGCAATAAATGTTAAAAGCTCAAAAACCATATTTATGCATTAAAGGCTATTTCGATTATCACTTGCATAAATTTTTTTATTTTTTTCAAAAACAAAATTGAATTTCAAAATTATAGTTGAACTTAGATCATAATATGAAAACACTGTACAAAAGCTTATATTTTTTCAAAATATTCACGTCGGATAAAACAAAGCAGAAACAGATCAAAAATTATGAAAGGCAGACGTTTGATTCGAGAAGTGAACGTCCATGCACCATTCTAATTTCTAGCACATGATGGCTAATTTCATACGTCCACACATGAAAACGGGCATCTAGATCCTTGTCTAGTTTCACACAATTTTTATCTCCTCTAATCTATAAATACATTTACTTTTTGCATTCATTAGAACATTCTTTAAGAGGATTAAAGTGAGATGTTCTTGACTAAAAATTCTTCGATCATACATGTTATTTATTTTGAAAACTTTTTGAATGATCGAATCGATTTTTTAAATTATCTTTTCACTAAAGTTTTCTCATCTAACACTTGAGGTTCATTTATTGTAAATTCACTGAAGTGTTAGCCTCTCTTATAATTTAATCTGTTGTGTATCATTTATTAAAAGAGAGATTCAAATAGTAAAAACATTCTTCAAATTTATAAGTCGTATTGAGGTCTCTTGAAAAGCTCAATAGCGTGGGTCATTGAGGTCCCATGAAGTTCAATATTGTATAAGGATCGATGTTCCTTGTTTATAAGTCACAGGAAGCATTCTAGAAGGGTTAGATTGCACCACAAGTTAATCAATATAGTGAAAATGTCTTGCTCGTGCCAGAGAGTTTGGTAACGAATGATGTAGATCATTTATTTGGATCGAATCTCCACAATTATATCATTTGCATCATATTTTCCCTTTTACTTATCGTTTTTATATTTGCGCATATTATTTGATTATTCTTTTATTTCTTAACTTGCTTGAATTTAGAATAATATTTCGAAATAGTTTGTATAAACCAATTCACCCTATCTTAGTTAGTTATTCTTGTGTTATCAATAGGTATGAGAGCAATGTGCTCACTTTTAAATTCAAGATTTCACAATCTTAAATAATGGCTAACGACAATTTTCAAAATTTTGAGGGGCATTCTACATATCGTCCTCATTTCTTTGATATCACACATTATAATTATTGGAAAGATATGATGATGATCCACGTTCAATCAATAGATTATAATGTTTGGGAAGTTATTGAATTCGGTCGCTATGTGCCTACAAAAATTATTAAAGTTGATGGAAAGTTGGATCAAATCATTTCAAAACCAAAAGAGGAATACGATGAAGAGGATAAAAGAAAATTATATTTTAATGCTAGAGCCAAAATATACTTTATTGTACTTAAGATAAAAAGGAATTTAATCAAATTAGCACATGTGACTCCGCTTTCGATATTTAGTACACCTTAGATGTTACTCACTTGGGTACTAGCAAAGTAAAAGAAACCAAGATAAATATTTTGGTTAAGAACTTTGAAAAAAAAAATTATGAAAGAAAATGAACCTATTGTTGACATGATTACTCGCTTCACCGATATTATTAATTATTTCAAAGGTTTTGATCGAAAATTTACTAACGGTGAACTTGTAAGTAATATGCTTAGGTCTCTATCGGAGGATTGAAGCTCACTAAGAATGTTGATAAAAAAACACCAAAACTTTTAACACGTATCCATCAGAAGAGTTCTATGTAACATTAACAACTTATGAGCAAAATAATGCCAACACAAAAAGAGAAAACATGGAAAAGCAAAGAAGAATCAAAGGAGCCTCCTAAGTGTCAAATTGCCTTAAAATCGGCTATTGATGAAGAAAGAGAAAAAGGACGAAGAGAAAAACAAAAAGATCATTTGCTATGATTACGACAAACCCGGTCACAAGATAATCGAGTGTCCGAATAAGAAAATATTCATAAAAAAGAAAGCATTCCAAGCGACATGAGATGAAAGTGATGATGAAGATCATGATTAAATTGAAAGTCAAGAGGAAGTTGCAAACATGTGCTTCATATGATCAAAGATGAGATAAAGTCTAATGAAAAATGTTCATATGATGACTTATCTACATCTTATGATCAGATTCTTGAGAAATTTGAAAAACTTGCTTTAAATCACTCAATCCTTAAAAAGAAACACTCCTTATTAAAAAATAAGTAAAGAAAACTTTAAAAACTTTAAAAAGATTTTGAAAAAGAAAAGGTAAATCAAAATTCCTTGATTAAAGAAAATTTATCTTTGAAAAAGAAAGTTAAAGATTTAACTAAGATTATTTACAAGTTCACTCAAGGTTAGAAAATTTTTAACTTAATGCTCGAAGAACAAAAATGTGTCTTTGACAAATGATGAATTAGATAAAAACTTTTCTTAAAATAAAAATCTTTCAAAAATGTATTCGTTAAAGCATCTAATTCCCCTCTTCCAAACACTACATGTAGCTTTTGCAATAATAATGGACATGTTGCTTTTAATTGTCTATCCAAAACGTGTTACACTTCGAAAGCAAAAATAAGTGGATGCATGAGTCCACTAGATCTAACTACCATGGATCCAAACTTGTATGGGCACCAAAAATCAAAAATTAAATAATTTTTTGTCATTACTGAAGAAGATAAAGAGTGAATGGTTCTTGGATAGTAGATACTCAAAGCACATGACCAAAGGATGTTACTATCAAATATCTTATTAAGGATTCTACATCAAAAGAGATAATGTTTATAAGAAGCTGAAGCAAAGATACTTATGTCATAAATATTGAATTTGAAAATGCTAAAAATGTTTATCAAGTTTGAAAGTTGATACTTGATTCTGGCATAGAAAATTAGGCCATGTTAGTATAGACTTTCTTTCAAAAATTTCCAAATATTGTTCTGTTAAAGGATTTCCAACTTAAAAAAATATTCTTCAACTACAAAACATTTACAACTTCTACACATGGATCTTTTGGACCATCTACAACTGCAAGCTTAAATGGAAAACACTATGCATTTGTCAACGTTGATGATTTTTCTAAATTTACTTGGGTCCTATTTTTAAATTTAAAGGATGAAACCTTGAATGCATTTAAACATTTTTGTAAAAAAGTTCAAAATGAAAAAAGAGATATACTATTACAGCCATTAGAAGTGATCATGATGGAGAATTTGAGAATATCGCATTTGAAAATTTTTGCAATGAAAATGGATATGAACATTATTTATCGACTCCTAGAACTACTCAACAAAATGGTATAGTAGAAAGGAAGAATCGTACATTGCAAGAAATGGTTAAGACTATGCTTAATGAAAATATCCTACCAAAATATTTTTGGGCCGAAGCCGTTAACACCACTTGCTACATCGTTGATAGAATTTTACGTAGTCGAAAGAAAACAAAAACTCCCTATGAGCTTTGGAAAAATAGAGTTTCAAATATTGGTTATTTCAAAGTATTTGGTTGCAAATGCTTTATTTTAAACGCAAAAGAAAATTTGGGAAAATTTGATTCAAAATCCTATATTGAAATCTTTTTAGGATATTCATCGACTACAAAGCTTATAAGAGTCTTTAACAAAAGAATTCTATTCATTAAAAATCCATGCACGTTACTTTTGATGAAACTAATCATCTTGATTAAGAGAAATGTATTGTCAATGATGTAGGTTTGGACAATCCTTTTAAACAAATGAACATTCAATATCAAAACAAGGAAGACTCTAAAGATCAATATGAGGAAGAAGTAAATAGTAGAATCTTCTGAAGTGCAAAATGATCTAACTCTACCTAATGAGTGGAGGTTTGTTCCTTCTCACCCAACATAATTTTTTATTAGTGATCCATCCAAAGGTATTAATTACTACTAGAGCTTCCACTAGAAATCATTTCAATAGTTGTGCATTTATTTCGCAAATTGAACCATAGAACTCTAAAGAATTTGAGTTTGATGAATTTTGGATTCTACCTATGCAAAAAGAACTAAATTAATTTGAAAGAAATCATGTTTAAGATTTAGTCGATAGACCAATAATCATACCGTTATTGGTACAAAATGGAATTTTAGAAATAAACGAGATGAAGACAGGATAATTGTGCGTAACAAGGCTAGATTAGTGGCCTAATTTTACAATAAAAAAGAAGAGATCGATTTTGAGGAAACTTTTGCACCGAATGCTAGATTAGAATCTATTCTCATGCTTCTTGCATTTGTTTACCATAAATGATTCATTCTTTATCAAATAGATGTTAAAAGTACATTTCTAAATAGCTTTACACAAAAAAGAAACCTTTATAGAGAAACTGCCCCATGTTAAAGATCACAAGTATCTGGATTACGTTTTTAAACTTAGAAAAGTTTTTTACAGTTTAAAGCAAGCTTCTAGAGTTTGGTATGAAAGATTGAGCAAATTTCTCCTTTTAAACGATTTTTTAATGGGTAAAGCGGATACTACCCTCTTTATCAAAACTAAAAATAATGAGATGATTATTATTCAAATCTATCTTGATGATATTATTTTTGGTGCAATTAATTTATTTTTTTGTGAAGAATTTTCTAAATGTATGAGCAAAGAGTTCAAAAGGAGCATAATAGGAGAATCAATTTTTATTTTTTTTTGGACTCCAAATTAAACAAACTAATGATGGAATATTCTGTTGGAAAATATATTATGGCAAATGGATTTTTCACTTGTGTATGTGAAATTAATCCCACATTGATTGAAAGTTGGGATTTGAAGAGGAGCCTTAAAAGGGATTAACAATCCCACATTGATTAGAAATGGAAAAGTGGGAATATATGGGGACTATAAATAGTACCATCCCACATTGGAAAAAGAAAAAAGAAAGTGGCAAGTGGGAAAACTTAAATAGTTATCCCACATAGGATAAGAATAAGTTTTTGGACCAATTTATATATGGTTAACAATTTGTAAGGTGTAACCATTTGTTGCATAGAGACTCCTCCGTAGCCTACGCGCCCGCAGGGGGGGTGCAAATCTTGGACCAACTTGGCCTTCGAGCCTTGAACTTGTGTGCGGGCGCGACCTGCGTACACGAATGTCGGACCGAATGAGTCAAAAATTGGCCACCAAGTGCAAGCCACGTTTTGAAAATTTTCTTTTACGTTTTTCCATTTAAAACATAACTTGAAAACTATTTTCATTTATTTTTGTAACTCCAAAACGTGAAAATTCAATGGCGGAGTTATGACTGGAGTTCAATGGCAGAGTTATGACTGGAGTTATGACTGCATTAAGAGGCAAAGGCTCCTCCTTGCCTATATATCCCGAACAATATCTTCGCTCCGGTACACTCACTACAAAGACGAAATCTTTCTCGTTTCCTTCTCAAATTCTTGTCGTCTTGTCAGTCACTTGGTGATTCGCGTTCGCACACTCGTTGATTAAGTATACAAACTACAGTTCACGCCGTTGTATCCTAGGAAGCAAGCGCTCGCATTACTTAGGTGAGGGGGCGAATATTGCTTTAAGGACACTGTGTTCGACACAGGCCCCGGCTTCAAAGACGCCAATTTTATCTTCTGTCAACTGCAATATTTTCTTTTTCTGTCCACTGCAATTTGTTTATTACTTCTTCTAATTCAGTTAACTGTTCAAAGTTTACCTACAATCTTAAAGCAATATTTTGGTACTAATAACGTTGTGTTTCAGAAAATGGAAAATACACCTACCAATAACGTTGTGGGATCTGCAAACGAAATTGTGCCTCCTGTGGCTCAGGCTGTGGCTTTGCCAGGTTCTGATGTGGCTCAAGTGGTGGCTCCAGTAACACAAACTGTGGCTAATATGCCAAGCTTAGTCGTTTGGTCCAAGTGGGACTAAGACCGTGGCTCCCATGCCAAGTCCTGCCACCGGGTCCAATCGCGTGTTACCCGTTAATCACGGGGACAAGCCGGAGAAGTTCAATGGTTCGAATTTCAAGAGGTGGCAACAAAAAATGTTGTTTTACCTCACGACCTTGAATTTTGCAAGATTCTTGACTGAAAATGCTCCAGTGCTTCAAGAGGGTCAAGGAGACATTCAAGCAATCAGTGCAGTGGATGCTTGGAAGCATTCTGATTTCCTATGCCGGAATTATGTGATGAAGCAGTTTAGGCTGATTCATTGTACAATGTGTATCGCACAATAAAAACGGCTAAGGAATTATGGGAGTCTTTGACAAAAAGTACAAAACCGAAGATGCCGAAGCCAAGAAGTTTCTTGTTGGCCGCTTTTTGGAATACAAAATGGTGGACTCCAAATCTATAATCGATCAAGTACAAGAATTACAAGTGATCTTGCATATGAAATTCATTCCGAGGGAATGGTTGTGAGTGAATCCTTCCAAGTAGCTTGCATAATTGAAAAACTACCTCCTGCATGGAAGGATTTCAAAAACTACTTAAAACACAAGCGAAAGGAAATGAACGTTGAGGAACTAATTGTTAAACTTCGAATTGAAGAAGACAACAAAAGTTCGAAGAGGGTTCAATCCGGTTGTGGCTAAAGCTAATGTTGTGGAGCATGGCCAAAGCTCCAAGACCAATAAGAACAAGTTTGGGCCATCTGGTGGCAAATGGCCCAAGTTGGGGCCAAAGGTGGAATCTCCAAGAAGAAGTTTCATGAAATGCTTCAATTGTGACAAGATTGGTCACAAGTCCTACGGAGTGCCGTTTGCCAAAGAAGAAAAAGAAGCAAAAATGGTTGAAGATGTATCTCGACATCAACCTTGCAAACAAGGTTATTTCCGAAGTGAACCTGGTGGGTTCAAATGCGAGAGAATGGTGGATAGACACCGGTGCCACCCGACACGTTTGCTCGATAAGGAGATGTTTAATGGGTTTGAAGCGCAGGATGGGGAGAAGTTGTATATGGGAAATTCGCCGACCTCCGAAATCAAGTGGCCATGGAAAGGTGGTTCTAAAGATGACTTACGGGAAAGAGCCGACTCTAAACAATGTGCTTTATGTGCCGGAGATTCGTAAGAATTTGGTTTCTCGGCTCGTTGTTGAACAAGCATGGCTTCCGTATGGTGTTTGAGTCGACAAAGTTATTTTGTCTAAATCTGGAATGTTTGTGGGAAAGGTTTATGTAAGTGATGGGCTTTTTAAGCTCAATGTAATAGCTATTAAGCCAAAAATCAATAAAATGAATAACTCTTCCGTTTACTTGCTTGAGTCTTCCAATTTGTGGCATGGTCAACTAGCACATGTTAATTACAACACTTTGCGTAGACTAATTAACTTAAATTGCATACAATTGATAATAAACATAAGTGTGAAACTTGTGTTGAAGCAAAATTGACAAGGTCATCATTTCAATCCGTTGAAAGAAAAACTGAACCTCTTGATTTAATTCACACCGATGTATGTGATTTAAAATACTGTACAAACAAGGGAGGCAACAAATATTTTATTACTTTTATTGACGACATCACAAAATATTGTTTTGTGTATTTGCTTAAAAGTAAAGACGAAGCTATAGAGAAATTTGTTCTCTATAAAAATGAAATTGAAAATCAACTCAACAAAAAGATCAAAGTGTTGAGAAGTGATAGAGGTGGTGAATATAAATAACCATTTGCTGAATTCTCAGGCACAACATGGAATTAAACATGAAACAACGAAGACCTTATTCACCACAACAAAATGGTGTTGCGAACGGAAAAATAGAACATTGAAAGAAATGATGAATGCAATGTTATTAAGTTCCGGGTTACCTCGTAACATGTGGGGAGAAGGCTGTGTTATCACCAATTACCTTTTAAATAAGGTAATTCTAAAAGAAAGAAGAAAAAGAGCCCTTACGAGTTATTGAAAGGAAGGAAGCCTTCCTACAAATACTTACGAGTGTGGGGGTGTCTTGCCAAAGTAGTCGTACCTACACCAAAGAAGGTGAAAATAGGACCAAAAACTGTTGATTGCATATTTATCGGATATGCACATAACAGTAGTGCTTATCGGTTTCTTGTGTTTGATTCTAAAATTTCCGATATACACAAAAACACGATAATGGAATCGAGAAATGTTTCATTCTTTGAACATATATTTCCATGTAAGTCCAAAGATGAAGCAAACTCTTCTAAACGGACATATGAGACTATGATTGAGAATAGTCAAGACAAAGAAGTAGAAGATGAAGTTGAGGTTGAACCAAGACGTAGCAAACGAGAAAGGACAGGAAATCTTATGGTCCCGATTTTAGACTTACATGCTAGAAATCAACCTCAAAGCTTCAAAGAAGTCAGTAAACTCTTCAGAAGGTCCTCAATGGAAAGAAGCCATTAAAAGTGAAATAGATTCCATTCTACAAAATCATACATGGGAGCTGGTTGATCTTCCCCCGGGAAGCAAACCACTAGGCTACAAATGGATTTTCAAAAGGAAAATGAAAGCAGATGGAACTATTGATAAGTACAAGGCCGCACTTGTAATTAAAGGTTATAGGCAACGAGAAGGCATTGACTACTTTGACACCTATTCTCCGGTAACGAGAATAACTTCCATTCGAATGATATTAGCGATTGCATCTTTGTACAATCTCGAAGTACATCAAATGGATGTCAAAACTGCTTTTCTAAATGGAGATTTAGAAGAAGAAATTTACATGGAACAACCTGAGGGGTTTTCTGTACCAGGACAAGAAAACAAGGTATGTAAATTGGTAAAGTCATTATATGGTTTAAAACAAGCACCAAAACAATGGCATGAAAAATTTGACAATGCCATGATGGAAAGTGGATTTAAAATCAATGAATGTGACAAAATGCGTTTACATAAAAGACACAGTAAATGGTTATGTTATTTTATGTCTTTATGTTGACGACATGCTCATCGTTGGTAGCAACGATAAGATGATTAAATCTACTAAAAATATGTTGAATTCAAGATTCGACATGAAGGATATGGGTTTAGCTGATGTGATTCTTGGAGTTAAAATTTCAAGAACATCAAATGGACTCGTTCTAAGTCAGTCACATTATGTGGACAAAATTTTGGAAAAATTCAATAATGATGATACTGGCGTGGCTAGAACACCGATAGATACAAGTCAACATCTATCGAAAAATAGAGGCGATGGTATTTCTCAAGTAGAGTACTCTAGAATAATCGGAAGTCTTATGTACCTAATGAGTTGTACAAGACCAGATATCGCTTATGCAGTTAGTAAGCTGAGTAGATATACTAGTAATCCAGGGTCTGACCCTTTCGGAAAGGAATAGTAAGAGTACTAAGATACTTGAGATATACTCGTAACTATGGACTACACTATACCGTATATCCCTACTGTTATTGAAGGATATACCGATGCAATCGATGATATACGATATTAAAGACTCAAAGTCTACTAGTGGATTTGTGTTCACTTTGGGAGGTGCAGCCATATCATGGAAATTCTCTAAACAAACAGTTATTGCGAGGTCTACCATGGAATCTGAGTTTATAGCTCTAGATAAATGTGGTGAAGAGGCTGAATGGCTACGCAATTTCTTAGAGGATATTCCAAAATGGTCTAAACCTTTCGTACAAGAATTTGCATACATTGTGATAGTCAATCTGCGATTGGAAGGGCACAAAGCAACATGTACAATGGTAAGTCTAGACACATACGTCGTAGACATAATACCATAAGACAGTTACTCTCAACTGGAGTTATCTCTATTGACTATGTAAAGTCTAAAGATAACATTGTGGATCCGCTAACCAAAGGGTTAAATAGAGAGTTAGTTGCAAAGTCATCAAAAGGAATGGGACTTAAGCCTCTAAAAGAATAAGTTATTGTAGTGGAAACTCAACCTAGCTGACTGGAGATCCCAAGATCTAGGTTCAATGAGAAAACCTAATTGCAAATACTTAACTATATCACTGTGGGGGTTATTTCCGGTCCATTCTTGTAATAATAGTGATGCCGGTGGGAAGAGGATAAGCAATAAGGCTTTTAATGATTCTTATGCGTCGAAAATCCGAGCGGAGTAATGCGGGTTACTCTTAATTAAGAAATCACCTATGTGAGAAAGAAGTGGGGCCGCTTCGAAGGGAATTGTGAGGCTCAATTCTTAATAACTCTCACTGAACCAGGCATATGTTCATGGCCACAAACGAACATAACCATGAGAACCGATTGTGTTAGGAAGAATCTGTGTGAGGTACATCATCGTTTACACAAACGCAGAACAGCTTCAAAGACATCACGTCTACCGATCGCCTAGTAAAGTAAATGTATTTTCATAAGGGGAGGTGCAAAGGGTAACACCTACCTATCCTATGCAGGTTTCAACTGTGGAACTTTGTCACCAAGTATTCCGTGTCTCTATTAATTTCCATTCATGTGGGGGATTGTTGGAAAATATATTATGGCAAATGGATTTTTCACTTGTGTATGTGAAATTAATCCCACATTGATTGAAAGTTGGGATTTGAAGAGGAGCCTTAAAAGGGATTAACAATCCCACATTGGTTAGAAATGGAAAAGTGGGAATATATGGGGACTATAAATAGTACCATCCCACATTGGAAAAAGAAAAAAGAAAGTGGCAAGTGGGAAAACTTAAATAGTTATCCCACATAGGATAAGAATAAGTTTTTGGACCAATTTATATATGGTTAACAATTTGTAAGGTGTAACCATTTGTTGCATAGAGACTCTTCCGTAGCCTACGCGCCCGCAGGGGGGGGTGCAAATCTTGGACCGACTTGGCCTTCGAGCCTTGAACTTGTGTGCGGGCGCGACCTGCGTACACGAATGTCGGACCGAATGAGTCAAAAATTGGCCACCAAGTGCAAGCCACGTTTTGAAAATTTTCTTTTACGTTTTTCCATTTAAAACATAACTTGAAAACTATTTTCATTTATTTTTGTAACTCCAAAACGTGAGAATTCAATGGCGGAAGCATGGACTGAGTTCAATGGCAGAGTTAAGGACTGGAGTTATGGATCGCATTAAGAGGCAAAGGCTCCTCCTTGCCTATATATCCCGAACAATCTCTTGATTCGTACACACCACTACAGCACGAAATCTTTCTGCTTCCTTCTCAAATTCCTGTCGTCTTACAGTCACTTGGTGATTCCGTTCCGGCACACTCGTTCAGTTCGACTGTACAAACTACAGTTCACGCCGCTGTATCCTGGGAAGCAAGCGCTCGCATTACTTCGGTGAGGGGACGAATATTGCTTTAAGGACACTGTGTTCGACACAGGCCCCAGCTTCAAAGACGCCAATTTTATCTTCTGTCAACTGCAATATTTTCCTTTTCTGTCCACTGCAATTTGTTTATTACTTCTTCTAATTCAGTTAACTGTTCAAAGTTTACCTACGTATTCATTAGTCAAATAAGTACATATTGGACACACTCAAGAGATTTGAAATGGAAGAGTTGAATTGGAACATTCCGATGAGCTCATCCATAAAACTTTACAAAGATGATTAAGGAACTTCTGTTGATGTAACTAAATATCAAGGTATGATCGGATCACTTCTTTACTTAACCGCAAGTAGACCTGATATTCTGCTCAGTGTGTGTTTATGTACAAGATTTCAATCTAATCCTAAAGAATCACACTTTAGTGCCATAAAATAAATCTTTGGATACCTTGGTGGCACTAGAACTCTAGGTCTTCGGTATCTAAAGGGCTCCCACATTGATTTACTTAGCTCTTCGGATGCCAATTGGGTCGGTTGTACAACTGATCATAAAAGCACTAGTGGAACATGTCATTTTCTAGGCTTTGTACTTGTATCATAGTATAGTAAGAAATAAAATTCCATTGCATTATCTACCGCCGAAGCCGAATATATCTTGGCCGCTAGTTGTTGTGCACAAGTTTTATGGATGGAGCAAACTCTTAGTAAGTATCATTTATCTTTCAATCATATATACCTATTATTGTGATAACAGTAGTGTCATAAACCTATTTGAAAATCCCATCTTGCTTTCTCGAACCAAGTACATTGAAATTAGACACCATTTTTTTAGAGATCATGCACAAAAGGGGGATATTATACTAGAGTTTGTGAATACGGAAAATCAATTGGCTGATATTCTCACTAAACCTCTACCACTTGACAGATTTTCGCATATTCGAAGAGGTTGGGAATTATTGATGAATTTAAGAACGTGGCCAAATTGTATATATGTTTAATTGATCATGAAATTGTTGATTTTATGTGCAATATTTGTTAATACCATTTTGTTATAAAAATCAAATCCTTTTTAAAACGTATGCGGACTTCTGGATTGAGAAGGGGACATCACGATTGGTACCGAACAAGATAGTGGACATTCGGATACTTGCGTCTAGATTGTCAAAAAATTCCAGTTACTTCTAGCGGACGTCCGAAAGGTCGCAATTTCAGAATTTTAAATACACTTAAGTCATTTCTTCTTCACTTTTTCCCTCTTTTCTCTCGTCCACAGCATGTGTCCTCTCTAAAATCACCCCATTCCCATCTTCAATCAGTAAAACTCTCGCTCAAAATCAAAAATCCATCACTCTTCCACAGTTAATCTATGAAAATCCCTGTATTTCGCCCATTTAAACCTCAAATCCGAACCCTAGATCCAAAATCCCCCATTTTCAATTCCATCAATTAAAGTTCACCATGTCAAGTCAAAGGAGAACAAGAAAGACTCCTCCTCTAACGAAGAACCCGAGGTGTTAGAAAATCGATTTGAAAAATCACCCATTCATATAGGTAAGAACGTTGATTATGTCAATTTTACTATTGAAGCCCCCGTGTTTCATATTGAAGATTATTAGAAAATATAGGTTAAGTGTCGGTAGCCACTTTGAAAGAAAATACGTATCCTCAACTCATGAAAGAATTTTACAAAAACATGGTTATTACTCTTAGGGCGGATGGCATTTCATGTTTACTTAAAAACACATGGATTGACATCACCAAAAATCTTATACGAACTATCTTGAGCTTGAGGAATGTGACAACCAAACCTTTCTACATGAAGCACGTCCTACTCCTGAAGGATATAATCTTACCGTGGCTTGCCATAGAGTTAAGGGAAAGAACATTGATAACATCACCAAGCTAAGTGTAAGTCAACTCCTTCTACCTTGCAAAGTATTACAAAATATCATTACCCATGTTATTCTTCCAGAAATGGTCATTGGGACGAAGCCAATAATTTCGATCACTTTATTTTTTATTCCTTTTTAGTTGGGCAGAAATTAGACTTTCCAACAATTGCACTTGGACATATGAAACTTGTTTATTCCATGAGACACACCAAAGTTTTACCATACGACATGCTACTTACAAAAATTTTTAAACACTTTGATATACCTTTGAATGATGAGATTTTCGTTTCACTCCGTCCCATCAATCATCAACATCCAAACTCTCAATCGTATGAAAAACATGAAAGAACATGTTCAATGGGTGGCTCATACTAAGGGATTTGATCCTAATTGGGGTCCTTCGAATTTACCTTTCGAAGATGATCACGGCGATGATGCACCACATGCACCGAGCCCTCTTCATGACATTTCGGGCTCTAGTGCTCCTCCTTCTTCTAGTGGTTTCACATTTAACGAGGACCACTAGAATCTACTTAATGGGCGATTGTATTCACTTACAACCTCTGTTCATAGACAAGTTGGGATGCTTCACCGAGTGCTAGCTCAACAATAGGCGATTGAAGTTAAAAAATGTCTTTTATGCTAGATTTGACTCGCAGCTTCCTCCATGGCCTCCTTTAGAATCTTAGACATGATTTACATTGTATGTATATATATTTTGGAACCACTTAGGTTGATTTAACTTCTCTATGTTTTTAACTTTTGTAAATTCATAATTTGAACGCAATATCCTCTATTTTTCATTAGGCATCATGTGTCAACTTTTAAGGGAGAATTTTTTTTCCTATGGTTGGCGTTTTGATCTTAAATGCTATATTTTTGCTTATGCCAAAATGAGGGAAATATATGAGATAATTTACTTCTTGACATCTCTCTCTAAATAAATAATTGTCGATTTGTAAAACATAGGGAGAATATATGGATTACATACTAAATTTAAAATTTTTATGCCTCGTCAATTGTTCAATCTTACTTTGCAATCATCTTGTTTGTCATAATCAAAGAAATTGTTGACATATGATTGACTCTATCCTTAATATTTTGATCATAACAAACAAGTTAATTTTGTTTTTAACAATCGAATTTAAGTCGTCAAAACATTCTATATAATATTGATTGATCATGGACAAAAAATCGCTATCAAGATTTTTACATTACAAATCAGACTCAGAATGAAGGTCGAGATGGAAGTTGAGCATTCAAGTCAAAATCCATCGAAACAAGAGTTATAAAAGTCAAACATCAAAGGATGTTCTTAGACTATGCGATTCTATTCATTTGTAAAGGTATAACTGCTTCAATTTTTAGCAATAAATGATAAAAACTCAAAAACCATTTTTTTTTATGGATTAAAAGTTATTTCAATAATCACTTGCATAAAATGTATTTATCAAAAGAAAAATTAATTTTCAAAATTATAGTTGATCTTAGATCATAATTTGAAAGCACCGTTCAAAAGCTTACATTTGTTCAAAATATTCACATCGGATCAAACAAAGCTGAAACGAACAAAACTTATGAAAGGTAGACATCTGGTTTGAGAAGTGAGCGTTCGGTGCAAGCGAACATCCGGTTTATGTAACGGTCACTCTTTTTTTACCGTTCTAACTTCTGGCACACAACAGCTAAATTCATGTATCCGGATATGAAAGCGATGTTCAAATCCTTGTCCAGATTCATAGACTTTTTTGCGCCTCTATCATTATAAATACATTCACTTTTTATATTCATTATAACATTCTTTAAGAGCATTAAAATGCGATATTCTTGAGCAAAAGTTCTTTGAGCCTACATCTTATTTAACTCATCAAATCATTTATTGTGAAATCTCTTGATTAATTGAATCAACTTTTGAAATCATCTTTTCATCAAAGTTTTCTCATCCAACACTTGAACTTTATTTATTAAAAATTTATTGAAGTGTTGGTCTCTTTTAAAAATTAATTCATTATGTATCGTTTATTATGAGAGAGGCTCAAATTGCAAAAAAGTTCTTCAAAATTGTGGGTCGCATTGAGGTCCCTTGAAAAGGTCAATTGTGTGGGTCATATTGAGATATCATAAATTTCAATATTGTATAAGGATCGGTGCTCTTTATTTTTAAGTCATGAAATTTTTTTTAAAGGTTGAATTGTACCACAAGTCAATCAACATAGTGAAAATACCTTGTTAAGGGTGTCAATTTGGCTTGTTGGCTTGACTTACAGTATGGTAGAACCGAGTTGAGGCTCTGGCCGAGCCCCATTTTGGGGCGTCGAATTCGGCCCATGACGATCCGAGCCTTAAAGTATAAAAAATAAACAAATCAGCTCCTACTTCACAAGACAACGACTGCTGCCTTGCAGGCAGCTACATGTTTAAAAAAAATCGTGAGGCAGCTCAGCTCGATAAGACCCGAGCCGAAAGCTCGGGTAGAGCCTAGATATTTTGACCAAGTAAAAGCTTAGCTTGCCTCGGCTCGGGCCAAAAAAAGCTCGAACCATTTTTACTCGAGTCGAGCCCGAGCTTCAAGTTTCGGCTCGTTGACATCCCTAGGTCATGCTCGTTTCGAAAAGCTTGGTAATGGAGGACATAGATCATTAATTTGGATCGAATATCTACAATTATATCGTTTACATCCTCTCTTCCCTTTTAATTATCGTTTTTATATTTGCGCATATCATTTGATTACTCTTTTATTTCTTAACTTGCTTGAATTTAGAATAATCTTTTGAAAAAGTTTGTAAAAACCAATTCACCCCACTCGTGGTTAGTTATTCTCGGGTTATCATTAGAAGGATCAAGGAAAGTTTAAGAAGAAGTCCAAAGGACCATGTTTTGTTTGTGAAAAAATCAAAACATTATGCTCGAGATTGTAGGCATAAAAAAAACTAAAGAGGAAAGAAATTATGAAATTCTTTGAAGACATTATTATTATGGTGAATGAAATTATTGCAATTCAAGGCAAAATTCTGGGATGGTGGTATAACACTTGTGCAGCTATCCATTTTTTTATGACAAGTCTCTTTTCAAGACTTATCATGAGTTAATGGTGGACAAAAAAATCATATGGAAATGAGGTCACTCCAAAGTAGTTGGCAAAGGGAACGTAGATCTCTTCTTCACTTCTGGAAAGAAGATAACCTTATCTAATGTGCTTCATGTATCGGATATGAATAGAAATTTAGCAAGTAGGTTTTTTTTTTGGAAAAATCAGGAATTAAAACTATATATGAGTTGGGCAAACTTGTATTGATACGAAATGGTTATTTTGTTAATAAATGATATTCTAGTGATGGAATGATCAACTTATATATCATAGAGGAAGAAGAAGAAGAAGAAGAAGAAGAAGAAGAAGAAGAAGAAGAAGAAGAAGAAGATGATGATGATGATGATGATATATTTTTGCTTACATGGTTAATTCATTTACTTTATTACATGGTAGATTAGCACATATAGGCAATAGTACTATGAAAATAATGATCAAACGTGGATTGCTATCATGGGAATTTAATAAGTTTGATAAATGTAAAACTTATATTAAATCAAAAACAAATAAAAAGTCATTTCATGGTGTAGAAAGACCATCTCAATTTCTTGAACTTGTGCATTCTAACATTTGTGAAATAAATCGCATGTTAACTATAAGAGGTAATAAATACTTCAGTATATTTATCAATGATTGTTTTAGATATACTTATGTGTATTTGTTAAAACATAAAGATGAAGCTTTTAATATGTCTAAAGTATATAAGACATAAGTTGAAAATCAATTAGAAAGAAAAATAAAAACTCTTAGAAGTGATAGAAAAGGACAATATTTTTAAATAGGATTCAACGTATTTTGTGAATAAAATGACATAATACACAAATATTCTGCACCACGCACACTTGAACAAAATTGTTGGGCTGAATTAGAAAGAGTATAAATGTTTAGAAATGGTTAATGCCACCTTAATGAATGTTGAATGACCTTCTAATTAGTAGGTGAAGCTTTAGTTACTACATGTCTTATAATCAATAGAATTCCTTAGAAGGAAAAAAAAAAACAAAGTTTATATGAAATGTGGAAAGGAATGAAACCAAACATTGGATATTTTAAAATGTGGGGTGTCTTGTTTATTGCAAGAATACAGATCCTAAAAGAACCAAATTAGGTTTTAGAGACATTAAATGTGCCTTTGTAAGATATGTCTCATATAGTAAGGCTTATCAATTATTGAACTTCGAAACTAATGTAATAATAGAATCTAGGGATGTGGAGTTCTTTGAGAATTACAACAAGAAACTCTCAAAAACCTAATGTTTGTATACTAAACTGTGCGATGATAGTATTACATTTATTTGTCTCCATGTTAATGATAGGTTGATCATTAGTAATGATATGAAAGGAATTGAAGAAACAAAAAAATTATATCTTCCACATTCAAAATGAAAGATCTTTGACAAGTGGATACTTAACTAGGTATAAAAGTTAAAAGACAGTGGGGATTATTCATTAAGTCAATCACATTATAATGAGAATAATGTGAATAAGTTCAAGAATTTGAACATTAAAGAGGTGAATACCCCATTGGATCCAAGTACAAAACTAGTAAAGAATGATGAAAGAGCAATAACACAATTGAGTATGCAAATGCAATTGAAAGTCTTATGTACATGGTACAATGTGACTTGATATTGCATTTGATGTTAGTAAATTAAGTAGGTTTACTAGTAATCTAAGTTAAGAACATTGAAAAGCCATTGGGAGGGTTCTTGCTTACCTAAAGAAAACCAAAAACATTGGACCACAACATTCAAATTTTCCGATTATTCTAGAAGGATATATAGATGTGAGTTGGATATCTAGTGAGGAGAAAACAAATCTAACCCAATTCGTATACATTATACACAGAACAGTGGAGCCTGAATTTGTTACATTAGCAGAAAAAAAAAAGAAAGAGGCCGATGACTTAGGGATCTTCTTTATGAAACTGCTTTGGGTGTAAAGGATATCTTTTTCAATACCTATCTTGTGTGATAGTCAAGCCACCTTAACACAAGCATATAGTGAAGTATATAATGAAAAGTCTATACATATGAGTCTAAGACATGATTATGTGAAAAAATTAATTAAACACTAAGCAATTTCTCTTGTATATGTGAAGTGTAGTGAAAACTTAGCTGATCTATTGACTAAACCTCTTACAAGATAATTAGTATGATCAACATTGAGAAGAGTGTTGTTGAAACTCCTTGATTAATGATCTATCAATGATGGAAACCCAACTTAACTATACTAAATAAGTATATCTAGGTTCAAAGGGTAAAAACAAGTTATTCGATAATTGGATAGTTTCAGCACTATATTTTAAAGCCCTAACTTGATAAGTAGTGTTGGTTATTATAGTCAGAGGATCAAGTTTATAAAACTCTTAATGGAGTTCAGTACGGGATACATGTATCTCAAACGTAACAAAGATCTTGGAAGAACTTCAATTATATGAACTTTGAAGTGGTGCTGCCTCAATTGAGAATTGCATTTTCCTCTTAAAAGTTTATGAATAAGAATAAGTGCAAGGCTATAATGGCACTAAGTGAGAACTGTGTGGAACGGAAGAACACTAAAATGTTTGTGTGTCTAGTTTCATCAGTATTGTCATAAAGAATAATTGGTTCAAAGAATTAAAACTATTTGGTATTTCAACAATTACTTTGTAATGCTGACACTAAATTAATGGTTCAAATTGAAAGATGCCATTACGATATGCATAAACACCGTATATTTATGCAATGTGATCATTTGAACAAGTGGGGGATTGTTGGAATTGTTCAAATAATTTATGATTGCAAGACATCATTCGGTAAGATTGAAATAATAAAAAAGTTACGGAAAGAAAATTTGAATTTTCAGATTTGAACTTTGAACCAAAAGCTGCATCCCTTCTGAATATTTGTGTCTTGTCATGTAATTATCTATATTTAAGTGACAAAGGATCACTTTGAAAAGTAGAAAAACATTTTAGCATCTCCATTCTTTTTCTTCTTCAAACATACAAATTTTTAGAAATATTTTTACAAGTGATCTTGTTCCTCTGACGAGTTTGTCACTTTATTGTTTTTTGTAAAACTCTTGACAGGTTTTCTTATCCTCTAAACTATTTGTCATAGTTTTGGAAAGCAATGCGAGTGGAGGCAAATATCTTTTTTTTTTTTTGGCAGTGTATTGTATACGTATTTCAAGTCTCAAATTTTATGTTTTTTAATTTCTTGCTTGGTTTGAGTTTTCGATTCTCCATCTTCTCATTGTTTAAGAATTATATATTTCACCACCATGTACTCAACCTCGTGTTAGTGGCTGAAAATTGAACTTCAATACAAACTATAATCCAAGGTCTTTTTTACTATTCATGGGGTTATGCTTGTCCTTACACTGGAAACGTTGGATGTCCTATCTATATAAAGATGTTGTGGTATGAACCAAATTCTATGGGAAATTGATGTTTAGTTGAATAGGTTTTTGTGTTTGATTGGAAGGACTTTGGATAAGTTAAAAACTTGGTTTTGGAGTTTTGGACAGATAGAGTACCCAGGCACAGGTATCACAGCACCTAGGCACTTATGATGAAGGAAAATAGCAAATATGACTCTTCGTAACATAGAAAACATCAAAAGAGCAATAGAAACTTGAGAGGAATTGTTAGATTTAGATTGAGTGCATCAAATCTTATAAAACAATTTTAGTTTCTTGATTTAGTGAGTTCTCCTCTTGTGCCTGTGGTTTTTCCCATCTTGGGTTTTTTACGTAAAGTCTCGGTGTTCTTGTTTGTGATTGGTTTATTTCATCTTGCAATCATCTTGCTTCATTCATAACAAAATGGTAACAGAGTGAGGTTGTTTTTCCGCATAGCAGCAATGAAATATGATATTCCTTTATTGGATCACAACACGAGGTTTCCACTATGGCAAGCAAGTCGTACTCATGCAGATGAATTTGGATGAAACCCTGTTACGGTTTGATAAAATACCTTATACTTGGACGAAATAAGAAAATTAGTGTAAGGATCGGAAGCCTTGTCACAAATTTGTCTCCATCTATCGAATAATATTTTACAGGATGTTCTGAAGGAGAAAATTGTTGATGCGTTGTAGTTGAAACTGGAACAACTTTGTACGACAAAGAGTTAGACTAGTAAGTTACACTTGAAGCAACACTTGTATTCTCAGCATATGTCCAAAGTCTATTGAAGATCACTTGGCAATTTTAAGGAAATTGTAGCTGATCTTGAGACAATGGAAGTGAAATATGATGAGGAGGATCTTGCATTAATATTGTTGTGTTCACTACCGGCTTCATATATAACTTTTAGAGATATTATTCCTTATAGTTGGGATATTCTCATTGTTGATGAAGTATATGGTGATTTACTATCAAATAAGAAGATAAAACATCTTATAGGAGGATCTGAGGGCCAAGCACTGGGTTAGGTTATTCTTAGGATGAACTAAGATAGGAATTTTGATGGTAATATGAGGGGTAGATCGAAGTCTCAACATAAAGAGAATACATGCCACTTTTGTAAAAAGAAGGGACATATTAGAGCTAACTGCTACAAATTAAAGAACTTGAGGATGGCTGATAATAAAGAAAAATAAAACCTGAAGATACGGAAAAGTCGGTGTTGCTGGAGATAAGCGAAGTGAAGGTGAACTACTAGCAATTTCTGATGGTGGTTCTAATACTTGTGTGGATTGGGTTCTTAATTCATCTTGTACATTCCATATGTGTCCCAATAGGGGCTGGTTTACAACATATAAAGTGATTTTGAGAGGTGCTGTGATGATAAGAAATAAAGCATCTTGCAAAATTTCTAAAATTGGATTAGTCAGGATTAGAATGTTCGATGAAGCTATCAAGATGCTTATAGATGTGAGGCATGTTCCAGACTTGAAAAGAAATATCATATCCTTGAGTACTACTTCTTTCATGGGAGGTGAAGAAGTTAGCAAATTATGGCATATGTGTTTGGGGTATATGAGTGAACAAAGGATGGCTAAATTAAGTAAAAGAGGACTTCTTAATGGACAGAGTACCAGTAAATTGAAGTTCTATGAGCATTGTATTTTTGGAAAGCAGAAAATGGTTAGATTAATTTAAGGGAGTCACAAATTGAAGGTTATATCCATTCGGATCTCTGGGGATCAACGAAGGTACTTTCAAGATGAGGTGCTTATTATTTGTTAACAATAATTGATGATTTCTCTAGAAAATTATGGATTTTCATCTTGAAGCAGAAGAATGACGTGTTTGCAACCATCAAGTAATGGAAGACAATGGTTGAGAAGTAGACTAAAAGGCATGTGAGACGTCTCCACATAGATAATGGTTTGGAGTTTTGTTTAAATGAATTCAATGATTTTTGTAAAGTAAAAGGGATTATGGAGCACTTGACAGTGTATCATACTCCACAAAAAAATGGTGTGGCAGAAAGGATGAATAGTACATTGATGGAATAGGTCCAGTGTATGCTTCATAATTCTAAGTTGCCAAAGATATTTTGGGTTGAAACTGCTTCTATGGATTGTTTCATTAACAACTGTTTACCCTTAATTGCTATTGAAAAAAGACTCCTGAAGAGATGTGGTCAGGTAACTCTCCAAATTACTTAGATTTGAAAATATTTGGGCGCCCTTCTTATGCTCATGTGGATAATGGAAAATTGGAACCAAAGTCTAGAAAGTGTATTTCTTAGCTATAAATCTAGTATGAAAGGATATAAAATTTAGTGTCCAAAAACTTGTAAGGTGGCGATCAATAGAAATGTAGTGCTTGATTAACTTGCTATGGTTCAGAATTTACCTCAAAAGGATTATGATGAGTTAGCTTAGATGGAACTAAGCACTTAGGTGGAGTTGAAAATCGATTTAGGATCTAAATCAGAATCTAAAATTCAGTCTAGTATAGAAAAGAATGAGAGTATTGCTTCACCGTCCCTAGTGGTATCACAATATTCTATTACTGTGATTGACCTATGAGGGTGATTAAACCTCCACAAAGGTATGCTAAAATTAACTTGGTAACATATACATTGAAAGTATCTGAAAATATTGATTCTAGTGAGGAGCCTGTTATATACTCAAAAGCAGTTGGTTGTAATGATTCTAGTAGATAGATGATTGCTATATAGGAAAAGATGGAGTTACCACATAAAAATGGCACCTAGGACTCGATAAGATTACCCAAAGAGAATAAGGTTGATCATTGTAAGTGGGTGTTCAAAAGAAAGGAAGGTGCATCAGGATTTGAAGATGTTAGATATAAGGCAAGACTTGTGACTAAATGATATAGTCTAATTTTAGGTGTAGACTTCACATTTGTGTTTTCTCCAGTGTTGAAGCATAGATCAATTAGAGCTTTGCTTGGTGTAGTTGCTAAGCATGATTTAGAGCTTGAGCAGTTAGATGTGAAAATAGTATTTTTGCATGGAGAACTTGAAGAGGACATCTATATTCAACAGCTGAGGGTTTCATAGTTACTGAAAAGGAAGACTGTGTGTAAATTGAAGAAATCTCTTTATAGCCAGAAACAATCACCAAGGCAATGATATAAGAGGTTCGACTCATTCATGACTACTCATGGCTTTAAAAGATGCAATTATGATAGTAGTGTGTACTTTAGAAAGTGTCCTTTGTATATTTACCAAGAATAAATCAGAGGTTATGAAGATTAAAGCACAACTCAGTGAAGAGTTTGATATGAAAGATTTGGGAGCAGCAAAGATGATTATTGAAATCAATATTTTGAGGGATAGAAAGGCTGGCAGATTATACCTGAGTCAGAAATGGTATATTGAGAAAGTACTTAACAGAAAATCTGCCAGTACTCCCTTGACTGACCACTTTAAATTGTCATCTGCTTTGTGTCCACGGTCAGATGAGGAGATTGCTTATATGTCATGGGTTCCTTATGCAGTTGCAATTAGATCATTAATGTATGATATGGTTTGTACATGCCCAAATTTGGCACATGTAGTTAGCAAGTACATGATAAATCCTATTAAGGAACATTGGAAAGAAGTACAGTGGATATTTAGATACTTAAGTGGCTCTACAAATGCTTGCTTGCATTTTGGAAGAAATTCAGAAGGAGTCATATGGTATGTTGATTCAAACTATACAAGATATCTTGATAAAAGAAGATCACTTACAGGGTATGTGTTTACCGTTAAAGGTTGTGCTATCAGTTGGAAGGCTACATTGTAGAATTCAATGGCATTATCTACTATTAAGGCAAAGTATATGACTATTACAGAGGCTTGTAAGAAAGCTGTAGGTGAGGGGTTTGTTTGGTGAAATCAATGAAGACTTGTAGATTTTTTTGATGTATTGTGGTAATTAGAATGTAATTTTTCTGACTAAGGATCAGATGTTTCACGAGGGAACAAAGCATATTGATAGTAGGTACCATTTTTGGCATGATGTAATTGCTCGTAGTGATATTGTAGTAAGCAACGTTGATACCAAAGACAATCCTACTGATATGTTAACAAAAACACTCCATGTTTCCACGTTTGAGCATTGTTTGGACTTGGTTGGTATTCATGGTTTGAATTGGCCCTTAAGGGGCTTGCAGAAGAGATGGATAATTGCTTGTTGAAGAGTGATGACTAATTCCTTATATTTGGAATTTTTGTTAAGGTGGATATTTGTTGTAGTGTGACCCAAATTCTATTGGAAATTGATGTTTGGTTGAATAGGATCTGGTGTTTGATTGGAAGGACTTAGGATAAGTTGGATTTTTTGACAAAGATAGAGCACCCAAGAGCTGGGATCATGGCGTCTAGGCAACATGATAGAGGAAAACAACAAATATGACCCAAAACTCAGTGCCTAAGCGCCATGGAGGCAGCTTTGGAATGCTGCATGTGCCGCTCGCTCACCACGAGGCTGTTGTTCGAGCGGCAGTGTTATCTAGGTAGAATTTTGTTGTGATTCTGCTTCTATTTCTTGAATTATAATCCATCCAAAACACTACAATTAAGATCCTATATATATATATATATATATATATATATATATATATCCTACGACTTATATACTCTTCGTAATGTAGAGAAATTTGAGAGGAATTGTTAGATTTAGATTAAGTGCATCAAATCTTGTTAAACAATTTTAGTTTCTTGATTTAGAGAATTCTCTTCTTATGCCCCTAGTTTTTCCCATCTTGGGTTTTCCATGTAAAGTCTTGGTATTTTTTTTTGTGATTGGTTTATTTCATCTTGCAATTATCTTGCTTTATTCATAACAGATGTCATATGCAGCGAAAGTCTATCAATGCCTAAATTTTGTTGTTAAGTTAGAATTTGAACTCTATGTCAAACTCTCTCAACTTGATTGCCTATTATAGCAACCTTTTTTTTATAGTATGAGCCTAAAAGTATGGCCTGAGTTTTTCAACATTGATAACCAGGGCTAATGCTTATTGTTTCACTAAAGTGTATTATGTTTCTATTACAAATAATACCTTACTCACATAATAGATAGGTTGCTATTCCTCGATCTCCTTAACCAACATTGCACTTACTACATGATTTGACATTGCCAAGTGAAGAAGTAGGACATCCCCATGCACAAGTTTCATTAAGACTAGGATGGCCAAGCACTACTTAAGCCCTTACATGGTCCTTTTCCAATTGAAGTCAGCATACTCCCCGATGACTTTGAAGAACGTGTAAAACCTATAAATACTTGGACATGAAATGGCTGGAACTACTACTCCACGAGTATATCTATTATAACCCATTTTAATTAGTCAAAGGTGGAATTGTCGAAGTCAAGGTCAAATAGGGACTTAATTGGAATAAATCATTCGATTGGGACTTATTTTATAATTGAAAATATACGAGGGCTTTAAATGGATTAGATTTGAAGTTGAGGACTTACTTATTTATCATTGGAAGTTAAGGGACTTCCTTTGCAAAAAGACCACTAACTTAAAATTTTAAAACCCATTTCTCATTTTTTTCACGCACACACACAGAGGCTGAAGACCGAAACGGGCAGAAAGGAGAAAAGAAAAGGAAGAAAGAAAGGAGAAAAGAGAAGGAAGGAGAAGAAGAAGAAGAATGGGTATTTTAAGTTTGAATTTCATTTTTCACTCTCTTTATTTTCTTCAAGAGGTGGAGAATTATTATGTTAAATTTCTAGGGTTTTAACTTGGTTCGAAAATTTCAAATTTAGGGAAAGGGTTATGATTTCTAGTTCAAGCTTCTTGATTGGTTAGCTTCCATTTGAATCAAGTTAAGGAATTTTATTTTTGGCAAACCCTAGAATTTTTATATGGATTCTTGAATGAAAGATATTTGGTGAAAATGATTGTGATGATGAAATACTTACTTGAAATTATGAATTTATGGAACAAGATGAAAATTTAATTGATTAAATTATAGTTACTAGTTGTCACTAAATTGAAGGGGTAGTTACATTTATGCTTAGAATGAATGTTATATTCATGAATTAGTTATTAGTAAATGGACTAGAAAGTGTAATTAATTCCAATCCATTAAAGGAATAATTTGGGAGATTTATTCAAATACCGAGAAATTTAGTTGAAGTGTTATAGCATTAGATATTAGAGGTTTCTTAATTTGGCAGTGGTTAAATTAGTTATCTTGTATGGTATTTCAGGTGGTGACGAAGAGATTGGAAAAGTTTACCAATCGTCATAGACTGTAGCTTGTTTTGTGTGAGTGGAGAACTTACTTTTTCAAAAATAAAATTTGTAACTTATAAACTTATAATCATGTTTACTTAATATGAATGTGAAATGATTCCCAATTTTTAGAGAAGCATATTAGTTACATGAAATGTCTTATTTTCGAGAAATTAGTAAATGAGCATGATTATTTTGAAACCATCAGAAAATACCCGATGTAGTTATCTTACTTTAGTGCATTGAGGGGCTACGGCCGTGTACTAGGGTCTTGTATTTGACTCCTATACACTGAGGGGCTACAACCATGTGTAAAGGTAACTCTTATCCACTGAGGGGCTACGACCGTGTGTAAGGGTACTTATTATACATTGAGGGGCAACAACCGTGTATAAGGATGATTATGTTATTTTCACCTTGTGCACTGACGGGCTACGGCTATATACAGAAGTGTTGATCATACAGTTTATGTGCATATGACTTTATAACTTTCAGATTATCAGCATATGATTACATGGGGTATATTTTGATGTGATTATCCAGTATATAGTGGATTATTAGCTTTCAGCTTACATTTTCTAGCTTACAATTCAGCTTATTGATTTCAGATTATGGTTTTAGCTTACTGAATTCGATTAATGTACTTACTCACCTTATTTTATCAATTGTTATCATTTTTAGATATCAGCTTGATTCTAATTTATGATTTAGTACCAGCATTATGATTTTATACGATATTATGATACAGATTATCAGAGGTTTTTGGAACCCACTCTCGTACACACATAGGCTTGGGCCGTGTACAAGGGTGATTAGCCTTTGGTACAGCTTTGCGTGTGTATGAGAAATTATTAGATTATCAGATTTGAATGGTTTTGCCTTGTACATTGAGATTACTCTGTACACGAGCAAGGCTATTCATTATGTACTTATTGGTGTGACCCTTTAGTAAATCATATTATGTTTATTCAGTTGTGGGTTCACAGATTTTTCAAATATCAGATAATACTCCATTTCAGAATATAGAATTCAGCTTATTCGGTACAAAAATACGATTTTAACTTACATAAATGACAACTTCACACAAATTTTGCTGATACCAGATTAGCTATACTCGACATATTTTACGGTTGGTTATCCAGAATAAAGAGTAAGAATTTTATGATTTTAGCATGTTTCGGTTCTAAAAGAAATTATCAGAATTTAGAATTTATTAAAGCCGTAAGAAAATAAATTAGATTTTTCGATAGATGTGTATAAATGGATATAATATATATGTATTTGTAAACTATCAACTCACTGAGTTACAAGGTCATATATTTTGTCACATTTTTCCTTATCGGATAGTAACTGAGTTGAGCAGCATTGGAGACTGTCGATCCATCGAGTTGAGCCACGCATTGTCATTAGCCGTATGATTCATTTTGTTAGTTTATTTAGTTCATATTTTTTTGGGATACACGTATGTCTCATCAGAAAAGTTAATTGGTGTATCTATATCACGTGCTCGCTGTATATTGAGAATTTGAGTACAATTTGGGACTTTTTATTGTAAATGATAGTAAATGTTGATTTACTAGTATTGTATTTGGAATAGTTAGAGTTTAAGGGGCTAGTGTATCACGTTTTAAGTTATGTGTACAAGTTTGAGGTAATTGATTATATATCAGGTGGTTTTAGTCCATATTACAAGGGGAACTCTGTCAAAAATTTTATAAATATATGTCACATTCATAACAGGTCATAATTTCCTTGATGGTGGGACTTGCACTTAGCTGGTATCTACCATCGGCGCTTGGCACGTGTCGGGTTCATTAGGGTGATTCGGGACGGGTCATGACAATTGGTATCAGAGCATGGTTTATAACGTTTGGGAAGTTTTCATAGTTTATGCATTGGCATATTATGCATATTCAGTGTGTGGTCACATGTTGTGGTTACAGAAATCACAGGCTCCCAAGTTTTTGCTACTAGGATGTATGGACTCTAAATGATAGAAGAATGTAAGTATGGCAGTTGAAATTATCTAATGGTTGGAGATGTTATTAGTAGTTGGATTGATATTATGGTATATGCATAAATTGAGTGCAATTTTGCATAGAGCACCAATCTGGAGTAAGAGTTTTGATGATCTTATAGATTGTCTATTTATGAGTATTTGGATTAAGTGGGTATATGATCACTAGTGTGTGATTATATAAATTGTTTTATGGGTGTCTCCAAGGAAGACTCTTGTATATGTTTTATATGATTGGTATTGACAGATGTTGTAGTCGACGTATTTTGAGAGACAATTTATGTAAGCAATCTTGATTATCTTAAAGAATTAGATGTTGATTTTTATTATTAGTATTCTTGAGGAATTTACTACTTGGTAGAGTATGGGAGGATGAGGTGCATGCATCGACGAATTCAATATTTGTAGCAATGATCTTATTATGAATACAAATGATTGGTTTTAATCCATTCTTTGGGGTGTAAAAAAGTGAGGACGGTAAAGTTGGCTGTAAGATAAAAGAATATTAGATCAAGGAAATATGTTCCAAATGGAGAGAAGTAAGAAAAACAAGAGATAAGAGAATGTTGTAGTCACATTCCAATATATTATGAATACATTTTTTTTGCGGTTTGTCAATTGGATCGACTGTTGATTCAGCTGTATTATTTTTGGGATCTTATGAATAGAGTACTTTTAATGTGATAATTTATGAAACTCATTGATTATACGTTAGTGCATTTTAAAATCGAAGATGATCTACTAGTGTAAGCTTTAGTTAGAGTAGATGATTAGTTTAGATCTTGTCATTTTAGTAAATGATATCAATGAAGATACACAAGGCAGTAATAGTAGTTAAATAAGGATATCATTTTGTGGTAATTTGTGGCCACTTATATGAGATGATGATAGAAATCTTGATGGTATATGCTTATGTTATATGATGAGAAATTGTGAAAGACAAATGATGATTGATAGATAACAATGAGTTATTATGTATGTTATACACTGAGGAAATTAACATTCACGACTTCAATCATTTTGATTATTTATGGGTTATTGATTATATGGGAAGTGAGAAAGGTATGGATAGACTTCACAAGAATTACATATAGTGAGATAAATTGTAGTTTAAGGAAGAGAATTATTGGATAAATATATTTATGTAAATTGGGTAAAAAGATATGAATGAAGTGAGTTGAAGAAACGCATATTGATTTTAATCTGGAACTACGATAAAAGGAACATGCATTGAGGTAAGGAAAATGAAAAGACTGATTAGCATATCGTTTTCCACATATATGCAAGTATGGTTTGAGGAATGAAATGAGGCTAAGTATATTATAGAATAAGAAAAGAAGAAAAGAGTAAAGAATAGTAGAGTTGAAATTTATGGAGATTGAGAAATTAAAATACAAAATATTAGAGGGCATATGATATGGCCATAAGTATGTGATGAAATTATATGATTACAGCATGATATGACGAATAGTAAGTAAATGAATGCTATGGTTGTTTTATAGAAAAACAATGTGATGATATATTTGGAGTATTAAGTTAATTAATTTTGTCAAGGTTATTTGTTAGATTATTGTGTTATATTATATACAGTTTGGAAGCATCGATCTAAATTTTGAAGTTAAAGTGAATTTAATGAATTTTCGGTGATGTAATTTTTGGGTTATTCTCGATTGTATTTTTGGATCTCGGGAATAAGTATTATATTCTTATCGAAATCTATTCGCTATGGAGTATATAGATGATATGCTTGATAGTTTAAAGTCTAAAGTGATCATCAAATGTAAACTTAATCAATTGTGGAATGGTATCATTTGGTTACATTATCTTAACTAAAGGTCTTTATGTATTATACAAGAAGGCTTATGCTTTGGTAATGAGTAAATGGCCTCTTTATGGATTAAGAGTGTAGAATTATCATTGATTAAATGTTATTATTGTCTTTTCATAGGAAGGAAGAGCACCAATTGTGCGGGTTTAGGGATGTAAAAAGTTTGCTATCGGATTACATTATGATGAAATCTTTACTCTTGTATCTAACGTTGATGATGATAATGAATTATTTTTGGGTTTAGAAAGTGTTCTGAAGTAAACTAATAAACTATGGATTATATTATAGATTGTTGAAGAGGCATGATTAAACCATGATTTGGAGTTGGTTAAATTGGGGTTGAATTTAGGAATCTTGATGTTATCATATTCTGAGAAACATCGATACGTATCTATCACTAGAGTTCAAGGCTTTTTTTTTTTGAAATGGTAGAAATTGAAGTTGTGTATATATGTTATCATTGGTGATATAGAATTAAAGGAAAAGAACATCATATTGAGTTCTTCCAATTGTTGTTGGGGATAGCTAGAATTTTAGAAAATCATTAACAATTGATACACATCATTCATTCAGATGATATAGTCAGTTCATGAGATAGATTTATAAAGTCATGTTTAGACTAGATTGTCATTTATATGGTGGAGTTTGAGTATCTATTTTTGGCTTAGTTGTAGGTGTTATATAACTGGATTGCATTGTGCAGCTTCTTTTAGTAGAATGTCAGACACTATGAAGACAAATTCAGAAAAAAGATTACCACCTATGGTTTGTTAATTAAAGAAGCCTTTGATAATCATTTATTTTCACGGAGTTGACATATAAGAACTAGAGATAGGTGACGATATTGGAGGGTATATAGATATCGAAGTATTGGCAAAGAATAGTTCAAATCATGATACAAGATGAAACTTTGGAGTATGAAAGGTAGTATCTTGAACTTCAAATTGCGAAATAGTTGAATTTTTCTAAGATTTGGTATAACGAAAAGTTGAGAATATCATATATTGGTCTTTGAGATGCTATTTAAAAACTTGAGTCCAATTGTTTAATGATAGAGTTTACCACGAGTTATCTAGTATTTAAAAAATGTATTGTCTATTGCTAAGGTTTAGCGAGTACCTATCAGGTTTAACTTATGTTTTAAGATTACCATTGAAGTTAAGGAGAGTTCAACTTAGAAAAAGCCAAAGAATATGAAAGATAGGAAGGAATGGGCTCTAAGTCTATTCAAGTCTATTTGAGATATCATTTAAGAGGAGGCATTATGAGGTAAGTGAGGATTATATGTGTGCTCAATATCCTCATCTAATCATTACCTAGTCAGTTGTCAATTGAATTTAGAGGACGAAATTCTTTTAAGGAGGTAAGATTGTTACAACCCATAATCAAAGGTGGAATTGTAAAAGTCAAGGTCAAATGGGGACTTAATTGGAATAAATCATTTGAATGGGACTTATTTTATAATTGAAAATATATGAGTTGAGGACTTACTTATTTAAAAAACGTTAAGGGACTTCCTTTGCAAAAAGCTCACTAACTTAGCATTTTAAAACCCATTTCACATTTTTTCACGCACACACATGGAGGCTGAAGACCGGAACGGGCAGAAAGGAGAAACGAAAATGAAGGAAGAAAGGAGAAAAGAGAAGGAATGAGAAGAACAGGAGGAGAAGAAGAAAATGGGGTATTTTAAGTTTGAATTTCATTTTTCATTCTCTTTATTTTCTTCAAGAGGTGGAGAATTATTATGTTAAATTCCTAGGGTTTTAACTTGGTTTGAAAATTTCAAATTGAAGGAAAGGGTTATGATTTCTAGTTCAAGCTTCTTGATTGGTTAGCTTCCATTTGAATCAAGGTAAGGAATTTTATTTTTGGCAAACCCTAGAATTTTTATATGGATTCTTGAATGAAAGATATTTGGTGAAAATGATTGTGATGATGAAATACTTACTTGAAATTATGAATTTATGGAACAAGATGAAAATTTAATTGGTTGAATTATAGTTACTAGTTGACACTAGATTGAAGGGGGTAGTTACATTTATGCTTGGAATGAAGGATATGCTGATGAATTAGTTATTAGTAAATGGACTAGAAAGTGTAATTTTGAAGCTTACAGTTCAGAGGTCTTTGGAACCCACTCTCGTACACACATAGGCTTGGGCCGTGTACTAGAGTGATTAGCCTTTGGGGCAGCTTTGCGTCTATATGACCAGATTATTAAATTATCATATTTGTTGCCTTGTACATCGATATTATTCTGTACATGAGTAAGGCTATTCATTGGGTACTTATTGGTGTGACACTTTAGTAAATCATATTATGTTTATTCAATTGTGGATTCACAGATTTTTCAAATATCAGATAATAGTCCATTTCAGAATATAAAATTCGGCTTATTCAGTACAGAAATACGATTTTAACTTACTGAAATGACAACTTTACACAGATTTTGTTGATACCAGATTAGCTATACTCGACATACTTTACGGCTGGTTATCCAGAATAAAGAGTAAGAATTTTATGATTTTAGTATGTTTCGGTTCTAAAAGAAATGATGAGAATTTAGAATTTCTAAAAACGGTAAGAAAATAAATTAGATTTTTCGGTAGATGTGTATAAATGGAAATAATATATGTATTTGTAAACTATCTACTCATTGAGTTACAAGCTTATATATTTTGTCACATTTGTCCTTATCAGATAGTGGCTGAGTTGAGCAACATTGGAGACTATCGATCCAACGAGTTGAACTACGCATTGTCATTAGCCGTATGATTCATTTTGTTAGTTTATTTAGTTCATATTTTTTTTGGGATACACGTATGTCTCATCAGAAAAGTTAATTGGTGTATCCATATCATGTGCTCGCTGTATATTGAGAATTTTGAGTACAATTGGGGACTTTTTATTGTAAATGATAGAAAATGTTGATTTACCAGCATTTTATTTGGAATAGTTTGAGTTTAAGGGGCTGGTGTATCATGTTTTAAGTTATATGTACAGGTTTGAGGTAATTGATTATATATCAGGTGGCTTTAGTCCATATTACAAGGAGAACTCTGTCAAAATTTTTATAAATATATGTCACAGTCATAGCAGGTTATGCCTTGATGGTGGGATCGGTACTTAGCTGGTATCTACCATCGGCGCTCTGCACGTGTCAAGTCCATTAGGGTGATTCAGGATAGGTCGTGACAATATCTCTAGACTGTTCTATTAATACTTCCAGTTCAAAACCCTAAGTAGATTTTGGAGCATTCCAAATACTTGGTGATCCAACTATAAGAAGACAGGTAGTTGGATCTATTAAGGTATCTTTTCACCACAATTTTCTTTTTCAAGGAGAATATTACATAAATGATGGAGTGGATTAGAATCCTTGCTTTTTTACTCTTGCTTTTTCTTTATCTAAGGATGATTTCCAAGAAAATAAATAGGTATAGAAGCTATAATTTTAAAGCATTATCGAACCTATTGAAGCATTGGTTTACACTACATTGATCTCTACATGAACAGAAAGTTCCAAAATGAGAAGTTAAAGAGAAAGGATATCATAATTTTAGTTTTGAATAAGACGGTCTTTTGATTTTTAATTTTTCTATTGACAAAGAAATAAGAATGAGAATTGTTCGGCATTAAATCATATCCTGATGTTGAGCTATTTTTCCTCAAACGTTCTTTACAGTATCGTCACCGGAATAGGGTTTAGCCATCAAGTTTAGAATGGATTTGAGTATAGAAGACACCCGAACATTATAAACAAAGAAAGACATGAGAGGAAAACCTATTGGCCAGTGATTATGAGGACCCCAACTCTTGATTGGATGGGACACCAAAGGCATGTATCCTTCCATCCCTTAAATGATAAAGAGATACCTCTTTCTTTTTCCTGGGTGCTCCATACTTGTGAGAGCCTTAATCTTGTTTGTTAGCCTCGATTCTTCTACATGCGCTTAAAACCCAAGAATTTGCCTGATGCTACCATGAAGGTACACTTGGCAAGGTTTAACTTCATATGATATTGCCAAAGGTGTTGAATATTTGTTCGAGATCGAAAATATGGAGCATCTCAATTGTTCTTGACTACTATGCCATCGATATATGCTTTAATGTTCATACTAATTGATAAGTGTATTTTATACACTTATTCGGGATCTAAAATAGCAATATTTGATAATTCTTTTGACAAAATATATCCTAAATTATTGTATTTTATGTTATATATGTAAAACTCAATGGTTGGACGAGGAAATGTTATATATGTAAAACTCAATGGTTGGACGAGGAATTGAAAGAAAGAAGCGAAAATAAGTGAAAAATGGCAAAAAAGTTTGTGAATCAAATTGCAATATTCAATAGTAAATTTGGACCAAACGATGAGTTGGAAGATTTTTAGGAGACAATTGGACAGAATTCGAATTCAAAAGGAAATGGAATATGATCAAAATATTATCACAAACAATGTTCAATCGCATAAGTTATATTCTAGATTTTTAGTAGAAAATTGAGACCCATTTTTTGGTATAGTAAACGTTCGATTTGGGAAAATTCTATTTTTATAAAAGTTGTATCCCTTGGAGTTATCCATCCAACACACTTTCAATCTCTTCAATCAGATATCGGAAGAGAATGTTATGGCCAAAATACTGAATATTGTGCAGAGACAAAAAAATATGCGCGCGAATGCAACTTTCCTTATTCGATTGAAACTCTTTTGGAAGTCAATTTGGAAGTGATTTTCAATCAATTTTCCACTCCTACAAATATATGACAGTAGAATTCATATTGAGGAGCTCTCATGTACTTATTATACTACATTATTCATCAATTATTATCATCAAATGATGAGAATTCATAGTTTTTGTGAGAGAATTGAAGATGATTTGCAAGAATTTAATCAAGTGAAAATTCAAACCTAATTTCTAGGTAAAGAAGAGAAGGTGTAAGTGGAGATTCATCAAGAAATCATTGAAGAGATTTAAAATTTCAAGATTCATCTTCATTTTCTCAATTTATCAAAAATTCGGGTTATGTCTTTTCACTTAAATATAATTTCTTGTAATTTCAATATGTTAGGCTACTTTTATACATTGATAGGATGAGATGAACCCTTGTTATGATATTTTGAGTTTTTAATTATTTATTTTGACTTTAATTTGATTTAATTTGTGAATGTTTATTATCATTTTTTATTTCTTTTCAATTGTTTATCATCAATTGAATTGTTAGTGGATTTTATTGTTATCGAGAGATACAATAGGGTTTAAGCACAATATAATAAACATTGTAAGGTTTGATAGAGGATAGAGATATACCTCTATACTTTATATGATTTCAATATGTGTTCTAGTACTTGTTAATACATTTATCATGTTTGCATCTTTCATCGAGAGATAGAAATGTTATATGAGGGGAATAATTTTGAACGCTATCGAGAGAGACTTTCAATCAAATTTGGAACATTGACCAACATAAATGATTTAAAATTGTCAATTTAATTGTTACACTAAAAATAAAATAATAAGGGGGATTCGACATCTTAACAATGCATCTCGCATATTTGAAAAACACATTTACTTATTTTCTAGTTTAATAGATAATTTAGATATTAGTATAGAAAACTCAAAATCTATTTGCTATTCGATTAAAGTTGCAATTAATTTTGACCCGATCAAATACATAGTCCTCGTGGGTTTGACACTCTATTCACACTACTATATTACTTGTTCACGATCCCGTGCAATTGCGGGTTTTCAAACGATCACTGATCAAGTTAGCAAAGAAATTATTGACCAACCTCTAATAGGTCACTTTAGCATTTCTGACATGTCCTTATAGCTATCAATATCTCTATTTGTCATGAACAATATCATTTCCTAATCCTCATCCTCATCCTCATCAACCACTCAGATCTAATGATAATTGGAAAAAGCATTGAGAAAGCTGTAAAGCTTGTGTGTAGAGATCAAGTATACTAGACTATCAATGCGAGGTAGAGGATGACTGTGTTTTGGATAGGCATTGTTTAGAGTCAACATATACTCACATCTTATCGTTGGCCGTTTTATGACATCGATGTTGGCCAACCAGTTCGAGTTTTGGACCTCTCGGATGAAGCTTGCCTTCAGGGACGGATTTAAGGGGGGCTGTAGGCCCCCTCCCCCCCAAAAAAATTTTTTTTACTTAGGAAAAAAAAAAAATTTATGTAAAAAAAAAAATTCATGTGTAATTTTTTTTTTTTTTTACGTATTAGCCCCCCCTATAGTTCGATCCTGAATCCGTCCATGCTTGCCTTAGTCAGGTTAATACATCTTCTTCTGAATGGCCTCAGGTTTCTCTGGCATAAACTATTATTTCTTCTGTTTAACAACTTTGACACGAGCTTAGCATATGGACTGCAACATCTCGGCTAATCCCTATTATGTCCTCAACATTCAACATGAATAGTTTAAATATCTTATGAGACAACTAATCAGTTTTTTCCCCAAATGGGATTTCCAAGGCTCTACATATAGTAACAATTTTGCCTTCTCTAATAAAGATGTCATTGAGCTTGTCAATGGAAGATATCCTTTCTCCAAGGTTGAAGTCAAGGTCAAGCACAACCGACTTGACATTGAATCTATCATATCTAACATTGTCATATAACATTATCTAGATGTAGTTTCATTTCCGAATAAGAGCTTGTTATAAATAACAAAGAAAATACCGGATAATTCCGATACCAATTTGTTTTGATAATAGATGAGAAAATAATGACATAATATGAAGTAATTGATCAAAACTCAAGAATAAAATAATCAATAGAGGAATGGAGATTTCACTAAAATATGGAAAAAGAATACAATAATTTTTTGTTTTTATAATTTGTCTAACTTAATCTAAAATACAATGAAGAGTTAAGTATATATAGGGATGTTCCAAATCTTAAAAGTAGAGTTATAGATAGAAATGAATGCTCAAAACGTGAAAACGAGCCGGTCGGATGAATATGGCTCCCGAGCGCCCGGCGGGCGCCAACTTCATTGTTTTGGGTGCTCAAGCTGCAGTTGAGTGCCGGTGAGCATAATTGTGCCAAAAAGTCCTCACTGTCCATATTTTGATCTCTTGGAATCCAACACAAATTTCAACTCTAAATTGGGCTTCGAAATAGACCTTCAACTAAAACTTGCCAAATAGACTTCATATAGGATTCCAAAATCATTCCAACAAATAGAATTCCTCTTAATGTCGACCTTAATTAGAATTCCCAATCAACTTCGAAATAGAAATCGGGTCATATCCTAATTCTAACAAACTCCACCTTGACACGAATTCCACTGCAATGAGTAAACTTAAAAAAATTCTCCACTGGAGACAAACTCCACTACAAGGATGAACGTCAACTCTTCATCAAAAACACAAATGAACTTCTCCATCAAAATTTCCAACTTAAAAATATTTTCCACCTCTAACACAAAATCTAAATGGGTTCAAACTCAAAAAACCTGAGTAATCAAAATTCCAAGAACACCCTTGGAAACAAAAGTTGCCCGAATCACGAGCAACAAAATCAACCATGATTAACAATCACAAAACAAGGCTGAAACAAGCCATATAACAGGATCAACACGAAATGTTTCAACTGAAGGATCTTTACTAGAATCATGACCTTCAACCACCAACGAAGTAGAATTAACTAAATCAGCATCTTTGTACCTATGTGGAGGCATATTCTCAAAAAACGGGTCTATTTTTAGAAATTGAATACAATGGCACAACTGGTAATGGTGGTAAAGCAGAATTATCCATAAATTTTGAACTTGACTTACACGTATTCATCATGGTAGACCCCAAACAAACTTCGACAGTACTGAACCAAATTCATAATCCACCTTAGTTCCAAACTTATGTTGATTGACCTTCAAAGATTCTGTAGAACCCTGTAACATAATATGAGGATCTCTACAAACCTTCAGAACTCCACCTTCATCAATGAATTTGTACCCTATTAAGTCAAGAGTACTTAAGGAGATAATTTTTTTTTTTTCAAATCAGGAACATGCCGTACTGCATCATGTGTTCTAACACTTCCATCAATCAACTTAATTCTGACTTTCCTATACCAGCAATCTGACAAGGTGTATTACTACCGGTCACAAAAACACCTTTGAAAACTTCTTCATATGTTGTAAACGAATCTGAATTAGGACACATATGAAAAGTACAAGCCGTATCAAGAATCCAATCATCTTCAGGTTTGGAATCGCCATCTGAAATTACCAAAAGATCTACATCTTTGTGAAACGTTTCTCCAACACTGGCTTCACCCAAAGTATCTAATTGCTTTCCCTTCTAATTACTTGCAGCCAATTTTTCTTTATTCTGCAACTTATAGAAATCCTTAACCAAGTGTCCCTTCCTCTTACAATAATTACAAATTTTATTTGTGAAGTTAGACTTTAATTTGTTCCTTCCAGAACTACCATCAACAATAAGATCATCTCATTGAGCCTCACTTCGAATGAGATGCTTCATCTTCTCCTTTGAATAACGAGCATCATAAAAATCTTCAATTGTGAGAATATCATGACTATGTAAGATCGTGTCTGTAAACGATATATATGAAGTGGGTAACAAACATAACAAAATCCAAATCTTCTTTATCATATTTGACCTTCAAGGTTTCAAGATCAGTGATGATTTTCTTATACATAGCTAGGTGATCTTCAATAGATGTACCTTCTGTCATACGATGAGAATAAAGACGCCGTTTTAAGTTCAATTTGCTAGTAAGACTCTTCGTCATGCACAATTGCTCTAATCTTAACCATAACACAGCTACTGAGTTCTCCTTCAAAACGTTCTGAAGAATATTTTTCAAAAAATGAAGATGAATTTGTGATACATCCTTCCGATCCCTACATTGTTTTTCCTCTTGATTCCAAGTTGTGGGCATCTCGTCAAATTCCAACAACACATCGCCCATGAGCGAGTATTGCTAGCATCTTTACCTACCACAACGAAAATCTTGTACACAATCCAAAATCGGAATATCATACTTCATATTTGCTACCTCAAAATTAAAAAATCTCCCTATGAATTAAGTCTTGTCTCTTATACCAGTTTGTTATAAATAGCGAAGAAAATACTGGATAATTCCAATACCATTTTGTTGTGATAATAGGCAAGAAAATAATGACACAATATGAAGTAATTAATCGCAAACTCAAGAATAAAATAATTGGCAGCAGAATTGAGATTTCACTAAAATATGAATAAAGAATACAATGATTTTGTGTTTATAATTTGTCCAACTTAATCTAAAATACAATGAAGGGCTAAATGTATATGAGATGTTTCAAACCCTAAAATTAGAGTTATAGATAAAAAGTACTGCTCAAAACGCGTCAAAAAGAAAAAGGGCCTTGGCCGGATGAATATAGCGCTCAAGCGCCACCCTGACACTCGAGTGTTCAGTCGAGCACCAGGCGAATATAATTCCTCCAAAAAGTCCCCTTGGTTCACATTTTGATTTCTTCAAGTCCAACAAAAATTTTTTACTCCCAATTGGGCTTCCAAATAGATCTTCAACTAGAACTTGCCAAATAGATTTCAAATAGGATTCCAAAATCATTCTAACAAACAAATTTCCTCTTAATATCGATATTAATTAGAATTCTCAATCATCTTCAAAATAAAATTTGGGTCACACCCTAATTCTAACAGATCTTTTTACACATAGTCAGGAACTTCATCGCAAAATGATAGGCTCCAACATCAATGAGGAAAGGCAGTTGAAGATCGTTTTACAGGCCATGGGAGTCTGTACAACCTAGAAAGAGACCATCTTTATAATCTTTTGGGATTCTGTGTATAGGGTAACATGGAACTTGATAATGCCCTCCACGTTGAGTGCACTATCTTTGAACCCTTGGAACGAGGTTATTACAGGCTGTAAAAGGCCTTGAGGCAAGTTCATTTTGGTAAAGGATTCATAAGATGCCACATCGACTTCACTACCATTGTCTACTAGTATATTCTTAACATCGAGATTGGCTATGATGGTAAAGATAGCCTGTGCATCATCATGTGGAGTTATCCCATCTAGGTCTTTCGTTCCGGCTGTATTTCCATCATCACTAGCAACCTCAAACTTATGTGTTGAGTTTGAGGTTAACAGTGGAGTATATTGTTTATGGCTACTACTTGAGTTTCTACCAATTGCATTACCTTATAAGATCACGTTGATCGTGCCTACCATAGTCTTGTTAGGGTTTTGTAGATTTATCTCTTGGCTCGTTTGTCGTAGCTAATACTATGAATCCCTTATTGATTAAAGACTCAATTTCATGTATAGTAATGTCGTATAATTCTATGTTGCGTGTCCATAATCCTTTGGAAGTCTCTGCTCTTCGGAGGTGACTTGATCTTATGGGGCCACAGGCCACTTAAGATCTTTTGGTCTTCTCTTGGGTCAAGATATTCTTTTTTTATACATTATATCTTCCGTGATTTCATACTTTTCTCCTTTCTTGAGGTGGTCGGTTACAGTACTTGAAGCACTTTTTGATAAAGATATTTTGAAGGACTCTTTTTGCCTTGTTCGATCTTCATTAAAGAAGAGGTTGTCTTTTTAATACGCTCGATGTCGGTGAAAATGTCACGAACTTTGTGGTAAGGTCAGCCAATGAAGCCACTAGATTATGCTAATGGTTCGAACCACTCACGTACGGCATCCGTGAGTATCTAGGTAATGCTTTATACATAACGAGGTTAGGGCGACTTGTTACATCATCATGTTCTTATGTAGGGCTTTCGTACTTTCTCTCTGTGATGCTCAGACTCCATTTCACCTGAGTAACTGTGTTGGACACGACAAGACACGGTATGAGTACGAGATATGTGTTGGATCGTTCAAGTTCTAACCAGACACGGCCAGGGACGGAGCCAGAATTCACAAGTGAGGTGGTTGCAAGCGGCGATCGGTGCTTGTTGTAGTAGTGGGTGGGTGGCAATCCGTCAAAGATGGGGCTCGAACTGACGAGTGTGTTGGGTAATGGGTTGCCGACAGTGGAGTAGTTGGCGAAAGCAATGGTTGTGGATTTAAGGTTCGAAGAAGAAAGGTTGTGTTGAGCTGTCTGGTGGTCTTTGCATTGTAGGTTGTATATAATGGGTTGGGCTATGAGATTTTAAGTGGGATTAAAAATTGGTATTTAAGAGTAGGGCTTTGTTATTTGGGTATTTTTAGTTAATGATTTAAGAGGAAATTACACCCACTCCTACTTTTAAATTACCATTTTCAAAAATTCTGAATCAAGTTTCATATTACAAAAATCAGGTTTTAATTAATAATTTAAAAATATTTTTTTTTTATATCTATTTACAATAAATTAATTTATATATACTCCCCCACCCCATCTACTCCAAACCCTAAAATCAATTAACCAATTACCTCTCCACTCTCAATTCCTCCTCCCGTCTCTCTGCTCTACGTCGCTGTCGCCGCCGGCTCTTCTTCATCTCCTCTCCACCCTCTCGTCTTCACTCTTACCTGCCTCTTTCCCTATGGTTTCGAAGATCTAACCGGCCCATTCTCCGTCGCCTATCCCTCTCTCTCTCCTCGACGCTGCTTTGTCTTCTCCCCTCTTCTTCTTGGACTCTGGCGCCGGCATCTATTGATATTAATGGCGGTACGTTGTCACCTATTTAACATCGGTGACGCACCGTCATGTAGAAGCAACGGGCAATGCTTCTGTAATTACTAGCACCAGCGTTGAACACTGCTGCAAATTTCACCGGCGGCGAGCACTGCTGCTATTGACAACAATAACGAGAGCCGCTACAATCAACAATGAGCATCTTTGCCGTTGTAAAATCAAAGGTAGCACGCTGCTATCGCAATCCGGTAGTCATGGCCAGATCTGTTGTGGTGGTTGCAGATCTATTGGGTGTGCGGATGGGTGTGTGTGGGTGCAGCGGTTGGGTGTCAGGTGTGTGAGGCGGCGGCCGCGGTTCCGTGGTGTTGAGATTGTGGTTTTTGTTGTTGGAGTCGTAGTGGCGGCCATGGTTCTGTGTTGTTGGGGGATTTTTGGGGTGGTGAGTTGGAGCTCAGAAACGATTGTGTTGGTGTTGGTGGCATCGTCGTCGTTGTCGTCTAGGTGATGGTGAAGTAGTGGTGGTTTTTTGTGGTTGATTCGGTTTTGGGGGTGGTGATAGAGGTGGTGGGAAGGTGTGGTGTTTGATATGTTGATGTTGATGTTGCTATTGGGCGGCAACGATGGTGGTGCCGCTAATGGAGGCAGTGGTGAAGTGGTCACATATGATTTGGTGATGGTCACAACTGATTATGTTGTTTGTAACCACTAATTTGGTTGGTTGGCGACCAATAAACAATATGTGACCAATGAATTAGATAAAATGTGACCATTACATGATGTGTGACCTAAAAATTATTAATTTGTGACCAATAATTTGATAAATTGTGACCTAAATATAATTTATATTCAATGAATGTGATGTTTGTGACCATAAATAAGTATTGTGACTTATAAATTTTGTGATCTGTGACCAATGAACAAATTGTGACTTTTAAATTTTTAAGTTGTGACCGATAAACAAATTGTGACCTATGAAAATTTTGACTTGTGACCTATAAAATTTCGCCGGAGTTGGAACACTTGTCGGAATCGGAGCAGTCGCCGGAACAAAGTGGCGGCAGAATGGTCATCGGAATAGTCGTCGAAATCGGAGCAGTCGTTGTAGTAGTCGCCGAGATGAGTTTTGACCTGAATGGTAGCCGAAATAGTCCCCGAAACGGTAGGAGTGGTGGAGGTGGGGAGGGATAATTATATTATACTAGAATTAAATATTTAATAATAAATTGATTTAATAATTCATTATTTCATAAATAAAAAATTAAAAAACCTGATTTGTGAAATTTGAAACTTGTTTTTGTATTTTTGAAATGATGTAAAGTAAACACCTTTAAAATGTATTGTTCCCATGATTTAATTAGTAGGTAAGCCTGTAATGAGAGAATTCTAACATGATTACCAATGCCATCTAATCGAAATTGCACTAAAGTCCTTACACTTCTAGATAATTTATTCTTCCAGTTATATATTTTATATTTTACGTATGATTTTTGATATTTTTTTAACTTCAGATTAATTTCTCTGCTATAGATAAAATAAAAATAATTGTTTTGTTTGATGAACATTAATAGCCTGTTTGGTGCACATTAAAATAAAATAATGCATTTTTTTGAAGTGATTTGATGGGGAATATGTGGTTGAAAATGAAGGAAAAGTTATGGATGTTATGAAAAATATTATTTTATTAAAGAATATGTGGTTGAAAATGAGTAAAAGAATGAGAATGAAAAATATAATATGGGTCAAACAGAGGCTAATTATGAAACAAGGAAGGAATAAGACAAGAAAAAAATATTTTTGCCTTCTTTTAACAATTTGTCACTTAATTATTATTTAACTTTTTAAATGTGAATTTCTTTTAAAAAAAAAAAAGGAAGTTTGAAAGAAGTGTCCACGCACCCGTGTCCGAAATTTGAACTCTTTTTAGTCATGCTTCGATATCCTATATTTTAGAAAATAAAAAATTCAATACTTAGATACCACCTGATATCCTACCCGAGTCCGAGCATCATAACTTTTCCTTACACTAGTTAAGAGATATGTGCTTGATTCATATTGATGAATCTACCGGTCGTTGCCATAAATTCAGCCATGAAAGTTGCCAATAGCTATAAATGCCTACGTTATGGATTACTAGTGGCCATTGGCCAAATGTACTGGGTCCAATGTTCCACCACCATCTATATTGTGAATATGATGTATGACCAAAGTACCAACAACTTGAACCAGATTATTAACTTGTTACCTCAACCTAATTATGTCAACGAGTCGAGCCGAGCCCAAGTCCAAAAAAAAAAAAGCTCAGGCTCGGCTCGAGTTTTTGGACCCGAGTCCAGCCGAGCGAAGCTCGTCTAAAAAAATGAGGCTCAGCTCGAGCTTTAGCAGATCGAGTCGACTCGAGTTTTTTTATTTTTTTTTTATATTGAAAGTCGACAATGAGCTTTGCAAAGCAAAGAAGTCGCCTTTGCGAGCTATTTTTAGTCGTCGCAAAGGTCGGGCAGCTCTTTTAAAAAATTTTAATATTTTTTTTAATGGGCAAGCTCGCCACAGGTCGGCTCAGGCTTTTTCGGGCCGAGCCCGAGCCGACGAGCTTTTTTGCCATCACTACCTCAACCGATCAAAGTCATCGAGAATAATAGGATTTGGAACCTAATAAGCGTCGTAGGTGGGGGTTGATAAACCCGATGGGTGGGTACGAAGTTCTATTCTTGTCCTCGCCATTAACTTTTGTAGCATTTTCCATAGATGACGTTAATGATGCTATAAAAAAAATTGCACCTAAATAATGAACATGAGTAATGTATTTATAATATTTTTGGTGTAATGTTTGAACAATTAGGGAACTTTCAAAATCTCGTATAATATCTTGATCGAAGACCCTAATGGACATAAGAAACTTGGTGTAATATTTCTTATGGGAATGTATTTCCATGATTTAACCAAAATAGGATTATGATGATAAAATCTAACTAGATTATACAATGTCGTAAAAGGGATCCTACTACCTTGGCTACAATAGGTTTGAGGCCTAGCCTCCTAGACCTGGATGCCCGGGCATAAAGGCCACAATCTGGGAGAATATTTGGTCGAAAAATATTTGGACGGAATTTTGGAGAGGAGAATTTATAGATCAATTTAATTTAGAATTGACTGGGTGTGAGAAATATGGAATTAGGATCCTTATTTATAGAATTCCAAGTGCCTCTTCTGAACTAGTGCACCATTTGGTCCGAATCAATCTGAACCCTAAGGTTGCACCAATCTCAAGTTGGATGGTTCAAATTGCACTCCTTCGTAATGGTCCAAGACCCTTCAGTGTAACCCGCTACATTGGAATGAATGCATGTAAGTGTTATGCCCTAGGTCCAATCAACTTTGGACATAAACACTTTGAATATATATAATCAATGCATATGTATGGCAATATCTATTATTTAATTGAATTAATATTCCAATAAATTAAATAATAGAATCCGTAGATTCAAGTTTTGGTGATTTGTTAATCACAAGGAGTTGTGATTGTGAGATACAAATTACATATGATTGAATCTTAAATCGTCCGTGGTCGAAGTAATAACGAGATACGGATATCGTTATTACGGATAGACTATCGCGTGTGGCATTCTTACTTGTGAAGTAAGTAGCTGATCTCACAAGCTAAAGTGTGGTGACACTTGAGTGAACACGTGGATGTTTTGTTATAGAACAAAACATTGGAGACCCGCTGAGAGATTCCACATGGATAACTATCTAAGTGTTAGTGGTTAATCTCTAACGTTCGGTAGTGGAATTGGTCCTTTGACTTGAGGTCATCATAGTACCTTATATGAGGGCAGTCATACTTTGGTGGTGTTGGATGTTGCTCTGTCAAGGGTCGCTAATACAGCATCGTTCGGGTATGTCAAGAATCATATGAAGGTTGTGAATGATCAATAGAGGATTCGTCACTCTTAGATAGTAAGAGATTATGATCTACATTTTATCCAATTAAGTTAATAATGAAATCCTTGGCCAAGGTGAACTCATAAGTCGGAAAAGAGTTTTCGACGTACATTGACTTAACAGTGGGATAAAAGATATGATCGATAATTGAGATTGACACATATCCATATCTCATAATTGATCGGATCATATTGACGAAAGGATTATAGTTTCACGGTAAACGAACAAGTTTGGTTTTGTCATACTACGTGATATTCCCCGTCACATGTATTGCCCTGACACATTGCTAGATGTCAATCTGGGACAACGAAAGTGAATTAGTGATAAATTAAAAGGGGCGTTTTAATTTATCGATTTTGATTAGATCAAAATAATAATTCACGTCGTTAGACATCGTGATTGGGAACCTAATGGGTCACACACAAAAGAGAATCAGAAGAATGAGATTTACCAATTAATTAATTGACAAGTGTTGGATAATTAATTAATTGGGTTGTTTATTAATAGGCCCGAATTAATTAATTGGATTAATTAATTCATGGACCAGATTTAATTAATGTGATTAATTAAATATTGGACCGGGTTAAGTTTAACAGATGGGTCGAGCCCATTTGGATTTATATTAATAGACTACTAGGGTTTGAAAACAGTAATGGAATTTTCATTATTCTTGCTAGCACAAGAAAAGAAAACCCTAGCCGTCATTCTTGTTCTCTGTGTGGATCACCATTGGAGGCTGGACAATTGGACAGCTTGGATTGCAGATCGTGATCATTGGAGTTCAAGAAAAAGCAAAAGAGTTTGTGGAATTCATCAAAGGTATCATTCTCATCACAGTTTCTATCTAAACACATTGCAGATCCTCGTTTGGGAATTGAAAATTGTTTTATTTCGCTGTGCATGTTAAGTAAATTCCCAACAATGCATACATTCATCATGCCTCATGCCATGCAGGCAACTTGCTCTCGTCTCTCCTAACCTGATTCACCATCATGTGAACATCAAATTATATGTCAAATCATTGAGCCACCTGCCTGTTAAGTATCAAACTACAATTCCATTTCTTAAAACCTCAAGGCTCATTGCGAGGATACATCATAGAATTATGGCTCCACGTGAGGATACGTACGTGCAAAGAGTGGGGGCCCGACCCGAGCTGCAAGGATACTAGTCATGGTGTAAGTGGACTAGTTGTATTAAATTACAATCTCGAAAAGGTGTTCCACTATATAAACAAGTCACGGAACTAGTGAACTTTCAATGTGGAATCCAATTTCAAACTTTCTACACTTGAAATATTATAATGGGCCTTTTATTGGAGACTTATCCACTTTACGCTATAAATTGTTATAGCCCACAACATCAAATATTTAATGATCCAATCCAATTAATTCCAACAAAATGTCAAAATAGGTATAGAACTATAGAAGTATATCACCTCATTAGTTGTAGAAATAAGCATATTCGGGGTTTCAAGTTCTTTAACCTTTTAGACTCGTGGAGATGTGTAAAACAAATTGGAAAATTGACATCTCCAAATTCCAGCTTATGACCCATCGAATTTGCAATGCCCGTTTATAGAGATTTTTTTCATAAATAGAATTCAATTTTAGCAGTTTGCATTCTTAAAAATTGGAGAGATTTCTCATTATGCGATTTTAGCTAGGCTCGATTAACATAGTTTATTGTGGTCGTTCGAACGATTTAGCTAGTGTTGTTTGCTGCTTGTTTGGTTTTTGTTCGGATAAATTCCGCAAGCGTATGAGATCGTTGACAAGTAATAAATATGATGAGTTGAGTATCATCACAGGAGAAATAAATTTTAATTCAAATGTACTAGTTTTCTATCAAATTCAAATTATTGTAATACAAAAGAGATTGTTAGTATGATTATTCTAATTTATTCTATGAATTATGTAAAACGTTGGGTTGTAAACTCTATATGGAATGATTGTATTAGATTTAATATTCACCTATTGTTTTCTATTTCGATTCTCAATTATATAATTTAATTTCGTTCATATATTTTTGACAATCGATAATCCTATTTTATTTAACTTTCTTTACCATGATAAATTAATTTTATTCTAGACACGACTGGATCCTATTCGTAGTCCGAACTTATATGAATAGAATGCACTCAAACACACAATTATCAAAGAGATTGCAATGTTATTCTTAACATCTATTATACGTGGGTTAATTATACAATTTTCTACTTATTGCAAGCCTCTCGAAAATACAACAAACAACTAATTATCTAAACAGTGCGCAAATATTTAAATAATACAACGAAGCATGCATAATTTATCAAGAACTACAAGAATTATTGAACTATTTGTCTTTAAATTAAAAATAAATAGACAAATAGTTCATCTTCATCCAATACAAAAAAATGAATTAGATAGGTATGATTTCTATAATGTTACAAGAAGAATAATGAAAAATTATCATCAGAAATGAATATGGAGACAAGAAATATGTGGAAGCAATTTCTTATTTTTGATCTTCAACCCCGAGTCTTGATTCTTCAACTTCTTGATGTAATTGGTCTTCAATTCTTGTTAGGTTTGATCTTCTATCTCTAAATGGTGTGAATTGGCCCCTTCTTCTTGATAAATTTTGTGATATGGATGTGAATTAAGAGGCTAGAGAGAGATTTCCTTAGACCTTCCATTGGATTTATAGGCGTTGAAAATTAGGTCAAAATCGCGTTTAAATTGGATTTCAAAAAAGTCTATTTAGCAAAATTTTCCCCATGCACACGTATGGTGTTACCAGTCACACGCGCCACTTCAACATTTCAGCCTCGGGTTTGGTAAACTCCTGGCCTGCGCACGTGAGTGATGTGTTTTATGGCCAAATTTACAATTTGGTCCCTAAACTCTCCAAAATGTGCATTTTAGTGCTTTGTGTGTGTGTGTGTGTGTTAATTTTCACTCTTTTGCCTTTTCTTTGCATCCAATCAAATCCTAGCACTCTAAAATCATTGTTTTGTGGTTTGAATCAACTATTGGATATTTGGTCATTGAACTTTGGATTTCTTCATTTTTAATCCGTTTTTAGTTTCTTTCTTCAAATTCTACCATTTTGCACCGAATTTTATCTAACCAAAAAAAAAACCAAGAATTAAGCTACAATTCATCAATATCCATAAAAATTAATTTCATTTAATGGTCCAGATAGAAGTAAATAATACACTATATTGGACATGATTCCTCCTTCCACTAGAGACATTATGCTATGTGATTCAGCCCATTTTGTGCGTTTGATTGGAGTAGAAATTTTGTTCTGCTGGAAAAAAAATGGACATTTTCATATTATTTCATCAGTAAATGCTTTAATAATTCAAATGTAGTTGTTAGTTTAAGGGAATAAGGGGTCAATATTGACAACAAATTATTAATAAGTTAAAAGTAGAATTTGCTGGCATTACCTAATAATACGTTATACAACCCCCCCCCACCCCCACCCCCCCCAACTACTATATTTTTTGAGCAAATTCTTCTTCTGTAACTGATTTCAGCTTTCTTGTCATTAGTGGAAATTAAAGGAGACATATACAGAAGAAAGTTGCAAAGAGTAGCAGAGCATGTTCTAACTTTAAAGAGTTAGGAGCAAGTCGTTGTTGGCATTAGCAATTTAGGATCTTTGAACTTTGACTCAGATCTAATGTTTTCAAACAACACAAGATCTCTTAGGTCACTGTTAATTTCATAAACCCCACAAAAAAAAAAGGGATGTTAGGTTGTTCAAACTCTTTTCGTCGTGATAGAGATGTGTTTTTATTTTACATAATAAAACTTTCGTATTCCCTACGTTAGGAGTGGACAAAAGTACTATACTAAGTTGATATTAGACCAAACTTCCAAAACGTAGAATCAAAAATCGAATAGTTCAATCGATTCTTTGTTCCAATACCCAGAACCGAAATCTCGAAATAAATTAAACCTTTATTTTATATTTTTTAATATAGAGGGTAGTGTAAATAGCCACGTTGGAAGCATTATCCATTTTAAATAATATCGAGTCTACTCTTTTATACGGAATTGGTATTTGTTGAAATTCTCACAATGCATTATTAAAAAATTGTAAGACTTGTTCAAAAATCAAAATGAATTTTTAATGTGGTTTTGCTCGATAATTATATTTGAAATCAATTGTTCCATTTATAGTAATATCATTGATTTTTTTATTTTTTATTTTTTCGATTCTGATCACGCTCACCTCTCCTTTACCAAATAAAAAATATAAGGATCAAGAGAAAGAATGCCGAATGATTCGAAATGTGTTCTTATTTAGATTTCAGTGAGCACTCGATTTCAGAAAAAATAATATTCAAATCTCTTAATCGTTGGACCAACCATTAAGGTTGTATTACAGCAATTTTAGCCTTTGTTTTAGGTCCTTAATTAAAGGTGCAAGATCCAATAAAAATTCAAATCTTATTTACCCTTATTTAATTATCAACAATTAGTAATAAATACAGAAAAAATTAGTTATAACTAGACAAATTAAATAAGGGTATTTTGATAAACGAACAAAACAAAACAAAACATTCTCAATAAAAAAATATAATTATATAATTGAGACAAAAAAATAAAAAAGTCAGCCTATATAAATGAGATGTAGAGAGTACATATTTTTATGGGAATTCGATAATTTGGGAAGTCCGAGGGACTCGCACTCGAATTCCTCATACTCGTGTGAGACTGGATGGACTTCACCGAAAACAAGGACCGTTTAGCCCATTTGTTACTCTTGAAGTTTGGAAGAAATGTTTACCAATTTAGGTCCTGATTAAAATTCAGATTTTAATTTAAATCAAAGTTAACAATTAATTTTAATCACAAATTTCATTGGCCCACAACTTTTCAATCATATATTTCATTAAGGCTTATCAAAATCTACTAAAAATTTAATTTTAATTCCTACCAAATAATAACTTAATTTTGAGATAATTGCAATCAGGATTTCAAACTTTTTAAATTGTTGTAGCTTTTATCTAATCTTTTATTTGTTACATCCACAATCTCAATCCTTTCAATTAGAGGTGTCAATCCGGGTGGTCTGGGCCGGGTCGGCCCGCCAACATGTGAGCCCGGTAACGGCCCGCGTGAAAAAAAGCCCGCCCGCTGCGGGTTCCGGGCCGGTTAGGGTCTGCCCACAATTTTGGACTACAACCCAGGCCCGCCCGCTGACCCATCCGGGTCGAGCCCATGCGGGTCACGGGTCGCGGTTCGTTCTGGTTTGGCCCGTATGATTGTATAAATAAAATTATAAAAATATAGAATTTTTCCGGTTTGGCCCATATGGAGAGCAACTATCATTGAAAATAGGATTTTGAGAAAAAGAATCGCGAGAATTCATAATATAGTAGGATTAAAAAATTTAGTAGTGACTAGTGAGAACCGAGAAGAAAGAAATATAATCAAGATGATGATGATATTTGCAATTGAATAATTGTAATTGTAGTAAGGGTGTAACAAGTATGAACTATAAAGTATAAATGTATAATAATTAATGAGAGGGTATTGTAAAAATAAATGTAAGAATAAATTGGAATTTATCGATGAAGGGGATGATATTACCGTTAGAAAATTTATATTACCATTAGTTAAAATTAAAAAAAAAAAAAAATTGACCATGCAGCAGGCTACGCCTTTTTTTTAATTTTTTTTATTTTTATTTTTTCAAATTTTTTTTATTTGGCTCTCTCCCCCCCTTTTTTAATTTTTGTTTTATTTTATTTTTTTCAATTTTTTTTACGGGTCGCGAGTTAACCGCGGCCCGTGGAGGTGCAACCCACGAAGCCCGCGGGTTACACCTCCTTGGCCCGTGAACCGCCCGCACGGGTCACGGGTCGGCTCGCGGTCCGGGTTTTCACGGGCCGGTTTTCACAGGTAATGGCCGGCCCGTCCGTCTTGACACCTCTACTTTCAATCCCCAATAGAAGGACGCATGAACGGAAACCATCTGTATGCTAGTTGACCTTAAAATTTGACCACATTTTGACTAATTTAAAAGGATAAATTTATATTTATCAAACCACCAAAATTGTGATTTTTTACCGTCTTTTAAATTTTCTTTCAATTTTATCCTCTTTAGAACAATTATTTTATTGGACAACACTGAATCATGCGTTAAAAAAAAAAGTAGTAGTAATAATAATAATAATAATAATAATAATAATAATAATAATAATAATAATAATAATAATAATAATAATAATAAAGTTATTTACAAGCAAAAAAAATTACATTATAACTAAAAATTAAGATATAAGTAAAAAAATCATTTATAAGATAAAAAATCACTTTAATATAACAATTGCTTATAAAATAAGAAAATAATACTGATAAGACAAAAAAAAAACACTTATAAAATAGAAAAAGTTACACGTAAAAATCACTTATGTGTAAAAAAAAATTACTTATAAATATAAAACTAGTTTATAATTGTAAAGTTTACTTATAAGAAAAAATTACATAAATTAAATTTTAATGAAAAATAAATATTTACCTAGGGCAATCAAAATGTCAGGAAAAATGATATCGCTCAAAAGCGGAAGATTAACTAGGGTCCAACATCCCTTAGAGTAATAGACATTTGGCAAAGAGGGAAAACAAAAGTGTTGTACTCAAAAGACCAAAAACTCAAGGCAATTAGAAAAAGTACTGGGTTATGAATTGGGGGATAAAGGGTAATTTCTAATAGGTCCAAAATCTTAGCACGATCAAAAATTGCTTTGGTGGGACCGTGATTCACCATATGTGCATGCCATATATGAAAACTATGATCAGTTTTTAGCCAAGTACGAATACATTTCTCGCGAATTGGCTTCAATGGCAAGGAGTTCAGAAAAGGAGGGTCTTCAGTACAAGGGAATAGTTGACCAACCGCCGCCCGTCCGACCGACCGACCGATTCAGCATCATTGAATGACGGACCTAGATAGAACTCATGAAGGTCAGGGTTGGCTTGTGAAAGAAAGTTTGAATTTATATACGGCATAGTAAGAAGGTTTTGGAAGTCCTCAAAACTGAAGGAATTATCGGAACGAGTTTGTGAAGTCGCCATTTGATGCAAAGTACAAACGTTGTGAAAGATTCTTGAGAAGCGTAGTGAGAAAGCAAGACAATGAACAGTGACCTTTATAGAAACTCATGATGTAAAGACGTGAAGGTAATGGCGTGACGAAGTAGAGTGTCTTTTGGGTTTACAGGGGTTTGTAACGTTATACTTTTCAGATTGAAGCCAAACGAAAATAATGATTGAAATTCTTAGGAATTTCAAGTGTTGCCGAAAAATATAAAGGAAAAATATGACAAATTATTAATAATTTGTATTAATTCTGTCGTATTGAATGGTAATTGTTGACATACAAAAAGTGTAACTCAAATTGAATAGTTCAAGAAATGAAGTTCAATTAGGAAATCCATAATAAAAGCCCAAATAGGACCATTATGGAATGCAGTGGAGGCCCACGAACAAAGTACTATCATAGCCCAAACTTGCAAGACGCTCAGGATCTGAGTGAATGGAGTGTCTTACAGTTGCCCAGAGCAATGATCACGTTCTCGCCCAAACCTTTGAGTCGCCCAGGATTTGAGCGAATATAATGTATTGTGGTTATCCAGTATAGCGGTTATTGAAGCGGTTATTGAGCAACCTTATCACATCTCATGATCCAAGAATTCCGATTGCAGATAGTTAAACGACAAGAGTAATGGCAACAGTTAGAGACGGCAGTTCCATGAAAAGTTAGCCATCATGAAGAAAGTGGGTAGTTATAGAGCACCAAACAGTTTTTCACAAAGAAACTATCAAAGGAGTATAAAAAAGAAAGGAAGACGTAGAAAAAAAACCCCGAATCAAACACTCTCAATAGAGAATATGTAATTTTCATTTCTTAGTTAACTTTAAAATATTCATTCTTAGTATTCGTGTGCTTGCGCCCCTCGGAGACATTCCGTTTCTTTTCAATTGTAATCTTCATCAATAAAGCACCCTTTTTTGGGACTTGTTTCAAGAGGTTTGTTCCCTACACAATCGTCTGAACCTTTATTTTAATTGTTAGCGACAACCCACGCAAAACACTAACGTTATAAAAGATATTCATTTAGGCACGAGCAATAAGCCTTGATATTTGATAAATCGAATCCTCCGATCAACCTAAGAATGGGTTCAGAGGCTAGACCTCATTATGTTCTAATAGAGATTGTGAAATTTTCCAACCTAGACTTGCTCTACAGTCCATCGATGAGGAATAAGATCAAGAGAATTTAAGGAATCCTCTTAAATTTATTTTATTTAATTGTTTATAATTGAAATCATATTTAAAATAATTAGTAACTTTTGAGGAAGAATTAAACTGGATCTCACGAAACATGTGGTTAATAAATGGGTATTAGTTGTGAATATGTGATTGAAATTAATGTATGATTTTAACTTAATAGAAAAAACAATGAAAAAATAACATATTATATTCATATTTTTTTAATTTTACAGAACTGTCACTTTTAACTGCATTGTGATTCTTAAGTCTATACAACCATACATGACCTTCCACGTGTCCTAATCTCCTAGAATTACACTATAAATACATTACTTTTGTCCATTAAACCTCTCTTTGACAACTATTATTTTAAAATTTTTATTTTAAATATTCATTTTCAACCATACATACACACAATAAAATATTATTTTAAAAAATGCCTTTTGTAATATAAAAAAAGTTGAACCCCAACCTTGAGGGCCCCCACCGACCCTGCCCTGAGCCATTGTGGAGGAGGTAAATCGCAGGATGTGCCTCCCAGGAGCCAGGGTGAAGAGCTTACGGATAGGCCTTGGACTATTAACCCTATGGTAACTCCCGCTTGCAACAAAGCCAATTCCACCTTGCGGGGAATCGAACTCTGCACACTACCGCGCTGAGCCCTAACCGCCCAATGCCTTTTGTAATATAGCTTGATCTACTAGTAGTTAGAGCTTTTGCAGTTAGATTCGGAATTTTTTCTAGCATCATGTTTACTAATTAAGCTCATATTTGATGCACATTTTTTAAAATTTATTTTTAATCACACGTTTTATGAGACTTATATTTTTGATTAATTTTTCAATCATACATTTTATCAAGTTTTTATAATTCACTAAAATACGATTTTTAACAAAATAAAAAAGGGTTAAGCGTTCAAGAAAATATGGGTATGTTCTCTTTACCATTTTCAAGCCTTTTTTGTTTTCGATTTTCAAAATAGTAAAAATGCATTCTTTTTCATATTTTTGAAAACCTTTTTTTTTTTTTTTTTGGAAAATAAGTTAAAAATTTATAAAGAAAACTCATGTTTTCAGTTATAATCAAGTCAAAATTTTCAAAAAGCGTTTTGTGAATTTTCAAAATAATTTTTCAAAATGATAAAAATAACACATTTTCAACAAACTCAAAATACGGAACAAAAAATGAATTCAAAACTCAAAATACAAAATACATTAAGTGGAATATATTCTCCTGGTACCATGGTACGTGAATAGGGACAAAATTGTCATTTCAGACGTACCCACTTTACTGAAGTCCGAAAATGAACTTGACTTTTCACGTGAACCAATGGCAGTGTGTTATGTGTATTTATCCTACCCGCTGTCTCCGGTAATCCGAAAATGTCTGTAATTATTTATGCCATGATTTTTTTATTATTATTATTATTATTATTATTATTATTATTATTTTTTCTAGTCAAAGTTGTTAGAATTAACAAAGTGAAATTAATGAATATTGTCACAATAGTAGTTTATATTGAAATAGAGAAGAGTAAATCGAAACAAAGATTTTTTTTATTTTTTTATTTTTTGTAATTGATAAATTTATTTATTTTTAACTTACGAATATATGTAGAATGGCAAAATGAGGCCCCAAGGAAACACAGGAATACTATAGAAAAGTCTTAAAGTATATTTAAAATAAGATTTATTTTATTATCACGTCAAGTGTAATTACATGAAAATGCATAATTCAGATGGTCAAACAATGATAACTATAATAATGGATGAATCCTTTCAAATATTATCATGCTTCTTTTCTAATATTGCCATCTATAAGATAACTTATTGAGTTTCAACCACTCAAATAACCTAAACGTTTCAAGAAATACGAGATGGATGTGAAAATAGTAAACCCATATTACATTTTTAGTCGATATACGTATAGATAAATATGTAAGACACAAAATTTATTTCATAGTTTTAGGGAGGAGAAATAGAGAGCCACCCACTATTGAAAAGATAGTTGAGAGGGTGGCTCCATGCCCTTTAGGGAAGTTATACCAACCCTACTTCAAGAAAGTTGGTAAGAGGCATATCATACCAAATCATTAATGGTGTGAGTTATTAATGTTTCAACAATACTATGAAGAGTTGGACATAGCACGCAACATTCAATCGTGTGTTGTGTTTGAATTGACACCAATTTCTATGAGTATAAACTTTGCTTATGGGAAAGAACAAGTTCCTTGTAAGGAGGAGCATGTTAACCGAAGATTATTTCGATCTTCAAAGAGGTTCATGAGTAGTCTGTTAATACAGTTAAGAATAGTTGATCGCATTTCTTCTCAACATCAGTCACGTATGAGTGGCCAATGAATCATGTAGATAAGTGACCAGATCAAAGTGTTTTAAAATTGCACATTTAAACTATCCTACCTTCATGTTGCATGATTGTACATTCGAGGTATGTACATACTTGTGGACATTATTGTGTAAAATGATATGTTTTGTCCCTCTCATCAAACATGCACACGATATTACAAGCCAATATATTACATAAATACAATATGACATCTAAAATGTTAAAATTGCTCAAATCAAACTTGACCGTAAGCTTGGTATATTTCAGACTTCTCTCCAAGCTCCTAATTAGAAATCACCTTGACCTTGGACAACCTCCTACCCAATGTCAAAATTTAAAATTTTCCTACCAATATTGTCACCCAAGCACGAGACCAAAGGGTCAATGCGTACAACAACTTCCCAAATTACCTTGAACTTGTGCCGCGAAGCTCGCCCCAAGATATGAGCCTGCCCTAACATGTCAACTCAATTACACTATGATTCACCACTAGAGTCTTGTTACGTCTCAAACTAAAGCGGAGTATATTCAATTATATTAGAGGATTGTTTGACAAAGCTATTGATAAGAAGTTAGTAGCATTAAAACTCTTAAATTTGCTAGAGACTAGAGTCTTTGGTGTTGTAGTTCAATTATATTTGCACCACAAAGTACTATATCTATAAATATGCAAACTCTATCCACATTCTTTTTCATAACATCTTAGAATTCATTTAAACACACCCTCTCTACACTTGTTAACTCAAGTGTAGGAAGGATGACTTTGTTTCACGTACACGATGCTCTATTTGGGGTGAACCTCATGCAAGCCTTTCATTCTTAGTTAGCCCCAGTTTGGTTTGGATAAAAATTATATTTTTAATAGATTTTGATAAAAAATGTGTAGTTAAAAAATTGATAAATATTGTGGATCTTAAAATGTGTTAGAATACGACGATACAAATTCTGTTTGACCAAACCCGAAAAATTTGTGGCACGACATAAGTAGTGAAACTAAAATTATAAGAATTTTTGGGTTATGTGGTAGTAATGGAGAGGCTTGATCTTGTAGCCCACCATTTTTCTTGGGTTTCAATACATATATGATGTATGTTAGGGTTTCAATATATCATTTGGTGTAGTCGTAACAAATGCAATCAAATTTGATAAAGTGGATTTCTCCACTTTTGCACTTGGTTTCTTCCTTTTTTGAGTTTTAAGAAATAAATGTCAGACATGAGTAGTTTGTTGTCAAATATAATTTTTGGAACCATATAAATATAGGGTTTTCCCGCTTGTACAAAATTGTTTCTTCTGTATTTTTTACCAATACTCACAACTGTGTGGGACCCACTAAATTAAAAAATGATTAAAAAACCCACCCCCCTCCTCCATTGTGAGTGTCCGTGAACCAACCCAACCCCTTATTTTCTGTAAGTGTAGCAAGGTTCGTAAATATATAAATAATGCTTAATATTTGAAAAATATCTCTAGCTTGTAAAATAGAAGTATTGAACTTCAATTGATTAAATGAGTGAAATTAAGGGTGCAAGTATTCCAGCTTGGGCAGTTTTGAACATATTTTCAAACCATACTGTTCGGTTCTAAACCGTGATTTCGACGCATATTTTTTCTTTCATGTTTACTTTAATGTTAAAATTCCATTGATTATAAAATGTCTATTTACTTTATTTGAAATAAAATAAATAGAATTATAGAAATAAATTCAAACAAAACTACAAAATGGTTACTATAAAGCCGTTTCTTTCACCTTTTTTACATAACAAAATGTATAAAGTAAAGCCGATGCAGTCGTAATAAAACTCTTAACACACACACACACACACACACATATAGTCACGATACAACTCGATACTCCCCAACAAGATATTCATCATCATCACCATCATTATCACCGTCTTTGTCACAATTTAATGATAGATCGATTGGGTTTTCACATTAGGATAATTGTAGATGTCTACAAAACTGTCCATATTTAGCTTATGTTTGACAATCATTATTTTAAAATTATTTAATTTTCATATTCATTTTCAATAACACATTTACATAATAAAATATTTTACACGTAAAATCAAAATAATTTCCTACTTTTTAACTACATATATCTTTAAAAAGTCATTATTCAAAACTCAATTTTAACAAAATAATGGCAGGCTTATATTAAAATTTTAGGACTTATCTTAAGTTGGAGATTAAGATTGTAATTTATCATTACGATCCATGTCGAATTTGGACCAATGTCAGGCAATATCTTCTATATATTAAAAGTGGCTATGTAACGGAATTTCTTGTTTTTAACGGAAAAACTAACGGAATTTGTTGTTTTAACGGATTATGTAACGAAATTTCTTGTTTTAAACAGCCAGTTGCACCTTCTTTCAGTGTTTTTATCATAACTTTGTATTCCGATATCCGATTGAGCCGATTCAAAATGCGTTGGAAAGCTAACTCATCTGACTACAACTTTGATTCAGACATCATTCTCCAATTCGATCACTTTCTATGCCAAAAATAGGTCTCAATATGAGACTAAAATATCGGAGCATAACTTTTTGGTTGGAAATTGATTTGTGATCATCTTTTGACTAAATTTGATTCCATTGACGTCTTCCTTTATCCAATTGACTCCGAGCACTCTCAAATCTTCATCGTGAGGTTCGACACAACTTTTAAGTATTTACATTTTAGTCCCCGAACTTTGGATCCCTTACAATTTAGCCATTTCTCCAAATTTGTCAACATTTACTTATTTTTTTGATCTCACCAACTTACATCACAACATCAAAATCACACATCTAATTATTTATCAATTACATAAACATTACATCATTAATTATTTATAGGGTGTCTGTTTTTGCTTTTCAGCAGAAATCAAGCCGTTGGTAACACAATTATGCCGTTGGGAGCCGCAATTTTGGACCAATTTTCTCACTGTAGGGCTGTAGGTTTGAAAAAAAAAAACGGTAACATAATTAATTTTCCTTCCTCCTTCCAGCGCGCCCAAACACGCCCTTAATTAACCAAAAAAAAATTACATCTTTATTAATAACAAATTAATTATTAAACAAAAATATTAAATATAAATTAGGCAAACGTGCATTGCATGTTGCTTGCATCTAGTGTGTGTGTATATATATATATATATATATATATATATATATATATATATATATATATACTTTTATCGTCCTTTTAAATGGTTTGATTTGATTTTAAATTGAAGTTAAAATAATAAACAAAACCGTTTTAGTTTAAAGTCATTATTTTGATTGGCCCACGTGACATCAAACTGAAGTTATGACGGTAATATGGTCCACACCCCGGTTTTTCCCATTCCGTCCTGAATTTATTTATTTTATAATATTTTCCTACTAAAATTATATTTAAATTTAATTAATTAATTAAGCTGGATAAAAAATGAGAATTTATTGATCCCATCTCACCTCTTGAAAATTCCCGACGGGTGGGATACCCCTCCTTTACCATCCTTAAATTTTAAAAAATGAATTTCGATTTGAGATTTTTATTTATAGCTCTAAGTGAAATGTAGGTTTATAATAAATTCAAAATGTCTGGATAACGGTGGAACACATCACCCGGCTAAAGCAGTCCAGTGTAAGCCACACGGGAAAAGGCCGAGGAGTACGGTCAAAGCAAAACTGTCACTGCGGTCAAGTGTTTAGCTGCAACTTTTTGATTAAATTATCTCACAAAAAATAATTTTCTGAATCTCCAATCTTTCTTTATTGTAAAATTATATTGAAATTCGAATATTTGGTTATTCCAAGACGATATTTTTTTTTCCCACAAATCATTATTTTATATTTCAAGACTCAATGCAGCACAGTTTTCTGGCTACCAAAGAAAAGGTAAGACTGCTCAGCAGAGAGGAGTCTTCAGTCTTCTCTATTTCTCTCTTTTCTGCCCTTTGAATACTCATCTTCACAGTTATTTTTGATCTGGGTATCTACTTTTTCTTCACTTGTGTTGTAGTTTGGTGAAAGTTTGATTTTTCTTGGCCTAGATTTGCATTGATTCCTACCGTTTTTCCCTGATTCAACTCTTTTTTGTGGTTTGAATGTGAAGAAAGATTTAATTTTTCTGGGAAGAGTGTTGATTATGAATGCAATATGATGTGTTATATGGTGATGGTGATGAGTCTTTTGACCACGAAAAGTGAAAATAGGAAGAGAAGGTGTACCCTTTGAAAGCGTACATGGTTGCCCTTTCAGGAAGTGTTATCTTGTTTTCACATCTCTCGTGTGTAGTTGTTGTTAGATGTAATGTGCTTTCTTGAAAGGCTATTGATGTGGATATTTTGGAGAGTCTTTTTACGAGGGGTTTGTGTCATTCAATAATTGGGTGATTTAAGAGTAGTTGTTTGACAAAATGCCTATGTATCAACCTTCAAAGAGAGATGGGCTTGTTGGGTTTGAGGGTGGGCGTATCTTAGATCTAGACACTGCAGTGAAGAATGGAGTCTTGGGTGAAGTTGCAGTTGGGGGTTTTGGTGGAGGGGTTGGAGAAAAAATTGACCTGAAGAAAATGATTGAAGAGCTAAATTTACCTGAAGTTCCATCAGTGTTTATTTGTCCCATTTCTCTTGAACCAATGCAAGACCCTGTGACTCTTTGCACTGGGCAAACCTATGAGAAATCCAACATTCTCAAATGGTTCAGCTTGGGGCACTACACTTGTCCCACTACAATGCAAGAACTTTGGGATGATACAGTAACTCCAAACAAGACTCTTTATCATTTAATCTATACTTGGTTTTCTCAGAAGTATTTGCAAAAGAAGAAAAGATCTGAGGATGCACAGGGAAGGGCAACAGAGCTTCTCAATACCCTGAAGAAAGCAAAAAGCCAGGCTAGAATACAAGCCCTCGAGGAACTTCAACAAGTTGTCAAGGATCATGTCACCGCTAGAAAGTCAGTGGTTGATGAAGGTGGAGTAGTTCTTCTTTCATCTTTACTTGGTCCATTTACTTCGTATGCTGTAGGCTCTGAAGTTATAGCAATTCTTGTGAACTTGACTCTAAATTCAGAGTCGAAAACAAATTTGATGCAGCCTGCAAAGGTATCATCAATTATCGATATTTTGAACGAAGGATCTATTGAAACGAAAGTCAATTGTGTTAGGTTAATTGAAAAGCTGATGGAAGAGAAGGATTTTGAAGTAGAAATAGTCTCCAGCCATAGTTTGTTGGTTGCTTTGATGAGGCTAGTGCGAGATAAGAGACGCCCTAATGGACATTTACCCGCTCTGGGTCTTCTCAAATCAATTAGCATGCATGATCAAGTTAGGAGTTTGATTGTGAGCATTGGTGCTATTCCTCAATTGATGGAACTCTTGTCTGGCTTGAGTCCAGATAGCTTGGAATTAGCCCTTTTCATTTTGGATGTCGTGTCGTCTGTCCCCGAAGGAAGACAGGCTTTGAAGGATTGTTCCAACACTATACCGAATATGGTTAAACTACTTATGAGAGTTTCGGAAAGCTGTACAGAATATACACTTTCAATCTTGTGGTCTGTGTGCAAACTCTCCCCTGATGAATGCTCGGCAATAGCTGTGGATGCCGGTCTTGCAGCAAAGCTGCTGCTTGTCATTCAGAGTGGTTGCACTCCAGTACTGAAGCAGCGTGCCGCTGAGCTTTTGAAGCTGTGCAGTCTGAATTATTCAGATACTATCTTCATTTCTAAGTGCAAACTGACCAGAACAATCCAATGAATACAGAATCCTGGTCATTTCTAAACTGGGTCAGCTCCTTTGTTAGTGGGTCAAAAGGAGGCGAAGGGCTTCCAGAGATGAAGTGTTGAAGCTACAATCTCAGGTTATTCGTCAGGGATTATGCAAAATGTGGTATTGAGATTCTAGATCAGTTTACCCTATGTATCAGTTCATGTTAGTGAATCGACATACATGGAGATACATAATGTAAATGTAAGCCCACCCTGCTTTGTGGAATAGTTGGCTCCGGCATAAGTTTCTTAATAAGCACCAGAAAGAGAGCTTGGATGTGAAACCAAGCTCTAAAAAAAATTTCGTTTGTGAATGGATAAAGAAAAGGTGCAAGTTTCTTGTAGCCAGAGTATACTGATGTAAAGCTATGGCATTGAATGGAAAATTTAATTTGTAATTGTTCAGCAGCTGCTTTCTGGAATCTCTTGTGAATCTATTATTCCTATAGGATCGAGATCCTCATACATCCTTGCAACTATGTAAAAGTTTTGTTTTGGCCTTATAGAGTGTAGAAAAAGGTTGCCGTTGGCCTTTTGACATCCATTCAACTTGTACAATTAATTGCCAATTTCTGTTCATTATGATATTGCTTTGCACAGTTCCATTTTTTGTGTATTATATGCTCCCCAATATGAATCTATTTTCTGAGAATTTTGAATATTTATTTCAGTTCAGATGCTACATTTAAAATGCTGCATCCTGCAAGCTGTGTAAAACTGCAGTTGCCATTTATGGAATGCTTACGAGTGCTGGTTTGATATCAGTGCTAGACACAAAATTTGTGAGCTGTCCTATCTGAGTTTGAGTATACTTTGTAATGCTTCTGTAGATGCACGTGTGGAATTCTATCCACCTAGTTGATGCTTTTTTCCATTCAAATTATATATACATTTTCATTTCTGGTAATGTAACAGAAAAGAATTAATGTTGTGCAATGAAGATAACATTATTTGGTCCCTTTTCGTGACTGAAAAATGAGAATCATTAACGACAAGGGTCATATGCTTCCTCAAGTACTCAACAGTCAAGAAAACCGAAAAGTTCCAAGGGAAAAAAAAGTAGAAAAATGGCTTATTTCTTGCACAACTTCTCACGTGTGATGATTTCCATGTACCACATTTTTTTTTGCCCTCTTATCTTCAATGTGTCACTCTCCAGAGGAAATAGATATTCAGCATATTTGCTCCAAAACCTGTAATCCTGTTAAGTGTTTGAATCAGTTTAAATCAAATCCCAGAAGCTTTAACACAGATATAAAGGGCCTAACAGGAGTTGCAATCAACCTGGCGTTGAAGAAAGTTACTACAGTCCACACCTAGTACAATCGGGACAGTTTGTTCGGAGTGGCCACATATGCACTATCATTCCTTTGCTCATTCTTTGATTCCTACGGAATGCGAACAGCACGTAATATGGAGCCTCAAAGGATCATATGACGGGTTTATCACTCTTTTTTTTCACACATGCCGTTAATTTCAATTTATGGACTGGTGAGGGGATTTGGATATTGCCCCCATATTTGGTATTACTCTTACCCACCCTACCTCGTGGCATGCATCGATGAATGTGTCGGGGGATGATTTTACTATGTGTTGGGGTATCATCCACTATCACCTTGGACGATGCATTTATGCATTCTTCTCATCTTATTGTGATTGTCCTATACTCGATGTTGAGCTGGGGGCCATCCATTATGGAATCCTTCTTGTGCTTTTACTTAGTCAGTCGGATTTGTTAATAGAAGATGGATTCTTCTGCTGCCGTATCCTATACAAATTAATGATGCTCTGCAAGAAGTTATGAGGTGTAGAAATGCTTTCAAGAGGGATCCAATCAATCCAACCCATATGGATTACCGCAACGATGAATTCAAGCTTCTATGCTACATGGTCAAGGTTACTTCTAACAATTTGATCTAGAATGAACCATATTTGTTCATTGTCTCAAGCGGTGGCAGAGCATGAGTCCAATGGGGGCAACTGCTCCCACTGGATATGGAGGGAAATATTTTCGTAATTGTGGTCTGAACCTGAGGTTGTTCTAAGCCATTTTTAAATGACATATTCTGATTAAACGTATTTTTCTCAATAGTGTTTGTTACGAGTTAAAGAACAGAACGGACACGTGGCGTCACACCACGACGGTGGGACCAGCTTAATTCGATCAGGTCGTAATTCTCTAGCTTCAGTTGTGGGTTCCGAGGCCCTGGCTATTCGTCCGAGGCTCTCGCTATTACTCCGAGGCCCCTCCTTCTAACGTCCTAGGTCCATCAAAGGCCCACTTGCGAGGATTCGGCTATGATGAAAATCTCCAACAAATGATTGATGTGACTTTTGTGTAAAGTTTACTTGTGTCTTGTCTCGTCAATGTCAGAGCATTTAATGTTAGTACAGCTAGGAGAGTCAACTTGATTGCTAGGATTTGAGGCCTTGGTCGAGGAGATGAGGCCACGTGTAAGTTGATCCAAAGGTCACAATTTGAGTTGTAACACTATAAATACCCCAACCATGTAACAAGAAATGGACTAATGCAAAACTGGAGAATAAACTGAATCTTTTGGAGCCATATTTCTCTCGTTTCAACATCATTTTTACAACATTTTATTACAACGCAACCCTGTTATCTATCGATTGGTTACTTATACAATCGCATTTCTTTTATGCCGGAGACCTGAACGGAGACGTCTCGTGCCTTTTTGCTACTCCCACGCTCATTCTCTGGAGTCCTCATGACCGTCGATCGGCATTAGCGTGTTGGATTAAGCTTACGTGTGCACGAGTGGGCCCGGCATCTGTTGGCAACATTTTTTGGGGTCAACAGATTGGCGCCGTCTGTGGGAAGAATTACTATAACCACGAGCAACCCCGTGGAAAAGGCTTGCTGAAACATTTTTGGGCATCCCCCTTGAAAAAGGATTTATTCTTCAAAGAAGAATAAGAGGAAGCCCCCGAAGTTCAAGTTTATTCAAGTTTCAAGAGACATGAGTTCAGGAGAAGAGGCTCCCCCCAGACGAACTAGAGAAGCTGACAATGAGGCCCCTGCGGTCCGACGCCGACCCCACCACCATCACAGGCGAGGTGGTAGGAGGTTGGCGGCCCAGCTTACTAGGGAAATGGCAACCATGGCAGCCAATATGAGGAGCATTACTAATCAAAATTTGGCGATGCAAGAGCTATTGAGGCAAATGCAAGGCCAGGGAGGTCCCCCACCTCCCTCCTTTGTTCCACAAGGGCCCTATCAACCTGACGAAGTTCAGAGTCAAAGAACTTATTCCTCCAGGCAGTATAGGGGAGGAAGCCCAGTAGAAAGGGAAGTTGGAGTCGATATTTCCTCCAATTATGCTTCCGGCCGACCCTCCGAGGCCCCGTTCAACATGGAGGATAATTTCCCTCCCGAATATGAGCCGGCACCGAGGCCCCAGAGGTCTGCCAGCGTATTTGATAGGCTTAGCCCGATAGGTCAGAGGCGAAGACAAAGGAATGCAGCCCACGCTTCTAGGAATAGGCCACAGCCCCCACCTCCTGAGGTTCGGCAGCCGGAGGAAAGGCAAGAACGTGCCCCCCGTGCTATGCCACCTCGTCATGAACGCCTTAGGAGGGATGAGGAGGCTCGCAACCGTGCAGACCCTCCACGCAATGTACCCTGTATGAAGCTGAGGCTAATTATGATTCGGATCGTCCCCCAAGATCCTAGGACTTAGATGATGACGATGACACTCTGCCATTCTCAAGGGAGTTAAGAAATGCCTGTGTCCCAAATCATTATACTATGCCCAAAATACCCAAATATGATGGGAGAGGCGACCCCGAGAGAAGCACTTAAATAGCTACAAAACACACATGAGCACGAGAGGCGCCACTCCACCGTTAAATGCGAGCCTTCCATTTGACTCTAAGTGGAGTCACGAAATTTGGTATAGTAGGTTACCTCCTGGGAGCATTCGAAGTTGGCCAGAATTCAAAACTACTTTTTTGAAAAGATTCGCAGTAAGTAAAGAAGGCGAGGCCCCAATCCAACGCCTCCAAGATATGAGACAACAGCCAGAAGAAACTTTGAAAAGCTTTCTGTCCCGCTTCACGGACGAAATGACTTGCTGTGTTCAAGTCACTGATCGCGAGGCTCTATCCGCCCTTAGGGGAGGCCTCAACATGAACACTCTGTTTTGGAGAGATGTGCAGAATCAAGATCCCCCAACTTATGATGCTTTGTTGGAGATGATGCGACGAGAAATCATCAACGAGGAACTGATAGAACATCGAAACAGGGCAAGTAGGGGTCTACAACCCCAACAAAGGCAACGTGGTAGAGGTCCAACCTCCCACCTGATGGATCAGCAGTGGGGGCAACCCAATGTGGAAGCTGCCCAAGGCTCAGGGCAGGCACTTGCCGCAGCCACATTGAATGCTGTACCAACTTTGGCCTACGAGGACGTACCGACTACGGGTACCCCTGAAAACCCACGAACACAACAGGCCCCCCATAGAGGACGAGGCCGGGGAAGGAACTCGAATCAAGGCAGAGGCAACTCCCAAGGCTATTGCACTTATCACCATTCCTACAGCCATGCCACTGCTGACTGTAGAGACATAGCCTTGCATCCCAGAAATTCGGATTCCAGAAGTAACAATCGGAACAACTCAAGACCGAGGAGCAGGCCCCCGCCGAGGCAAGATTCACGATCTAGGCGAGGCGAGGCCCCTCCCCATCACAGGGAAGCATCTCCTCGTGGAAGAGAAAGAGAAAGGAATAGAAACCCAAATGAACAGCAACGAAGGGACCATCGAGGTAGACCTGATGATGTCCCTGTTCATGAGATTGACACTATATTTGGGGGTCCTTATGTTGGTGGAAGCACCAGAAACTCTCAAAGGAACTATGTGCGAGAGGCAAGGGCTCCTCCATTGACTAGCTACATTGTGGGCAGCAGTTCGCGAAGGAGCCAATCGCCTCCGATTGTGTTTACACATGAAGATTCCGAAGGTATTCATTACCCTCACTGTGATGCTTTGGTAGTAAGAGCTGTGATAGCCAGGAACGGACTGAGGCGAATGCTGGTAGACAATGGCAGTTCTGTGAACATCCTATTCGGATCTACCTTTGATAAAATGATCCTGGATCATGAGTTAACCCCCACCAACACTCCCTTATATGGTTTCACGGGGGACAGTATTATCCCAAGGGGCAAAATTACCCTAGCCGTAGAAATGGGAGCTCCACCCCTAGCAACCACATGTTTTATGGAATTTTTGATAGTGGACAGCAGGTCAGCCTATCATGGGGTATTGGGGAGGCCCGCATTGAAGGACTTGGGAGCAATCACCTCCATTCATCACCTATGCATGAAGTTCCAAACTGATAGTGGGGTGGCAACGGTCAAAGGAGACCAAAGAGGGGCAAGGGAATGCTACCTTAACTCTGTGAGGAAGGCTGAGCCTAGGGATATGCACATGGTGGCAGGTACCAGTAGCCTCGAATTACCAGCACTTGATGAACTCGATCCACGAATAACCGAGGCTGATTCCCAGGCAGCTCCCATGGAAGAGTTAGAAAGCTTTCCTATCGATTCAAAGGAACCAACCAAGCTGCTGCAGGTTGGAAGAAGTTTAGCCCCAAGATTCAAAGGGGAGCTTAAAGAATTTTGTGCAAGAATCACGATGTCTTTGCCTGGAGGCATGAGGATATGGTAGGCATTGACCACAGAGTCGCTTGCCACCACCTACAAATTGATCCTAAAGTTGCCCCGCACGTACGTAAGAGGCGAGCTCTTAACCCGCAGAGGTATGAGGCTTTGAAAGAGGAAGTGCGAAGCTTGTTAACAATGGCTTTATAAGGGAGGCCCTCTACCCAAAATGGATATCCAATCCGATCGGTGAAAAAGTACAATGGGAAGTGGAGGGTATGCATTGATTTTTCGATCTCAATAAGGCATGTCCGAAAGACAGCCTTCCCGCTTCCCGTAATTGATCGGTTGGTGGACTCCACTCGGACACGAGTCCCCGAGTTTCATGGATGCCTACTCGGGTTACAATCAAATTCCCATGTACTCGGGCGATGAGGAGCACACCTCGTTCATAACGGACCGAGGCCTTTATTGCTGGGAGAATGATGCCTTTTGGATTAAAGAATGCTGGAGCAACTTACCAGAGGTTAGTAAACAAGATGTTTGCTAATTTGCTTCGGAAAACTATGGAGGTCTATGTAGATGATATGCTTGTTAAGAGTCTGAAAGTGGATGATCACATATCCCACCTCCATGAAGCCTTTGAAGTTCTGCGAAAGTATCGCATGAAGTTGAATCCCCTGAAATGTGCCTTTGGGGTAGTGTCAGGCAAGTTCTTAGGGTACATGGTCAATCAACGTGGCATCGAAGCAAATCCAGAAAAGATCCAAGCGTTAATTGAGATGAAATCCCCCCAAAAACCAAAAGAAGTGCAAAGTTTGACGGGTCGTGTGGCTGCTTTGAGCCGCTTTATATCGAAATCCACTGATAAGTGCCTCCCATTCTTTAGAATACTCAAGGGAGGACAGAGGTTCCAGTGGACTGAGGAGTGTGAAGAGGCTTTCCAGGGGCTCAAAAGGCACCTAGGGCAGGCCCCCCTCCTATCAAAACCCAAACTTGGCGAGGTGCTACAACTTTACTTAGCAGTCTCCCTCGAGGCTATAAGTGCAGTACTTGTGAGGGAGGAGAATTCAACTCAGCTGCCTGTTTATTATATCAGCAAGGCTTTAATACCTCCTGAGACGCGATACCCAGACATGGAAAAGTTAGCCCTGGCATTGATCATCGCTTCTCGTAAATTGAGGCCTTATTTTCAGGCTCACACCATTCATGTACTGACAAACTTTCCACTCAGACAAGTTCTACAAAAGCCAGACGCCTCGGGTAGACTATTGAAGTGGGCAGTGGAGTTGAGGGAATTTGAAATCCTCTTCAAAGCCAGAACTGCTGTCAAAGGGCAAGCTTTAGCAGATTTTGTGGCAGAATTTACCAACGTGCCAGAAATTGGCCAGGAGGCAGAGCCTTCCGAGCCCCCAACATGGAATTTGTTCATAGACGGTTCGGCGGGGAGACAGCTCAGTGTCGGCGTAGTTCTTGTGAGCCCGAAGGTCATATGTTGAATAGTGCGATGCGGTTCGGCTTCAAAGCCACCAACAATGCCGCAATATGAGGCCCTCCTCGCCGGCCTCGAGCTAGCCAAGGAAATGCAAGTAAAGAGGCTTCACATCGCGGCGACTCCCGACTTATAGTGGGACAGGTAAACGGCAACTTCGTGGCAAGGGACAAAGCCATGGCCTCATATCTCAAATTGGTAATGAGCCTACTCCCTTTCTTTGAGAAATTTGAATTAAGTCAGATACCACGCCTTGAAAACGCGCACGCTGATGCTTTATCTAAGCTTGCTAGCAGCAAAGATTCTGAATTGCTGGCAGTGGTCCCAGTGGAACACCTCCCCAGGCCGTCCACCTCCGCAGAGGTGGTGATGTGGGTAGAAGGTACCCCAATTTGGATGCAACCTCTCATATCTTATCTCAAAGATCATTCCTTACCTGATAATAAGGAAGATGCGTATAAAATACGTAGAAGGTCTGCCCACTTCTTGTTAGTGGACGATGTTCTATATAAACGTGGATTCTCTGCACCTCTCCTTCGGTGCGTAGGAGAAGAAGAAGCTGATTATGTACTTAGAGAAATTCATGAGGGCATTTGTGGCAATCACTCTGGAGGATTAGCTTTGGCCAATAAAGCATTGAGGCAGGGATATTACTGGCCTACAATGAAAAAAGATGCTCTCCAATTCGTTCGCAAATGTGACAAGTGCCAACGTTTTTCCAACGTGCAGAGGCAACCTTCTCAGGAGCTTACTACAGTAACCAGCCCATGGCCCTTTAGCAAGTGGGGTGTGGACCTCATTGGCCCATTACCTAAGGGCAGAGGAGGCGCCAGCTTCGCCATAGTAGCTATCGATTATTTCACGAAATGGGTAGAAGCTGAGCCTCTGGCAAAGATCACTGAGGCCAACACTTCCAAATTTCTATGGAAGAATATCATTTGTCGCTTCGGCATCCCTCACTCGATTGTCTCTGATAATGGCAAACAATTTGACAACCGGAAGGTCCGGGACCTCTGTGAAGAACTTGGAATCAGAAAGCACTTCTCTACGCCTCATCACCCCCAGGCCAATGGCCAAGTGGAGGCCGTCAACAAGACCATCAAGCACACCTTGAAAAAGAAGCTTGATACAGCTAAGGGAGCTTGGGTAGATGAATTACCCCAGGTGCTATGGGCGATACGAACGACGAGCAGAACACCTACAGGGGAAACCCCTTTCTCCATGACTTATGGCGCTGAAGCGATGAGCCCAGTGGAGGTAGGATTACCCTCACCCAGAAGATTAAGCTTCAATGAGATATCCAATGAGGAACTTCGAAGGTGTGAGCTTGATTTCCTTGAAGAAAAGAGGGATGATTCCCAGCTGAAGCTTGCAACCTACCAGAGGAAGATGAGTCGATACTACAACTCAAGGATGAAAAGGAGGTCCTTCCGCATAAGCGACTTAGTCATTCGCAGGGTTTTCCTATCCTCAAAGGAGCCGGGGGTGGGCACCCTAGGACCCAACTGGGAAGGACCCTACCAAATTGAAAAGGAAATTCGGCCCGGCACTTACTGGATAAAAGACATGGATGGCAGAATTCAACCTCACCCGTGGAATATTGAGCATCTGAGAATGTACTATCAGTGAATGTAATCAGTAGCTGGATGTTGTTCCCCAGCCTTTATAAATAAATAAATTTTCTCCAGTCTTCGTCAACTACCATAAGCGTGGGCGCTTCGGAGGAGAGGATGGAACCTTAAAAGAAGGCCACCTCGTTCGAACTCCAAAGCGTGCATCACAAGCCTCCCTTTGGTGAAGCTGAACGCTAAAGGGAGAAGCCTCTGCTTGGAAGACCCATCCACCACGCTGGGAAGCGTGGGCGCTTCGGAGGAGAGGATGGAACCTTAAAAGAAGGCCACCTCGTTCGAACTCCAAAGCGTGCATCACAAGCCTCCCTTTGGTGAAGCTGAACGCTAAAGGGAGAAGCCTCTGCTTGGATGAACCATCCACCAAGCTGGGAAGCGTGGGCGCTTCGGAGGAGAGGATGGAACCTTAAAAGAAGGCCACCTCGTTCGAACTCCAAAGCGTGCATCACAAGCCTCCCTTTGGTGAAGCTGAACGCTAAAGGGAGAAGCCTCTGCTTGGATGAACCATCCACCAAGCTGGGAAGCGTGGGCGCTTCGGAGGAGAGGATGGAACCTTAAAAGAAGGCCACCTCGTTCGAACTCCAAAGCGTGCATCACAAGCCTCCCTTTGGTGAAGCTGAACGCTAAAGGGAGAAGCCTCTGCTTGGATGAACCATCCACCAAGCTGGGAAGCGTGGGCGCTTCGGAGGAGAGGATGGAACCTTAAAAGAGGGCCACCTTGTTCGAACTCTTAAGCGTACATCACAAGCCTCCCTTTGGTGAAGCTGAACGCCAAAGGGAGAAGCCTCTGCTTGGATGAACCATCCACCAAGCAAGAGGGTAAAAACAATATCATCACTTGGGAACACGGGATCAAGAATTGAGTTAAGATAGTTTCAGAATGATACCCTGGGAAAGCAGTTGTCAAAAGTTTTATAAAGGAGCTTCTGTTAAGTTACCCCAGATTTATTAAGTTTGCTTGGTTGCTTTGCTGAATGGTTTGTTTAGTTATCCCATTCTAGTTAATTATTTAAGTACGGCAAGGCCTTGATACTATTGCATTAAGTTAAGTTCGAAAAGTAAAGATAAGTGGTAGCACAATGATGAGACAAAATCTGTGTTTTATTGATATGCTGAGGAATTACAAAACAATAAGTTGAAGTTACAAAAAGGTATCAAGGAGCAGGGGGTGGGGGAGCTAGAGCATCTGTTGCTTGAGGTGCTTCAACAGGTTGAGGCCCTTCAGTAGGCTCATCTTCAGGATCAAGTTCCACCACCTCACCTTCTTCAGCAGGTGTCTGTGGAACCTCCTCCTCCAAGAACTCAGCTCTCAATTCAGAAACATCGAGCTCTGGATGTGCCTCTCCCAACCTCTCAAAGACCTCCTGATAGGCCACTCTGCTCCAATACAGGCCGAAGCGTCGATACTCTTCAGTGTGATGGAAGTTGGCTATGTAATTCCTCACTGCAATATCGCCCGCCTCGACCACGTCAGCTTCATATCTTTTCACTTCGGCCTCCAGCCACCTCAGCTCCTTCTCCATAAACTGCCCGGCATCCCTAGCCCCAGTTAACTCAAGGTTTGCCTTCTCCAGTGCTTCGGCAGTGACCTTCTGGTGGTTGTCAGAAATCTCCACCTTTTTGGTGAGGGCAGCCACCTTACATTGGCTCTCATGAACCCCCTTTTTCAGGGCCTCAATCTCTGCCAGGAGAGCATCGCGTTTCGAATCATCAACATCTCTCTGAATTCTCAGTTCAATGTTGGCCTCCTTCTTCTCCGCCAGCTCTGCCTTTACCTTTTCCAGTTCGTCGCGAGAGGCTCTATTCCTTGATTGAATATCTGCCAAAACAGTTTGGCATTCCAATGCAACCCCGAAGGCCCTGGCAGTTTGGCTCACCAAAGTAGTGGTGAGGTCCACCGCATCACAGGTGGCCACATAATTCTGCCACCTCTCCGTCCAGAACTTGTTGAAGCCCTCAGTGGCCGCCCTCACCTCCGGAGGCAGCATTTCTATTACAGCAGGGGCTATTATGTCCTCCCTGCCCCCCAGGAAATTCCCAGACTTTCCTGGGGTCCTCTCCACAACCTTCTTCTTGGTGGCCCCCTCTGCTTTCGCCACGTCATCCATGACGATCTTCCTAGACTGGGCCACCATGGCAGCATCAATCGAAGATTGGAAGAGCTTTGGCTGCTTCGAACCCCCCTTTTCAGAAAAGGACACAGTGGTCCCAAAACTTGACGACCCCCCACCTGGGCCCAGTTTTCTCTTCTTTTGTGGCTCATCAGCCACCCCCTTACCCTTCGCCAATGCTGGCTTGCCACCTTTTGGGGCCTCCTCTTGCACCTCCTCCTCAGCCTCTTTCTCATTTTTGTTCTTGCTGAGGCGGTCCAGCTTGGACTTTACCTGTTTTGCCCCATTGGACCCAGGTTTTAGTGCTTTCGCCCCGGCAGTGGAGGTGGCCTTCATTATACTGGCCATATCAGGCAGGGCATAATTCTTCTTGGTGAATTTATCTGCGATTACAAAGAGATCAGTTCAGATCATTAAAGGGAGGAATTAGTTAAAGATGAAGGCACCTCTTACCCTTGGGAGCCATCAGTCCGAAGTCTATGTAGTATCTGCTTCTTTCGATCAGATGGGAGAAGCTTCGGAGCCTCGGAGATCGTTGGTAAATGTCCTCTACAATGGCCCACTCAGCCTCAGAAAGCTCGTACCTTGTGCTACAATCTGCAAAAAACGGGCAGTTATCAGTATCAGAAACAGGCATGTTGAAGTTATAAGAACTCAAGACGACACTCACAAGCCTCGTAGTACTGGGTCGGCGCGGTAACAGCTGGGACAGCATCTCCCTCCACCATCTGCCACCTACCCGTCACCCAGAACCACGACTCCTTCCACCCCTTTATGGATGAAGGGAGCCCAACCACAAAGGGGGCGTGGGAGCCCCAGGGAGTGATGTAATACCACCCCTTTGAGTCATCTTTTCCCACGACCCTGGCATGGAAGAGGGACTCGAAAACATGAAGTGGGAGGTCCTCGCCTAGAGACACTTCCTTCCAGAGGAAGTAGGTCCCCACGACTTGGCTCCACCCATTGGGAAGAATTTGGGTGGGGGACAACATGAAGGTCCTCAGCACAGCCCTAAAGAAGGGGTGCAGAGGTAGACGCACGCCTGCCTTAAGCAGGTGTTCACTGAAGGCCACACAATTGGGCCTCGGAAAACAAGCCCTTTCATGAGCATCAGGGACTAAGAGTTTGACGTAATGGGGGATGTTATAGGTTTGCCTAAGTTCGTCTAGTTTGGCAGAAGTGATATTGGATTGGATTTTGGCTGCCCCCCATCCCGCCTCATAATCTATAGGCTCTTCGGTCATACTATACCACTCACCAGAGGCCCCAGACACTGACTCCTCCCCACTCCTAACTACTGTCATGGCTAGAGACGCCTCGGAAGACATTGTTGTTGGAGGAATGTGAATAGTGCAAGAAAAGGGTGTCTAAGGAAAATAGGAAGACAACCACGTAAGGAGAAAGTACCTAAAGCGAAGGAAAGACTCAGAGAGTTCGCCGGAAGTTCGTCGGAAGTTCGTCGGAAGATGACTAACAGCAGGACAGTTTCAGAAATTTCAGAGTGTTTCGTGAAAGTAAAGTATGAAAATGACAAAGTTCTGGCTTTTATACTTGCGAAGGGTTCAGCCCCAGCCGTTGGATCAGATCTCAGTTAATCTGAGGCGTACAAAAATGCACAAATCTTGACCCTCGAAATCAAACGTTTTCTCCACATCAACGCCTCAGATTTGTGCGTGCATGAACCAACACTGGCTCGCGCGTGAACTTGTCCTCGAAACTACACATCCCAATAATTAGCCATCATTGTGCATTAAATAAAAACAGCTGTACGGCTATTGAAATTCGTCTCGATGCAGTTCATTGGCCTTGGAAACATAAGAAACCGTCACATCACAGGCATCAATTTCTATGAACGTCACCTCGCCTCATCAAAAGGAAATCAGCCTCGGCCTGTTCGAATATGAACTCGCCTCATCAAAAGGAAATCAGCCTCGGCCTGTTCGAATATGAACTCGCCTCATCAAAAGGAAATCAGCCTCGGCCTGTTCGAATATGAACTCGCCTCATCAAAAGGAAATCAGCTTCAGCCAGTTCGAATATGAACTCGCCTCATCAAAACGAAATCAGCCTCGGCCTGTTCGAATATGAACTCGCCTCATCAAAAGGAAATCAGCTTCAGCCAGTCCGAATACGAACTCACCTCATCTTGATGTAGCTCCAAAAGAACTTCAATTTCACAGGCGACTTTCTTAGAAATGGCGTAAAGCACAGAAAATTCAGACTTTGAAAGTCCACGCCTGGCATAAATGACCACACATGGACTTGGGGGACTATTGTTATGGGTTAAAGAACAGAACGGACACGTGGCGTCACACCACGACGGTGGGACCAGCTTAATTCGATCAGGTTGTAATTCTCTAGCTTCAGTTGTGGGTTCCGAGGCCCTGGCTATTCGTCCGAGGCCCTCGCTATTACTCCGAGGCCCCTCCTTCTAACGTCCTAGGTCCATCAAAGGCCCACTTGCGAGGATTCGGCTATGATGAAAATCTCCAACAAATGATTGATGTGACTTTTGTGTAAAGTTTACTTGTGTCTTGTCTCGTCAATGTCAGAGCATTTAATGTTAGTACAGCTAGGAGAGTCAACTTGATTGCTAGGATTTGAGGCCTTGGTCGAGGAGATGAGGCCACGTGTAAGTTGATCCAAAGGTCACAATTCGAGTTGTAACACTATAAATACCCCAACCATGTAACAAGAAAGGGACTAATGCAAAACTGGAGAATAAACTGAATCTTTTGGAGCCATATTTCTCTCGTTTCAACATCATTTTTACAACATTTTATTACAACGCAACCCTGTTATCTATCGATTGGTTACTTATACAATCGCATTTCTTTTATGCCGGAGACCTGAACGGAGACGTCTCGTGCCTTTTTGCTACTCCCACGCTCATTCTCTGGAGTCCTCATGACCGTCGATCGGCATTAGCGTGTTGGATTAAGCTTACGTGTGCACGAGTGGGCCCGGCATCTGTTGGCAATATTTTTTGGGGTCAACAGTGTTACCGCTGTTTGTTATAGGATCAAGGTTTTTAGGAAATCTCCACCTATGAATAAAGTTTAGTCTTCTATAGACTCCTCTTACTAGCCATAAATGGTATTGAATCTATATTTGGAGTTCATTGTTTTGCAATCGGAGTCTCGTCATTTCAATAGGGTGGTCGGAATGATACACTGACAGTCTGCCTGGGTACTTGTTAAATTGGATTGTAGCTTGTTCGTCTTCAAGGGAATATGCAAAATATGGTATTGAGATGTGAATTCAATGTCCCTTATGTATCAGTTCCAGTTATTGATTCAACAGACATGGAGATTGATAATGTATGTAACTGCGCTCTGCTTCGTGTAACAACTGTATTTGTTAAGCAGCCCCTTTTTTCAGGAATCTCTTGTAATTCTCTAATTCTTAAGGATTTTCAATATTTCCTTGCAACTATGTAGAAGTTCAGTGTACTATAAAAAGGTTGCAGTTTGGTCTTTTGACATCGATTATGTACAACTAATCTCTAATTTCTGTGTTCTAATATTATGTTGCACATTCCCATTTTTTGAATGGTTCTATTTCGAGCATTTCCACTTTTTTGGTACATATTTTCTGAGAGTTTCTAATATTTACTACAATTGAGTTACATGGGTCTTGAAACTGTTAATTCCATATGTTGAATGCTTTTGATAAGTATGATCTGGTTATTTTGCCTCAATTATCGTTATGAAATGAAAGTCTAGAGTAACTGAGTTTAGTGTACATTGTAATGCTTGTTTGCATGTGAGAAATTCTATCTATTTTAGAGCAACTGAATTTAGCGGTGTTGAAATATTCTCCAGCCCAAATCAGCCCAATAGCAGATCAGCAGCCCACGTTCTTCAGTCCACCAGCCACCAGCAAACCAGAAACTCAGTTCAACAGCTTCTCACGTCCAGCACATGAATACTATTCTAGATCCTTCATTAGTTAGTTAGTTTGTTAGCTAATTTCCTCTATATATAGACTAGTTACATTGTAATTTCCTTAAACAAGCTGAATGTGTATTCATCTTCTTTCCTGCTGTAATGCAGCAGGCTCTATCCGGTTTCTCCCTTTTGTTTTTCCTCTGTTTATTTCAGCTTCAATTTCTGTTCTCCTTCCTTGATTTTATCATGGTATCAGAGCAGGTTTAGATCCTGCCATTTGAAATTCATCTTCTTCTTTATCTTTTCTCAATTTAATCAAAAAAAAAATGCCAAAAAAACCAGAAACACAGATTACCAGAAAAATAGGATAGTGACTTGGTTCACTAAATGCTCGACGAAATGTCGAAACGAATTTCTTCTTCTTTGAAGATTGAGGATGGCAGATCAATTACCATAAAGGTCATCTGCTACTAAATTCAGAATTGATTTCCAGACAAACCGTCTGCAAAACTGAGAATCTGCTGTAGTGCAGAAAACCAAAATTGAGAACTAAACTGAAGCCAGAAATTGAAGATAGAAGGCTTCTCAGATTTTCACAAAATGAATGATTCATTCCCAGATAGGGAATCAAAATGAAACTGAAATGAAATTGGAGAAAGATCCTGCTGGAATGGCAGCTTCTCAGTTCTTCAGAAAACAGATTGATTTTATCTTCAGAAACTGATGAAATGGATGAAGATTTTTGAAGATATTAATTCTCAAAAGGAGAAGGAAGATTTACCAAAAAAATGGCAGACAAGAGGTGTCTCCTGATCACAAAACTCGATTAGCTCAAAATGAAATGGAATTTAAGAAAACGAATTGATTCGAAACAAGATACTCCTTGATTGCATCTCTACTCTCCTTCTCTATGGTTCAAGATGTTCCATCTTGAGGGGGGAGTGTTGAAATATTCTCTAGCCCAAATCAGCCCAACAACAAGACCATCAGCCCAACAGCAGATCAGCAGCCCACGTTCTTCAGTCCACCAGCCACCAGCAAACCAGAAACTCAGTTCAACAGCTTCTCACATCCAGCACATGATGTAACACCCCGGATTTTTATTTTATTTCCCTTTGGGCTAAATTTGAGGTTTGACATTTATCACATAAATAGTCCATGTCTAGTTTGGTCGTCACACTAAAAGTCCAAAAGTTGAACGATAAACTCGTACCACTTATTTATGTAAATGAGAGTTATTTTAGTCGGAAAGAATGTTTGCCACCATAATATTTTATTATTATAAAAAGAATTAGGGAAGGACGTTTACTGGAAGTTGAAAAGGTGATGTTAAGATTTTAAATTTTAAGTTATGTGTTTAAAAGTTTTAAATTCTTCAGTTATACGTTTTGGTTTTAAATTTCCTTCAAGCCTGGGTGTCTTTTGATATTAATTGGAAGTTACCTGTTCAACATTATAAATACATGCTTTTGTCGAAAATGTTTTGTCACCAGAAATCGTCAGAGTTCTTTTCTTTCACACTGTTCAACCTTGTACTTTCAATTTGCAGTCACTTTCTTTAGGTGCCAAGTGAGGTAAGAATACTTTGTGCAAAGTGTTAAATTCTTATTTCTTGATATTTATGTAATTTTGACATGATATACTCCTAAGGCCTTCGGGTCGACTATTATGTTAAATCCTACGGGATGGACCGTTTGGTCAAATAAGTTAAATCCTACGGGATATGGGAATTCTTAGGTAATTCCTTGAGCTATTGGATGTCGCGACCAGTTTGCTCTAAATATAAGAAATGTTGGTATGTTCTGTTAATTTTTATGTTTATATCACGTTAATAAGGACGTGCACGTATTTTTACTGAGTGTTTCTTCCAAAATACTCATTCTTACATTAACATTTCAAATTAAACGGATCGTGCGGACGTGAAAGATTGAAGAGTGATGCTTATGGGATCGTCGAGTAAAAGCCAGAATAATAAATTGCAAATTTTATTTTGAAGGACATTTTTATGTTAAATGTGGTACTCATTATTTTAATAGTTCTTTCTGTTAAGCACTTGACATTTTATTTTAAATTTCAAAGTTATGACCTGAAATTGTAGTACGTAACTTGTTGTTCTAATAAGATCGGTTTGTCGGTCAGTCGTCGATTTTGAACAAAAGTGTGTTTCTGCTTCAATAAGAAAAAGAGATTTTTTTTTGGTAACACTCGAAATCTATAAAAAGGTTAAAAAGATTTCGGGGCGTTACAATTTGGTATAAGAGCAAATTTGATAACAATATTTATGTTAGGGTTTTGGAATATATCGATCCATCGCCAAAAATACTAATTTTGACTGTTCAGATTTCTCAAGTAAATGTATTACATATTAGACTTTCCAAATTATTATTTTTGCTTTCTGTTGACCTCATGATTGCTTGGAATTATTATGAGAATTAGAAGAGGATGAGAGGTAATGTTTTAATACTAAAATAATTTTGAGCGAAGCCAACCTTCTGCTGGATATGTTATGCATATTGTATCTGTTTTAAATTTCCCTTCTTCCCAGTTTCAGGAACATGACAAAATCTTAGTTCCTTTGTTTATATCAAAGTCAACTTTGATTCCTGCAACTACCTATTTCAATGATAAGGTTCCAGTAAATGTAAATTGCATCCGGTTGCTACTCAAATGACAAAATTATGACCTCAAATTTTTAAGTGTCTATTTATTCTTTTATTTTGTTATATACGTTTTGAAAAAAAAAACGAGTGTTAAAATAAGACCCATGGCATTTAGCGCTCGTCAATCTACACCGTCCGATGAACCTAAGGTATGGATGAAATGATATGTTTCATTATATTTCAAGCATGATTTATGTATCATTTAAGATTGAATTCATGAGTTTAATTATAACTTGATGTCTAGAATGAAATATGTTATGCATGTTAATTATTTTGTTTTAATATACAAGAAGGTATGATGATTAGCCTTTTTTAAAACCACATGAGCATAATGTATTATTTGACATCACTAACAAAGATAAAACATAATTGGACACTTATATGACAGACATGGTTAGAACATATTAGACCGCTAGAAAGACCACCGCTTGTAGAGCAGCGTTAAATTGTAGGTCCATCATTCAATCCAACGAGAATTACGTGAGTGACCCGACTCGTTCACTTGCCGAACACGTGCAAGACGTCTATGAGAAATGTACGACAGATGTGGATGTAGGATTTGAGATCACGCATATTGAGGCTGTGAATAACCTCATACACTCACTCCCACCTCAATGGGGGAGACATGGGAGTTGTGGTTAGGGATGAGATGCTAGAAAATAACTCTCGAGATCATCCATATACGGTTACGTTTGGTATTTATTGTCAGACCCTTCTAGATAGGTGGAGTGAGAGCTTAGAACCTCAACCGGAGATGGTAAATGAGGCCGAGCTAGAACCTGAGATTGAATCGGACCCAGAAGAGGATCCCGAATGGGAGGATAATGATGACTTGGGGTTGGAGATAGAGAATAATCATGAGCATGAACCTGAGCCACAGGCTGAGATAGACATTGAGTCTGGGCCTGAGGCAGAAGACTCCTCCGAAGATGAGGCTCCGCCAATGAAGATTCGTAGAATTCATAGGAATTAGAAACTTAGATTCAATTCCTTTGTTCTGTGATGTTTTTTCTTTATGTTATTGGGAATTAAATTAGTCAAAAAAAATTGTAGACCCTGATTCCAAGAAGTATTATTAATAAGATTCACATTTCCCTTTAAACATATTGAGATATTGTGTTGTCCCATACTCCTAAGACAAAATTAAAATTTTGTTGATTTAAAGGAAATGGAAGGACAACAAGATCAAGTAGCTATGTTTAGGGATCTAATGAGAGCGGTGCATGATCTTGGTACACATCAAGCACTACTACCTCCTCAGAATGGACCGGCAATAGCCAACAATGCAAGTTCAATTGTGGAGTAGTTTCGTCGTTTCAAACCTCCTTCTTTTGATGGCAAAGCCGACCCTTTTGGCGGCCGAGGAATGGTTAAGAGGACTGGAACGGATCTACAAACACATGGCATGCACTGATGCACAAAAAGTATCATCTGCTGAGTTTATGCTTGTTGGAGCAGCAGGCCACTGGTGGGAGTCTGCTTCACGTACCAGAACGGAAGCTCAACAACGTGCTATGACTTGGATACAGTTCAAAGACGAAGTGATGACAAAGTACTTTCCCCAATCTTTAAGGGATTGGAGAGAGGCAAAGTTCCTACAGCTGAAACAAGGAAATATGTCGCTTGATGAGTATGAAAGGAAGTTTGAACAACTTTCTAGGTATGCTACGCACCTCGTAGACACCGAGCCAAAGAAGGCTAGGAGGTTCGAATTAGGCTTGCGTCCAGAAATTGGAGGAATCATGGCATCTCACCAAACGACTACATACAGTGAAGTGCTTTAGCGGGCTCAGTCAATTTCCGATCGTTTAGAGATGGATTGTATGACTGAGAAAGGCAATGAATCTTACGGGAAACAAAAGTGGAATGGATCTAATAAAGGGAAAGGATTTGGACAATTTAAGAAAGCCAATGCAGCATCAGGATCGGGGTCAAACAAACCAAATAAGGATATTCCACAATGCCCTAAATGCAATAAGGCACATGGAGGAGAGTGTTTGTTTGGGAAAAAACGTATGCTATCGATGTGGTCAAGGAGGTCATTTTGCCCAGGACTGCAAGGCATACCCACCTAAGAAAGATTCCGAGCAACGAAAGAAAGTAAAAGCCAAAGTCTTCACGTTAACCCATGAAGAGGCAAAGGAGGATTCGAACGTATTAGCAGGTATTCTATCAATATCCGAACTACCTGTATATGCTCTTATAGAATCATGAGCTACTCATTCATTTATTTCTACCACATTTGTTGCTAAATCCTATACTACATGTGAAAAATTTGATAGTATGTTAGAAATTTCCATTCCATCCGGTAGAACTTTGAACACCAATCAGATCGCTAGGGCGGTAAAGTTAGAAATGAATGGAAAAGAATTAGGAGTGGATCTATACCTCCTGGACATGAAAGATTTCAATGTTATTCTAGGAATGGACTGGTTGGAAAGCAACCATGCAACTATTCGATGTTTCGAAAAAGAGGTGATTTTTCAAAAGCCTGGAGAGGAAGAGTTTAGATTTTTCGCCGTGCGAGTTAAGTCCTTACCTTGTCTCGTGTCGGCCATGAAGGCGGTAAAGATGTTAAAGAAAAGATCTTGTCAGGGATTTTTAGTGAGTATATATGGAACTCAGCAGTCGGAGCTCACTATTGGTAATGTACCGATTGTACGAGATTTCATTGACGTATTCCCTGATGACTTACCTGGTGCACCACCTGATAGACAATTGGAGTTCACAATTAACCTCGTACCTGGAGCAACTCCAGTGTCCAAAGCTCCATATAGGATGGTGCCAAAAGAACTGCAAGAATTAAAGATAGAGTTACAATAATTACTGGATAAAGGTTACATTCGATCAAGTACATCTCCTTGGGGTGCACCGGTTTTATTCGTGAAGAAAAAGGATGGATCAATGAGGTTGTGCATTGATTATAGGGAACTGAACCGATTAACTATCAAAAACAAATATCCCCTTCCTCAGATTGAAGATCTCTTTAATCAGTTGAAGGGTGCAACAATATTTTCCAAGATTGATTTAAGGTCAGGCTACCATCAGTTGAAAGTAAAGGTTGATGACATTTCAAAGACGGCATTTAGAACTCGTTATGGTCATTACGAGTTCACGGTAATGCCCTTTGGATTGACAAATGCTCCTGCGGTGTTTATGGATTTGATGAATAGAGTATTTCATCAGTACTTAGATCAATTTGTCATTGTCTTCATTGATGATATTTTGGTGTATTCCAAGAATAAGGATCAACATGAAGAACAACTTAAGTTAGTGTTGGAGACACTACGAAGGGAGAAATTGTATGCCAAATTTAAGAAATGTGAATTTTGGCTTGATCGTATAGTTTTTCTAGGCCACGTGGTTACATCATAAGGAATTGAAGTAGACCCTGCTAAAGTTGAAGCAGTAACCAACTGGTCCAGACCAACGAATGTAGGTAAAGTTCGTAGTTTCTTGGGACTGGCCGGTTATTATCGGAGGTTCATTGAGGGATTCTCCAAAATAGCTGGGCCGATAACTTAATTAACTAGGAAGGGCGTAAAATTCCAACGGACTGAGAGGTGCGAAGAGAGTTTTCAAGAACTGAAACAGAAATTGATTTCAGCTCCAGTTTTAGCTATACCAGAGGGTTCAGATGGATTTTCCATATACAGTGATGCATCCAAACTAGGTTTGGGATGTGTACTGATGCAATTTGGAAAGGTGATCGCGTACGCCTCAAGACAATTAAAGCAACATGAGCAAAACTACCCTACGCATGATCTAGAGTTAGCGGCGGTAGTACATGCTCTAAAAATATGGCATCACTACCTTTACGGGGTAAAGTGTGATATTTATACTGATCATAAGAGCTTGAAATATTTTTTCATTCAAAAGGATTTGAATATGAGGCAGAGAAGGTGGTTAGAGTTAGTTAAGGATTATGACTGCACTATCCATTACCATCCCGGTAAGGCTAATGTAGTCGCAGATGCCCTTAGTAGGAAGACTGTGGGACAACTAGCAGTTTTACCCACAACTCAAGTGCAGTTGATTAAGGAGTTCGATAAATTGAATTTAGAAGTTGTCATTCCGCCAGCTCGAGTTCCTGCAAAGAGTTCATCATTAAAGATTCAACCTACTCTTAGGGATCGAATCAAGGATGCTCAGGACAATGACCCATTTTTGAGAAAAATCAAGACGGAAGTTGGTACAAGCAAAAGAAAGGGTTTTGAAATTGACAATGCTTTGATGTTTGAAGGAAGATTATGTGTACCGAAAGATGAAGGGATAAGAAAGGAGATATTGGAGGAAGCTCATTATGCCCTGTATGCTGCACATCCTGGTGGTACCAAAATGTATCGAGACCTTCGTGACATATTTTGGTGGAGGAATATGAAAAAAGGGATTGGTCTATTTGTTGAGAAGTGCATAATATGTCAGCAAGTTAAAGCAGAACATCAAAAACCATCAGGGCCATTAAATCCATTAGAAATTCCAGAATGGAAATGGGAGCAAATAGCTATGGATTTTGTTGTAGGTTTTCCGAAGAAAACGAAAGGTCACGATGCCATCTGGGTAATTGTGGACCGATTGACAAAGTCAGCTCATTTTCTTCCAGTAAGAATGAACTACAGTATGGATCAATTTGCCCAATTATATGTTAAGGAAATTGTTAGACTACATGGAGTTCCAACATCTATCGTCTCAAATCGAGATCCAAGGTTTACTTCCAAATTTTGGAAGAGCATGCAAGGAGCTATGGGAACAAAGTTGGAATTCAGTACTGCCTATCATCCTCAATCAGATGGACAGTCTGAAAGGACTATACAAATCTTAGAAGACATGCTTCGAGCATTTGTATTAGATTTGGGAGGTAGATGGGAGACATACCTGTCATTAGTGGAGTTTGCATATAATAATAGCTTGCATGCTACTATTGGCATTGCTCCTTATGAAGCTCTATATGGTAAAAGGTGTAGATCTCCAGTTCATTGGGACGAAGTCGGAGAAAATAGAATTTTGGGTCCAGAAATTATTGCAATGACAGTACGAGCAATCGATAAAATTAGAGACAGAATAAAAATAGCTCAAGATAGACAAAAAAGCTATGCAGACCAACGAAGAAAGTCGGTAGAATTTGAAGTTGGTGAGAAGGTATTTCTTAAAGTTGCACCAATGAAAGGAGTTCTTAGATTTGGCAAGAAAGGAAAGTTGAGACCTCGATTTATAGGTCCTTTCGAAATTCTAGACAGAATTGGGAACGTAGCTTACCGTCTGGCATTGCCGCCTAGACTATCAACAGTTCATAATGTATTCCATGTATCAATGCTTAGAAAGTATGTACATGATCCAGATCATGTGATAAATTACGATACATTGGAAGTACATAAAGATCTAACATATGAAGAGGCTCCTATGGAAATTATTGAAAGAAAGGTACATGCACTCAGAAATAAGGAAGTTGCATTGGTTAAAATTTGATGGAAAAATCATGGAATCGAAGAGGCTACTTGGGAGAAGGAAGATGAAATAAAAAACAAGTATCCAGAACTTTTCGACTAAATAAAGTAATTTCGAGTACGAAATTATTTTAAGGAGGTAGGGATATAACACCCCAAATTTTTATTCTATTTCCCTTTGGGCTAAATTTGAGGTTTGACATTTAGCACATAAATAGTCCATGTCTAGTTTGGTCGTCACACTAAAAGTCCAAAAGTTGAACGATAAACTCGTACCACTTATTTACGTAAATGGTTTGTTTTGCTTAAGTATAATTTTTAGATTTTATCGGAAACTACTTGAGTCGTGTATTTTAGCTATTGAAAAATATATATCGATATTATACTGATTTTGTAGCTTGTAAGAAATAAAATAATTCGGAATCAAGAAAAAATATTTCTAAACGAGTTGTGTCGGAGTTATTTTAGTCGGAAAGAATGTTTACCACCACAATATTTTATTATTATAAAAAGAATTAGGGAAGGACGTTTACTGGAAGTTGAAAAGGTGATGTTAAGATGTTAAATTTTAAGTTATGTGTTTAAAAGTTATAAATTCTTCAGTTATACGTTTTGGTTTTAAATTTCTTTCAAGCCTGGGTGTCTTTTGATATTAATTGGAAGTTACCTGTTCAACATTATAAATACATGCTTTTGTCGAAAATGTTTTGTCACCAGAAATCGTCAGAGTTCTTTTCTTTCACACACTGTTCAACCTTGTACTTTCAATTTGCAGTCACTTTCTTTAGGTGCCAAGTGAGGTAAGAATACTTTGTGCAAAGTGTTAAATTCTTATTTCTTGATATTTATGTAATTTTGACATGATATACTCCTAAGGCCTTCGGGTCGACTATTATGTTAAATCCTACGGAATGGACCGTTTGGTCAAATATGTTAAATCCTACGGGATATGGGAATTCTTAAGTAATTCCTTGAGCTATTAGATGTCGCGACCAGTTTGCTCTAAATATAAGAAATATTGGTATGTTCTGTTAATTTTTACGTTTATATCACGTTAATAAGGATGTGCACGTATTTTTACTGAGTGTTTCTTCCGAAATACTCATTCTTACATTAACATTTCAGATTAAACGGATCGTGCGGACATGAAAGATTGAAGAGTGATGCTTATGGGATCGCCGAGTAAAAGCCAGAATAATAAATTGCAAATTTTATTTTGAAAGACATTTTTATGTTAAATGTGGTACTCATTATTTTAATAGTTCTTTCTGTTAAGCACTTGACGTTTTATTTTAAATTTCAAAGTTATGATCTGAAATTGTAGTACGTAACTTGTTGTTCTAATAAGATCGGTTTGTCGGCCAGTCGTCGATTTTGAACAAAAGTGTGTTTCTGCTTCAATAAGAAAAAGAAATTTATTTTGGTAACACTCGAAGTCTATAAAAAGGTTAAAAAGATTTCGGGGCGTTACACATAAATACTATTTTAGATCCTTCATTAGTTAGTTAGTTTGTTAGCTAATTTCCTCTATATATAGACTAGTTGCATTGTAATTTCCTTAAGCAAGTTGAATGTGTATTCATCTTCTTCCCTGCTGTAATTCAGCAGGCTCTATCCGGTTTCTCCCTTTTGTTTTTCCTCTGTTTATTTCAGCTTCAATTTCTGTTCTCCTTCCTTTATTTTATCAGTGGACAATCTATGTTCTTTTGAGATTAAATGCAAAGAAAATGTGTCTTACCGATGCAGGTTCATTGAAATCGCAAGCGTACTCGATCAGGTTAGCCTCTGTCCCATAGTCACATGGATCCACAGAAGCAGAAGCAGCAGTGTATACACTAGCAGTACAGTGTAACGCTTGAAATTCCTTTTTATTATAATGTTGTAGTTTTTGAGTTGATGCTTCCTATCAGCAATTTCATGGACTAAGGTACTACTCTTTGCAATATCCTTTTTCTTGTATCTTTTGCAGAATTTCAGGCGACTTTTAATTATTTTTTTGTTCAAATGATTAACAAAACGATGCACGAATACCTTTCAAGTTGAATTTTGTTTCCCGTTTTCTGTCCTCAATTTTCTCAGAAATGACTACAGTTCAATATTCCCTTTCTGATTTAGTGAATTAATTCACGACGACTCTTTTTAATTGAATGTAGTTTCATAGAGGAAAGCTGCAAAAGGAAAACACGGACGTACTCTAACTCGCTACACTAAATTAGCTTAAAAATTGAGAAATTATGTATTTAGTTTGTTGTTTTAAGACTTTCCAATACTTGATCCAGAAGTAACCATATTTGTGCTGTCACAAGCACTGCAGAGCCACTACGGGTCTAGTAGAGCAGTTACCCCTATTGGAGAAGGAATTCTTTTTTTGGTCATAGTGGTCTGAATCTGTCGTAGTTCTAAGACATTTTTGTATGGCATAATTCCAATAACAGTTTTCTTTTTTAATGGTGTTGCTACTGTTTGTTTTTATAGGATCAAGGTTTTTGGGAAATCCCTTCCTATGAATAAAGTTTAGTCTTTAAAAACTTCTCATTTCTTGAATTATTTCATGTTATTGTTCGTAATAGTTTCTCGGCCAATTCTCTTAGTATCCATAAATTGTATAGTTGATAAGTTGTCTACACATCTCTCATGATTTCAATAGGGTGGTCTGAATGCAGTATATAATACTTGTTGAAGTTGATTGTAGCTTTGTTTGTCTCCAAGGGAATATGATACATGAAACTTATGTTTTGGGTAGTTCAGCCGCCACTTAATTTTTTCTTCTTTTAATATTTGTAATTTTGGTGGAACAGAGAAAAATAAAATATCAGGACCTCACATATTGACGTTGGGCAGAATAGTGATTATTCTGCAGGCTGGAACCAATAGACAATAACAGAGAAGAACGCAAGAGAATAACACTAAGAAAAACGAGAAAATCTTTATTATTCAACAACTGAACGAAAATAACCCACAAGTCGGGTTAAATAGCTAGAAAATAATAATTTTCGAAATTTTACCAAAAATAGAAAAATTCTATTATTCATACCAAAAGGAAATACGTAATGACGGAAATAAGATCCCAAAAATCTGGTTTAATTTGAGATCGTAATCTATGTCACAAAGGAAATTGAAATATTACCGAAAATGGTAAAAAATAGCTTAAATTGATGATTCAGAAGGGAAAACAACTGAATTTGGCCTCAAAATCGATGCACACCGAGCATAGCTGGGTGACCACGATGTGTGTGCCGAAAACAGCTTTCCGAATTGGGGTCATGGGCGTGATTCTGACAACCGTAGCCAAAGTTATGGCCAAAATACCGAAACGTGTCCAAAAAGGCCCCAATTAGGAAATGTCGATGATTATTTGCCAATTTTGCGCTGATCCGCCAGCTCAGGGTATCTCAGTGCCATTAACGTATTATCAGACAGCTCGGCCTTGTCTAACTCGAATCCTCATACATCACATATTTAGAAGCAAAACTGAACAACCAGAGCTTGCAAAAAATTGGCATGTAATTTGAGTATGAATGCATAATTTGACAATTAGTATCTAAGATTGCGGGATACACTCGTAATCAATTACAAACTTGTCATTCAGCATTCCAATTGTATGTGTTGAGACTCCAAATGCAAACTCACCAAAACAATTCAATGAAAACCGAATCTTGGTTATTACTTTTGTTGACCTCTTTTTTTGTACCATTGACGTGGACAACAGATATTGAGCCCACTCGTATCGACGAAAGCTAATTTCAACATGTATAGATGGATTACTAGTCGATAATATCTCGAATTTGAACAGGATAAACTTGATAACACGAGACAAATATGTCTGGGCACCGGCAGGATATATGAGCGAAATTGGACGATAAGGAACGATCAACAAAAAATCAAATTAAAGATCAAGATCAAGCATCTTATTTTAGAAACAAAAGATCAAATTCAAAAAGGAGAGAATCTATAGCTCGTAATTGATGTATTAGCATTACCCCTCCTTATACGGGGGGAGGGGATATTTATAATGTTACATGTGAAATGATGATCATTAGATGAGGGGACATTTGACCTTATCTCTTAAAATTGAATCATCTTATCCTAGGTATCTATTTTGACCCAACCATCCTGTAGTGCATTAAATGCTTCCAAAAAGGGGCAACCATCCTACAACCTTGTTGACAAGATTTTGACACATACTCATTACATAAGTCAAATAAATCATTCCAACAAGATTTCATGAATTCGGGATCTTCCAATGTAGGTCGACACTTGTCATGGTAGAGTTTCAGATTCGACTTCGTTGAGCCTTACCATTCCAACGGAGAGGTTTCGGCAGAGCTTCTAATTTAACTTTGTTGAGCCTCACCACTCCGACTGAAGGGCTTCGGCAGAGCTTCGGATTTGACTTCTCGTTTGGCCTCACCATTTCGACAAATGGGCTTCGACAGGGCCATTCCCATGGAACCGCTTCGATGAAAGTAGACTTCGGTGTTCTAGATTTATTGGACTTTGGTAGACTTATGCCTTCCATGTGAGAACCCATGTGGCTTCGACAATGGGCTTTAGTGGATCGGCTACGTGGGATGCCAGTTGGCGAATCATAATAATAATCCCCCAAGTCCATGTATGGTTATTCATGTCTTACGTGGACTTCTGTCTTGAGTGGAATTTCTTTAGAGTAGGTTTTCCTATCATGGTTAGGTTTTCGACAACACAATAGTCCCCAAAGTCCAAGTATAGATATTGATATCATAATTGGAGTTCAAAGTTGAACCTGATTCTCGTATGCTGTCTTATCCTTATGTAGTGCCGAACTGTTGAAACTCCTTGTTATAAAAATAACTGAAATTTGTTGGGTGAGACGAAGCAGGGAAGTGCTAAATTACTGAAGGTCAATTTTAATTGAAATAGTTGAAATTTATTTGGTGAGCAGAAATAGGGAAGTGCTGAACTGTCAGACTTCTTGTTTTAATTGAAATAGCTGAAATTTGTTTGGTAAGCCGAAATAGGGAAGTGCTGAACTACCGAGGCTCCTTGTTTTAATTAAAATAACTGAAATTTGTTTGGTGAGCCGAAGTAGGGAAGTGCTGAACTGCTAATGCTCCTTGTTTTAATTAAAATACCTGAAATTTATTTGGTAAGCCGAAGCGAGGGAATGCTGAACTGCCGAGGCTCCTTGTTTGAATTAAAATAGCTGAAATTTGTTTGGTGAGCCAAAGCAGGGAAGCACTGAACTGTTGAAACTACTGAAACTTGTTTGGTGATAGTTCTAATGACTTGATGTTTTTGTACTTTACCAAGAAAAGACAATTGAAGGGGTTTCGACTTCCAATACACATACAATCGTTATACACACTATTGCATTTTGAGATCGACTCGTTGAGCCTCGTGCATGAGTCATACACATCAATCCGAGGCATTTAATAAGAAAAGTTATTTGAATTCAACGCCTCAGATAAAGTTAAAAATGGACGCTTCAGATGAAGTAGATCTAGATCCAATGGCTAAGCTTTGTCTCTTCCTATAAAAGCCAAAAAATCCGCTACTGTATAGTTTTTTACCTTTGCGAAAATCTTCAACTTTCCAGCATTCAAAAAACTTTTTCGCCCATTTTTGTTCTCTGGCGACGTCACGTTCTTAGAGCTTCTTTTCATTTATGTAATTTATTTACCTTCCCATCCTTCATTCAATCTTTTTTCAATTTCAATGGCTATTGGTTCTAGTGCTATTAGTGGGAAGGTAACCAGGTTGGGAAGCAAGCCATGTTTGGGGGTCAAATGGAGGTTTTTGGGCTATGAGTGAAGGTCCCATCGATTATGAGGCAGGATGGGGGTCTATAAGAATCCTTTTTGCTACGACCTCTACCAAATTAGTTGAACTTAGTAAGAAGTATATAATCCCAGATTCTATAGAACTTTTAGAACCCGAAGCCCACGAACGTGCCTATTATTCGAGGCAGGTTGTGTGGCAGTTAGCGAATTTTTGTTTATGGCAGGTATGCGTCTACTTCTACACCCATTTTTTAGGCGATGCTGGTTGGGGCGTACTTCTTCTAGAAGGAGACCTCACTTGGTGAGGATGTACCCCTTTATGTCTTCCAGACCCTTCTCCAACTCCGAGTACTTGGGAAAGAAAATTCTAAGGGATGGAATTTTATGACTCCTTGGGGGGCACATGCCCCTTTTGTAGTAGGTCTGTCTCTTTTATAAAAGGGTGGAAAGATTCATGGTTTTGGGTTAGGGGTAAGTGGCACATGGATAAGGGAGGTAATGTCCCATCTTGTACTGTGCCAACCCAGTACTTCGAAGCCCATGAGTTTATCTTTTTGAAACTTGTCATTTGTTTATAACTTTATATGACTCTCCTTAGTTTGCAGTTTTAGGGACTCGCTTTGAACTCTCTCAAGTTGAGTGGGACATTATCAAAGACATCTACAGACGTCCTCAGAGATCACGCCACTTCGTCTGTCTAATTAATCGTAGTAAGTTCTTCCTTAACTTTGGATTAATGGCTTCAAAAGGTAAATATCGAGGCTCCAGGTAGATGCTCATTGACTTTGGATTGATTTTAAGTCTTTACTGTTTGCAGATGACTTTGGAAGGAAAAGTACCCCACCCCTGACATGGCTTCTAGATTGAGGGCCACTTCCACAGTGAGCTCCCGAGCTTTGAAGCTGTCCTTCGGAGGTACCAAGCATGTAAGGGAAAATTGAAACGCCTCAGTAAAAAAATATGCAGAAAAGAGTGAGGAAGAAGTGGCCCAGAAGGTTGACAAGGACAAGGGGAAGGTGGATGAGCCCCAAAAGAAAAGAAAACTGTCCCATGGTACTAGCTTTTCTTCTGGGAAGTTCAGTACAACAAGTGCTCTAGTGGCCAAGCAGACCCCACATCCACCACCTCCGAAGCTGATAGAGTCTTCCTTTACTGCTGTAGCCTCTGAGGCTATGAAGAAGGCTATAGTGGCGAGGACCATTGGAAAGTTAGGAAGATTTTTGGATGGGTAGGATGAAGAGATTTTCCTAGTAGTGATGGACATGCTGCCACCTGAGGTATAAGGTGCCACTGCAAAATTTTACAAGTTTCGAACTGAGAAGTGGTAGAATCCACTTGTGATGCGGTGGACCTGACAACTATTTTGGTGAGCCAAAGTACCAGGGCCTTTGAATGTTAAGAAGTGTTGAAGGATATTCAAATGCACAACCAGAAGTCGGTTGAAAAGTTGGTCGCAATAGGGGAAGAAATGAAAAGAATAAAAGATGAGCTGAAGAGCTGAGGGCCCAGTGAACTGAAGATGCGGCTAAGTTGGATTCTGCCTTACCGGAGATCAAAGATCTAAAGATGGAAGTCCATGAATCCCAGTGCGAACTGGCATTTCTTGACAAAGAAGGTTAAAACTTCAAACAATCATTAGAAGCAAACGGCCAAAGCTCTGGAGAAAGTTAACTTAGAGAATACTGGGCTCAAGGACGTGAATGGGTTTTTAGAGATCCAAATAAGGCACTATGTGTAGGAGGTTGAGCAAGCTAGGACTAGTGCTTAGAAAGTAGGTGAGGAGGTGATAATGGACTACATTTTGCTAACTTTCACTTGACGGAGGAGTACTAGCGCTTCGGTACCTACTAGAGGAGGTTTGCATACGTCGAAGTAGTGGATAGGGTATGAGAGCTTTATTCGGATCTTAATGCTACTAAATTGAAAGTAGAGTTCTTGGACGAGGTGCATTAGACCCCTGCTGATGATGCGATCGAAGCTGATGGTACAAAAGTTGACCAAGATGATGCTCTTGAGGACAAAGTTTCACGACAAGAAGTTTTGAATGTTGAAGTGCCTACTACTGAGGCATCAGACTCTCTGCCACCTCCATCATTATAGGATTTCTATTTTATTTTCTGTGTAATGGTTGAGTCCATCCTTTGTAGATATTTCATTATCAACGAAGTGTATATTTTTTCTATATTTATGTCTTCGATAATTGAACTGGGACTTCAATAATGTGCATAAGAAAGACAATTCGACTTGCAAGTGTTGGGACCTCAATAAGGTGCATAACTTAAAAAATATAACTCGCAAGTGTTGGGACCTTAATAAAGTGCATAACTTAAAAAATACACGGCAGTTAGTTGGCTTCTCGATGTCAGTGTTGTTCAGAGATTGAGACCATCACTCATATTTTTACTGGTAGCAGTATTTCAGATCATGTTTGGCAACATTTTGGGGCTTTATTTCAGATTACCATGAGTACAGGAGAGAGTGTCAGACAGAGATTTTTGAGATGGAGGTATTCTGGACAGTTTGCAAGGATCGGGCACATTCGCATCATTATTCCCCTATTGATTTTCTGATTTCTTTGGACTGAGAGGAATAATGCAAAGCACGAGAACATACGTATGAGCTCGAGACATATAATCTGGAGATTTTACCATATGGTATCATTCCTCCATATTGGTGGACTATTTCGACCTTTACATTGGCGTAATGACATGCAACTTGCTATACTTTTTGATATTTCTTTGACTCTCCCCCCATCTCCTACCCCAATCATGGTTTGGTGGCACACTCCATCATTTGGATATGTCAAGATCAACACCGATGGTTGTGTCAAGGATGGGTTTGCTAGTGGGGGAGGCATCATCAGGGACTATGTAGGAAATTGTATCAGGGCTTTCTCAGCTTCATATGGACAATGTATGATATTGGAGACGGAACTTAGGGCTATTCGTGATGGGATACTACTAGCTAGAGATCTTAGCTTGTCATATATTTGGGTTGAGGCAGACTCGACTGTTGCCATTCACTGTATTACCAGAGATGGCGGACCGTGGACTATCCAAGGGATACTCAGAGAGATTGTAGATATCGTTTCCTTTTACAGAGATATGGTTTCCCACATCTTCAGAGAGGGGAACCAAGTTGCAGATGCAGATGCAGTTGCTACCGAGGGTTGGCATCAACGTAGATACCAGGAATATGGACCGCCGACCTATCACAACATATCAGGGCGCTTGTTCAGATTGACAGATATGGTTTGCCCAACACTAGAGTTTAAGTATCTGTATTTTGTTTTTATTTAACTTGTGATTTTTGTAAGGGAGGTAGTACTCATTTTTTACTACTTCTTATTATTCTTTACTTTCACTGTAAGGGAAGTAGTACTTCCTCATTTATTAATTTCATTGATATCATTTGTAACCACGGTATTCCTCCTCCACAAGTGAGAACATTGTAATTAAATATCGAAGGTACCGCCATTCTTCTGAAAAAAAAACTTAAAAAATATAATTTGCAAGTGAAAGTGAAGTCAATATGATGACCTTCAAAGACGATCCTTCAAACATTTCAGACATGATTAATCTTGTGAACACATGGAACTTAAAAACGTTTTTCAATATCATTTCCACTTCTCCCACGATGTTCAACCTTGTAATGGGAGGCATGTGTTGTACGCTTCAAAAAACCAATAAGCCCCTTTTGGGATATGATCATCTTCTTTGAGGCACCTACGTTTCCATACATGATGGATTTTTCATCCATGTGGGGCTACTCCCATTACGTTCATTTTCGTCATGGGAGGCATGTGTTGTACGCTTTGGAGAACCAATGAGGTAATCCCTTTTGGAATTTGATCCTCTTCTCTGAGGTGCCCATGCTTCCATACATGGTGGATGGTTCATTATGGTTTATCCTATGACGTTCAACTTCGTCAAGAGAGGCATGTGTTGTACGCCTCAGAGAACCAACTAGCTAACCCCTTTTGGGATTTGATACTGTTCTTCGAGGTGTCCACGCATCCATACATGGTAGATGGTTCATTTATTCAGGGGTTTCTCCCATGACGTTCAGCTTCGTCATGGGAGGCATGTGTTGTACGCCTTGGAGAACCAATGACGTAATCCCTTTTGTGATTTGCTCTTCTCTCCGAGGGGCCCATGTTTCCACACATGGTGGATAGTTCATCTATGTAGGGACTTCTCCCATAACATTTAGCTTTGTCATGGGAGGTATGTGTTGTACGCCTCGGAGAACCAATGAGGTAATCCCTTTTGGGATCTGATCCCCTTCTTCCAAATGTCCACACTTCCATACATGGTGGATGATTCATCCATGTAGGGGATTCTCCCATTACGCTTAGCCTCTTCATAGGAGTTATGTGCTTTAAGTCTTTTTAAACAAAATGCACTTTATTAAATTTCTTCGAAATTTGTACAAGAGGGCTGGGAAATATCTTCCAACCATAAAGCCCATTCACTGGTAGTACATCCTAAGATGCTCTATGTTCCACGAACGAGACTGTATTTTCCCATCGAGGTCTTCTATCCAATAAGTACCATGTCCCAGTTCTTCTTTGATGCGGTACATGCATTCTCAATTTAGACCCAACGTACCTACCCCTAGTTTTTTGGAGGATAGGAAAACTCTCTAAAGTACTAGGTCATTTATCCGGAAAGACCTTTTCATAACTCTCGCGTTGTAGTACGGGTCATTTTCCTTTGATATGTGGCTAATTCACTTGATATCTATCCCTCTTTTCGTCAAGGAAATTGGGCTTGCATCTCCTCAACTCATCATTAGAAATTTTATTGAAATGCAATCGACGGGGATTGGATAATTTGGCTTCCACTGGGGTCATTGCTTTAGCACCGTAAGCCATTGAGAAATGGGTTTCTCCAGTTGGGGTCCGACTTGTAGTCCGGATTGCTCACAGTACGTGGGGCAGTTCATCGACCCATGTTTCTTTGGAACCATCAATTTTTCTTTTTAGGGTATACTTGATGTTCTTGCATACGGCCTCTATTTTCCCATTTGCTTGAGGAAGATAAGGTGTGGAAAAATGCTTCTTGATTCCCAACTCTTCACACAGGTCTCTGGCCTTTTTATTATCAAACCGTCGCCCATTATTTGAGACGAATGAATGGAGAATTCCGAACTAGCATATAATATTCCTTCACAAGAACTTGGAAGTGTTGACTTTTGTAATTGTGGACAGAGGTTCGGCTTCAACTTATTTTGTGAAGTAATTGATGGCAACGATAGCAAAACTTGGCTACCTCTACCCTTGGGTAAATGGCCTATAAGGCCGATTCCCCTTTTGGTAAACGATCATGAGCTTGACATTGCTGTTAGCTCTTGGGAAGGTTGTCTCTAGATAGGAGAAAAACATTGGCATTTATCGCACTTTCGTACAAAATGGATTGCTTCTTTTTTCAATGCGGGCCAATAGTACCCATGTCATAGTGCTTTTTGGGCAAACGCGAGTCTTCCAGCGTGGTTGCTGCAAACTCTCGTAAACTTCATTCCCTCAAACACATCCAAGAGGGGTAAGGAAAACCTCTTTTGTAGAGCAAGTTATCCTGGAATACAAAGTGGCCTGCCCTTCTCCTAAGCTTGTAGGCTTCTTCTTTGGTATCGGAAGGGACCTGATCTATAAGGAAAGCTACTATAGGTTGTATCTATGTAGGCAATTTTTCTACCTACATTACCTATTTTCCCTTAACAATGGAGGGTTCTGAGAGGTGTTCAATTTGCATAAACATTAGTAGTGTAGAGTCCATACTATTAGTTAGCTTGGACAAGGCTAACTTAAATTTTTTGAAAGATGGGAGTAGATCCATCACCAATTTGAGGTACGTGACCATGCCCTTGTCCCTTGCTATGAAGTTACCATTAATTTGACTATTAGCTGGGAGTCACTGTTAATGAGCAACTTCTTCACTTGCATTTCTTTAGCCAACCTTAGGCAGGCTAGTAGTGCTTCATATTCAGTCGCGTTGTTTATCACCTTAAACCTGAACCTCATTGCACAGTTGAGCTTATATCCTTCGAAACTAACTAGGACTACACTCGTTCTTGAGCATGTTTCCCTAGATGAACCATCAATGAACAAGTTCTACATGGGAGGTTTTACGGGCTCCATTATTTATTCTATCTCCAGGATGCTGAAAAATTCTACCACGAAATTCGTGCCTGACGTTTGATAGAAGTTCTTATCTTGAAAATGATATCAAACTTGCTGAGCTCAACTACCCATTCAACAACCTTCCTGAAGCATCGGGCTTCTGAAGCACTTACTTGAGCAGGAGGTTGGTTAACACAAATATTGTGCGAGCTTGAAAATATTGCCTAGATGCAGTGATCAAGGCTAGAGCTAACTTCTCCATGTTAGGATAGCGGGTTTCAGCCACCAAAAGCGCCTTACTCACTTAGTAAACATACAATTGGAGGGTACTTTCTTCTCCTATGAGAGCTGGGCTAATGGATTTATTGGAGACAGCTAAATAGAGAAGCATACCTATCTAAAATTTGGCTTTGAAAGGAGAGATACCTACCTTAGGAGCTTCTTCAGCTCCTGGAAGGCCTCTTCACACTCTTTTGTCCAGTGGAACTTCTTACCCCCTTCTAAAATCTTAAAGAAATGGAGACATTTGTCGGTGGCCTTCAAGATAAAACAGCTTAAAGCTACCATACACCCTATTAAGCTTTACACTTCTTTTGGTTTTTGAGGGGGCATCATCTCGACTAAGGCTCGAATTTTTTCTGGATTAGCTTTTATGCCCCTCTGGTTGACCATCTATCCTAGGAATTTGCCGGAGGCAACACTGAATGCACACTTAAGGGGGTTCAACCTCATCACGTGCCTCCGTAGAATTTGGAAAGTTTCATCTAGGTGTATTACTTGGTCATTTACCTTTAATCTTTTTACAAATATGACATCCACATAGACCTCCATTGTTTTGCCAACGAGGTTGGCAAATATTTTGTTAACAAGCCTCTGATAGGTGGCTGATAGGAATGTAAAATGCATATTTTTCCCTCCTTATTTTATGTGTTCGTATGATTAATCAATGCCAAAATGTACTCATTATGTACATATTTTGGTTTAGGTGGCAATTTGATGGATATAACGTAATTTGGAAGAAATAAGTGGAAAAAGATCAAAATGAAAGAAAGCGAAAGTTCGGGGACTAAAGTGCAAATACTTAAAATCCATGTTGAACCGCACAATGAAGATTTGAGAGTGTGAGAGGTCAATTGGATGAAGAAAGAATTCAAAGGGGTGAAATATCGTCAAAGTAGGATCACACATTAATTTCCAATCGAAAAGTTATGCATCGAATTTTTAGTCTCAGATTGAGATCCATTATTGACATAGTAAACGATCGAACTAGAAGATGATATCTGAAGCAAAGTTGTAGGCCTTTGAGTTAGGTTTTTAACACATTTTGAATTAACTCAATCAGATATCTGTGGAGAAAGTTATGACCAAAATATCGAATACTGTTCAGAGACAAATCTGAGCGCGCAGGCAAATTCTCTAGCGCGCGCACGAGCATGAATTTTACTTACCGAGCCTAAAACCAATAAATGGCGCATGGGAAAGGAAATTCACAGATGAATCTTCAATTTCTGAATTTAAGTTAACTACCTATGGAAACAACTATAAATACAAATTTTAAAACCCTAGAACGGTAGGAGAACGTACGGAACGTCTCCAAACTCCATTCTTCATTATTTCTCTCTTAAATTCATGAATTGTAACTAAATTTTTACACTTTGTCAAAGGAAATTGAAGTCTCGGAACCACATATAGTGTGATCTCAATAGTTTTTTTATTGTTTAATTCTTATTTTGCATATTGAATATTCTTCTACACTTATTTTTATGATTGTTATGCTTAATTGCTAGTAGACCTATTAGTTTGTTATTCGTTATAATCTACCGCTAAGTTAAATATCAAATTCGTAATTGTTTGATTCCTTTAACTTGTGAAATACTAGGATTTGATAATTTTCTGCAATAGAGGTTATTGAATCTTAAAAAGAATGTTTAAATAGATTGAATGCAATCGCTGGTATTTGTGTTATCTAGTTCATCGATTTTTATATTGTGTAAAGTTGTTATTAAATTGAATCTTGAGCACTGGTTAGGGGTTATTTAATAATTAGGATTAATTAGAACGCTGGTTTCTAATTAACTAAAATTAAGGAGAAATATGAATCAATTCCAATGATGAATATTCGAAATATGAATTGAATTATCCTTGAATTTATGATCAATTGTAGATTTCTGACGGTGGATGTGGACTTAGACCAAGGTTAGTCTTTTGATTGTTTTCGTTAATTTAATTTTCATTGTGCTGATTGCGTTATTTACAATTGTTTGCATACAAAACCCCCAATCATTGTACGAAACATAAAATATTGAATTACATACTTTTGGTGGGATCGACTTTTACTTCTACTATTACATTAGTTTTAGATGTTAAGGTATTACTTGTGGGTGCCTACGACAGCACACACTAAATTTTGGCGCCGTTACCGGGGAGTGGTGCTAGTGCTAATTTATTTTTATACTTCTTTAGTTATTTATTTTATTTTATTTTTATTTAAAAAAAAATCAATCATAATTTTCTAGGTTTTTAAGCAATTTATTGTTTTTATGAATTTTAGCATAGAATTTTATTTATTTTTCTTATTGTAGTTTTTTTTTAAACTTGTTTGTCATATTTTTTTTGAATTTTCTTAATAGTTTAAGGAACTTGATTGCAAATATGGCTGCCAATTCTCAACAATTCGGCACTAGACTCGACATGCTATTGAAATATGTTAATGAGGTAAATGTCTCATCCATTGAACAACAACTTGTGAGTCTAACTACTCTTATTTGTCGAATGGTTGCAAGTAATGTGCAAACGTCAAAAGCTTGTGAAATTTGTTCATTGGTAGGCCATCCAATCGATATGTGCCCAACACTTCAAGAAGAATTCGTTGAATACGTAAATGCAGCAAGTGATTTTCCTGGACAACCACAGAGGAATTATGATTCTTATTCAAACACGTACAACCAAGGATGGAGGAATCTTCCAAATATTAGCTATGGGAATCGTCAAGTGAATCAACATATGAATCAAAATCGACAGAATTTCTAGTAATATAATCAGCCATACCCTCCTAAACAACCACAGGGCCAAAATTCTAACTCTGGTATGTTTTTAGAAGATATTGTTAAATCTCTGGCCACTAACACTTTACAAATTCAACAGAAGAGAAGGGCAAGCATTCAATATTTGGAGAATCATATAGGTCAAATGGCTAACGCGGTCAGTCGGTTGGAGTCACAGAATGCAAGAAAACTACCCTCTCAAATGGTAGTAAATCCAAGGGAAAATGTAAGTGCAATCACATTGAGGAGTGGCACGAAGGTTGAAGTTCCACTGAAGATAGCCCCTACATCTTCGAATGAAGAAAATGAAGAATATATCACAGCAGAAAAGAGTGCTCCCAACGATAATGAGGTAACTAAACGTAAGTTTCTACCTCTTTCGGATTATAAACATGTACCTCCTTTTCCTCAAACTTTAGTAGGATCTAGGAAATATGAACGAGATCATGATGAGCTGCATGAAATTTTCAGTAAATACGAGGTCAATATTCCACTTTTAGATATTATTAAATAAGTACCTCGTTATGCTAAATTTTTGAAACAATTGTGCACAAATAAGAGAAAATAGAAACTGAAGGGGATTGAAAGGGTAAAGTTGGAGAACAGGTATATGCAAATTAATCAAGAAAAACTTCCTGCAAAGTGCACAGACCCAGGTATGTTTACTATTCCTTGCATGATAGGCGACACTAAGTTTGGAAAGATCATGCTAGATTCAGGAGCATCTATTAATGTCATGCCATATTCTGTATACACTTCCTTGAAACTTGGATCTTTAAATAAAACCGGTGTGAAAATTCAACTAGCTGATAAATCTAATGCCCATCCTAAGGGGGTAGTTGAGGGTGTTCTCGTGAAATTTAATGAGTTGATTTTTCCTACTGATTTTTATATGCTTGACATGGGTAATAGTAATCATACTACCCCTATCTTGTTAGGAAGACCATTCTTAAGAACATCCAAAACTAAAATAGATTTTCATGATGACACATTGACCATGGAGTTTGATGATAAGATCATTGAACTTAATATCTATGATTTCACGAAACATCCGTGTAATAATAATCATGTTCATTTTATTGATGTAATTGATCAATTAGCACATGATGTTTTCAAATTTGTTGCTAAAAATGAATGAGAATATGTCATTAATGAACATCTTGGGGAGGAAAAAGAGGAGATGACTTTAAACACATAGTTACAAAGAACTGTGGCAGCAGTAAATGATCTTCCAAATTCAGGTAACAGTTCTTATTTTATATTACCAGTTTCTAATGAGAAGCCTCTACTTTCTGTTTTGCAGACTTCCATTCCAGATTTGAAGCCCCACCCCAGTCACTACAAGTATACATTTCATGGAAGTGGAGGTACACTACCATTTATCATTTCCAATGGATTTGGTGCACCGCAAGGAAGATTGAAGCCAACCATGATAGACCCGGGGCTAAACAAGAAAACATTGAGTCGAGCCAAAGACAATAAACAAAGGCACTACTTGGGAGGCAACCCAATGGGAGTTCATTCCTTTATCTTTTTATTTTATTTTATTTTTCACATTCATATTTTAGTTACCTTTATCATTTTCTTTGCATTTCACCTTATATTGGGGACAATGTAAACTTTAAGTGTGGGGGAGGAGTTTTAGATTGAGTTTAACTTTCAAAAATTTTGAAAATTTTTGCATGATTTTTCAAGAAGAGGAGTTGAGGTTAAATGATTTTTTGACTGTGTATACTATTTGCAAAAATTAATTAGACTTTTGAAGAACTCATAACATGATTGAATGAATAATCCCCCAACTTAGAGTCAATTAGTTGAGTTATCTTCTTTAAGGATGGTAGTAACTAAATTTTGTAGACAAAAAGTCGGTGAGATTTTGAGCTTTTAGACTGATACATCCATAACAGTCTCATTATTTTTTTTCATGTGTGATATTCTTCCATGATTTTGTTTCTCTAGAACTTGCCTTGATTCTCTTCAAGATCACATTGACACATGCATGCACGAACATGATTAAGACCATCTTGGTTACATAAATTAGCTACATAACCAAATAGCCTACCTTGTAAATGAATTTTCATTTGGTGAACCCCTTTGAGCCTTATTGCCTTTTCTTTGTGTAAACCCACGTTACAAGCTTTAAACATGAAACGACGTCTTTACCCAAGTGTTAGATTTAGTGGAGTATTGTTCAATATCATGATATGTGTGGGTGTGCAAGGAAATAAGTGTGGGGGTATCAAGATTTTTGGAAGTGCTATAATTGGTAAATTAGAACAAATTTTCTATGTCGATTCATAGAGTTCCATTGTTGGTGTAACATTTGGAGTTTATGTATTTTAAAAAAAAAAGAGAAAAAAAAAACGAATGATAGAAGAAAAAGAAAAAAAAAAGAAACTAAGTGATGAAGGAGAGTGATTTTAATGTTACAAAATATTTATATTCATAACTCTTCCTACATCTCAAGAAAGAGTTCGGCTTGTGTGGAATAGATGCGAAGTGAAGAAGCTATCATGTGGAGTAGTTGGTTTACATGTCGTATGTATATGTTTGAGCTAAGTCTATTTATCTTTACTTCACTAGTTTCAATGTCTCTTGAGTCACATACCCAAATATTTCCCACCTTGACCATAAACCTCATTACAACCTTTGAAAAGTCCTTATGATTCTTGTAAAGCAAGTGATCTAAGTGGTGGCGAATGAGAAGATATGCAAGCATATGGTAGATCATCTCCATTTGAATGAATTTGAGCGAAACACTTACTTTTTTAAACACATGAGAGTTGAGTGGTTATATCAATGAGGATCTACATGTTTGGTTTATTCCATCTTCATATGAAAATGCTAGCTAGTTGATTATGAGTTGTGTGAGGATGTTTATTTATGAAGTGTTGTGTGTTTTAAAGAGTTTGATTGTTCTATGTTCATGGCATTACGACCTTGGTGTTTTCGGGAAATTAAATTTGAATTTTGCCCGAGGACGAGCAAAAGCTAAGTGTGGGGAAATTTGATAGGAATGTAAAATGCATATTTTTTCCTCCTTATTTTATGTACTCGTATGATTAATCAATGCCAAAATGTACTCATTACGTACATATTTTGGTTTAGGTGGTAATTTGATGGATATAGCGTAATTTGGAAGAAATAAGTGAAAAAAAACCAAAATGAAAGAAAGCGAAAGTTTGAGGACTAAAGTACGAATACTCAAAAGCCATGTTGAACCTCACAATGAAGATTTGAGAGTGTTAGAAGTCAATTAGATGAAGAAAGAAGTCAAATGGGTGAAATATCGTCAAAGTAGAATCACACATCAATTTCCAATTGAAAAGTTATGCATCGAATTTTTAGTCTCAGTTTGAGATCCATTTTTGACATGGAAAAAGATCGAATTAGAAGATAGTATCTGCATACAATTGTATCCATTTGAGTTATCTTTCCAACACATTTTGAATTAGCTCAATCGGATACTTGTGGAGAAAGTTATGACCAAAATACCGAACACTATTCAGAGACAAACCTGCGCGCGCGCAGGCAAATTCTCTCGCGCGCACGGGCATGAATTTTACTTACCGAGCCTAAAACCAATGAATGACGTACGGGCAAGGAAATATATGGCAAGCACGCAAAGGCATTTTTCATAGACGAATCTCCAGTTTTCGAATTTAAATCAACTACATATGGAAACAATTATAAATACATATTTTAAAATTCTAGAACGGGGGGAGAACGTACAAAATGCCTCCAAACTTCATTCTTCATTATTTCTCTCTTAGATTCATGAATTGTAACAAAACTTTTACACTTGGTCAAAGGAAATTGAAGTCTCTGAACCACATATTGTGATATCTAAATAGTTTTTCTTATCGTTTAATTCTTATTTTGCGTATTGAATATTCTTCTGCACTCATTTTTATGATTTTTAAGGCTCGAATTTTTTCTAGATTAGCCTTTATGCCCCTCTGGTTGACCATATATCCTAGGAATTTGCCGGAGGCAACACTGAATGCACACTTAAGGGGGTTCAACCTCATAATGTGCCTCCGTAGAATTTGGAAAGTTTCATCTAGGTGTATTACATGGTCATTTACCTTTAATCTCTTTACAAACATGACATCCACATAGACCTCCATTGTTTTGCCAACGAGGTTGGTAAACATTTTGTTAACAAGCCTCTGATAGGTGGCCTTGACATTTTTCAGCTTGAAGGGCATCATCTTGTAACAATAAAAGCCTTTATCAATGACGAAATAGGTGTTTTCCTCGTCTGCCAAGTACAAGAGGATTTGATTATAGCCCGAATAGGCATCCATAAAGCTAAAAAAGGTCATGCCTAGTAGTGGAGTCCACGAGTTTGTCAATCCTTGGAAAAGGAAAACTGTCCTTAGGACAAGCATGGTTGAAGTTGGAAAAGTCGATGCACACTTTCCAATTACTGTTGTATTTCTTTACCAAAATTGGGTTTGAGATCCATTTCAGGTAGATGGCCTCGTTGATGAAGCCATTCTTTATCAACTTTTTCATTTCCTCATCCAAGGCCTCACATCTCTCTGGATTGAGAGTCCTTCTCTTTTATCTATATGGGGCAATCGTAAGATCTATTTTTAGGTAATGACAATTGACATTAGAGTCAATGCCTACCATCTCATCATGCTTCTATGCAAAGACATTAAGATTTCTGCACAAAAAGGTCATTGAGCCTTTCTTTGGTCTCCTGTGGCAGGCTATTTCCCACCTGTAATGCCTTGGTGGGGTCTTAAGGGTTTACGGGAAAACTTTTTACCTCCTTCGCTCGGGCTGTTTGGGATTCGAACTCAATAATACGGAGGTCTAGCTCATCGAGCATGACCCCCTACTCAGGGGTATATGTCATCTTAACATTTTCCTGGAACTTTGTCCCTTGGGCATCTACCATATCCACATCTGTTATCACCATAATGATGTTCCCGGGTTCGACCTTTCTTATCGAGTTCAAGTAGCACTCCCATCGCCCCTCTTTGGTCAACACTAACTGTGGCAATCCCACGTTCAGTGGAAAATTTCATGCACAATTGGTTAACGGATGTGACAACCCATAAATCTTTTAAGACGGGTATACCTAGCTCCCCATGGTAACTTGACTAGTTATCCACTACCAAGAACTTTGTGAAGTTTAGGGCTGTCTAGCGTAGCTCTTCCATTTTCACCGTAAGAGTTATTTTCCCCATTGGGATGATTCTATCATAAGTGAAGCCATGAAGGTGGTGGTGGTGGGAGTTAAATCATGGTCGATGATCATTTTATCTAAAGTGGTGGGCAGATCTATCATTATTTACTAGCATTCATTTCAGCCCATCACGAGCCACAACGACCCTTACCACAATGAGGAAAGTGTATACCTTCAACATCCTCCTAGGTGAAAGTGATGGGTGGAAATTTCCTTCTTCGCGAATTGTTATCTACTATGTAGCTAGTCATTAAGGGGCCCTTGGCTTCACTAGCATAATTCCTTTTAAATTTTCTTGTATTGTCCCCAGCGTAGGGTCCTTCAAAAATCATTTCGATTTCGTAGATAAGAGCGCTTTCCATATTAATCGAGAGGTCTCTATGCTATCGTTGCCCTTTTCTTTGTTTTTCTTTGTTGTGTTCCCTTCTCCGTCGAGGGGATGGCTCCCGACTGGGGGGTCTAGCCTCTTCACGCCTAAGTTCTTAGTCTTGACAAGGCAGAGGCATGTTCCTAGGAGGGCGATCATTTCTTTAGTCATTTTGAAGATTCATCTGCCTAAGGTGTTGGGCTGTATCTCTGTAGTCTGCTATGTCATAATTGTAAGAATGATGATTGGTACAATATTGAGGGGTATTTGGCCTATTTTTAGGTTTCGAACCCTACTCTCGTCCTCTTCCTTTTTGGAGGGCCTTTATCCTAACCCAATTTGCCGTATGTTGGTTTCGGGGGTTACATCCTTGTAAGCCATGTAGGTACTACATTTAATGTAGTTGTGGCAAGTGCTTGCCCAGAATTGGAAATGATTTCATTACTAGGCTGATTCCATTGGGGGTCCATTAGATGCCAAGTTAGTCATCTTCCACACCGTTTTTGTTGGGTTAGGAGACCTCAGCTGGCTCTATTTCTGTGATTAATCAACTCCTTATTGATGATCTCACGTCTCATCATTTCCAGTAGAGCACCGTAGCTGGTGGGGTCTTGATTCTGTACATCCTTCCAAAAGAGGGTGTTTATGTTTAGCCCACTCTATAGTACAGACAGCGTCTCCCGGATATGTCATCTCATCAGTATAGCGGGCTAAAAAACTCTTCAACGTCTTTTGAGGCTGCTGCCTCATGTCTTGATGACATTAGATAGGAGCCTCTCATTTTTTACTTACATTAAATTGTTTCAGGAACATGCTTTTAAATTCTTACCAACTCGTAACACTTCTTGTAATTAACATATTGTACCAAATTTCTGCCACTCCGCTTAAAGTCAGATGGCGCATTTGATGGCAGGGTAACGCCTCTCTAGCTCATGTATGTTTTGTAACTATTGAAGTGCTTAACCGGGTCACCTCTTCCATCATACTTTGGTATCTTTGGCGGCACATAGTGATTTAGAACATGAACATTTCTCCGTTCTTATGAAAAAGGAAAATTTTCGTCATCGAGATGACAAGATCTTTTAGGTTCATTCGAATCCTCATTTTCATCAGCCTGATATTTGGGTGGAGGATAAGATTGGCCTGCCGATCTTTCACCATTTCCTCATTTCTGTAGCACCTATCTAGGTGGGGCAGCACGAGGAGCATTCCATGCCTCTCCTTCAGTTGCGAGGCCACAGAGGTGGTGGTTGTAGCCTATTTCTAGGAGCGGGAGGCTGCTGTGATGGCCCGTGCCTGGTTCCCACGAGGCGATTCTATGAAACACACTAACAGACCTTTGCAGCATACGTTCTGGATTGTATTTGGGGAGAAATTATCTTCCATGTTAGCCTGGGCCTCGGTGGGTCGGCTAGAACGATGGTTTGAGGAGATATCAACTCTCACTTCCCTTTCAAGGGGGCTAACTTCTCTAGCCTACAGAGGGGATGAGCCCTCTGACTTTGGACTTCATCCTTACGTGGATAGCATCCTTGTGGTGCAAAAGGAAAAATTGGAAGACCTCATTGACCTTGTATTTTCATGAGGAGTTCTTGAATAACCATGTTTTGGTGGGTGATATTTCTCATGTTAGTTGCCATGGTAGTTATCTCCCAGGTAAGTTGAGCAACTACCCTCATCTCACCACGCCTAGGATGGGGTGGGGTCGATGCCAACCCACTTGGGCTGCTGCTTGTGGAACCTCTTCATTAGGGTTTTCTCTCAACCTCCTAGAAGGGACATCACAAGTTGAATTCATTTTTCCTTGGCTAAATTACAAATTTTTTCTAACTTCTGGGTCTTCAGCCTATTCTCTTTCAAGAACAAATCTTTTTTCAAGGAGGATGCCCAACTATTTTTCAACAAACATTTTCCATGGGAATATTCGTGGTTATAGTGGCGTTTCCCACAGACGACCCCAATCTATTGACCTTGTTTTTTGGACCATTGATGTGGACAATAGATACCGAGCCCACTCATGTCCAAGCTAATTCCAACATGTGTAAACAAATTATTAGTTGATAATATCTTGGATTTGAACGTGGGAGAAGCTTGATAACATGAAGCATATATGTTCGGGCGCCTACAAGATATATGAGCGAAATTGGATCACATGGATCAATGAACAAAAAACCAAACTAAAGATCAAGATCAAGCATCTAATTTTAGTAACAAAAGATGAAGCTCAAAAGGAGAGAATATATAGCTCGTAGTTGATGCATTATCATTATCCCCCAATGATATCAGGGGAGGGGGGATATTTATAGGGTTACATGTGAAATGGTGACCATTGGATGAGGGGACACATGACCTTATCTAGTAAATCGAAGCATCTTATCCTAGGTGTCAATTTTGACCCTACTAACCTGTGGTGTATTAAATGCTTCCAAAAAGGGGGCAGCCACCCTACAATCTATGTTGACAAAATTTCAACATATTACTCATTGCAGAAGTCAAATCAATCATTCAAATAAGATTTCATGAATTCAGGATCTTCAAATGTAGGTTGTTACTCGTCGTGGTAGAGCTACAGATTCAACTTCGTTAAGCCTCACCACTCTAGCTGAGGGGATTTGGTAGAACTTCGGATTTGCCTTCGATGAGCCTCACCATTGCGGCTGAGGGGCTTTGGCAGAACTTCGGATTTGACTTCGTTGAGCCTTACCACTTCGACAAATGGGCTTCGGCAAGGCCATTCCCATGGAACTGCTTCAGTGAAAGTAGACTTCGATTCTCGAGATTTAGTAAACTTTGGTAGTCCTATGCCCTCCATGTGGGTTCCCACGTGGCTTTGGCAATAGGTTTCGGTGGATCAGCCACATGGGACGCCAGGTGGCGAAGCGTAACAACTTGTATGTGTACAATTGCCTTGTTATGGGTTGAAACTTGGAAGGAAGTGAGAGCTTCCAGAATTGAAGGTTCAAGTTTCTATCTCATATTATTCAACAAGGAACAATAAAATTGTGGTATTGAGATGTGAATTCAGTCTCTTATGTATCAGTTCCAGTTATTGATTCAATAATACACATGGAGATTCTTAATGCATGTAACTTGGCCTGCTTCATAGAACAATTGGCTTTGGCATACATGCACGATTGTAAACTTATTTAGGTCAATTTTCCAAGGTCTTTTGCCTGCATTATAGGAGTTTAGGTTCAATTTCTACTTAATTTCATATCATTTGTGTTTTGTAGGAGAAAATTCTGATATTACATTGCGTTGTGATAAAAGTAGCGAAACCGGTAATGAAACAATGATTTAGGAGCAAAGATCGAACCTCGAAGATGAGAATAAACATGGAGGATGAAAAAGAGGAGAAAATTGAGAAGATCCAAAATATTTTAGAGCGATGTTGAAGATTAGAAAAGGAAAGCTAAAGTTAGGAAATTTAAAGTTGAAGTCAAAAGAAAGCTTTTCATGCGCACCGTTAGATCTAGCACCCAACATGCAATCCTTCATGCAATTATTTTAGTTCAATATTTTTCACCATTTTAATGCATAATTATTAAAAATAGTGCAATGGGAAAGATTTGAATATATGCTATCCTTGGGAAATATGGAAACCTTGGCCACTATGACATTTGGTGGTTGTTAACATTATATGTAACATAAATATATGTTCAGTTTTAGCAAAGTAATAGATATATTTGGTTTTGATTGCGACCATTGAAGGTTAATGGTCAACTATTGCCTGTTCTCACTCGAGATCCTGTATTTGTCAATGTTCATGCGGAACATGTGAGGAAATTAGAGCACAACATTTGGAATAAAGATCTCTACAAGATAATTGAATTAGGAGTCCAACTCATTTTATAGAATGCAATTTGTAGTGTCCTATGAGAAGTTGTGTGTGATTTACCGGAGACTGCTCTGTGAAAAAAAAAAACAGATCACATAGATGCTGGCATTTGTTAGATAAATTGGTGCATGGATTATATTACGTTAACCAAAAATACGTGTATGCAAATATTAGAGTAACGACTTATCGAATCATAGTACATGCATAATAATGAGCAAATCACGACTTACTTAACTGTATAAAATATAGAAATCAAAGGAGATAAAATGAAACGATGCATTGCTCTTCCAAAATTAAACTGGTGTTAACATAATCAAATGGACGTCCATCTCCCAAGATGCATTGCTCTTCCAAAATTAATATACCACACTATTAATTTTAATGGGCGAACCAATGCTTGACCGTACTCTTTTAGAATGAAAGATATTGAAAGTAAATATCGAACACGAAACTCAAAATAATATTAAATTTTTTTTGACAGAATTTAGAGAAATAAAGAAATAGAAATCAATTATTAGGAATTGATTTGAAGTGAAGAAAATGGAATTAGGAGGGTCCTATTTATAAATTTTCATGTGTTTTTTTCCAAACAGTCGTATCTTTTGGCAAGACTAATTTCAATCATTAGATCACACCTTTTCAAGATTGATGGTCTAAATTGCACCTTTATCAAAGGTCATGATTCTTCACTACACACCTTTTGTACTTGAAAAGTTGCACCCAACCGACGAAAATATTGGAGATCTTTCCAATTCACGCAATTAAATCCTAATATTATCCTAAAATTCCAACAATCCCCCATATGAATGGAAGAAGTCGATTCAAAATAAGGAAGGCAAAGAAGAGTACAACTTTAATATAATACATCAAGATCGTGTAGCTTTCGCTTTGGACCTTCTTTAATAAGAATCTACTGGACTCACTTAGCCAATCAGCGAACGCAACATTTTGAACTATCGATCGTTATTGTAAGCATAGACAATAGATCAAACACATTATATCTCATATTAAATTTTGGTTCTCTATTGTGTTCATTAATTTGGCCCTGAACTGTCTTAGTTCTGCAAGTGCGCTAAAGAATTCGCCTAGGTAAAATTCTCATAGAACTGTCCAAGTTTGCACTCACATATGTGATGTTCTATAAAGAGTACCCCACAATACTCTACTTGTACTATTTACAAGATATAGTTATCAATAAACGCATAGCTAATCTTAACCAATTTTTTATAGGCAGCACTTGTTTGCATCATAGAAATGGGGGGAATTAAAACTCCGAGGTGCTTTTCATAGAGTTAATCATAACTAGTTTTCCTATTGAACTTAGTTCGTTGGATCTCCAGTAACCAGGTTAGGTTTCGATTAAGTTGACCCATTAGTTTAGGCTTTTCATCCATTTCCCTCGATGCACAATTTACTCTCCCCCCTCTCTAAATAATCCATTTGTGAACAGATCCGATATGTTATTCTTTGATTAAACAATCATTATTATTCCATTTGAGAGAAATTGCCAAATAATATTGTCTATGATATATATTGAGACTTACCATTACACACGACATTCTGTACCATTCCATTTGTAGCTAACTATCTCGAACAAATGATATAACAGACACGTGTCACCAATCAGAAAACCCTTCCAAAATCTTTGAAGCCATCATGTTTCCTTCTAACTTTATTGAAAGCTCTAATTTCTTTCAATTCTCGAATTGTACTAAGGATTTTCAGAACAACTGCACTGACAATAGGAAAAGACATTTAGGGCATGTTTGTTTTTGATTCTCAAATTCTATAGTAAATCAATTCTCATTTTCAACCACACATTCTTCAATAAAATAATATTTTCCATCACATCAATAATTTTTTCTTCTTTTTCAATCATACATTTCCCATCATATTACTATTCAAAAATCAATTCTTCCTCCAAAAATCCATACCAAACAAGCACTTACTATTAAATTTTGAACCCTTGCATTTGATATCCAATTTCCAACATCATGCATATCTAAAATTTAATAAGGTATTCACTACAATACGGTTTATCATTTTGAATATTCTTCAAACATCTCAATGCTCTAATTTGAAGAAAGCAATGTCACCCCGTAAATCCTGGAGTGAATCCGAACTTTAATTGAGTATATTATACAAACAACAATCATACCCACCACATCTCTGGATACGATTCAACTCAGTAACATAATATTCTTCCAAGTATATAAAGTTCGACCGTATCCATAATTATGTTTATCTATCGAATAAACAATTTTATTCCCCTCTAGTCAATAGAATGTCAATATCACATGAAAGTTCATGCACTTTCATATTTATTAGACGGCCATTTCTCAAAATAAAATGAAAAGTCACATTTTTTTTTATTTAAAAGAAATTGAAGCTGAAATACAATCTGTGATCGATCCAACTTTAATTCGGCCATTCAGAATTGCACCATGTTATTGCATCGTAAAATAAGTCGCGTAAGCAAATGAACGGCGTATGTAAAACACGAAACTTCTCAATGTACCTTCTCTATAATGGTATGTGAGCCGTCCTTGTCAATGACGATTTTTCTAGATGTTCAAATTTATTAAAACATTTTGATAAATTTTTCCATCACATTAATTCTAACCCTCACATTTTCAGGATAGATTTGGACAAAAATATAAGTAATAACTAAACTGCAATTAACGTATGTCTATCCTTTTTCACTCTTAGAAGAGTTAATGATACTCCCCTGTTTTTGGGCAAAAATAAAACATTGATTGAATAATCCGTATTATATTCATTGTTACTTTCTTTCAGCAATTATACAAAAAATAAGTAAATAAATAAATCCATACAACTATGCAAATCCATATTCTACCTTAAATGATAACCTTTAATGGGTTACTTTTTATTCACAGACTTGAATTTAAAATGATAATATAATTCCATAGTGATGACCAATTCCATATTCTGCACAAATCGTATTCATTGCTTCTTGAATATTTATAAGCATGAATAAACTTAACATGATATTACGATTCCACAATTACGACCAATCTCATAAACATGATATTGCATTCAAATACCAAGTCTAAATGAATTTTTAACCTGCATTCATCATGTAGTAAGATAGAATATAAAAAACACAATAAAATGAAATCGGTATTAAGATTATTAGATAAATTCGTACATGAACTATGTTCTGTTAACCAAAAATATGTGTTATAAACCAATCCAATATCAAGAACGTTTTGATATCACTTGTTGAGAAACTGGCCAAATAATTAAAGACGAAAAATATGGACAATATGAAATTTAATGGATCACACAACAATCAAAAAAATTGTGGTCGAGGAGAATTTATTATACCAAGAAACAAACAATTGTCTTACAAGATTTTGATCCTCTTTATTTATTCTAAACAATTCTCTCTTATTTCTAATGTATACGACAACGATTTAATTGTTATAGTCTCTCTTGAGTCTTACCTTTTCACCCTTTTTGAAGTGCCTATACCTTATGGAGTATTTATAGAAGCCAAATCTCGAAGTTGTGGATGAGGTAGAGTCCAAGATGAAGAAGAAGTCCCAAAATCCGGATAAAAACGGAAAAACGCGAAAATTCTACTACTGGGGCGCCTCGGCGCTGGGCTTGCTGATTTTTTTTCTTTTCCATTCCAAAGTATTTTACTTCATCTCCAAGTCCTTTTCCAAACCAAACTTCCAATCCACCATGAAATTTGATTCCTACCATAAGCAACGTGATCAACAAGATCACAACCAATTTCACCTGAGCTACTAGAATGTTTTCCACTATTATTGTCCAAATCATCATGAACATTCCGATTACAACCAACTCTACCCGAGTTATCACTTACTAAACCATATGCTCCAGCTGCTTCCTCCGTGATCGCTGAACCTTTCAACACATATAATCAGGACTTTCTCTGCCCCCTTAACACAACCCGGGCACCATTGCTAACTTTCAGAACTCCACCTCCACTGGTATGCCTGTACCCTTTTGAATCAAGAGTACTCAAAGAGATCAGATTTATGTTTATACCTAGAACATGTCGAACCTGACCAAGTGTTCTAACCGTCCCATTCAGCATCTTGATTTTGAGGTTACCAATCCCATCTATTCCACAAGGCTCATTGCTTCCCTCATCACGGAACCCCTTGTAACTGTTTCATATGAAGAAAACCAATCCTGGTTTGATACATATGAAAAGTGCAAGCTGAATCAAGAATCCAATCATCGTTAGGTTTACAGTCACCTTCAGTAATCGCCAACAAATCTCCATCATCGTTCTCTTCTGCAAGATTAACATTACCGGGATTTTCTGATTGTTCATCTTGATCTGTAGTAGCAGACCTCTTCCGCCATTCATAGCAATCCCTCATGTGTCCCTTGTTGTTGTAATACCAACAGACTATACTGCTACCGTTGTTGTTATCCTTGACTCTGCCCCTTCCATGACTATCCATCTTCCTCTTACGAACAACAAGACCATCTCCATGAGCCTCAGAATTGACGACTAGATGCTTTATCTTTTCCTTAGAATAAAGCGCATCATATACTTCGTAAATTGTAAGAGTATCCTGACTATAGAGAATGGTATCTCTGAAAGTCATATATGAAGGTGACAACGAGCATAACAATGTCAGCCCTAAATCCTCTTCATCATGCTTAACCTCCATTGTTTCCAAATCAGTGACGATTTCCTTGATCACCAATAAATGACCTTCCAAAGATCCACCTTCCATCAAGCGATGAGAATACAAGCGCTGCTGCAAGTGTAACTTACTTGTCAAGCTCTTTGTCAATAAAAGCTGCTCCAACTTCAACCACAATGCAGCGACACTTTTCTCCTTTACCATGTCCTGAAGAATTTCATTATAAAGTTGAAGACGTATCTGAGATAGGGCTTTTCGATCCTTCCGTTGTTTCTCCTCCACAATCATTGGTGCAGGCATTCTATCAATCCCCAACAAAGTATCGTCAAGATCCAATTGAGCAAGAACCCCTCCCATCTTGATTTGCCACAATGAAAATCTACTGTTGCGGTCCAAAAGCGAAATTTCAAATTTCAAAGTTGTCATCCCTAGAAAATCGACCTTGTTCTAACCTTACTTTAATAATCTATTTGGACCTCCCAAGAACTGCCAAAAAACCCTTAGCTCTAATATTACTTGTTATGAACCAACCCGATATAAAAAACGATTTGTTATCACTTGTTGAAAAACTGGCCAAATAATTAAAGATGAAAAATATGGACAATATTAAATTCAATGGATTACACAGCAATCAAGAAAATTGTGGAAGATGAGAATTTATTATACCAAGAAATAAACAATTGTCTTACAAGATTTTGATGCTCTCTATCTAATCTAAACAATTCTCTCTTATTTCTAATGTATACAAAAATGATTTAATTGTTATATTCTCTCTTGAGTCTTGCCTTTTCACCCTTTTTGAAGTCCCTACACCTTGTGTAGTATTTATAGAAGCCAAATCTCGAAGTTGTGGATGAGGTAGAGTCCAAGATGATGAAGAAGTCCCAAAATCCGCTACCGGAGCACCACGGTGCTGGACCCAGCGTCGCAGCGCCCGGGTTCCCTGTCCCGTTCAGGGGTATCGGCGCCGCGATACCCCTTTCCCAGTGCTGCGGGGTCGAGCTTGCAGAATTTTTTTTTCTTTTTCCATTCCAAAGTATTTTACTTCATTTCCAAGTCCTTTTCCAAACCAAACTTCCAATTCACCATGAGATTTGATTCCTAATCAAACCGGACTTCTAAACCACTATTAAACAAGCTTCCTTCATGCAACAAATTTCTAAATCACATAAACATTAAGTGTATGCAAATTCTAGAGTAACGACTTACCGAATCATAGTACATGCATAATAATGAACAAATCACTACTTACTCAAACATAGAAAATGCAGAAATCAAATGAAGCGAAGTATATGAATACAAATCTCCTTAAAACTTATTTCACCCTTGCACTGGTGCTAACATGATCAAATAGAAGTCTGTCTCCCAAGATACAACGCTTCTTCAAAAATTAATATAGCACACTATTAATTTTGCTGAATGAATCATCTCTTGACTGTACACTTTTGGAATGAAAGATATCGAATAGTAAATATCGAACACGAACCTCAAAATAATATGAAAATTATTTTGTTATTTCGGTAAAATTTTGAGAAGAAAGAATTAAAAATCAATTATTAGGAATTGATTTAGAGGGAAGAATTAAATGTAATTAAGAGGGTCCTATTTATAGAGTTTAATGTGTCTCTTCCTGACGGTCAATTTTTTGGCAAAACTAATTCCAACCATTAGATCACACATCTCCAAGATTGATGGTCTAGATTGCACCTTTATCAAAGGTTGTGACTCTTCATTTTACATCTTTTGTACTTGAAAAGTTGAACCCAATCAATGAACCTATTGGACACTTTTCCAATTCACACAATTAAATCCTAATATTATCCTAAAATTCCAACAGCATTTACTGAGGCCAGACAATTGAGCGGGCATCTTGAAGCCACGATGGCCAGAACACTAAAAAATGCAAATCATTTTTTTTGGGGGGGGGGGGGGGGGGGGATATCTGGTGGGTCGAGTTTTTAGGTTTTTAGAAAATCTATATATACTACAAGTCCAGGAAGAAAGAAGGAGAATTTTGGACACGAACACTCCACAACCTATCTCAAGAAAGAAGACATACACTAGGTTTCCTGGTTTTCAAGGAAGAAGAGGGAGAATCCTTTAAGAGATTCAAAGATCAAGACTTTTCTTCTACATGCTTCTATTGATGATTTATTTTAGGAAAAATTGCAGCCATGGTACCAAACATTTCACATTTTTGCAGACTTTATCCAAACATTTCATTTGTGCCACCAACTGTACCAAACCTTTAAACAATTCGCACCCGGAGTCCAAATTGATAGAAACCGTTAGTTTGACCAATAATTAAATGTCTGACCAATTGTTGATCAATTTTTAAAGGGTAAATATGTAACTTTACATTTTTCATGAACAAAAATTAAAATAAAAGAATTAAATTAAAAAAAAAAACCCTAAGCTCCTGTTCATCTTCCTCCCTCCTTTTTTCCCCAATCATCTTCTTCCCCACACACCCTCAACCCCACTGCCTTATCAAACTAGTGAATGGAAAAATAATGTTCAGTCCCTATCAAACTCGTCTCTTTGTACCATGAAACCCGGACTAGAGTCCCCCCTTCACCATGCCTAGTAATAAGTAATGCTCTTGGGAACGCACCCTCATAATCATGACTGGATAAGAAGCCAAACCCTCCACCTCCACCACCAATCTAAGCAGCTGAGTAACTCAAGAGCTGGATTTGGAGATACTTACAATGAGCGGTTTTAGTGCAGGTTCTTATAGATCGGCGGAGCCTACAGAGGTAGAGGTAGCAGTTATGGTGGATATGGTGGAAGTGAAATTGGTGTTTACAGTGTATGTGGTGCGGGTGGTTATGGAGGTTTTAGAGGGGATCTTTCATTGGAATATTCCAACCGTTATGCGGGAAGATAAGGTAGAGGCTATGATTTAGGTGGCGAGTATGGTGGGCCTGGTGAGAGTTATGGAGGATATGGAGGATACAGCGGTGTTTCTGGTTTTGGGGGTGGCTATGGAGGGGGTGACAGTGGCTATGGAGGTGACAGTGAAGGTTCACTCTATGGAAATAAAAGCTATGGGGGTGCCAGGAGTGAGGGTGTGTGGGGGTGGGTGTAGAAGAAGATGATTGGGGTGTTGGTGGGGGTGGGGGGAAAGGATGGGGGAAGAAGATGAACAGTTTTTTAAATTTAATTCTTTCATTTTAATTTTTTTCATATGAAAAATGTAAAGTTACATATTTACCTTTTAAAAATTAGTCAACAGCTGGTCAAACATTTAATTATTGGTCAACTAACAGTCAAACTAACGGTTTCTATTAATTGGGACTCCGGGTGAGAATTGTTTAAATGTTTGGTAGCGTTGGTGGCACAAATGAAATGTTTGGGTAAAGTCAGCAAAAATGTGAAATGTTTGGTATCGTGGTGGAAATTTTCCCATTATTTTATATCATGTATGTGTCTTTGTAACTCAATTATGCTTTGGCTATATTTCTTAACATTAGGATGAAGATGAAACTCTGTTTTTGAAGCTTTAATCATGCATTCTTGTTTTTTACTCCTAATTATTTATTTAATTTGAATAATCGCTCCAATTACTGGTTATGAAATGAAAGTCTGGAGCAGCTTTCTGAGTTGAGTTTACATTATAATGCCTATGCATATGCACTTTGAGAAATACTATCCATTTATTTGTAGACAGTTGGTGCTTCTTTCTTTGTCGAAATATTTTCTGCATTTACATTGAATTTGAGATTAAATTCATAAAAATATGCTTATTACACCTTTCCCTGATGCAGGTTTATTGAAATGGCTAAGGATTAAGTAGGGTTGCCAGTACTAAACCAGTTTAGTATCTCCTGTAGTCACTGCTGTCATGGATTTACAGAAGCAGCAGTCTGTTCACCACTTAATTACTAGTATTGTATAATGCTTTGACCTCCTTTTATTATATGTAGTAGTTTTTGAGTTGCGTCTTCCTATCCGCAATTTTAGGGACTAAGGTGCAACTCTTTGCAGTCCCTTCAAGTTGAATTCTGTTTCACCTATTTTATCCTCAATATTCTCAGAAATGATTATAGTTCAATATTCCCTTTCTGATTCAGCGAATTAACTCATGGTAATCCTTGTTAATTCAATGCAGTTTCATAGAGGAAAACTGCAAAAAGAAAACAAAACAGGTATTCACCATCCATTCTGAATCATGGCCTTTAATGCATGAAGTAAGACAATTGACTTCGAATTTAAAGTTGTACACATACGTGTTTCTTTAATGAAGCCTGTCCAGCAACACTACATTTCAGAGTCTAAACGCTACCATAGTTATCGTATTGAGCTGCATATTTTTATTGCATTGGTTGTTTTAAGACTTTCCTAATGTAACAGCAGAGAAATAATGTTATGTAACCAAAATAAAATTAACTAGGCTCTTTAATTTATCTTTGTAACCTAAGAAAGAACATCAATTTCATGAGTAATGGCACATAACTTATATCTTTTATTATGAGCTAATTACTATATAAAGAAGGCCATGGACTTCCTTAGTCACTCAACGAAAAAGGAAAGCAAATAAAAGAAGCTTAAGAAAAGAAGAGAAAAAATGGCTTCTTTCCTAAACAACTTCTCATCTTCGTTGATTTCTATGGTTCTAATTTTCTTGCTTGTAGTTCCATCTTTAATGTGCCACTCACTGGAGGAAAAAGATCTTCAGCACATTTGCTCCAAAACCCATAATCCTACTGAGTGTTTGAATCTGTTTAAATCAGATCTCAGAAGCTTGAACACAGATATAAAAGGCCTAACGGGAGTTGCAGTCGACCTGGCGTTGAACAAATCCAATGCAGTGCACAGCCAGTACAATCAACTTTACACAGACACCAAGGATTCTAAATTGCAGGAAAAGTATATTGCTTGCTCCAAGAATTACAATGACGCCATTCGTGATCTTCAAGTGGTGAAGAAGTATTTAGAAATTAATCGTTATAAATTCATTACTGTCGAAATAAACGATGCTCTGCAAGAAGTTACGAGTTGCAGAAGTGCTTTCAAGAGGGAACCAATCGACCTGGCCAATATGGATTACCACAATGACGAGTTCAAGCTTCTTTGCTACATGGTTAAGGTCACTTTCCAATACTTGATCCAGAAGTAATCATATTTGTGCTGTCACAAGCACTGCAGAGCCAGTACGGGTCTAGTAGAGCAGTTACCCCTACTGGAGAAGGAATTTTTTTTTTGGTCATTGTGGTCTGAATGTGTCGTAGTTCTAAGACATTTTTGTAATAACAGTTTTCTTTTTTAATGTTGTTGCTGCTGTTTGTTTTTATAGGATCAAGGTTTTTGAGAAATCCCTTCCTATGAATAAAGTTTAGTCTTTATTAACTTCTCATTTCTTGAATTATTTCATGTTATTGTTCTTAATAGTTTCTCGGCCAATTCTCCTACTATCCATAAATGGCATAGCTGATAAGTTGTCTGCACATCTCTCATGATTTCAATAGGGTGGTCTAATTGCAGTATATGGGACTTGTTGAAGTGGATTATAGCTTTGTTTGTCTCCAAGGGATATATGATGCATGAAACTTATGTTTTGGCTACTTCAACAGCCACTTATTTCTTTTTTCATTTAATATTTGTGATTTTAGTGGAACAGAGAAAAATAAAATAACAGGACCTCGCATATTTAGAAGCAAAACTGAACAACCAGAGCTTGCAAAAAATTGGAATGTAATTTGAGTGTGAATGCATAATCTGACAAATTGTATTTACACTCATAATCAATTACAAACTTTTTATTCAGCTGGACTATCCATGGGTCCAACTTCAACCCGAATTTCCAATCGTATGTGTATCAGTGCCTTGTTTATGGGTTGAAACTTGTAAGGAGGTGAGAGCTTCGTGAATTGAATGGTTCAAGTTTCTATTTCTTATTATTCTACGAGGAATAAGCAAATTGTGGTATTGAGATGTGAATTCAGTGTCTCTCATGTATCAGTTCCAGTTATTGATTCAATAATACACATGGAGATTCGTAATGTATGTAACTGTGGCCTGCTTCGTAGAACAATTGGCTTTGGCATGCATACAAGATTGCACACTTATTTAGGCTATTTTTCCAAGGTCTTTTGCCTGCATTACAGGAGCTTAGGTTCAATTTCTACTGGATTGAATGTCATTTGTGTTTTGTAAGACAAAATTCTGATATTACATTGCATTGTGATAAAAGCAGCGAAACCGGTAATAAAACAATGATTTAGGAGCAAAGATCGAACCTCGAAGATGAGAATAAACATGGAGGATGAAACTTATGTTTTGGCTAGTTCAGCAGCCATTTATTTCTTTTCTCATTATTTTTTTTTTGTCTCTTTTAATATTAGTGATGATTTTGGTGGAACAGAAAAAAAATAAAAAATAAAATGACCTCACATATTTAGAAGCAAAACTGAACAACCAGAGCCTGCAAAAAATTGGAATGTAATTTAGGTATGAATGCATAATCTGACAATTAGTATCTAAGATTGCAGGATGGACTCATAATCGATTACAAACTTGTCATTCAGCAAGACTATCCATGGGTCCAACCCAACCCGAAGTTCCAACTGTATGTGTTGAGACTCCAAATGCAAACTCAGAACAATTCACTGAAAACTGAATTTTGGTTATTCCTTGTATGCATGTCGACGCCTTGTTTATGGGTTGAAAATGTGAAAGCTTCCAGAATTGAAGGGTTCAAGTTTCTATCTCTTATTATTCAACAAGGAATAAGAAAATTGTGGTATTGAGATGTGAATTCAGTCTCTTATGTATCAATTCCAGTTATTGATGTTACACCCCCATTCATTTATAGTTAAAGTCAAGAATCTCGACCGTCAAAGCGAGCCAAATAAGGACGTAAGTTGAATAAATGATTTCATGTGGCTTAATTTGTAATTATTAATACTTAAAAGGCTAGAAATAGTATATAAAGGAATCTAGGGATTTACTTTATATTATTGGATATGAAAGGACTAAATATGATATGGTAAGAAGATTGGGGACTTGACTTTGCAATTTTCCTATAGTTATCAATTTAACTTGGCTGTATTTGGGGGAACTTTAAAAAAAGGTCCGGTCAAAGGCCTTTAATTCACTTCTGATTTTTTCACAAGTGAATAATTCAACAATGGCCTAATGGTGTTAAAAAGACAAAAATGCGCTTAAGTAAATAAAACAATTACAAAATATGATTTTGTTAAAAAGAAAACACTAACCTTTTATTTAACAAATAAAAACAAAACACTTCCTACATAAAATTACAAAATCAGCTCAAACACAGATAAAACTTCTCTCATCTTCTTCACTTTGAAAATCTCAAAACTATCGATAGCTGAAGAAAAAAATTATTTTCGGTCAATTACTTCGAATCGGTAAGTATATTTACGTATGTTTAATTTCGTTTTCGTTAAATGTGTGTATGTTTTTACTCGATAAATTAAGATTCGACATAAGTGTTGGCAGATAAATTTTTTATCAGATGTATAATTTTTTTAAGCATGAACGGAAAAAAATTCATATGCATAACTTTCTGATTGATTCGCCTTTACGACTGTTAAAAAAACAAAGAAAAGTAACAGTCGAAAAAATCGATGCTAACAACCATTATTCGGCTGTTAACAATCGAAATTATCGGTTGTTAACAGCCGAACAGCCAAAATTTCAACTTTTTAACAGCCGATATTTTCGGCTGTTAACAGCCAATATTTAGGCTGTTAATTGAGCTGTTTTATTTTTAATAAGTTTCTGTTTGGCTGTAAGCCAAATTTTTGATATAATATTTACAAATTCTGTTTTACCATGCACAGATAAGAGGATTATACTCCCGATTTGTTATTTTGGTGATTTTGAATTGGATGAAAATAATTGATGGGTATGGAAATGGACAAGTGACGAACAAAGTAATATGCCAACACATATATAACAGAAACCGCATTGTACGACGAACTGTACCATGATATACAAAACAAGCTGAACGTCGATTCATCTCAATACAATATGGTACTGAGATATCAATTCCAAGAGCATTTGCCATTTTCATTTCCCCTGCAAAGGTTACATCTGATATTGATGTGAGCTATCTGTTTGATTTGAACAAAACGCAAATGACACCAATTTACGTGACTTTAGTGATGAAAGACGACGCAGAAGGTAGAAATAAACATTTGGATGGAGTTGATGATAATGTAAACGATTTTTGGGATACAGTGGAGATAGTTCGCGAGGATGACACTAATATTCCCAAGACAATTGTTCTTCATCGTGACATCAATGAGACACACATAATTCAATCGGTAGTTCAGGACAACAAGAATGTAAATGCATTTACAAACGATGATTTAATTGCTTTATCCCGTTAGACACATAAACGGGGTGGGAGCTCAGGGGTCGGAACGAGCGGACCTTCATCTAATTCTTCACGTGTGGTTCCCGATGATGAAGATCTGCACGTTGAGCAACTGTTTGAAATGAAGAAAGATTTCCAGGAAGCTGTGCACCTGCTGGCATTAAAATTTAACTTTAAGTTCAAGGTAAAGAAATCAAACAAATCCTTGTTGACACTTGTTTGGGTCGACGACAGTTGTTTGGCGGTTGCGAGCGACTAAATGGACACGAATGAGAATTTTGTAGTTCGCAAGTATACACGGGAACATACTTTTGAATTGGGGATTCGTCAAAACGATCATAGGCAAGCTCGATCATGGTTTGTTGGTCGACAAATAATGCACAACTATCAGAACCCACAGACGATCTACAGACATTCAGACATCATTAACGACGTTTGATGAGAGTACAGAGTGGTTATGAACTACCAGAAGGCCTTGAGCGCCAAAGAATGCGCGTTGGAGGATTTAATGGGTTCGACACGAGGAGAGTTATGCTAAATTGGCCAGATATTGCCATAATTTGGGGACAACTAATCATGGTTCCACTTTTTTCATTGAGACGAAGGACGAAAATTGTTTTAAGTATTTATTTATGGCTCTTGGATAATGCATTAGAGCATTTAAAAATGCTATGCGATCGGTAATTTTAGTCGATGGTACAATTTTGAAATCGAGATACGATGGCAAGTTGATTATTGCTACATGTCAAGATCCAAACATATAATATTTAATACTTAGAAATAATTATTTAATTATATAAATTCTTTTCAATTACGTAAAATATTTAATTCTATAAATATTTATTTCATATTCGATTTATTCAATTATTAATAAAATTTAAAGGAAAAAAAGAAGTTGCTAATATGTTAAAATATAATATTTAATAATTAAAATTATTTATTTAATGATATTAGTAATTATCAAATTAAAAGTAATTATTTAATTATATAAATTTTTTTCGATTAGGTAAAACATTTAATTCTATAAATATTTATTTTATATTCGATTTATTCAATTATTAATAAAATTTAAAGGAAAAAAAATAAGAAGTTGCTAATATGTTAAAATACAATATTTAATAATTAAAATTATTTATTTAATGATATTAGTAATTATCAAATTAAAATTAATTATTTAATTATATAAATTTTTTTCGATTACATAGAATATTTAATGCTATAAATATTTATTTCATATTCGATTTAGTCAATTATTAATAAAATTTAAAGGAAAAAAAAAGAAGTTGCTAATATGTTAAAATATAATATTTAATAATTAAAATTATTTATTTAATAATATTAGTAATTATCAAATTAAAATTAATTATTTAATTATATAATTTTTTTTCGATTACGTAAAATATTAAATTGTATAAATATTTATTTCATATTCGATTTATTCAATCATTAATAAAATTTAAAGGAAAAAAAAGAAGTTGGTAATATGTTAAAATATAATATTTAATAATTAAAATTATTTATTTAATGATATTAGTAATTATCAAATTAAAATTAATTATTTAATTATATAAATTTTGTTGATTGCACAAAATATTTCATTCTATAAATATTTATTTCATATTCGATTTATTCAGTTATTAATAAAATTTAAAAGAAAAAAATAAAAAAGTTGTTAATATGTTAAAATATAATATTTAATAATTAAAATTATTTATTTAATAATATTAGTAATTATCAAATTAAAATTAATTATTTAATTATATTATTTTTTTCGATTACGTAAAATATTTAATTCTATAAATATTTATTTCATATTCGATTTCTTAAATTAAATTAAATATTTAATTATATAAATATTTATTTAATATGCAATTACGTAAATCATTTATGTAATTTTATTAATTTTAATGAAATGGGTAAAATATTTAATTATATTACTTTTATTCAATTATGTGAAATATTTAATTAAATAAATATTTTTTTAATATACCATTTATTATATTAAATTATTAAAAAATAATAATAATAAAAATATTTGGGCTGCAGACATTTAGTGCTCTGGGCCGGCTGTGGCCCAAGTGATAGCCAGCCCAGATCTAGCTGTTAACAGTCGGATTTGGGCCAACTGTGGCCCAAAATTCAGTTGTTAACAGCTGGAAACTGCAAACAGCCAGCGCTGCCGGCTGTTTGCAGCACCGGAAATAACCATTTTTGGCCATTTTCGACGACTTTAAGCTCAAAAAAGAGCTCTTAACTCCCTCAAATACCAACATTTCACTCCTAAGACTAGATCTAGGCATATAATATATAATGAAATAAACTCAAAAATTGTGAAAATATTTGAAACACAATCATCTTTCAAAAAGGGCATTTAAAGGATAAAATACTAATCTTCTGGTCGGCGCCGTGTCTGTAGAAGAAGGTGGTCGATGTGGTCGCCAGATTTCTCTTTTAAATGGTCAGTTTTTTCGAAGTGGGAGGTCAATTTTTTGGAAGAGGAAGAGGAATGCCAGTTTTCATCTCTTTCAATTAGGGATATTTTTGCCTTTTTCATATTTAAAATTATTTTTGTTTTTTTTAAATGTTATTTCTTGGTCAAAGATCAAACTTGAACTATGGCCCTTTTCAACATGCCATTCATACGTATTTCCTCGCTGTATCTATCCACTTTCTTTCTCATCTCTTTGGGAGAAAAACAGAGAGCAGAGAAACGAAGAGAGAAACGAGAGGCAGCGAGAAAATGAAGAAAAAGGGAAGAAGAAAAGAAAAAGAGAAAAAGAAAAAGAAGAGGAAAGTTAAGTTGGGACATAATTCACCTATTGCTGGAATTGGTTCTATGCTTGCTACTTCATTAGGTAAGACCAGAAAATGATTTCATGAATTAATTGTGGTATGCTTATAGTTCAGTCTTTAGCTTAACTTTTGGGGCTATATTAAGTACTGTCTATTAATTCTACGGATGAAAGAAATGGGATAGCTCCTGCTCAATAAAAAGATAGGGGGGCAGAATATATGTCGTCAATTAGGGATAGATTTGGACACAAATATAAGTAATAACTAAACTGAAATTAACGCGTCCATCTTTTTTCACTCTTAGAAGAGTTAATTATACTCCCACATTTTTGGGAAAAAATAAAACATTGGTTGAATCATCCGTATTATATTCATTGTTACTTATTATACAATAAATAAATAAATAAATCCATACAACTATGCAAATCCATATTCTGCCTTAAATGATAACCTTTAATGGGTTACTTTTTATTCTCAAACAGACTTGAATTTAAAATGATAATATAATTCCACAGTGATGACCAATTCCATATTCTGCACAAATAGTATTCATTGCTTTGTGAATATTAACAAGAATGAATAAATTTAACATGATATTATGATTCCACAATTACGACCAATTTCATGAACACGATACTGCATTCAAATACCAAGTCAAAATGAATTTTTAACATGCATTCATCATGTAGTAAAGATAGAATATAAAAAACACAATAAAATGAAATCGGTCTTATGATTATTAGATAAATTGGTACACAAATTATATTCCGTTAACCAAAAATATGTGTATGCAAATTCTAGAGTAACGACTTACCGAATCATAGTACATACATAATAATGAAAAAATCACTACTTACTCAAACGTAGAAAATGCAGAAATCGAAGCACATAAAATGAAGCGAAGTATACGAATACAAATCTCCGTAAAACTTATTTAGCCCCTGCACTGGTGCTCAAATGGGCATTCGTCTCCCAAGATACAACGCTTCGTTCAAAATTAATATAACACACTATTGATTTTGTCGTATGAATCATCTTTTGTACTTGAAAAGTCACACCCAATAGACGAACCTATTGGGCACTTTTCCATTTCACACAATTAAATCCTAATATTATCCTAACATTCCAACAGCATTTACTGAGGCCAGACAACTGAGAGGGCATCTTGAAGTCAGGATGGCCAAAAACACTAGACAATGCAATTTTAAGGGTTTTTTTTTTCCCGGTAGATCTGGTGGGTCGAGTTTTTAGGTTCTTAGAAAATCTATATATACTACAAGTCCAAGAAGAAAGAAGGAGAATTGGTAAGGGTTAGAGAACATATCTTAATTTTAAAATGAATAACATATATATAGTGAAATGTAAATGGGCCTACGGTTAATGGGCTGAGCCCATGTTGCAATTATTTAATTAAAATAGGCCCATCAATTGAATAATCGATGCCATGTTGACATATATGGGACCCATTCGTCTGAGCATACCATTTAATTATAGGTGTAACAATACTCTCCCAAGTCTGAGTCGTACATTCATGTGTGGGTTGGATTTCGAAAATATGTGACGTTTTGTAGATTACTTCAAAAATATGAGTGACTCCAATAAGTGAGGACTTGCGAACTTCCTCAAAACTATACATCGCTCTCAAATAAACAAGGACTTATGAAATTGCCTCGAGAATGTAAAGTACTCCAATAAGTGAGGACTTACGAACTGCCTTAGAAAATGTGTGCGAGCCTGAATAAGCGAGGACTTACGAATTGCTTCGAAAGATAGATGTGCATATAATTCATCGAAATTTAGACAACATCTTCTCTGTAATATGGATTAAACCAACCTGTAATACAGCATAATATCTCCGCCGCACATATATAAAACAAATCGGGATCCATTTACCCCTCAAATTATCGATGACGATAAAGTGAATAATGATATATCATATTTTTCCATGATATAATATGTAGAAAGCCTATCGTGTATCATAACAGGTCATATGCTTGCACAACTTAGTGTAATAGTAGTGCTATAGTGAAGCAAGTAACATGTTGATAACGTGACATACGTAAGCACTATGTAATAAATCAAAGAAGAAGCCAAAGGTCTTCACATAAAAGACCACTAATACGAAACTCTCTCCAGCCGAAGCCCTCAATTCATCCAAAATTCCCGAAAGTGAAGCTGTCTTTTACAAGATTTATAGGCAATCTTTATGAATAATTGATTTAATGTTTGTAATAAAGAATGTCAAGTATGTCAGCCTAATGTATATCGTGGCTAACCTATTGTCGATGTATTTAATGTATGATATATTTAATGATGTGAGACTTCAATTAAGTAGATGAGGCCACGTGGTTCTAATCCAAGGATCACCACTTTGGCCAGAAATATATAAGATAAATGGTCTTTGTAAATTGTAAAGAACGGCCTTTTAAATATGATAATAATATTCAAGAATGCACTCAAGAAAAATACTCTCACTATACCTTTTGCTTGTTCTACATTTGTTAGTTTGATCTTAGGTTATTAACACTTTTTTAGTGATTGTTTGTTAGTGCAATAATCTTAGTCACTATTGCTAGTGCTAGAACATTTTTGTCTCGCGTCGTAAAGTATCTCCCGCCTTTACGCGCTCCTATTCTCCCACCAGTTCTCCAGTCAAAACGCGTTGAAACTTGTTTAAGTTGGTGTGAGTGAGCTCGACATATGTTGTCCACGTTGGCTTTACGAAAAACGAGGTCAATAGATTGGTATAGTGAGAGTATTTTTCTTGAGTGTATTCTTGTATATTATAATCAATATTCAAAACATCATCCTTTACAATTTACGAAGACCACTTATGTATAGATTTCTGGCTGACATGGTGATCGTTAGATCAAGACCACATGATCTCATCTCCTTGACTGAAGTCCCACATACATTAAATACATCAATAACAGGTCAGCTACCCTATACATTAGGTTAACACACCTGACATTCTTTATTATAAACGTTACATCAATCATTCTTAAAAATTGCTTACAAATCTTGTAAGAGACAGTTTCAACTTCAGGGACTTCAGATGAATTGAGGGCTTCCCGGAGGGAGCTTTGTATTAGTGGTCTTCTGTGTGAAGAGTTTCAGCTTCTTCTTTGATTTCTTATGTAGCACTTCAGCTTAAGAGTTTCAGCCATTTAGGCAATGCTTCGGCACATGAGCTTTAACCTTTGTTTGAATTTTTGCATTTGACCAATTGGGTCTTTGTCGACTTTCCTCTCCATGTGAAATGCGACGTGGCAGTTTGACTGGGTTTCGGTGGCAAGCCGACGTGGTGTTCATTGGATCAGAAGCATGTGACCTCATTTCCTTGATAGAAGCATCATATCATTAAGTCTATCATACATTAAATACATCGACAACGGGTCTGCCATCCTATGCATTAGGTTGACACACCTGAAATTCTTTACTACAAATGTTACATCAATCATTTCTAAAAATTGCCTACAAATCTTGTAAGAGACAGCTTTAGCTTTAGGCGGGTGTTTGTTTGGGATTTTTGGGGGAAGAATTGATTTTTGAATTGTGATATGATGGGAAATGTATGGTTGAAAAAAAGGAAAAAATTATTGATGTGATGGAAAATATTATTTTATTGAAGAATGTGTGGTTGAAAATGAGAATTGATTTACTGTAGAATTTGAAAATCGCAAACAAACAAGCTCTAAGGACTTCGGATGGATTGAGGGCTTCGGTCGGAGGGAGCTTCATATTAGTGGTCTTCTTTGTGAAGAACTTTGGCTTCTTCTTTGATTTCTTATGTAGCGCTTCGACTTCATACAAGTCCATGCATTACATAAATAATGCCTAGACTTAAGGGAGTATTGTTATGCCTCACCATCAAGCCTTAGTCAAAAGTGCCATGTTACAGTCCATGTGGACATAAAAGTCAACAAAGACCCAATGGTGAAATGCAAAAAGTCAAAACAAAGGCTGAAACTCCTATGCCGAAGCACTGCCTAAATGGCTTAAACACTTAAGTCAAAGTGCTCCATAAGAAATCAAAGAAGAAGCCAAAGCTCTTCACACAGAATACTACTCATACGAAGCTCCCTCCGGCCGAAGCTCCCAGTTCATCCGAAGTCCTTGAAACTGCAGTTGTCTCTTACAAGATTTTTAGACAATCTTTAGGAATGATTGAGGTAACATTTGTAATAAAGAATGTCAGGTATGTCAGCATAATGTATGGGGTGGCTGACCCATTGTCGATATATTTAATGTATGATAGACTTAGTGATGTGAGGCTTCCGTCAAGGAGATGCAGCCACATGGTTCTGATCCAATGATCACCATGTCTCTATAAATAAGTGGTCTTTGTAAATTGTAAATGATAGTCTTTGAATATTGATTATAATAAACAAAAATATACTCAAGAAAAATACTTTTGTTGACCTCGAAAAATGGCTCGGACACGTGGCCAACAGGATAGGTCTTCAAGTCAGCTCTTCCTGCATACGTAGCACGCCGTTAATCACTTGTGGCCTCTCCCGGAGGGGGTGGGAGTGGCCGCAAGCACTCTGACGGTCAAGTCAGTTTTATATTCAACCGGTAAGGGATTCACCGGCGGTGGAACACTCGCCGGGGAGGTGGTCGATATAGTGTCGATAAAATTGACAAATATAAGGGAAATGATGATACTTGGTTTTTGTAGTATGTAGGAGAGCGAATGGGATTCAATGCCATTTTTGGCCCAAGGAGGGGATATTTATACTAAGGATGGAATGAGAAGGACCGTTGGATGAGGGGGCACGTGTTGTCGGATCCTCAAGGCTCGTCCCATCCTAGGTGTCACTCTGTCCCTCCATAGGTCGACTGGTATTAAATGTTCCTCACATATGCTGCTGATTTGACCATCTGATGGCCTGCCATACGTCCCATCAGTCAGAGACTTGACTTTGGGAAGATCTTTGTACAAAGGATCTTTGTAGAGGCGAGGTGTGGCGGGCGAAGCATTGCAGCGTGGTAGAAGCAGAGTGTGGGCCTTTGCATCCGCTGCGTGCTTGTGGATGAGTCCGGTTAATTCGCTGACGCGTGTTCAGTTTGTTCCTCATGCGCTCACCTTGGCATGTACAATCAGCTCGTCCCTTTGTTTAATCATCTTGTTCGGTATGTGGCTTGGGCCATGGGTGTGGGCACGTGGCGGGCGAGGTGGAGGGTCTGACATAGGCTCGTAACAATAGTCCCGCAAGTCCGTGTATGAATATTCATATAATACAAGGATTTTTAATTCCGAGTTGGGAGGTACGGGGATGAGTTTTTGGTGGTGAAAGCCGTAGCAACACGGGATTCTGCTGTGGCCGAGGCGATATGGGTTGACAACTCTTTGGAGAGCTGTAACGACGCGGAATTCTGTATTGGCTAAAGCGATATGGGTTGGCAACTCTTTGGAGAGCTGTTGCAACGCTAAATTCTGCATTGGCCAAGGCGATATGGGTTGGCGACTCTTTGGAGAGCTGTTGCAACGCTAAATTCTGCATTGGCCGAGGCGATATGGGTTGGCAACTTTTTGGAGAGCTGTTGCAACGCTAAATTCTGCATTGGCCGAGGCGATATGGGTTGGCAACTCTTTGGAAAGCTGTTGCAACGCTAAATTCTGCATGGCCGAGTCGATAAAGGTTGACCTTGAACTTTGTGCTAATGATTTGGAAGCCCTTGTATCTTCCCAAGGCAATCATGGGGAAGAGTTCGCTTGCTTCCAAGGCACGCCTCTCTCGATATAAATGATAATAATGGCGACGGCTCTCCTTCCTCAAGGCGACGTGCTTAAGCCGAGCGTGTAACTCACCGCTTCATCAGGACCGTTAATTCAAATGACCATTGGTTTTGACGGAGATCCTTGCATTTGAGTGCTGGACGGTCCAGATTGTGTTTGGGTTGATCTAACGGTTGGGGTAAGTTTGGAGTGCCTATAAAAGGCCCATCCTTCTCATTTTAAAACCTTCATTTCGCAAAAATTCTGAGACTTGGAGAGTATCCTTGCGATTTTTCATTTCACGTTTCACGGCGATCCCTGTCAAATCTCCGGTAGCACCTGAGTTATTCCGGCAATCGACATTGCGAACTTCGGCAATCATTGAACTAGGTAATGGAGCTTGATTCAGTTTCTTCCATTTTATCCTTTTTCTTTAAATTCTCCCAAAAGTCAGTCATGGAGAACGAACACTGTGAGTGCCTCGGGGAGTGAGGGGAGGAGAGGTGAGGGGGATTCTGGGCTGATGGAACCAGTATTGGTGTCGCCGGACGAGTTGAGTAGGGCCACTAGGGCCGGGGAGAATATTTGGAGAAGACCAGCCTCTCCCGTAGACATTTCGGTGCAATGGGGGGCTTCTAATTATCCCTCCAGCATCACCAAGGAAGTTTTGGAGAGGTGTAGGGTCATTTTTAGAATCCCAAATAACATAGACTTGATAATACCCGAGCCCCATGAGAGAGCTTGCTACCCGAGGCTGGGGTGCGTAGCGGTGAGCGAAAACCTCCTAAAGGCTGGGCTAAGACTCCCTTTCCACCCTTTCTTTAAGCTAGTACTCCGATCCTACGGGTTGACTCCGACCCAGTTGAACCCAAACGCGTGGTCCCATATGGTGGGAACGTGGATGCTGTGGCGCCCGGCCAGCATCGGGGTAGACATGCCGTTCAGCGTGTTTCATTCCTTTTTCTTGCCAAAGTGCGTAGCAGGGGGAGGAAAGCAAGGGGTGGTACTACTGGCGCCTTGGGGGTCGTACGCCCCGTTCGTGACCGGGCTGCCCACCTCCGTTAAGGGCTGGAGGAACTCCTGGTTTTGGGTAGTCGGGAGGTGGGATACCATGGAGGGCCCTACCACATATTCGACTTACAGTAAGTTTCTTTCCCGAGCTGATTTTACTTGCATATTCGCTCATGTTTTTAATATACATCGTTTGTAGGCTCTCTGCCGAGGTGCGAGATATCCGAGGAGGAGTGGGATATCATAGGCCAACTCTACCAGCTACCTCCGAAGGAGAGGAGTCACAGGGAGATCATCGATAAGAATAATCACTTCACTGCTCACGGGCTGATGTCGAGTCAAGGTAAATATCTAGCCTCGGTTCTTCATTTGCTTTGTCTTCATCACGAGTGCTTATTCGTTTTTCATTCTTTTCTGCAGGAGACTTTGCGAAGAAGAAGGTGCCGAAGCCGGACTTCGCGACAATCCGCTGGAGTGTAGCGGAAGCAAAGATGTTGAAGACGAGCTCGACTGCGTATAAGAAGCAGTCGGAGTGTCTGCTTTCACTCAGTAAGGCCCCCCAGCCTTCTGCGGAGGACGAGGTGGAGGAAGGAGCCTCCCTCATCAGGAAAAAGAGGGCCGGCCCGGCGAAGACGCCTGCCAGCTCCTGCAAAGGAGATCCCACCTGCTACTCAGCCCGGAGTAACCGTGGCGGCCCCATCGACCCTCCCACAGGTCATAGTGCCTATAACCACCTACTTCTCCTAGGGCCCAGCCAAGAAGAAATTGAAAAAGCCTGTGTCCGCTTCGGCCTGGGGCAAGGTCACCGACTTCTTGTGGAGCCGAGATGAGGACCTTTTTGAGGCAGTGCTGGAAATGCTGTCCCGCGAAATAGCCTCAACCGTGCGGATCCATGGGAAGTACTGTGTGATATTGAGGATCTGCTGGCCGCAAATAATGCCTGCGTTGCCAGGGCGCTAAGTATGGGCCCTGCTGCAGAGGATTTGGTCCGAGGCCTCCGTAAAAGGAATGAGGAGCTCGAGGAGAAGCTGAAGGCTTCAGAGTCGTGGGAGGCCGAGATGGCTAAGGCGAAGAAGGAGGTGGAGGAGGTCGAAGAAAAATGGATATCCGCTACCACTAAGCTGGATTCGGCAGAGATCCAAGTGAATCGGCTGAAGAACGAGCTCCACGAGTCCGTCTCCCAAGTACGAGGTGATGTCTCGCCTACGTGAGAGTCACCCAGGGTTGACCTCGGCTCAATCGAAGAAGAGTTTGGCGGGCCCACGGGGGGCAGGCCTGCAGCCGAGGAGCCAGCTGAAGAGGGGGAGGAGGCCTCCTTGGAAGAGGTGGGAGAGGGGGCCATTGTAAATGTAGATTAAATTCTGTAACGGCCTCGGCCCGTATTTTTCATTTGATAATGAATTTTAATTCGTCCCAAGTGTTGTTGCCTCTTTTCTTTTCGTTTGTTGCATTGTCTCGTAGAATAGCTTCGAACAAATAACATCGCATCGGACTTCTAACCACTTAATAGAATGGACGAACCCAATGAACCGAGTAGTAACGCATCGGACTTACTCAACCACTTAACAAAATGGAAGAAGCCAATGAACTAAGTAGTAACGCATCAGACTTACTCAACCACTTAACAAAATGGAAGAAGCCAATGAACCAAATAATAACGCATCAGACTTACTCAACCACTTAACAAAATGGAAGAAGCCAATGAACTAAGTAATAACGCATTGGACTTACTCAACCACTTAACAAAATGGAAAAAGCCAATGAGCTTATTCAATGAGTTTGTCTGATGTGTGCACGCTGCTTCGTCCAGGATGGCACCCGCACCACCTCTGGCTTAGGCAGGATATTTTGGGGGTGTGCCCTTTGGATGGGTTTGCACCTCACCAAATTTGTCTGATGTGTGCACGCTGCTTCGTCCAGGATGGCACCCGCACCACCTCTGGCTTAGGCAGGATGTCTTGGGGGTGTGCCCTTTGGATGGGTTTGCACCTCGCCAAGTTTGTCTGATGTGTGCCGATGCAGGAACAAAGTGAACAGAACATTCATTTATTTGATTGCAACATTTACAACAGTAAACATTCCCTACTGATAATATTTCCTTAAATGTTCAATATTCCAGGGATGGGGCATCATTTTCCCATTCAGGTCTTCAATTTTATAGGTTCCAGGCCTGATTTCCGCAATTACGTGATAAGGCCCTTCCCAGTTCAGTCCCAAAGTCCCTGTGCCAGGATCTCTGGTCGAAGGGAAGACTTTACGAAGCACCAAGTCTCCAATGCGAAATGTTCTCTTCTTCACTTTGGCGTTATAGTAGCGTATCATCTTTCATTGGTAAGAGGCGAACTTAACCTAGGACTCGTCCCTCTTTTCTCCGAGAAAATCTAGCTTAAGCCTTCTCAACTCATCATTCATCACCTCATCAAAGCGGAGGCGGCGGGAGGATGGGACGCCAACCTCCACAGGGCTCATTGCCTCGGCTCCATAAGCCATAGAAAATGGAGTCTCGCAGTAGCGGTTTTGCAAGTGGTCTTGATGGCCCATAAGACCTGGGGAAGCTCGTCGACCCAGGCGCCCTTGGAGGCATCCAGCTTCCTTTTCAAGGTGAGCTTGATGGTTTTGTTGACCACCTTGACCTGCACATTTTCCTGGGGGTGATGGGGTACAGAAAAATGCTTTCTGATTCCGAGCTCGTCACATAAGTCCCGGACCTTCCTGTTGTCGAACTGTTTGCCGTTGTCTGAAACCAGGGAGTGAGGTATGCCGAACTGGGAGATGATGTTTTTCCAAAGGAACTTGGAGGTGTTGGCCTCAGTGATCTTGGCTAGAGGTTCTGCTTCCACCCACTTGGTGAAATAATCAATGGCGACTATGGCGAATCGAGCATTCGCTCTTCCTTTTGGCAAGGGGCCAATGAAATCAACACCCCACTTGGCGAAAGCCAGAGGCTTGATACCACTGTGAGCTCTTGAGATGGTTGCCTCTGCACATTGGAGAAGCGCTGGCACTTGTCACATTTGCGCACGAATTCAGTGGCGTCCCTTTTCAAGGTTGGCCAGTAATATCCCTGCCTAAGTATTTTGTGGGCCAAAACTGTTCCACCGGAGTGATTTCCACAAACGCCTTCATGCACTTCCCTGAGGATGTAGTTCACCTCTTCTCCTCCTGTACATCTGATAAGGGGGAGGAGAAGCCACGCTTATACAGAATATCGTCTTGTAGGATGAAGTGTGCGGCCCTTCTTCGAAGCTTCCGAGCCTCGGTTTCGTCTTCTGGCAAGTTTTGTTCTTTCAGATAGGCCAGTATAGGTAGCATCCATGGTGGGGTACTCTCGACCCACATTAGTTTCTCGCCCCCCTTAATAGATGGTTCGGCCAGGTGTTCGATGGGGACCACCTTTAGAAGCTCCGAATCTTTGCTGCTGGCCAGCTTTGATAGGGCATCGGCGTGACAATTCTCTTGGCAGGGCACTTGGATTAGCTCAAATTTTTCGAAGTTGGGCAGGGAATTCATGACCAGCTTCAGGTAGGCTGCCATATGTTTGTCCCTGGCCACAAAGTTGCCATTGACCTGATTCACCACCAACTGCGAATCACTGTTTATAACCAATCTTTTTACTTGCAGTTCCTTGGCGAGCCGAAGTCCGGCCAGGAGAACCTCGTATTCAGCCATGTTGTTGGAGGCCTTGAATCCGAGCCTTACTGCGCAGTTAAGCCTGTGCCCCTCCAGACTTTCCAACACTATACCAGCCCCGGAGCATGTCTCTCCGGAGGAACCATCGACGAAGAGGTTCCAAGTGGGAGGCTCTGCTGGTTCCATATCCACTTCGATTTCAGGGGCCTTGGCGAATTCTGCAACAAAATCGGCCAGGGCCTGACCCTTGATGGCTGTCCGGGGCGCGTAAATTATGTCGAACTCACTGAGCTCTACTGCCCACTTCAGTAACCTTCCCGAGGTGTCTGGCTTCTGTAAGACTTGCCTTAGTGGGAAATTTGTCAAAACATGAACGCTGTGGGCTTGGAAATACGGCCTCAATTTTCGAGAAGCGGTGACCAATGAAAGAGCCAATTTCTCGATATCTGGCTATCTCACTTCGGCGGGGAGCAGGGCTTTGCTCACATAGTATATGGGCAGTTGGTGCGTCGCTTCTTTCCACACAAGAACCGAGCTGATCGAGCTTTCAGCTACGGCTAAGTATAACAATAAGGGTTCTCCTTCCCTTGGTTTGCTGAGGAGGGGTGCTCGCCCCAAGTAGTTTTTCAACTCCGGGAACGCTTCCTCGCACTCTGGAGTCCATTGGAACTTTCCGCCTCCTTTGAGGGTTTTGAAAAAGGGCAGGCACCTTTCAGTGGCCCTTGAGATGAAGCGATTGAGTGCGGCTAATTTGCCAGTGAGCCGTTGCACTTCCTTGGGTTTCTGAGGTGACCTCATCTCGATTAAGACTTTAATCTTTTCTGGGTTGGCTTCTATTCCCCGTTGATTCACGATGTAACCCAAGAATTTTTCGGAAGCCACCCCAAAAGCGCATTTTAAGGGGTTCAGCCTCATGTGGTACCTTCTTAGGGTTTTGAAGGCTTCAGCCAGGTGTTCGATATGCTTCTTAGCCATGAGGCTTTTCACAAGCATGTCATCAACGTAGACCTCTAGTGTTTTGCCGAGCTGATCGGCGAACATTTTGTTGACTAACCTCTGGTAGGTTGCCCCAGCATTCTTCAGGCTAAAGGGCATCGCCTTGTAACAGTAAAGCCCCCTGTCGGTGATGAAAGAGGTGCTTTCTTCGTTGCCTGGGAACATCGGTATTTGATTGTAGCCGGAATAGGCGTCCATAAAGCTTAACAATTCGTGCCCAGCAGTTGAGTCTACAAGTTGGTCGATCCGTGGGAGTGGGAAGCTGTCCTTTGGGCAGGCCTGATTGAGGTTTGAAAAGTCGATGCAAACCCTCCATTTACCGTTATGCTTCTTCACAAGCACAGGATTCGAAATCCACTTCGGATAGTTGGCTTCACGAACGAAACCGTTACTGATGAGTCTCTCCACCTCTTCTTTCAGGGCCTCTTACCTTTCGGTGTTCAACGCCCTCCTCTTCTGTCTATGTGGAGAACAGGTCGGATCGACCTGCAAGCGATGGCAACTGACCGTAGGGTCTATACCAATCATGTCCTCATGCCTCCATGTAAAGACATCGGAGTTTTACCGAAGGAAGCTTTTCAGTTCCTCCTTAATTTCCTCATTCAGTTCCTTTCCAATTTGCAAGACTTTGGACGTGTCTTGGGAGTCCACTGGGAACGTTTCCAGTTCTTCCATTGGGGCAGCTTGTGATTCTGATTCGATCACCCTGGGGTCCAGTTCCTCCAAAGATATTTCAGATCTTGCTTCTGCCATGATTACATCTTATGTCGGAGGTTGCTCTTCAGGGGCCTCCGTCATTTCAGTATCCAGCACCATGTTGACTCGAGGCTCTGCCTTCCTAAGGGAGTTAAGATAGCACTCCCTGGATCCCATCTGGTCACCTCGAACAGTTGCGACCCCTCGTTCGGTTGGGAACTTTATGCAGAGGTGATGGATGGAAGTGACTGCCCACAGTTCCTTTAGGGCAGGCCTTCCCAGGACTCCATGGTAGGCAGATCGACTGTCAACCACTAAGAACTCTATGAAGTGATGTTCTACCTGGGGCGAGGCTTCCATTTCGACAGCAAGGGTAATTTTACCTCTGGGAATAATGTTGTCTCCAGTGAATCCGTAAAGAGGCGAGCTCACCGAACAGGATATTGACTGAGCTGCCATTATCCACTAGCATGCGTTTCAGCCCGTTGCGAGCCACTACGGCTCTGACTACTAGGGCGTCATAGTGTGGAAAGTGCACTCCTGTAGTATCCTCTTGGGTGAAGGTTATGGGCTCTGCAGCCCGTCCACCTTGTGATTGGTTCACCAGGTAACTGACCATAGATGGGGTTTTCGCCTCCCTCGTATAATTCCTCTGAGCATTTTTTGATTCACCTCCCACGTGGGGTCCCCAGATAATGGTGTCTATTTCACGAATTGGTTGCTGCTCGTTCGAGGGGGCTGAATCTCTCTCGGGGCGTTGCCCGTTCCGGGGCTTTTCCCTATCATCGTTTCTATTGCTTGGAGAGTGCCGCCTCGTCTCACCCCTCCTAGGGGGACTGCGCCTTGGATTATTGCTTTCATAATTGTGTTCCCTGTTGTTACGAGGGTGGCTTGCAGGTCTGCCTAAGCCCGCACAATCCCTGGTGTCATGGCCATAATGGCGATGAATGGTGCAATAAGGTCGCGCTTCTGGGGGCCTATCTCTAGGCCTTCCTCCTCTTCCCCTATTTCTAGAGGTGGAGGGTCGTCCAGTATTTCTAGCAGAGTTGCTCATGCCTGGCCCAGCATTTTCGTAGGCCAATGTGGGGTCCGCATTGAGTGTAGCAGTGGCTAACGCTTGTCCCGAGGTGGGAGCCATTGTGTGCCCAGCTTGAGTCCATTGCTGGCTCATTATCTGGGAGGCGGGCCCCCTGCTTATCTGCCTCTGAGGTGGGGGAAGCCCTTGGGCAGCCCTGTTTCTGTGATCGATCATTTCCTCGTTGACGATCTCTATTTTCATCATTTCCACCAACTCATCATATGTCGAAGGATTTTTGCTTCGGACATCCCTCCAAAACAGTGTGTTCATGTTCAGTCCTCCTTTCAGAGCTGAAAGGGCCTCCTTGTCCGTGACCTACTCGCAGTAGGTTATCTCACCAGTGAAACGAGCAAGGTAATTTTTTAGGGTCTCCCCTGCTGCTTGCCTCATGTCTTGCAAGCATTGAATAGGAGCCTCCCCCTATTTCCTAGAGAGGTATTGGTTCAAGAATGCCTTTTTCAAATCCGGCCAGCTCCGTATACTGAGTGGTGCCAACCTGCTATACCACACGTCGACAGAGCTGCCAAGGGTTAAGTGGAATGCTCTGTATTTCAAAGTTGGCGAGGCGCCTCTGAGGCTCATCTGTGTTTTGTATTTGTTGAGATGTTTTTCCGGGTCGCCCTTTCCTTCATACTTTGGGATTTTAGGAAGAACAAAGTTGTGAGGCATCGGAAATGTACGAAGCTCCCTGGAGAAGGGCAAATTGTCATCATCGTCATCAAGCTCATACGACCTACAGGGTCCGTCAGAATCATTCCCATCTGCCTGTTGTCGGGGTGGACGCTGAGCCGTTTCAGCCCTGTTTTCCCAATCTACTTGGCTTCGCCTCTCCTGCCTATTTCTAGGTGGAGGGGCTTGGACCTCTTGGCTTTATTCTTGCCCCTGCTGGCGAGTTGTTTGCGGCGGGGGCTGGTTCCTATTTCTAGGTGCCCGTCCGATTCGATCGAAAACACTGACAGACCTCTGAGGTCGTTCATATTCCGGAGGGAAACTCTTTCCTGTAGGGGCACCACCGGCTGGGGCAATGGTGTAATTTGAAGTGTCCATTCCCACATCCCTTTCCACGGGAGCCTCTCCCTGGGGACTCATGTAGGTTCCCCTGCTGGATTCAGCCTCAGCTCGTCTATGTGTCGATTGCTGCGGATGATGCGGGGCTTGAAAATCGCCCTGGTTTTGTACTTGCATGAGAAGTTCTTGCATGGCTGCATTTTGAGCCGTGATGGTCCTCATGTTAGTGGCCATTTGGGCCACTTCGGCTGCCAAACGTACTGCCGTTCTTCTACCTCTACTGTAGCGATGATGAGGCCGCTGTTGCGTAACATTGGTTCGAATGATCTCTTCTTCAGAGACATCCCTTGCCCTCGCATTATCATCTCCACTGGAACTCATGGTCCGAGGTGGCTGAAAAGGACTCTTTTTTCAAGAATCAACCCTTTTTTCAAGGGGAAAATGTCAACCGGGTATTTAAGCAACTTTTTGGTGGGAGAACTCGTGGTTAAGTAAGTTCCCACAGACGGCGCCAATCTGTTGACCTCGAAAAATGGCTCGGACACGTGGCCAACAGGATAGGTCTTCAAGTCAGCTCTTCCTGCACACGTAGCACGCCGTTAATCACTTGTGGCCTCTCCCAGAGGGGGTGGGAGCGGCCGCAAGCACTCCGACGGTCAAGTCAGTTTTATATTCAACCGGTAAGGGATTCACCAGCGGTGGAACACTTGCCGGGGAGGTGGTCAATATAGTGTCGATAAAATTGACAAATATAAGGGAAACGATGATACTTGGTTTTTGCAGTATGTAGGAGAGCAAATGGGATTCCAATGCCATTTTTGGTCCAAGGAGGGGATATTTATACTAAGGATGGAATGAAAAGGACCGTTGGATGAGGGGGCACGTGTTGTCGGATCCTCAACACTCGTCCCATCCTAGGTGTCACTCTGTCCCTCCATAGGTCGACGGTATTAAATGTTCCTGACATATGCTGCTGATTTGACCATCTGATGGCCTGCTACAAGTCCCATCAGTCAGAGACTTGACTTTGGGAAGATCTTTGTACAAAGGATCTTTGTAGAGGCGAGGTGTGGCGGGCGAAGCGTTGTAGCATGGTAGAAGCGGAGTGCGGGCCTTTGCATCTACTGCGTACTTGTGGATGAATCCGGTTAATTACTGACGCGTGTTCAGTTCGTTCCTCATGCGCTCACCTCGGCATGTACAATCAGCTCGTCCCTTTCTTTAATCACCTCGTTCGGTACGTGGCTTGGGCCACGGGTGTGGGCACGTGGCGGGCGAGGTGGAGGGTCTGACACAGGCCCGTAACAACTCTCACTATACCTTAATACTTGTTCTCCATTTGTTAGTTTGATCTTAAGTTATTGACACTTTGTTGGTGATTATTTGTTAGTGTGATCATCTTAGTCACTATCACCGGTGCTCGAACATTTTTGTCTCGCGTCGTAAAGCATTCCCGGCATTCACGCGCTCCCTTTCTCCCACCGGTTCTCCCACCAAAATGCACCAAACTTGCTTGAGTTGGCGTGAGTGAGCCTGACATCTGTTGTCCACATAGGCTTTACGAAAAGATCACTAATTGGAATGTGGCTTATTTTGAATGGTTTCGATAAGTACAATCAGAGTTGTTTCACAATTACTGGTTATAACATGAAAGTCTGGAGCAGCTATCTGAGTTTTGAGTTTACATTATAATGCCTTTGCGCACTTTTAGAAATACTATCCATTTATCTGTAAACAGTTGGTGCTTCTTTCTTTGTTGAAATACTTTCTGCATTTACATTGAATTTGAGATTAAAACATAGAAATATGCTTATTACACCTTTCCATGATGCGGGTTTATTGAAATGGCTTAAGGATTAAGTAGGGTTTCCAGTACTTAACTAGTTTAGTATCTCTCTTGTAGTCATCACTGTCATGGATTTACAGAAGCAGCAGTCTGTTCACTACTTAATTACTAGTATTGTATAATGCTTTGACTTCCTTTTATTATATGTAGTAGTTTTTGAGTTGCTTCTTCCCATCACCAAATTGATGGGCTAAGGTACAACTCTTTGCAGGAAATATTTTTGTACATTAATCCCACGCTACAGTCTGACTTTTTCTGCAAAAAAAAATTGAGAAACCCTTATATTTTCTTCAAATAATTAACAAAACGATGCATGTATACCTTCTAGTTGAATTTTGTTTCACCTATTTTATCTTCAATTTTCTCCGAAATTATTATAGTTCAATTTTCCCTTCTGATTCAGGGAATTAACTCATGTCAATCCTTGTTAATTCAACGCAGTTTCATAGAGGAAAAACTGCAAAAAGAAAACAAAACATGTATTCAGAATCCATTCGAATTTAAAGTTGTACACATACCGCATAATGACTAATTAAATTAGATTAAAACTTGAGAAATTATATCACGCGTTTCTTTAATGAAGCCTGTCCAGCAACACTACATTTCAGAGTCTAAACGCTACCATAGTTATCGTATTGAGCTGCATATTTTTATTGCATTGGTTGTTTTAAGACTTTCCTAATGTAACAGCAGAGAAATAATGTTATGTAACCAAAACAAAATTAACTAGGCTCTTTAAATTTATCTTTGTAACCTAAGAAAGAACATCAATTTCATGAGTAATGGCACATAACTTTTTTCTTTTATTATGAGCTAATTACTTTATAAATAAGGCCATGGACTTCCTTAATCACTCAACGAAAAAGAAAAGCAAATAAAAAAAAGCTTAAGAAAAGAAGAGCAAAAATGGCTTCTTTCCTAAACAACTTCTCATCTTCGTTGATTTCTATGGTTCTAATTTTCTTGCTTGTAGTTCCATCTTTAATGTGCCACTCACTGGAGGAAAAAGATCTTCAGCACATTTGCTCCAAAACCCATAATCCTACTGAGTGTTTGAATCTGTTTAAATCAGATCCCAGAAGCTTGAACACAGATATAAAAGGCCTAACAGGAGTTGCAGTCGACCTGGCGTTGAACAAATCCAATGCAGTGCACAGCCAGTACAATCAACTTTACACAGACACCAAGGATTCTAAATTGCAGGAAAAGTATATTGCTTGCTCCAAGAATTACAATGACGCCATTCGTGATCTTCAAGTGGTGAAGAAGTATTTAGAAATTAATCGTTATAAGTTCATGACTGTCGAAATAAACGATGCTCTGCAAGAAGTTACGAGTTGCAGAAGTGCTTTCAAGAGGGAACCAATCGACCCGGCCAATATGGATTACCACAATGACGAGTTCAAGCTTCTTTGCTACATGGTTAAGGTCACTTTCCAATACTTGATCCAGAAGTAACCATATTTGTGCTGTCACAAGCACTGCAGAGCCAGTACGGGTCTAGTAGAGCAGTTACCCCTACTGGAGAAGGAATTTTTTTTGGTCATTGTGGTCTGAACGTGTCGTAGTTCTAAGACATTTTTGTAATAACAGTTTTCATTTTTAATTGTGCTGCTGCTGTTTGTTTTTATAGGATCAAGGTTTTTGGGAAATCCCTTCCTATGAATAAAGTTTAGTTTTTATTAACTTCTCATTTCTTGAATTAATTATTTAATGTTATTGTTCGTAATAGTTTCTCGGCCAATTTTCCTACTATCCATAAATGGCATAGCTGATAAGTTGTCTGCACATCTCTCATGATTTCAATAGGGTGGTCTAAGTGCAGTATATGGGACTTGTTGAAGTTGATTATAGCTTTAGCAGCCACTTATTTCTTTTTTTCATTTAATATTTGTGATTTTAGTGGAACAGACAAAAATAAAATAACAGGACCAGAGCTTGCAAAAAAATTGGAATGTAATTTGAGTGTGAATGCATAATCTGATAAATTGTATTTACACTCATAATCAATTACAAACTCTTTATTCAGCAGGACTATCCGTGAGTCCAACTTCAACCCGAATTTCCAATTGTAAGTGTATCAGTGCCTTGTTTATGGGTTGAAACTTGTAAGGAGGTGAGAGCTTCCGGAATTGAATGGTTCAAGTTTCTATTTCTTATTATTCTACAAGGAATAAGCAAATTGTGGTATTGAGATGTGAATTCAGTGTCTCTTATGTATCAGTTCCAGTTATTGATTCAATAATACACATGGAGATTCGTAATGTATGTAACTGTGGCCTGCTTCATAGAACTATTGGCTTTTGCATGCATACACGATTATAAACTTATTTAGTCAATTTTTCCAAGATCTTTTTCCTGCATCCCTGGAGTTTAGGGTTAATTTCTACTCGATTGCATTTCGATTGTGTTTTGTAGGACAAAATCCTGACTTTACATTGCATTGAGATGAAAGCAGAGAAACCGGTACAAAAACACCGATTTAGGAGCAAAGATCAAATCTAAGAGATGAGAATGAACATGGAGGATGAGAAAGAGGAGAATATCGAGAAGATCCAAAATATTTTGGAGTGGCATTGAAGATTAGAAAAGGCAAGCTAAGTAGGTAATTTAAAGATGAAGTCAAAAGAAGGCTATTCGTGCAGAAAATGTGAGAAAATTAGAGCACAAAATTTTGTATAAAGATGTCCACACGATAAATGATACACAATTGGTTCCATAATTGAATTAGGAGTCCAACTCTTTTTATAGAATGAAATTTTTAGTGTCCTACAAGAAGTTTTGCATGATGTACTGAGGCTGCCCCATGGAAAAAGCAGAGCCCGCAGATGCGGGCATTTACAGAGGCGAGACAATAGAGCGGACATCTTGAAATCAGGATAGCCCGTAACACTAAAAATTACAGTTTTAAATTTATTTATTTATATTTTAATGTTTGGAGGGTCGAATTTTTATGATTTTAGAAAATCTATATATAAAAAGTCCAGGAGAATTTTGGAGACAAAAAAACCACAACCTATCTCAAGAAATAAGACATACACCAGGTTTCTTGGCTTTCAAGGAAGAAGGAGAATAATTTAAGAGATTTAAAGATCAAGACTTTGCTTCTATATGCTTCTATTGATGACTTATTTTATATCAAATATGTGTTTTTGTAACTCAATTATGCTTGGCTAGATTTCTTAACACTAGGATGAAGGTGAAACCTTGATTTTGAAGCTTTAATAATGCATTCTTATTTTTAACACTTAAGTATTTATTTAATTTGAATAAGGGCTACTATATTATTGTCTGTAATTGCTTGATCACCAATTGGACTGTAACTTATTTTGTTTTTGGGAGGTTTGGAATGCTTAGCATATCGTGGCTATTATCTTAAAGTCTGAAAGAAGATAGATATATACCCCTATATTTTATGTGGTTATTAATTGAATATTGTAGCTTGTTATGCATTTTTACATATTCACATCCTTCATAAAAATATAATAGGGCCATATGTAAAATTGGTTCAATTCTGCTTAGTAGAGATTATTGAACAAATTACTGAATTGGAAATATTGAGACACATGACCACAAAGATAAGAGAAATGTTTGAGTGACTTCGACTAAAAGTAATTCCGTTGTGTAAAAGGCTCGAAAAAGTTGTTAGAATATGGGTATGACCAAAATTCTATTGAAGATTCTATTGGAGGTCTATTGGAAGTTGGTAGTATGACATGGAGAAGTTTTGAAGGAGTCTAAGATGGATTATGAGAAGGAATTGTGTAATGATTGTTCGCTAATCGCTCAGGAGTAGCGTAAGTGCCCATTTCAGCAACTTAGCACTTGCTAAGTGCGGGGCAGCCGCTCAAGCAGTCATGTCACTGCTTGATGGTCTCCAGACCACTGATCAAGCTACGGTCTTATCCGAGTAGGACACTAATTTCGATTCTAACAATTTTTTTACTCCTATTTCAACTCAAACACTCTGTTATTGATTATAAATATTATATTAGAACTCTACCTTATCTTAAGCTCTTTTTTGTATTATATATATGAGGAGTACAACACATATTGAAATAATCCAAGTTAGTAGTTGAGATCCAACTTTGTAATCCCTTTTCTTATTTGTGAATTCTCCTTCTCTGTTCTTGATTTTTTTTTCGCTAGTTGGGTTTCTACATAAATCTTGTGTTCTTTTTATTATTTTTCATATTATTGTAAATTATTCTGGCTTGTGAGTTAAATTCTTAACAAGTGATATGAGAGCGATGTTTGATTTTTTTGTGATGGCAGTGATGTATAAAATTCTTCTTTTGGTTCGCAACACTAGATTTTCGTTAGACAAGTAAAGATGCAAGAAGTTTTTGCTTAGATCGACTTGGATGATACTTTATTAGAATTTGATAAGATATCCTCAACTTGGTCTTTGGAGGAAAAACAACGTAAGGATTGAAATGACTTATCTCAAATTCACCTTCATCTTCATCTTCATCTTTCGAATCAATTTCTTGAGAAAATTTTAAACAAAAAAATCGTCACTAAGTTATGGTTGAAATTGAAGGGTTCAAGTTTCTATCTCATATTATTCAACAAGGAATAAGCAAATTGTGTTATTGAGATGTGAATTCAGTGTCTCTTATGTATTAGTTACAGTCATTAATTCAATAATACACAAGATTCATAATGTATGTAACTGTGGTCTGCATCGTAGGACAATTGGCTTCGGAATGCAAACACGATAATACACTTATTTAGGCCATTTTCCCAAGATCTTTTGCCTGCATTAGAGGAGTTTAGGGTCTGTTGGCTGTTTTTACAACTATATAACAGTAGAAAAACGGACCAGCAGCAAGGAGCTAGAAGCTGGACGGGCAGAACCAGAGAAGCAGGGGAAAACAGGGGAAATCTAGGAAGAAACTGGAAGAAAAAAAACAGAGTGCTGGAAGACAGGGAAGAGAGCAAAAAACATACAGCAGTCTTCCTTCATTAGGTAGTAGTACATCAGACCTTTTACATTATAAAAAGCTGAAATTTAAACCTACTACAATACACAAAATCAACCCTACACTTGTCTATTTTACAGCCATTAGATTGGACAAAATAAAGAAATATTACTTTGACTTTGAAGACACATTACACATCAACATTCTCCCCCTTAATGTGTTTTTCTTGAACTCCAAGCGCAGCTCTTAGTTGCTGAAATTTTGATGTCGGAAGTGCCTTTGTGAAGATATCCGCCACTTGTTCTTCGGACTTGCAATAGTTTAGTTCAACTTCTCCATCTTCAATTGTATCTCGAATGAAGTGATACTTGATTGCAATGTGCCTTGTTCTACTATGAAAACATGGATTCTTTGCCATTGCAATATCTGATTTGTTGTCACAAAACAATGGTGTAGCTTCTCCTTGCTTCTCTCCAATATCTTCCAAAATTTTCCTTAGCCATATAGCTTGTGAAGTTGCAATAGAGGCTGACATATATTCCGCTTCAGCTGAGGATTGAGCAACAGATTGTTGCTTCTTAGATAGCCACGAAAACACTCCCAAGCCAAGGGAAAATGCATAGCCGGAGGTGCTCTTCATATCATCAACACAACCTCCCCAATCACTATCACAAAAGCCTCTTAACTTCACTTCCAAATTCTTCTCAAATCTGATCCCAAAATTTAATGTCCCCATTATATACCTCAAAACTCTTTTGCCAACTCCAAAATGTTTATGACTTGGAGTACTCATGAACCTTGAAAGCAAACTTGCGGCAAACATGATATCCGGTCTTGTTGCGGTGAGATAAAGCAAGTTTCCAATCAAGCTTCTATAAAGAGTTTCATCAATCTTCTTTTCTCCATCATCCTTCATCAATTTCTCATTGTAAGCCAAAGGAGTTTCCACACATTTACATCCAAACATTCTAAATTTTTTAAGTACTTTTTCGGCATACTTCATTTGAGAAATAAACACCCCATTTTCATCTTGATATACTTCCATACCAAGAAAATAATGCAACAAACCCAAATCACTCATTTCATATCTTTTCATCATTTCAACTTTAAATTCTTCAATCATTTTTGCATTATTTCCCATAAACACCAAATCATCAACATATAATGCAATGATAAGAATATCGGTGTTACCTTGATGTTTCACGTACAAGGTTGGCTCACTTTTGCTTTTCAAAAATCCACGTCGTTGAAAATAGCCATCAATTTGACTATACCATGCTCTTGGTGCTTGTTTGAGCCCATACAAAGCCTTTCTTAGTTTATACACTTTGTCTTCTTCTCCTTTGATGATGAAGCCTTGAGGTTGTTCAACATACACCTCTTCTTTAAGTTCTCCATTCAAAAAGGCTGACTTGACATCAAGTTGGTACAACAACCAACCTTTTTGGGCTGCAAGAGCAATGAGTGCTCTAATGGTATCTAGACAAGCAACCAGAGCAAAAGTTTCATCATAATCAATACCGGGCTATTGTGCATAGCCTTTCACCACCAATCTTGCTTTGTTTCTCTTGAATGAACCATCGGAATTATGCTTCACCTTGTAGACCCATTTCACACCAGTGACATCTTTCTCACTTGGTCTTTCAACTAGCTCACAAGTGTTGTTTTTCTCAATAACTTCTATTTCTTCCTCCATAGCTTTTTTCCAACACTTCTCCTTCATTGCTTCCTCAAAGTTATCGGGCTCAATCACATAAAAATTGCATCTTGCAAAAACATCATTTAAATCCGGCATTTTTCTTGGAGTTGAGCTTGGTGATGATGAATTTGAGCTTGAGGGACTTGAGGGGCTGCTTGGTGATGATAAATGTGAGCTTGAATGAACTCCATTTTCTTCATTTTGTACATCTTCAATGGCAGATTTATTGAAACTGGATTGCTTCTTTCAACTTCTTCTTTTTCCCAATTCCAAGTAGCATTTTCATCAAACAACACATCAAGGCTAACAATTACTTTCTTGCTCTTCAAGTTGTACACCTTATAGCCCTTTGATTGTGAGCTATAACCAATGAAGATACATTTTTCACTTGCTTCATCAAGTTTGCGCCGCTTCTCTTTTGGCACTTGAGCATAACAAATACATCCAAACACTTTCAAGTGTGTCACCAAAGGTTTTCTCCCATTCCAAGCTTCAATAGGAGTCATGTTCAATACCGCCTTTGTTGGGCATCGATTTAGCAAATAAACGGCCGTATAAACCGCTTCGGCCCAAAAAGCTTTTGGAAGCTTTTTCTCATGCAACATTGATTTTGCCATCTCCATCACCGTTTGATTTTTCCTCTCGAAAACACCATTTTGTTGTGGTGTATAGCCAACCGTCAATTGCCTATCAACACCTTCAACTTCACAAAAATTGTCAAATTCGTTCGAAGTATATTCTTTACCATTATCACTCCTCAAAACTTTTATGAAATGGCCACTTTGTTTCTCAACAAAAATCTTGAATTTTTTGAAGATTGTAAAAACTTCAGATTTTTGTCTCATAAAATAAACCCATGTCATTCTTGTAAAATCATCAATAAATAGGATAAAGTACCTATTTTGTAAATGGGATGGTGTATGCATCGGTCCACAAACGTCCGTATGCACCAATTCAAGTGGCCTCTTTGCTCTCCAAGCTACTCCTTTTGGGAATGGTTGACGGTGATGCTTTCCAAGTGCACATCTTTCACAAACTTCATGCTTTTCTTCAATTTTTGGAAGCCCATAAACCATATTTTTTTGCTCCAATAATTTCAGCCCTTGAAAGTTCAAATGTCCAAGCCGTTTGTGCCACAACCAAGAGTCATTAGCCACCATTCGAAAAGCTTTGTCATTTGAATGCTTGAAGTTGAGAGGAAAGCTTCTATTCTCCATTTTCACCTTTGCTATGATTGAATTTTCAGCCTTTTTATCATGAATAATGCAACAACCATCATTGAAAAATAGAGAATAATTATTCTCTAAAAGCTGTCCAACACTTAGCAAATTTTGGTCTAAGTCCGGTACATGCATGACATCTCGAATAAGTCTAGAGCCCTTCTTTGTTTGAACTCCAATTCTTCCTTTTCCCTTCACATTTACTACATCTCCATTTCCCAATCTCACTTTTGAGTTTGAATCTTCCATATGAACAAAGATTCCTTCATTTGAAGTCATGTGATTTGTGCATCCACTATCCAAGTACCATTGAGTTTCATTTGAGCAATTTGAACTTGAGAAACATGCTTCATTTGTTGACTCTGGTGCATTCAAAGAAGCATAAAACAAACTTGATTCATCCTCCTTCTCGGCTACACAATTGGCTTGTTGAGTATTCTTTGCTCTACAATCCTTTTGCACATGTCCAAACCCTTTACAATTGTAACATTGTGGCTTCCCTTTAAACCAACAATCATTTTCATCATGGTTACTTCTCTTACAAATTTTGCACCTTTGTGATTGATCTTCCCCACTAAATCTCCTTTCAAAATTAATTCTACCTCTACCTCTTGGACTTCTTCCTCTTCCTCTTCCCCTACTACTTCTTCCACCTCTACTTGACATATCCATCCTCTTTTCATGATTTTGGGGCTGCCTTAAGTTGCTATTTGATCCAACATTTAGTTTAGATTGAAATGCACTCTCCATTGATTTTTCGGAACGCCAATTCAACTTTTGTTCAAATGATTTCAATGAACCCATCAACTTATCAACTTTTAACTCCTCTAGATTCTTTGTTTCTTCAATCACCGCCACAATAGGATCATATTTTTTCGGCAAGCTAATCAAAATTTTTTCCACCATTTTTGTATTTGTAACATCCTCACCATATGACTTCATTTGATTCACAAGCTCATTAAATCTATCCGAAAATTCTTTAACACATTCATTGTCTTTCATTTTCATATTTTCAAAATCTCTTCTAAGAGATTGAAATTTAATGGCTCTTACCTTCAAGTCTCCTTGGTATTCCTTCTTTAGAATCATCAATGCTTCATTTGCTTTGCTTGCCATCATGATTCTTGGAAAGACCGAATCAGCCACAGCCCTATGCAACATTTAAAGTGCACTTGCATCCCTTTGCCTTGCTTCTTTAAGTTCCTTCTTCTTGGCTGCTGTCAAAGCTTCCTCATTTTTAGGTTCTTCAAAGCCCTTTTCCACCATATCCCATAGATCCACAAAAGAATGAATGAAGTCTTCATCTTCACACACCAAAAATCATAGTTTTGGCCATCAAAAATTGGAACAAAAGACTGCTGTAAACTTCCACTTGAACCACTTGTGCTTGCCATTTTATTTTCAGCAAAACACCTTCTTTTTTCAACCCTTGATTCAGATTTTTTGTTGTTGCAGCAGGGGAGAACGTACCAGACCTGAAATGGCTCTGATACCACTTATGTTGGCTGTTTTTACAGCTATATAACAATAGAAAATGGACCAAGAGGCAAGGAGCTAGAAGTCGGACTGCGAGAACCAGAGAAGCAGGGGAAAACAGGGGAAATCTAGGAAGAAACTGGAAGAAGAAAAACAGAGTGCTGGAAGACAGGGAAGATAGCAAAAAACGTACAGTAGTCTTCCTTCATTAGGTAGTAGTACATCAGACCTTTTACATTATAAAAAGCTAAAATTTAAACCTACTACAATACACAAAATCAACCCTACACTTGTCTATTTTACAGCCATTGGATTGGACAAAATAAAGAAATATTACTTTGACTTTGAAGACACATTACACATCAATAAGGTCAATTTCTGCTTAATTGTGTATCACTGGTGTTTTGTAGGACAAAATCTTGACTTTCCATTGCGTTGTGATAAAAGCAGAGAAACTGGTATTAAAACAATGATTTAGGAGCAAAGATCGAAACTCAAAGACGAGAATAAACATGGAGGATGAGAAAGAGGAGAAAACCGAGAAGATTCAAAATATTTGTGAGTGATATTGAAGATTAGAAAAGGAAAGCCTAAGTTAGGTTATTTCAAGTTGAAGTCAAAAGAAGTCTATTCATTAGGAATATGGGAGAAAATTAAAACACAACATTTGGTATAAAGATCTCCACAAGATAAATGATACACCATTGGATACTTAATTGAATCAAGAGCCCAACTCATTTTAGAGAATGAAATTTGTAGTGTCGTACAAGAAGTTGTGCCTGATTTACTGGAGGCTACTCCTTGGAAATTTGAAGATGCGGGCATTTACTGACACTAGAAAATACAGCGGGCATCTTGAAGTCAGGATGTCCCGAAACATTAAAAATACATTTTTAAGGTTTTCTTTTTGGATATTTGGAGGGTCAAGTTTTTAGAAAAGGAAATTACATAAATAGGGATTACAAAATATAATTTCAAAATTAAGAAATCGGTTTTATTATTTCAAAAATCGGATATTAATTAAATTTAAATTATTAAATAATTCATTAAAAATAATTCATTAATTAAATGTAATAAAGTCACAATATTATATAATTGATTATCACAATTATGTATTAGTCATAATTACAGCCGTCACAATTTCAAATTACAAATTTTATAGGTCATAATTTATTTCTTTGTCACAAATTATCAAATTAATTGGTCACATATTATTTGTCCATCACAAATCACAAATTTTATAGGTCATAGTTTCTTTAACGGTCACAATTTATCAAATTAATAGGCTTCGCATTAATTCTCGATCACAAATCACAAATTTTATAGGTCACAATTTATTTATCGGTCATAGATTGTCAAATTAATAGGTTAAGTATTATCTTTCGATTACAAATTACAAATTTTATAAGTCAGAACTTATTTCGCGGTCATAAATTAGCAAATTGATTGGATACAAGTTAATTCTCAATCACAAATCATAAATTTTATAGGTCACAATTTACTTATCGATCACAAATTATCAAATTAATTGGCCACACGTTATTTCTCGATCATAAATCACAAATTTTAAAGATACAACTTATTTCAGATCACAAAATTATCAATTACAACTTAATTAATTGTGAGTAATTTCACACTTTTAGGTGACATATTATTTATTGATCACAACTTGTCTATTTTATCGGTCACGTAGTATTTATTGATCATACATTAACTATTTTATTGATTACAATTACTCAAATAATTGTTCATAAAAACTTTTTAATCCACCCCTTGGTACCTGACCACCACCACCACCATCACAATAGTCACATCACCCACCACCACCACAGCAACCTCATCACCACCTGCACCACCTTCACCTAACCATCACTGCTAGTACCACCACCACCACCTCCACCTCTACGGTCATCGTCACCCCCAACACCTTCAAACACATCTAAAAAATCTACCATCACGCCTCCACCGTAAAACAAGTGAAAAGACCACCTCACCACCATCACCACCTCCTCCTCCACAGTCAAACCACTACTATCTTTACCCAAACGTTTCCTGAGTAGAACTAAAATCCATTTAAACCACAGATCCAAAATTAAAAGTAAAAACACCGGCTCTCTGGTAGAATCACGGTATCATCGCCGGCAAATCCAAAATCAAAAGTAAAACTACAGGTGAGACTCAGATTTAAAACCACATATCTAAAATCAAAAGTAAAACCATGGCATCATCGCCGATGGCGAGCGATGGAGCATCGACGTTATCTGGTAGAATCAAAGTAGTTGTTGGAATATTAACCAACCATACAATTCAGCAAACCAGCAAGCACCTGTTCCCAGCCTCTAGTTCAGCAAAAGCTTAACCACCAGTTCACCAGTAGCCTCAACAGCAGAACCAGCAGCTCACGTGTTCCAGCTCTTCTTCCTTCCAGATCCTTCCAATCACGTTCAGCACCTGTTACTCCTTCTTCGAGCTCACCAGATTCTAGCATATTCTAGATTGTTCTTATGTTTGTTATCTTGTTAATTTGTTAGATAGTTTGTTAGCATTTCTTCTATAAATAGGATAGTTTGCATTGTATTTTCTTAAGCAAGTTGAATGAAATAATTTATTCTTCTTCCTCGCTTCTAGCAGGCTCCTATCCGGTTTCTTCTCTAATATTTTTAGTTCTTGCATTCTGTCAATTCTCGTTTAATATTTTCAGCTCTAAATCAGCTTCCCCTCCTTGATTTTATCATAGTTGAGCTAGGAAAGGGAGATGATGCCTCTATAGCGACATCATAGACGATGCTGTAGCGGCTACGTGTGTCAGGCAAGCTTCAAAGTTGGAGATGATATCGTTGCTCTAAGAGCTTCGAACACAGAGATGATGCCGCCGCTATCAGAGCGATGCCGCTGCACAATGGCTCACATCGTGCTGCGGTTGTCGGAGGCGTCGTGCTCGATACTTGCCTCTGGTGGTGGTTGTATGTGGTAAAGAAAGAGAAGAGAGATATAGAGAGAAGGGAGAGAGGTAAATAATTAGGATTTGGAATGAGATTTGGTGGGGGTGGATGGTGGTAGGGTGGGTATATGGATTAATTTAATTTCAAAATTTATTATTAATATTAAAATGTGAAATTATCATCGAATTTTTGTATAAACAAACCTTAAAATTGATTTTAGAGCTTGAAACTTAAAAAGTAGGGTTTGGTGTAATTTTCACTTTTAGAAATCTATATATACACGTCCAGGAAGAAAGAAGGAGAATTTTGGAGACAAAAACACCACAACCTATCTCAAGAAAGAAGACATACACGAGGTTTCTTGATTTTGAAGGAGGAGAGTCATTTAAGAGGTTTATAGAAGATGTTTCTTCTATATGCTTCTATTGATGACGTATTTTGTATCAAATATGTCTTTGTAACCAAATTATAATTAGCTTGATTTCTTAACACTAGGATGAAGGTGAAACCTTGTTGTTGAAGCTTTAATCATGAATTCTTGTTTTCAAGTATTTATTTGACTTGAATAATTGCTATTGTTTTTAATTGCTTAAAATCACCCATTGGACTGTGGCTTATTTTGTTTTTGAACGAAAGTAGGAATGTACCTCTATATTTTGTGTGGTAGTTAATTGAATATTGTACCGTTTTACTCATTTTTGTATATACACATCCTTCATAAAAATATAATAAGTTCATATGTAAAGATTGGTTCAATTCTACTTAGGAGAAATTATTGAACTAATTACTGAATTAGGAATATCAAGACATAGGAAACATGAAGATAATAGAAAGGCTTGAGTGACTTTGACTAAGAGTAATTCCACTCTGAAAAAGGTTGAAAAAACGCCTTTCCATTTTCTCTCATTTCAATCTCCGCGAGTTCGGTTTGTCTACAAGACTCAATCAAAGTAGTTCGTCCCCCTTCTCAAGTTCCAGATGTCAGCTCTTTCACTTGGTGTTCCCTATTCTAAGACATCAACACCCGCTTTACCTTGAACTTCGACTTAGGTAGGTTTCGACTTCAGCCTCAACATATCATCAAATTCATTCAAATAATTTTTAGAATTGTAAAGAAAAGGTGCAAGTTCATTGCATTGGATGGCGCTTGCATTTAAAATTGAAATTTTTCAGGAGCTGCTCCCAGGAATCTTTTGTAATTCTCTAATTGATATACTGATCCGGCATTTTTTGTGTATGAAATGGAACCACGAAAATTGAGAGCAGCTATCTGATTGATTACTTTTTCTCCATTGAAATAATTTCTGCTTTTTCACTTTCACTGAATCAATTTCGACTCTTTTGAGGTTAAATCCAAAGAAAATATGTTTTTACACTTCTCAATGACACGGGGTTTATTGAAATGATGAATGATTTCTATGCAAACTAATCGATCATGGAGGGAAATGAAGATTTAAATATGACAGCCAGCAGAAAGTTTGATGCAAGAGAGGCAAACCTAACCGGTTCGGCATCTCTCGTCACTGCCCATTATGGATCCACAAAGCAGCGGTGTGTATACTACAGAATTAGTAGCACTGTGTAATGCTGGAATTTTCTTGGTGCCCTCAACTCAGAGTTTAATAGATTTCTTAATATGTGTAATTCTAATTGATTTTATGAAATTTAATAGAATTTAACAGATTTTATAAGATTTGAATGAATTTCTATTTTATAGATTTTAATAGATTTTCATGGATTTGTAAACTTTTTAATAAAATTGTATTTTTACCTCCTCAATTGCTCAAAGCAACTCGATTAAAAAAAAAAATACAAACTAATTTTCACTAGCTAATTAGTCACACCCAATATTCTACAAAAAACTTCCAAAAATCATCGTCAATTGATAAGTTAGCATATATATATACATAGAAAAAACCTGTTCGGGGCAGAGAAAGGCGAGAGAGAGAGAGAGAGAGAGAGAGAGAGAGAGAGAGAGAGAGAGAGAGAGAGAGAGAGAGAGAGAGAGAGAGGGGCAAAAAAAATCTGTCTTAGATAAAGGCGAGAAAAGCTGTGAAATTTTGAGGGTTGGGGGATAGAATTGTTATAGATTTTGGTATTTATATTTATGTCCTGAATCTTTTAAATCTATTAAAATCTATCAAGTTAATGAAATCCTTCTAAATCAAGTAGTTATTGAGGACACCTCAATTTTTTAGTATTTCTAAAATATGAGTTGAGGATGCCTCAATTTTAACGAAGTATATTTTAGTGTGAGCTGAGGGCACCTCAATTTATATGGAGTTTTAAAATCTACTAAACTCTTAATTGAGGACACTTTATATTATTATGTTGTAATCTTTGAGTTCTGCTCCATATCTCCATTCTCATCTACTTTGAAAGTTGGAACGTATACTACCTACGGTACACAGCATTGAAATAAATAAATAAATAACTGGCAAAATTATATTGCATTAATTTCTTCTTTAAGTGTCTAAACATGCACATAGATTTGATGGAACTGCATATTTCTGTTGAGTTTGTTGTTTAACGTTTACTTTAATGAAAAAAAAAAAACATCATTAATGTTTCGAAACCAAAATAACATTAATTAGGCTCTTAAATAGATCTTCACAACAATAAATTTCATGAGTAATGACACTTAACTTCAAATTCTTTCTTCGGGCTAATTATTATATAAATTAAGAGGGTCATATGCTTCCTTAATCACCCAACAAACAAGATAAGCGAAAAACTTGCGAAAAAAAGAGTAAAAATGGCTTGTTTCTTTCACGTCTCATTCTCTTCTGTGTTCATGTCCATGGCCTTAATTTTCCTGTCTGTACTTCCATCTTCTATATGTCACGAAGTGAACGAAAATGATCTTGTACACATTTGTTTGAAAACCCATGATGCTTCTGAATGTTTGAATCTGTTCAAATCAGATCCCAGAAGCTTGAACACAGATGAAAAGGGCCTAGCAGGAGTTGCGATCGACCTTGCATTGAACAAGGCCGATGCAACCCACACCCAGTACAATCAACTTTACAGCGACTCCAGGGATTATGAACTTCAGGAAAAATATAGTTCTTGCTCCAAGAACTACAACGATGCCATTCGTGATCTTAAGGAGGTGAAAAATGAATTGGATAATAATCGTAATAAGCTCATTCATGTTGAAATAAATGATGCTCTGGAAGAAATTAATACATGCATAAGAGCATTCGAGAGGGATCAAATCGACCCAGTCCAAATGAATTACCACAACCAACAATTCAAGCTTCTTTGCTACATGGTTAAGTTTACGACAGAAAGTTTGGTCTAGAAAATTTTTCTCATTGTTCAACAATAATCCTCTCGTAAATTGAAGCTTATTATGCAGTAACCAGTTTCTTTTTTCTTTTCTTTTTTTTCCCTTTTTGTTTCCTTCTAATGTTTTTTGATTTTGTTGGAATTGAAAAATAAATAACACAATCTCATATATATTTATATATATATGTTCATATGCTGATACAAACAGCTAGAGTTCTTGCAAAAAAAATGGAAATTTGTCTGTAATGTTTAAATGACTACATAATCAAATGCATAACCTGTGAATCAGTCACTAAGATTGCATGATAAACTCATAAAAAGCAACATGTTCCATGGACAAAATCAAACTTAGACATTCAGCAAGACAATACGGTCCAACTCCAATTCAAAGTTCCAAATCTTGGGTTCAAACTCTAAGCACAATGTAATTAGTAGTATTTATAGAAATTGATAAATAATGTAATGACTATAGTGCTTCTCACATCACTAGCTTTAAGGCTTGGCTTGTGGACAAAGAGCAGTCACAGGCATCAGGCAAGATCACTTAATAACACGCCCCGCTCCTAATAACGCTAGTGGACCAAGAGTATGACGTGCGCCGATGATAAATACCAACTAAAAGTTGGACCCACCATCAAGGCTACTACAATATGCAGCTTTTATAAATTATTTTTTATAAAATTTCCGCATTATCTCTCTTGTAATTTGGACTAATCAACTTGTAAACATATATATACAACTCCCAACAAAAATATCATATCAATGTTAATTCATGATTCCCTTCACTAACCCCGGAAGTACAACGCGATATAGAGATAGACTGAATTCTCAAACTTTTACTATGAAAATAACATGAGTTGTACATATAGATGCAAAATACGTAATGAGCCCATCCAACTATCTACAAGTAATGTAGAATGATATCAAAAAATAAACATGGGTTCCAAAATACTGACTATATGCTCTATGAAATGAGTCATACTAGCTAATTCTATCGAGTGGCTCTGACTCCAAAATCAAGGCTCAACTCAAAAAGATGTCTAGAAACTCAATTGCTACCTGATAAGAAAATTGTGGAAAAATATATGAGTTGATAGCTCAGTAAGTGGCGAAATTCAAAAATAATTATATTTTTTCATTTATATATTTTTGTCAAAAATCAAGTTTACATCATTTAATAGTCCACTGTACAACAACAACAACGTAGTAGTAATAATAATAATAATAATAATAATAATAATAATAATAATAATAATAATAATAATAAAGTGAGATGTCCTCATAATATTGAAAAATATGATCTCATAATCATCAATTGAATTCTATATTATCATCTCATCACATCAAATATAACGAGAAATCTACCAAAAATGTACCATTTGACTGAAATCTGAAATCTGGTCATACGCGTGTAGACTGCCCCATAGCTAAGTGTTCTCGACACGGGCCTCAGGCCTCCTCAGTGAACGGAAGTGGGTTTTAAAGACCTCTCATAATCAATACTAGAACACGCCCAAGTGAACTATATGTACACAGTCAAAACCCTTTCATTCACAGTCAAGACCCCTCAGTGTAGTATAGAACACGACCAGACCCCTCAGTAACTTATAATAAGTATATAATCACGAGTACTTTTTTGGTCGATCTCAATATCACATCTGTCTCACATTCACTACATCAAAAGAGACCTTTTGTAGTGGCCAAAAAACGCTGCGGTAGACCTTTTACAGCGTTTTAGCATGTGTTGAGAAGGTTGGTGTTGCTGTTGAGGGAAGACTTTTTGCAGCTTTTATTTACCGTTGCGAAAAACCCTTTTGCAGCATTTTTTCAACGTTGCGGTAAACCCTTTTGCAGCGTTTTTTAGCGTTGTTTAAACGTTACGATAGACCCTTTTGCAGCGTTTTTTAAACGTTGCCAATAGACCCCTCTTTGTAGCGTTTTTTCAACGTTGACGTAGACCTTTTTTTTTTTTTTTTTTTTACAGTTTTATATGGAAATTGACCCACAAAATTGAAAATGACACTTTGTGAACAAATTTTGGAATTGCATAAAAATTAATAATTTTATTACAAATTTTTGAATCAATACAACATTAGAATATGATACAACACAACCTATCTAAAAATGAGTAAGGATTAAAGAGTTCATGTTGCATCCTCTATAAAGCTCGAAACTACAATAAACTATCCAAACTACAAATTGCACAAAAACAACGACACAAAAAGGACTAATAGACCGCATTATGGAATAGAATGAAGAGCGCAAGGCAATGCTGGATGCTTGTTGAATTGTCTCATGGGTGGACTCTCGAGAACATTTTTTCCCTTTCTTCTGCTCAGGCGCTCTTGTCTGGGGGACCTTGGACTTTGGCTCGTCGCCAAACGTAATGCATGAGGATCAAAAGGCATATCTTCTGCAAAAAACAACAAGACATTAGCTCGAGAAGAGATCGAGATTCACTAACACAAACGAAAGATCGGGACGTTTTGCCCTACCCTCAAGTCATTTCATGTTTGCAAGATCGAGGATGTCGTCCCCGAGCAAGTCAAAAGTGGATTGGAGTTCGGTGATTTTTTTGACATCCCTCCCCACATTTCACTGTAAAAAATGCATGCATGGAAGGATTATTATTAGAGATTTGCCAAACATTAATGACAAAACAAATGGGCAAACAAGGTCACAAAATGTACGAAAACATAAAAATTTCATGTGGAGGAACAAGACTTACAGGTTAATCCTGTCCAGCATGGGATTGCTTTCTTTCTGAAAACTGCTATTAACTTGAAGATAAGGTTTTCTTCTAACTGCCGTCATCTCCTTTAGAACTGACTGCTTCGGAGAATCACTGGCCTGCAGGGAACAGCATAATGAATAGGTTGATAGCTGACGTAGCGGAAGATTATAGGAAAAATGAACAACCTCATAAAGATGAGATAAAACTCACGAAAATTCTTATTCAATTCAATAATCTACCTCAAAGAGGTTACAATGCTTTAAATAGTAAAACCCTAGCAAAATTCGGAAAATAAATAATTAAAAAATAATAATATTTTTCTATAAATGAAAAAATTCGAGATTTTAACTTAAATAGAAACTCCTAATATTTAGGATCGTCCTCCAACAAACGGAATCCAAATCCGAATTTTATTGAATGAGATATTATCAAAATAAAAATTACCATAAACGGAAAAAACGTGTAATTGAGAGCCTAAACGACAGAATCTGCCCGAAATCCGACGTACGTCATGGCCAAAGGCGATGAACTGTGATCCTTGGCCCGTTTCCAATCAAATTAGACTATTAATTTTCCAAAAACAGACAAACCTGAAGTTATCATGAAATCATTATTTTGCCTTGCGATCCCACTTTATCATAAATTCTATCTCCTTATGCACTTCATCATTCTCCCCAGTGTGAGAAAAATTCATCCTCGAATTCGACAGGGAAGAAGCCTCATCATCATCAGAATTATCACCACGAAACGACACCAGATGCTTGACATTAAACACATCGGATGTGCGAATATGACTGGCAACTTTAAACGATAAGCATTTGGATTAATCTTCTCAATGACCTCCAATGGACCAATTTTCTTGGCAGTAAGCTTGTTGTATTCATGAGCATGGATACGATCTTTTGTCAACACCGCCCAAACAAAGTCACCTACCTCATATTCAACATATCGACGTTTAAGATCCGCATCATGCTTATATTTAGTAACAGCAGCCTGCAACTGATCATGAGTCTGTGAGTGAATCTGTTGTAATCGTTGAACGAAGTCCTCAGCCTTACCATGCATTTTAACAGTAGTAGAAACTGGGACCAAGTCAAGGGGACCATGAGGAATGAGACCATACACCACCTGAAATGGACTAAAACCTGTACTCCGGTTGACTACATGATTATGAGCAAATTCTGCCTGACACAACTTCTGATCCCAGGACTTGATGTGTTCACCAACTAAACAATGTAGTAAATCCCCAAGGAGCGATTAACAACCTCTGTCTGTCCATCTGTCTAAGGGTGATATGCACTGTTGAAGTCCAACTTTGTATTGACCGAGCGCCACAAACTGCGCCAGAAGTGACTGAGGAAACGAGTATCCCGATTAGACACAATAGATGTAGGCAGTCCATGCAGGCGATAGATCTCACGAAAGTACAGTAAAGCCACATTGATAGCATCCGTAGTTTTCTTGCAGGGGATGAAGTGAACCATCTTTGAAAACCGATCAACCACTACAAAGATAGAGTCAAAATCACGCTGAGTCCTGGGAAGCCCCACAACGAAATCCATGCTAACGTCTGTCCAATGCTGGGTTGGGATAGGTAGGGGCATATACAAGCCAGCATTTGTTGCCTTGCCTTTGGCCAAATGACAAGTCCGACAACGCTCCACAAACTTACTGACATCCTTGCTCAATGATAGCCAAAAGTAAGAAGCAGCAACAAGCTGCAATGTTCTGTCATGACCCACGTGGCCTTCATTGTACAATTCTTGAACAATCTTCAACCCCAAACTACCCTCCGGAATACATAACTGGTTGCCATGAAAAAGGAAACCATCAACCCATGCAAACTCCGACTGCACACCTTCCTGCAACTTCCGAATAACATGGGAGAAATATGGATCAGTAGTATATAAGTCACAAAGACCATCAAAACCGAGAACCTCCACTCGTATTTCTATCAGGAGAGTTTGACGCCTACTCAATACATCTGACACCTTGTTAAGAGCACCTGCTTTGTGCTTAATCACAAAAGTAAACTGCTGCAAGTAAGCAATTCAAGAGGCATGTCTAGCAGATGCCTTATCTTGAGTACCAAGGTGCTTGAGGGCATCATGATCAGTATACAAAATGAACTCTTTCTGGAACAGATAGTGACGCCAATGTCGAACTGCCTGGACTATTGCATAGAACTCTACATCATAAGTATTGTACCGAGACTTCGGACCAGAAAGCTTCTCACTGAAGTATGCAACGGGACGGTTGTTTTGACTCAGAGCACCACCAATACCCACCTTCGAAGTATCACAGTGTAGCTCAAACGGCTAGGTAAAGTCAGGCAACACCAAAACTGGAGCAGTAGTCAACTTCTGCTTAATCAACTGAAGAGATACCTCTGCTTTGGGAGTCCATTGAAACTTTTCATCCTTTATACAATCTATAATAAGTGCCATGATACTGCTAAAATGTGGTATAAACCTGCGATAAAATGAAGCAAGGCCATAGAAGCTACGCACTTCTGTAACAGTTTTAGGTTGTGGCCACTGGCTTATTGTATCCACCTTGGATATGTCAACTGCTAACCCCTTCTTCGACACCACATATCCCAGGAATACAACACGATCAGTCAAGAATGAACACTTTTTCACTACAACATAAAAGTGATCCCTGTGAAGAACTGAAAGAACTTCCCGAAGGTGCTGGACAAGATCATCATTGTTAGCACTATAAAATCAGAATATCATCAAAGTAGACAACAACAAATTTACCGATGAATGGATGAAGACCCTGATTCATGACCTATATAAACATACTAGGTGCATTTGAGAGGCCAAAAGGCATGACTAATCACTCGTACAACCCTTATCTCATCTTAAATGATGTCTTCCACTCATCTCCAGGTCTGATCCGAATCTGATGGTACCTACTCTTCAAGTCAAGCTTACTGAACACGCAAGCACCAGTAAGCTGGTCTAACAGATCATCCAGGTGAGGAATAGGAAAATGGTAACGCACCGTAATCTTATTGATCGCCATACTATCCACGCACATGCGCCACGTCCCATCTTTCTTCGGCGTAAGGAGAGCAGGAACAGCATAAGGACTAAGACTCTCCCTGATGTGCCCTTTTGACAGAAGCTCCTCCACTTATCTGCGTAACTCTTCATATTCAGTAGGGCTCACCCTGTAATGCACCCGGTTAAGCAAAGAAGCATCAGGCACCAAGTCAATTTGATGCTGAATATCCCGCAGTAGTGGCAACCTATCTGGAAGCTCTCTTGGGAAGACCTCATAAAACTCCTTTAGCAATGGCTGAACCCTCTAAGGAACCTCCTGCTCGCTGTCAACTGACTTTCCTACCAACACATACATGACCCCAGACTCCTCCATCTCTGTTTCAAACTTTGCTCTCGTCAGTAAATTGGCGCTGTCCCCAACTGTTTTCACTGAACCCTATCCGGTAGTAACACAATCTTCTTATCCCTAGACAGAAAGATGTACGTGTTGGTATACCCATCATGCAGCGACTGGTGGTCAAACTGCCACGGTCTTCCTAACAGCAAGTAGCACACATCCATCTCTACTACATCACATAATACCTGATCTTTGTAGGTATGCCCAATGGAGAAACTGATTCAAGCACGCTGAGACACCTCCACATTGTTACCCCTCTTCATCCAAGCTAATATATACGATTTGGGATGCTTCTCAGTCTGCAAACCCAACTTCTTAACGACCTCTTCAGCTACCACATTTTCGTAACTACCAGAATCAATAACAAATCTACAGATCTTTCCCCCAACAGTACACGTCGACTGAAAGATATTATTACGCAGCCAGTCAGTGTTATTCTCCAGGGGAGTCAGAAAACTCCGCCTCATCACCAATGCTTGACCCACATCACCAACTACAAACTCTTCATCCTCTTCGACTTCCTCGTCTTCATTGTCAAATACAGGTGGATCTTCATAATCTTCATACCTCTCATCAACAAAGAGTCCTCTAGACGGATTCTTGGGAAATTCAGATTGTCTATGACCTGTACCACCACATGCAAAACAATGAATACCACCTCCAGAACGCGCTGGTTGTTGAACAGGGTTAGGTCTAGGAGGGCCAAGTTGAGTAGGATTACCAGAACGTGTCATCTGCTGCTGTGAATTATTGGAAGAATTGCCTACAGTAAAAGGAACTGTATTTCTCATAGACTGCTGTTTCTCTATCTGTAATGCCCTCTGATATGCCTCAGAAACTGTCACAGGATCAATATTCAGCGTGTCTCGTATTTGGGGACGAAGACCACCCACATATCGTGACACCAACTGCTCCTCCGTCTCCATCACCTCATTCCTCGTAATCAACATATAAAATTCCGTGGTATAGTCACTAACCATTTTGACGCCTTGACGCAGATTCTGTAGTTGCTGATACATGGTCCGAACATAGTTGTAGAGCAAAAATTGCTTCTTCATATGCTTCTTCAATTTACCCCACGATGCAAACTTGGACTTTCCTAACCTGGATCACGTCACTTTAGTCTGCTGCCACCACGCCGCTGCTCATCTACGAAACCTCGTCGCAACGAGAGACACACATTTATCAGTAGGAACCTCCTTAAATTCCAAGATCTCCTCCACTACAGTCACCCAATCCAAGAACTCTTCTGGACTTAATCCACCAAGGAACTCAGGAATATGAACCTTGAATCTTGATTCCCAACGCCTATTTTCATCCTGACCACCCCCTTCCGTCGGACTGGCAGATCTATTGGATGCTCAGGTTGTGCAAACGGATTCTCATAATCAAAACCCTCAACCGGCGAGGCCATCGGCGCATGATATTGTGGCATGAGTACAGTGAATTGCTGTGTCAGCAACTCCACTTGTTGATGCAGCTGTGCAATTTCATCAAGTTTATGTACCTCTTCTACCGGGACTTCACGAGATTCTAGATGTCTCCTTGGCGGCATGGTGAAGGAACCACTTAGGGTCTGATACCAACTGACGTAGCAGAAGATTATAGGAACGATGAACAACCTCAAAGATGAGATAAAACTCAAGAAAATTCTTATTCAATTCAATAATCTGCCTCAAAGGGGTTACAATACTTTAAATAGTAAAACCCTAACAAAATTCGGAAAATAAATGATAAAAATAAAAAAAAAAAGATATTTTTTCATAAATGGAAAAATTTGAGATTTTAATTTAAATAGAAACTTCTAATATTCAGGATCGTTCTCCAACAAACGGAATCCAAATTCGAATTTTATTGAATGAGATATTACCAACATAAAAATTACCATAAACGGCAAAAATGCGTAATCGAGAGCCTAAACGACGGAATCTGCCCGAAATTAGACGTACGTCATGGCCAAAGGCGATGAGTTGTGATCATTGACCCGTTTCCAATCAAATTAAACTATTAATTCGCCAAAAAGGGACAAACCCGAAGTTATCATGAAATCTTTATTTTGCCTTGCGATCCCACTTCATCATAAATTCTAACTCCTTATGCACTTCATCAATAGCTTACCCATTTCACCACCCTGGCTATGACCTTTTCGAATAATAAGTGAAGGGGAAACTCTCTCTTTAGTGATACACTTCTACACTAACTTGGACAAAAAGTTCATTACGATTTGCTATATATTCATAAACTTCATATGAACCAAATCTAGTTCTTTTCAACAATTAACCACACATGATTCTCTTTCAATTAGTTCAATTTTTTTCTTTCAAATAAACTAGACAAGAAAATTTAGTCCATCAGAATAGACAAGAGACCATACAAATATTTTTTGAACAGAGCCTTACCTTTGTTCCTTCAGGCAACGAATCCTTTGCTTTAGCATCTTGGACAATATTACCATTGGGTGTAGTGGCTTCGGCGGTTGTAGGACGAGCTCTTAGTAAATATTATTTTCTCATGTTGAATTATCTTCTCTTCCAAGGTCCCAGAGAAATGTACATATCATCCTTTGTAATTTGTCAAAAAAGTTACACTTTAGGTGTTGTCTGTTCCAATCACCTGATTCCAATGTCCGATTCCTTTCCTTACACTGAAACTGTTGCTGCCCACAAATTCTGCTTGGTCTGGCAAATTTTGGAGATTCCTTTCCTTACACTGAAAACATGGGTGGCTTGGAGTTAGAGCACGTGTTTGCATAGCCACTAGAATATTCCATCTCAGAGATATCACAAATGTCCTGAAAAACTATTAATAATTGAGACTCCAGCAAAGTTCTAGTTATGTTCCTCACTATTATTCAGCATTATTGGTTTCTATACCTTTATTGTTGGAAATCCGTTTTCCCTACAGAAAACTTAAGCATTTAAGAGCATTGTCTATCAAGATTTACCTCATTTACATCCATTTCTAAGTTCAGAATTCCATTTAAACCTCTTCGGATCATATCTATCAGGAATCAGTATAGACACTTGGGTGAAGCAAAACCATTGCATCACCCTTATATAAGTCAACATAAAACGAATACATTAATGTATCTTCCTAAAAAGAAATAGTATGAGCACACAATCAGAGTTGTGGGTTCTATTCTCAAGCACAAGAATGCAAGCAGACAACGGTAAGAAAATCATTTGGAGGTTTCTTAGTTTTTTCTACACATCCTCACTTAATCAGTGTTGAAGTTGATACAAAATAACGTATGTTTGATTTAGTAAAAAAAAAAAGTCTGTGTTAATGTCAATCTTTTACTCCTTAAATTTATGTTTCAGTTAGTAATGGTTAGTGGCAATAAAATCTGATTGTTTGTTGAGAGTTTTTAGCTTTTTCAGTTTATTGTAAGCCTATAAAAAAGCACCATCAGTTCTCGAATAAGATGTGGAAAATCACTTGATCTTTTCTGCAGATTCTATTTTTTTGTTCTTATTTTCAGAATTCCCAACAATTTTCGTATCAGAGCAAGGTTCCTTCATGACTGGGCATAAAAGTGATGGCAACTAACGGCAGTGCAGTGCGTGTTTCTCAACCAGCGATTCCCATCTTCAAAGGAGAGTGCTATGAATTTTGGAGCATCAAGATGAGGACTTTATTCAGGTCTCAAGATTTATGGGACTTAGTTGAGAATGGATACCTTGATCCAGATGATGAACCTAGATTGAAAGAGAACAAGAAAAAAGACTCCAAAGCATTATTCTTCATTCAGCAAGCAGTCCATGAGTCGATTTTCTCAAAAATTACAGCAGCAGTCACAGCCAAAGAAGCCTGGACGACTCTGCAAACAGTATTTCAGGGCACCTCGAAGGTAATAACAATAAAACTTCAATCTCTTCGTCGTGAGTTTGAAACTTTACAAATGCATAAAGGTGAATCAGTGCAAGATTTCTTGTCTCGAGTAGCTGTCATTGCTAATCAAATGAGGTCCTATGGAGAGGAAATTTCAGATCAAACTATTGTTGCAAAGGTGTTGAGGAGTTTAACACCAAAGTTTGACCATGTAGTTGCAGCTATTGAAGAATCCAAAGACTTAGTCGTATTCTCATTTGATGAAATGATGGGGTCTTTGCAATCCCATAAGGCAAGGCTTAGCAGATCAGAGGAAAAAAATGAAGAGAAAGCTTTCCTTGTGAAGGAGAAGATGCACAACCAGAAAAATAACAAAAGAGAGACAGCTGGTAGAGGAGGATCACGTGGCAGAGGTGGTCGCAGCATTGGACGAGGATATAATCAATTTGAACAGAGGCAGGAAAATGAAAGGAAATAAGGCAACAAAAATGGTATTCAGTGTTACTATTGCAAAAAATTCGGGCATGTAAAAGCTGATTGTTGGCATCTAGAAAAGCAAGCAAGTTATGTTGAGCATAAAGAAGAAAAAGAAGTCAAGCTTTTCATAGCTTATGAGAAAGATGCAACCGCCCACAACAACATTTGGTTCTTGGACAGTGGATGCTCTAATCACATGACTGGTGCAAAGTCATTATTCAAAGAACTTGATGAAGCATTCAAATCAGAAGTGACATTTGGAGATGACAATCAAGTGCAAGTAGGGGGCAAAGGCACTGTGGCTATAAAAAATAGTTACGGTAATGTAAATCTCTTACACAGTGTTTACTTTATTCCTAGCTTGTCACAAAATTTATTGAGTGTTGGGCAACTCTTGAGTAGTAAGTATTCACTTTTGTTTGATGATGATTCATGTGTGATTAGAGATTAAAAGTCAAATCGGATTGTTGTAGAAGTTAAAATGGCAGCAAATAAGTTGTTTCCACTTGAAATTTCTAAAGTGGAAAACAATGTACTGGTAGACAGTGCTATGATTGTTAAAGAAAATAGCAAGTCTAAACTATGGCACTTGAGGTATGGGCACTTGAATTTAAAGGGGTTGAAATTGTTGAGTGAAAAAGAAATGGTACATGTGTTGCCTATGATTGAATCACTTGAGTTATGTGAGGGGTGCATATATGGAAAGCAAAACAAACTTCCATTTCCTTCCGGCAAGTCTTGGAGGGCATCTAAAACACTTGAATTGGTGCATGCTGATTTGTGTGGTCCAATGAAGACTGAATCTTTTGATGGTAGTCGATATTTTTTGCTCTTTACTGATGATTATAGCCGCATGAGTTGGGTATATTTTCAGCAACTCAAGTCTGAGACATTTGACAACTTCAAGAAGTTCAAGGCCTATGTTGAGAAGCAAAGTGACACATCAATAAAAACGCTTCGAACTGACAGAGGTGGCAAGTTTTTATCTGACCAATTTTCTTTGTTTTATGAAGAAAATGGTATTCATAGGGAATTGACAGCGCCTTACACACCTCAACAAAATGATGTTGCTGAGCACAAGAACCGTACCGTTGTAGAAATGGTAAGGAGCATGATGAAAGCCAAAGTCCTTCCAAATGATTTTTGGGCTGAAGCAGTAGCCATCGCTGTTTATCTTCTAAATTTATCACCAACAAGAGCAGTTTCAAATCAGATTCCTTATGAAGAATGGAATGATGTCAAGCCTTGGGTAAGCCATGTACGTATTTTTGGTTATATTTCTTATGCTTTGGTCAGTTCTGAAATTCGTAGTAAACTTGATGACAAGTCAATCAAATGTATATTTATTGGCTATTGTTCACAATCCAAAGCGTATAGACTGTATAACCCAGTGAATGGCAAAATAGTTGTTAGCAGGAATGTGATTTTTGATGAAGAAGCAAGTTGGAATTGGCACAACAATGAAGATGCAGCAGAAACTCAAATTTTACCGAATTTTGAAGAAGCAAATGGAGCTAATAACGATATTGAAGCAGCCTCATCTGATTCCTTTGAGTTGTCAACACCAACAAACAGCCCACAAAGGCGTTCTAGCAGCTCATCTACTTTAGAAAGTTCATTTGAAGAATCTCCTCCAAGAAAGTTCAGATCTTTGAGGGAAATATATGCAAACACTCAAGCTTTGTTTTTTGCTAAGCCAACATGTTTCAATGAAGCAACTGAGAAAGAGTAGTGGGTTAAAGCAATGAAGGAAGAGTTAATTGCAATCAACAAAAATGAGACATGGGAGCTGGTGGACTTACCTAAAGGAAAGAATGTAATCGGGCTGAAGTGGGTGTTTAAAACTATGCATCATGCAGATGGAAGCATTGAAAGGCATAAGGCAAGGTTGGTCGTAAAGGGATATGCACAAACATATGGTGTGGACTATGAAGATACTTTTTCTCCAGTTGCAAGATTTGAAACTGTAAGAATTTTCTTGGCATTTGCTGCTCATATGAAGTTGAGTGTGTATCAATTTGATGTTAAACCTACATTTTTGAATGGAGAGCTCTTAGAGGAAGTGTATGTCACTCAACTTGAAGGGTTTGTTGTTTGTGGGAAGGAAGACAAAGTTTACAGGTTAAAAAAGGCACTCTATGGGTTAAAGCAAGCCCCAACGGCATGGTACAGCAAGATAGATACCCATTTTTGCTCAAATGGATTTGTAAGAAGTAAGAGTGAGCCTACTCTTTACTTGAAGAGGCAAGGTACTGATTTCCTTATACTTTGCCTTTATGTTGATGACATAATTTATATGAGTACATCTAGTACTTTAATTGAAGATTTTAAGGTTGGAATGATGAAGAATTTTGAGATGACAGATTTAGGTGTATTGCATTACTTTCTTGGTCTTGAAGTGTTACAAAAGAAGATGGTATCTTTGTTTCTCAAATGAAATATGCTACTGACCTACTCAAAAGGTTTAATATGCTGAATTGTAATGGAGTAACTATACCCATGAACTTTAATGAAAAGTTCCAGGTTGAAGGTGGCACTGACAGTGTAGATGCCAAGTATTTCAGAAGCTTGATAGGAGGATTAATTTATTTGACTCACACACGACCTGATATTGCATTTTCAGTTAGTGTTGTTGCCCGATTTATGCAAAATCCTATGACAGATTTAGGTGTATTGCATTACTTTCTTGGTCTTGAAGTGTTACAAAAGAAGATGGTATCTTTGTTTCTCAAATGAAATATGCTACTGACCTACTCAAAAGGTTTAATATGCTGAATTGTAATGGAGTAACTACACCCATGAACTTGAATGAAAAGTTCCAGGTTGAAGGTGGCACTGATAGTGTAGATGCCAAGTATTTCAGAAGCTTGATAGGAGGATTAATTTATTTGACTCACACACGACCTGATATTGCATTTTCAGTTAGTGTTGTTGCCCGATTTATGCAAAATCCTACAAAGCATCATCTTGGAGCAGCAAAGAGAATCCTGTGATAGGCTGGAACTGTTGATTATGGCCTTTTGTATACTGCAAATTCAGATTTTAGTTTGTTGGGATATTCAGACACTGATTGGGCAGGTTCCATGGAGGATAGGAAGAGTACTTCAGGTAGCATTTTTCATCTTGGATCTGGAGCTATCACCTAGAGTTCTAAGAAGCAAGCAACCACATCATTATCATCATCTGAAGCTGAATATGTTGCTGTAACTTCAGCAGCATGTCAAGCTGTGTGGCTCAGACGTTTACTTGTTGATTTTGGCCAGGAGCAAAAAAGTGCAACTAAGATATTGGTTGACAACAAAGCAGCTATAGCAATGAGTGAGAATCCAGCATTCCATGCTAGAACAAAGCATATTGACATTCGAATCCACTTCATTCGTGAGTTGGTAGCTGACGGTCAAGCTAAATTAAAGTATTGCAGCACTAATGAACAAGTTGCAGACATCTTTACAAAGTCACTTCCTCGAGATAAACATGTCTATTTTAGAACAAGACTTGGAGTGTGCAATTTTGAATCAAGGGGGAGCATTAAAGTTGATACAAAATAACGTGTGTTTGATTTAGTCAAAAAAAAGTCTATGTTAATGTCAATCTTTTACTCCTTAAATTTATGTTTTAGTTTGTAATGGTTAGTGGCAATAAAATCTGATTGTTTGTTGAGAGTTTTTAGCTTTTTCAGTTTATTGTAAACCTATAAAAAGGCACCATCAGTTCTCGAATAAGATGTGGAAAATCACTTGATCTTTTCTGCAGATTCTATTTTTTTTGTTCTAATTTTCAGAATTCCCAACAATTAGAACCAATCAACAGGCCAGGATATGTTCTCTTAGCCTCCGACGTGGATTCCGAGGCCCTGGCTATTGTTCTGAGGCCCTCAAGACAGTTCTTGTGCCTTCACTGCCATCCCAGGCCCAAGCCTCGTGTGGAAGAAGACCACATGGAAAGATATCACAATGATGAAAGATTCGTGTAAATGATTGACGTGACTTTTGTATAAAGTAAACTCTATCATGTCTTTTCAATGTAAGAACATTTAATGCTTTGTAAGACTAGGAGAGTCAACTTGGTGGCTAGAATTTGATGTTTTGGCTGAGGAGATGAGCAACAAATCGTTCTTCATCAATTGGTTTCTTATACAATTGTGTCACGCTTCTTGCCGGAAGCCTAAACAGAAACATCTCATGCCTTTGAGCCACTCCCACACCCATTTTCTGGAGCCATCTTGACCGTTGATCGGCATTAGCGTGTCGGATCAAGCTCGTGTGTGCACGAGTGAGCCCGACATCTGTTGGCAACATTTTTTGGGGTCAACAGATTGGGGCCGTCTGTGGAAAACCACACTATAACCACGAGTAACCCGTGGAAAAAGATATCTGAAAATATTTTGGGCATCCCCCTTGAAAAAGGATTTGTTCTTGAAAAAGAATAAGAGGAAGCCCCCAAGGTTGGAAAATATTCACAGTTCCAGATTTCAAAAGGTATGAGTTCAGGAGAGGAAGCTCCTCCCAGGGGAACAAGGGAAATTGATAATGAGGCCCTAGCATTCCAACACCGACCCCACCACCACCATAGGCGAGGTGGTAGGAGGTTGGCGGCCCAGGTTACTAGGGAAATGGCAACCATGGCAGCCAATATGAGGAGCATCACCAACCAGAACTTGGCAATGCAAGAGTTGCTAAGGCAAATGCAAGGCTAGGGAGGCCCCCCACCTCTCTCTTTCATTCCTCAAGAGCCGTATCAACCTGAAGAGGTTCAAAGTCAAAGAGCTTACTCCCCCAGGCATCATAGGGGAGGAAGCCCAGTGGAAAGGGAAGTGGGGGTTGACATTTCCTCCAATTATGCTTCTGGCCGACCCACCAAGGCCCCGTTTGATATGGAGGATAATTTTCCTCCTGAATATGAACCAGGACCAAGGCCCCAAAGGTCCGCCAGTGTGTTCGACAGACTTAGCTCAATGGATCCGAGGCCCAGACAAAGGAGTGAGCTCTAGCGCCTAGGAATAGGCCACAGCCCCCATCCCCTGAGACCTGGCAACCGAAGGAAAGGCAAGAAAATGCCCCCGTGTTGTACTGCCTCGTCATGGGCATCTTAGGAAGGGAGAGGAGGCTCGCAACCAGGCACGACCTTCCACGCAACAGCCTAGGTATGAGGCTGAGGCTAATGATGACTCGGATGGCCCCAAAGATCCTGCGACCTAGACGATGATGATGACAACTTGCCATTCTCAAGGGAACTAAGGAATGCCCAGGTCCTGAACCATTACACGATGCCTAAAATACCCAAGTATGATGGGAGAGACGACCTAGCAAAGCATTTGAATAACTATAAAACACACATGAGCTTGAGAGGCGCCACCCCAATTGTAAAATGCAGAGCTTTTCATTTAACTCTAAGTGGAGCTGCTGAGATTTGGTATAGCAAGCTGCCGCCTGGGAGCATTCGAAGCTGGCCAGAGTTCAAAACCACCTTCTTGAAAAGATTTGTTGTGAGCAAAGAAGGTGAGGCCCCAATTCAGCGCCTCCAAGACATGAGGCAACAACCTGAAGAAACTCTGAAGAGCTTTTTATCCCGCTTTACGGATGAAATGACCTGCTGTGTTCAAGTTACGGATCGCGAGGCTCTATCTGCCCTAAGAGGAGGTCTCAACATGAACACCTTGTTTTGGAGGGACGTACAGAATCAAGATCCCCCAACTTACGACGCATTGTTGGAGATGATGCGACGCGAGATCATCAATGAGGAACTGATAGAATATCTGAATAGAGCAAGTAGAGGCTTTCAGCCTCAGTAAATGCAGCTTGGTAGAGGTCCAACCTCACACCTGATGGACCAGCAATGGGGCCAACCCAATATTGAAGTTGCCCAAGGCTCGGGCCAAGCACTTGCTGCAGCCACCTTAAACGATGTACCAACTTTGGCTTACGAGGATGTACCAGCCACTGGCACCCATGCAAACCCGTCGACACAATAGGCCCCCCGCAAGGGACGAGGCTGGGGAAGAGGTTCAAACCAAGGCAGAACTAACTCCCAGGGGTATTGCACTTATCATCATTCTTACAGCCATGCAACTGCTGACTGTAGAGACATAGCCCTTCATCCTAGAAGTTTGGATCCCAGTAACAACAACCAGAACGCCTCCAGACCGAGGAGTAGGCCCCCGTCGAGGCGAGACGATGCCCCTTCCCGTCACAGAGAAGTATCTCCTCGTGGAAGAGAACAGGAAAGGCATAGAAACCCAGATGAGCGTCAGCGAAGGGGCCACCGAAACAGACCAGAGGACGCCCCAGTTCATGAGATTTATACAATTTTTGGAGGCCCCTATGTTGGTGGAGAGACCAAGAACTCACAAACAAACTATATTCGAGAAGCAAGGGGCCCTCCATTGACTAGTTACATTGTAGGCAGCAGCTCTCGAAGGAGCCAATCTCCTCCTATTGTGTTTACACATGAAGATTCTGAAGGTATTTACTACCCCTACTGTGATGCTCCAGTAGTGAGAGCTGTGGTAGCTAGGAACGGATTGAAGCGAATGTTGGTAGATAATGGCAGTTCGGTGAACATTCTATTTGGGTCCACTTTTGATAAAATGATCTTAGACCATGAGCTGACCCCCACCAGCACACCTTTGTATGGCTTTACCCGAGATAGCATCATCCCAAGGGGCAGAATCACCTTAGCTATGGAAATGGGAGAACCTCCCCTATCAACCATGCATTTTATGGAATTTTTGGTAGTTGACAGTAGATCGGCTTACCATGGGGTGTTAGGGAGGCCTGCATTGAAAGACCTGAGAGCTGTCACCTCCATTCACCATTTATGCATAAAGTTCCCAACCGACGGAGGGGTGGCAACAGTTAAAGGGGATCAAAGAGGAGCCAGGGAATGCTACCTCAACTCTGTGAGGAAAGCTGAGCTTAGGGATATGCACATGGTTGCAGGCACCGTGGCCTTGAGTTGCCAGCACTTGATGAACTTGATCCACGAGTAATTGAGACCGATTCCCAGGCGGCTCCCATGGAAGAACTAGAAAGCTTCCCTATTGATCCAAGAGAACCAACTAAGCTGCTACAGGTTGGTAAGAGTTTAGCCCCAAGATTTAAGGAAGAACTTAAAGAATTTTTGTGCAAGAACCATGATGTCTTTGCTTGGAGGCATGAGGATATGGTGGGCATTGACCCTAGAGTCAGTTCCCATCACCTAAAAATTGATCCTAAAGTTGCCCCGCATAGGCAGAAGAGGCGAGCTCTTAACCCAGAGAGGTATGAGGCCTTGAAAGAGGAAGTGCATAAGCTGATCAACAATGGCTTCATCAGGGAAGCCCTCTATCTAAAGTGGATCTCCAACCCAGTCCTGGTGAAGAAGCATAATGGGAAATGGAGGGTGTGCATTGATTTTTCTGATCTCCACAAAGCATGTCCAAAGGACAGTTTTTCACTTCCTAGAATTGATCAATTAGTGGACTCCACCGATGGACATGAGTCCCTAAGCTTCATGGATGCTTATTCTGGCTATAATCAAATTCCCATGCACCCAAGCGATGAGGAGCACACATCGTTCATCACAGACCGGGGCCTCTACTGCTACAAAATGATGCCTTTTGGGCTAAAGAATGCCAGAGCAACTTATCAGAGGCTAGTGAATAAGATGTTTGCTGACTCACTTGGCAAAACCATGGAGGTCTATGTGGATGACATGCTTGTGAAAAGCTTGAAGGTGGGAGACCACATAACCCACCTCAACGGAGCCTTCGAGGTCCTACAAAAATACCGCATGAAGTTGAACCCCCTCAAATGTGCGTTTGGAGTGGCATCAGGCAAGTTCCTGGGGTACATTGTCAACCAACGAGGCATTGAGGCTAACCCTGAAAAAATCCAAGCATTGGTTGAGATGAAGTCCCCTGAGAAACCAAAAGAAGTGCAAAGCCTAACGGGTCGAGTTACTGCTCTCAGTCGCTTCATTTCGAAAGCCACAGATAAGTGCTTCCCATTTTTTAAAGTGTTAAAAGGTGGCTAGAAATTTCAATGGTCCGAGGAGTGTGAAGAGGCTTTCCAGGGGCTGAAAAGGCACAAAGCCCAAGTTTGGTGAGGTACTACAACTTTACTTAGCTGTTTCCCTCGATGCTATTAGTGCTGTCCTTATAAGGGAAGAGAACTTAACCCAACTGCCAGTGTATTACATCAGCAAGGCTTTACTACCGCCTGAAACGCGATATCCAGACATGGAAAAGTTAGCCTTGGCATTGATCATTGCATCCCGCAAATTGAGGCCCTGTTTCCAAACTCACACCATTCATGTGCTGACAAACTTTCCTCTCAAACAAGTACTGCAAAAACCAGATGCCTCGGGTAGGCTATTGAAGTGGGCAGTGGAATTGAGCGAATTTGATGTTCTTTTCAAGGCTAGGACCACCGTCAAAGGTCAACCCTTGGTAGATTTTGTGGCAGAGTTTACCAATGCCCCTGAAATTGACAAGGCTGTAGAGCCTTCCGAACCTCCAACCTGGAATTTATTCGTAGACGGTTAGGCTGGGGAGACACGCTCAGGTGCCGGTGTGGTCCTTGTAAGTCTTGAAGGTCATAAATGGAATAGTGTAGTACGGTTTGGCTACAGAACTACCAACAATGCCGCAGAATATGAGGCCCTCCTCGCTGGCCTCAGGCTAGCTAAGGAAATGCAAGTAAAGAAGCTTCATATCAGCAGTGATTCTCAGCTTGTTGTGGGACAAGTGAATGGCAACTTCGCAGCCCGGGTTAAGGCCATGGCTTCCTATCTCAAATTGGTAATAGATCTACTTCCTTCTTTTGAGAAATTTGAGTTGAGTCAGATCCCGCGCCTTGAAAATGCGCATGCCGACGCTTTATCCAAGCTCGCCAGTAGCAAGGACTCTGAATTGTTGACAGTGGTCCCAATTGAGCACCTCTTTAGGCCGTCCACCTCCACAGAAGCAGTAATGTGGGTACAGGGTACCCCAACTTGGATGCAGCCTCTTATGTCCTATCTCAAAGATCAGTCCTTGCCTGATGATAAGGAAGAGGCGTACAAAATACGGAGGAGGTCTGTCCATTTCATGCTAGTTGATGATGTCCTCTACAAACGTGGATTCTCCGCACCTCTCCTTCGGTGCGTGGGAGAAGAAGAGGCAAATTATGTGCTGCGGGAGATCCATGAGGGCATTTGTGGCAATCACTCTGAAGGATTGGCTTTGGCGAATAAAACACTGAGCCAAGGATACTACTGGCCTACTTTGAAAAAAGATGTCCTCCAATTTGTTCGCAAGTGCGACAAGTGCCAACGTTTCTCCAACATACAAAGGCGACCCTCCCAGGAGCTTACTACAGTATCTAGCCCTTAGCCCTTCAGCAAGTGGGGTGTGGATCTCATTGGTTCCTTGCCCAAAGGCAGAGGAAGCGCCACTTCACTATTGTAGCAATCGATTATTTTACAAAGTGGGTGGAAGCTGAGCCTTTGGCTAAAATCACCGAGGTTAACACCTCCAAATTTTTGTGGAAGAACATAATATGTCGCTTTGGCATCCCTCACTCAATTGTCTCTGATAATGGGAAGCAGTTCGACAACAGAAAGGTCAGGGATCTTTGTGAAGAGTTTGGGATTAAAAAACATTTCTCTACTCCTCATCATCCCCAGGCTAACGGCCAAGTTGAGGCCATCAACAGAACTATAAAGCACACTTTGAAGAAAAAGCTTGACCCAGCCAAGGGAGCCTGGGTAGATGAATTGCCCCAGGTGCTGTGGGCAATACGGACTACAAGCAAAACTCCTACAGGGGAAACCCCTTTCTCCATGACTTATGGCACCGATGCTATGAGCCCAGTTGAGGTAGGATTGCCCTCTCCTAGAAGACTAAGCTTCAATGAAATATCAAATGATGAGCTCAAGAGATATGAGCTTGATTTCCTTGAGGAAAGGAAGAATGATTCCCAACTGAGGCTTGCTGCTTACCAAAGGAAGATGAGCCGATACTACAACTCAAAGATGAAAAAGAGGTCCTTCCGTATAAATGACTTGGTACTTCGCAGGGTTTTCCTGTCCTCGAAGGAACCAGGGGTGGGCACCTTGGGGCCCAACTGGGAAGGACCCTATCAAATTGAAAAGGAAATTCGACTTGGCACCCACTGGATCAAGGACATGGATGGTAAGACTCAACCTCATCCATGGAATATTGAACATCTCAAAATGTATTATCAATGAATGTAATCTGCTGCTGGAAGTGTTTTCCCAGCCTTTGTAAATGAATAAAAGCTCCATTTCAGAAATATGCTGTGTACAAAAGCGTGGGCGCCTCGGAGGAGAGGATGGAACCTTAGAGAAGGCCACCTCGTTCGAACTCCGAGGCGTACATCACAAGCCTCCCTTTGATGAATCTGAACGTCAAAGGGAGAAGCCTCTGCTTGGATGAACCATCCACCAAGCTGGGAACCATGGGCGCCTCGGAGGAGAGGATGAAACCTTAAAGAAGGCCACCTCGTTCGAACTCCGAGGCGTACATCACAAGCCTCCCTTTGGTGAATCTGAACGTCAAAGGGAGAAAACTCTACTTGGATGAACCATCCACCATACTGGGAAACGTGGGCGCCTTGGAGGAGAGGATGAGACCTTAAAGAAGGCCACCTCATTCGCACTCCGAGGTGTACATCACAAGCCTCCCTTTGATGAATCTGAACGTTAAAGGGAGAAGCCTCTGCTTGGATGAACCATCCACCAAGCTGGGAAGCGTGGGCACCTCGAAGGAGATGATGGAACCTTAAAGAAGGCCACCTCATTTGAACTCTGAGGCGTACATCACAAGCCTCCCTTTGATGAATTTGAACGTCAAAGGGAGAAGCCTCTACTTGGGGAACCTCCTCCTCAATTTGGGGAACCTCCTCCTCAATAAAGTCAGCCTTCACATCGGAGATGTCCAGCCCCGGATGCAGTTCCTCAACCCTCTCAAAGAGCTCCTAGTACGCCACCCTACTCTAGTATATCCCAAAGCGGCGGTACTCTTCAGGGAGGTAGAAGTTGGCAATATAGTTCTTCACTGCAATGTCTCCAGCTTCAAGCACGCTAGCCTCATACTTTTCACCTCGACGGCGTACCACTTCAGTTCATTCTCCATGAACTTGTTGGCATCCCTACTTCCAGCCAGCTCCAGGTTCGCCTTCTCCAAGGCCTCGGCAGTGACCTTTTGGTGGTTATCAGACAACTCCACCTTCTTGGTCAAAGCTGCCACCTCACACTGAGACTCATGTACTTCTTTCTTCAAAGCCTCATTCTCAGCGACGAGGGAAGCCATCTTGGCGTCATCTTCGTCCCTTTGGACCCTTAGCTGCACATTCGCCTCTTTTTTCTCCTCCAGTTCAGCCTTGACTGCCTCCAGCTCGTCCCTCAAGGCCCTATTCCTTGACTGAATGTCTGCAAGAACTGTCTGGCACTCAAGTGCCACGCCAAAGGCCCTGGCAGTTTGGCTCACCAAAGTGGCCGTAAGGTCCATTGCATTGCAGGTGGCAACGTAGTTTTGTCACCTCTCTGTCCAGAATTTATTGAACCCCTCCGTGGCAACCCTCACCTCAGGCGGAAGCATCTCAATGAGGGCAGGGGCAATCTTGTCATCCCTGCCCGCCAGGAAGTTCCCAGACTTCCCTGGAGTCCTTTCCATAGGCTTCTTCTTTGTAGCCCGACAGTCTTCACTGCGTCTTCTATTTTCCTGGATCGAGCCACCAAGGCAGCGTCGATGGAAGACTGCAAGAGCTTCGGCTACTTCGAGGCACCCTTCTCCGGGTAGGATATTGTGATCCCGAAGCTGGAAGACCCACCGCCCGGGCCCAGTTTTCTCTTCTTATGTGGCTCCTTCGCCACGCCTTTGCCAGGGTAACAAGCCGTTTCCCTCCTTTGGGAGCCTCCTCAACCGCCTCCTTTTGGGCCTCAGCCTCAGCCTCCTTCTCATTTTTGTTTTTGCTGAGGCGGTCCAGCTTGGCTTTGGTGTATTTGGCCCCTGAAGACCCAGGCTTCAGAGTCTTGTCCCCCACAGTGGATGTGGCCCTCATGATACTGGCCATGTAGGGTAGGGAGTAATCCTTCTTCAAAAATTTATCTGCAATCATTCAGAAAAAAGAAGTTAATTTGTATGTGAAGTCGAAGTGCCTGCCTACTCATTCAAAGAAGAAGATAAGTGCAGTAGCCTATTACCTTTTGGGGCCATCAGTCCAAAGTCTACAAAGTATTTATCCTTGTCGATGAGGTGGCCAAAGCTTCGGAGCCTCGAAGGTCGTTGGTATATGTCTTCGATGATACCCCACTCAGCTTCGAAAAGTTCGTACCTCGAACTGTCGTCTGCAATAATGAATACAAGTGTTAGTACCACGGAGCTACGACTGAATTACAAGCAATCAAGACGAGGCACTTACAGGCTTCGTAGTACTGGGTCGACGCGGTATAGGCTGGGACAACATCTCCCTCGACCATCTGCCACCTTCCCGTTACCCAGAACCAGGACTCCTTCCACCCCTTTATGGAGTAGGGGAGTCCAACTATGAAGGGGGCATGAGAACCCCAAGGGGTGATGTAGTACCACCCTTTAGAATCATCCTTCCCCACGACCCTGGCATGGAAAAGGGTTTCGAAGACGTGAAGGGGCAGGTCCTCGCCAGGGGACACCTCCTTCCACATGAAGTAGGTCCCAATGACTTGGCTCCACCTATTTGGGAGAATTTGGGTGGGGGACAACATGAATGTCCTCAGTACCGCCCTAAAGAAGGGGTGCAAAGGCAGATGCACACCTGCCTTAAGCAGGTGTTCACTGAAGGCCACACAATTTCGCCTCGGAAAGCAGGCTCGCTCGTGAGGCTCTGGGACTATTAACTTTACATAATGAGGGATACGGTGTAACTCCATAAACTCAGCTAATTTGGCAGAGGTGATGTTGGATGGTATTTTGGCTACCCCCCAACCCGCCTCGTAATCTATCGCCTCCTCAGTCATACTGTACCACTCCCCCAAAGCCCCGGACACCGACTCATCACCACTCCTAGCCACTGTGATGGCCAAAGATGCCTCTGAAGACATTATGGACTAAAAGAAGTGGCAAAAATAATGCAGAAATGGCGTTGGAAGAAGGGAAAATGACTGTAACAAGGAAATACCTAGAATGTAAGGAAGACTCGCCGGAAGATCGCCGGAAAACTCTAGGAAGCAAGAAAGCTGGAGAGATTTTGAAGAGTGATTCGCGAAGGTAAAGTTTGAAAATGACAAGATTCAAGCTTTTATACTAGTAAAGGATTCAGTCCTAGCCATTGGATCAAAGCCCAATTAATCTGAAGCGTCCAAAGATCAAATCAATCTGAGCCACAGATTCCGAACGGTTTACATGTTTAACGCCTCAGATTGATGCGTGAAGCACCAACATGGCCGAGGCGCGTGAATGAGTGCCCCAACACCACGCGTCCTAATAATTGTCCATCATGACGTATTGAATGTGAACGGTTGTACGGTTATTGAAAGTCGTTTCGAGGCATACAGTTGGCATTGGAAACACGCGAAATCGTCATGTCGCGCAAATCTCCATATGAACTCGCCTCATCAAATAGGATGCAGCCTTGCCAGTTCGAATATGAACTCGCCTCGTCAAAAGGAATTTAGCCTCGCCAGTTCGAATATGAACTCGCCTCGTCAAAAGTAATTCGGCATCGCCAGTTCGAAGATGAACTCGCCTCATTAAAAGGAATTCAGCCTCGCCAGTTTGAATATGAATTCGCCTTGATTCAGCTCCAAAAGAACTTCAGTGTTACAGGCAACTTTATTAACCTTACGCTTCACACTCCTTGAATTCCACGCACAGTATGAATATCTCTGCCTGGACTTGGGGGACTGATGTGAAGTACGAAAAATTAAAACTTTTTTCTGACTTACTGAAAGTCCACGCCTAACATAAATGACTACACATGGACTTGGGGGACTATTGTTACGAGTCATAATATAGAAGCGACACGTGGCACCATATTTCAGTAGTGGGACCAGTTTACTGAGGCCAGGGTATGTTCTCTTAGCCTCCGACGTAGATTCCGAGGCCCTGGCTATTGTTCCGAGGCTCTCAAGACAGTTCCTATGCCTTCACTGCCATCCCAGGCTCAAGCCTCGTGCGGAAGAAGACCACATGGAAAGATATCGCAATGATGAAAGATCCGTGTAAATGATTGACGTGTCTTGTCAATGTAAGAACATTTAATGCTTTGTAAGGCTAGGAGAGTCAACTTGGTGGCTAGGATTTGATGTTTTGGCCGAGGAGATGAGGCCACGTGTAAGTTGATCCAAAGGTCATTATTCGACTTGTAACACTGTAAATGCCCCAACATGTAACACAAAAAGGGTAATGAAACTTTTGATACCAAATATAAAGAATACTGAATACTTGGAGCAACATTTTCTCTCGTTCCAACAGTGATTCTTACAGCATATTTTCTACTACAAATCGTTCTTCATCGATTGGTTTCTTATACAATCGTGTCACGTTTCTTGTCGGAAGCCTAAATGGAAACGTCTCGTGCCTTTGAGCCACTCCCACGCCCATTTTCTGGAGCCATCTTGACCGTTGATCGGCATTAGCGTGTCGGATCAAGCTCGCGTGTGCACGAGTAGGCCCGGCATCTGTTGGCAACATTTTTTGGGGTCAACAATACAAAAACCCTGCTGAAGGTATTACCAACTTTAAACTTCTATATTTTAAGCTATTAATTACAGATATTTATCTGAACCAATTGCTCAAAACAAATTTCCATCTCAATAATACTTGCAAAAGATTAAATTTTAACATTGCTAAAATATGAAAAGAAAAAGGGGTAATCAAAGAATTAAGAAATTTTCTTCCGTTTTTTCAGTACTACTTATCAAACTAAACAAACAATTATAGAAAAATTTACCATGGGGAATACGTGGGTGGCAGTTTCAGATAAATCTTCAGGAGAAGCTAAATGCATATTCACTCTTCTTCTCACAGTCTGACCCTCCATTTCTCTACTTTCTTTAAACATATTATTTCCTCATGTTGATAGCAGACGAAAGATAGTGAGGGTGCCTCAGAGAAATGTAGATCTAAATCTCTCCAACATATTATTTCCAATTTTTTTTTCTTCAAGTTTTCATTTTCTTGTTTATTGAACAACCTAACCTCTTTGTAAACTAAGGCAATAGACACAAACAAAAGAAGAAGTTACATTCCCGAAATTTTCAATAATAAAATTGAAAGAATATAGTTTTTAATCCACATTCAACAATTATTCCAAAAAAAAAAGTGGAAAGAAATTAACAGAACATAAACCTAAAATTATGTGATATTCTCAAGATTTAAAAACCCTCCACGTGCATTAAGAATAATAAAGATTTTCGCTGCTTTTCAATTGAAGTTAAAAGGCTGATTTAAAAAAAAAAAAAAAGATTCAATGGTTGTGTAGAATTATCATTTCATCTCCAGAACGAAATAAATAAATTAAATATTCAGCCAAAAATCATGACCATTGGAATGTAAATCTCTGAGTGATTGTTGTACTTGTGTTCTTCTTCGATCCAAGGTGTTCCTTTTCTCCTTTCAACCTCGTTCTTCGTCCTGTGTCCACGCGTCCCGAAGGATATGTGACCCGGCCTTCTCGATTCATCTTGGTTCCACCAAGACGACCCTGAGTCATCGCAATAATCCACTACAATATCTACTGGATATTACGCTATTCGAGCAGCTTGTGAGATGTCCGATGACGACGAGAGGAAAAAAGGAGAGGAGGAGGAGGAAAATTTAGGGCTAATTGATTTGATTTAAAGGGAATGTGGATTTTTTGCAACGTTTTTAAAAACATTTTTCAAAAAACATTGTGAAAAGATCAAAAAAAATAAAAAAATTGTGAAAAATGTCTTTCGCAACATTTTTTAAACGCTGCGAAAAGCTTTGTCTTCCGCAACGTTTAAAAAATGCTGCAAAAAATAAAAAATTTTGTAACATTTAAAAAAACGTTGCGAAAAGGTAATATTAACAACATTCACTTAAAAAATGTTGTCAAAACTTAATTTTGTTAAGTAATGGCAACATTCACATATTAGAATGTTGCGATAGATCCTTTTTGCAACATTTAACTACCAAATGTTGCCTTTTATGTGTTGCAAATGGTGTTTTTTGGTGTAGTGATTCCAATTCACAAATAATTCATATACAATCTTTAAAATTCAACATATATCATAAGGAAAAAAATATTTCCACATTAATCATGTAATTGGACAAATAATTCACATAATTGCATAAAATGTATAATAGTATAATTAATTTATCAATACTTGAAAAATATTTAAGTTTTTCCACTGACAAGCGATTAGTTTCGCTGATAAGTTGTCCCGATATCCATATCGCCGCCTGAAATGTGATATAATGTTTATATTAACAATTAACCATTTTAAGTAACTCCAATAATTAAATAGACGATAATAAATCTTAATCTTTTTGTACTTGAGCAATTTTCTCATTTCTTTTAATCACTTAAGATGTTCTTTTCTTTCCTTTAACTTAATTTCATAACTTATTCGACATAATTCAATAGTTCCCTTTCAATAAAATTGAATTTAAACTAATAATCTAACAACTCTAAAATTTAACATTAACTTTTGAATAAGTGACTTTTCACTTACCCGTCGAAATTGAGGAATTCAAACTTAATAAGAGAATGCACTTATTTTCCAACCCCGCTGCCGAACTTTCCTATTTTCCTCTTCTTCTTTTTCTTCTTCTTCTTATTCTTCTTCTTCCTCCGCCTCCTCCATATTTTTTCCCTTCTTTCTTTCCTCTTTTCTTTCTCTCCATTCTTGGCTTCTCTATCTGTATGTGTTGTGTAGATCTTATGAATTACATGAAATAGATTTGGTTATATAATTGGATTATTACATTAAGTCACCGCTTGACTTCAATTTTGTTTGCTTTCAATTCTTTTTCTTTTCCTAGCATGACATATTTGACCTCAATTTTAAGTGTTCACTAGTTTAATTAGATAAGGTATTTATTACACTTGCCTCGATTCATGAATCTCGAAGATTATATATTTGCTTTTTGTTAATAACTTATATTTTCTGTTAAACAGTTTTTTTCATTGCAATTAATTTTTAATTTAAACATTTAATGTATTAAGTTCATCTTGTAGCGCCACAACCAATTTCTCCCATTGGTCTCAATAGTTTTACGTAATTGACAAGGAGTGATGAACTTTTGTAAGTATTATATTTGACACAAGCTGTTGATTGTTTACATAATATTGTGTTATTTATGCAAGGTGTTGGATTTTGTGACCCAAATTAGGTTGTAATTTTTGGGAATATATTTTTCCTTCTTTACACGTATTTGGAAAAATATTATTTCCTTTATTTCTTTATTGGAAAAATATTGGAAAAATATTGTTTCCTTTATTTCACGTGATTTGTTTTTATCTTGCTTCCATCTTGAGTTGGACATCTTCCCGATAAATAGTAGACTTTTCATGCAATTTTTGAGAGCAGAAATTGTATTTTCTCTCCACTGGTTGTTTAATAAAATATCGGTCCCTCTGCCAATTTTTTCTTTTCTTTACTTTAAATCTTATTCTTGTTTGGTGAACGATCAATACTTCATATTGCTCTATTAATCTCTTCCGATTTTTCACAACACGTGGGTTCAAAGGGTTCCAACAAGTGGTATCAAAGATACAAGTTGAATTTATTTGAGATTTCTAGTTTCGATGGTTGCCATGAAGTATGACATTCCGCTTTTAGATCGCAATACAAGATTTTGCTCTGTGGCAAGTAAAGATGAAATCAATTCTGGCGCAAATGGATTTGGACGATGCTTTGTCGAGTTTTGATAAAATGCCAACAACTTGGACAATAGAAGAGAAGCAACGGAAGGATCGGAAGGCTGTCTATGATTCATCTTCATCTTTCTAACAACATTCTTCAGGACGTGGTTAAGAAGAAATCAGCTGTTGCATTGTGGTTAAAACTGGAGCAACTGTGCATGACGAAGACATTGATGAGTAAGTTACATATGACGTAGAGGCTTTATTCTCATCGTATGGCAGAAGGGAGTTCTTTGGAGGACCATCTGACCGTGTTCAAGGAAATCGTCGCTGATTTGGAAACATTAGAAGTCAAGTATGATGAAGAGGATCTGGCCTTGATCCTGTTGTGCTCACTGCCCGCTTCGTATTCGTCATTCAGGTATACGATCTTGTACAATTGTGACGCACTCACTATTGACGATGCTTATGACGCTTTATTTTCAAATGAGAAGATGAAGCATATCATTGGAGCTGAGAATGAGGAAGCTCTGGTATCGTATGGTTATCGATGAAGGGGTAGGTCGAGGGTGAACTTCAACAATCAGGTTTGTTTCTACTGCAGGAGAAAAGGACACATCAAGAAGGATTGCGACAAGTTGTATGGTAAAGGTAATTTATCTACAAATCATGGGAGGCAATCTGATCATTCGAACGAGACTAATATTGTCGAGAGATTTTTGAATGGCAAAGATATGGTACTGACCGTATTGACATGGAATCTAAGCCGGATGAGGGATTCTGGATTCAGCATGTTCGTTCCATATGTGTCTAGGGCCTCATTTGAAATATATGAAACGGTGAATCAATGTAGAGTTGTCATGGGAAACAACCAATCTTGTAGGGTTGCTGGAATCGATCGGGTCAGATTGAGGTTATTGGATGGGACAGTTCGGGTTCTTGGCCAGGTTCGATACGTTCTAGATTTAAGGAAGAATCTCATCTCGCTGCGTACCCTGGATTCTAATAGGTACACATTCTCCGGTAGAGGTGGAGTCTTGAGGTCCAAAGGGGTTATCGTGTTGTACTGGAAGGATGAAAGAGTTCTCAACTGTATATCCTACAGGGGCACAGGAACCAGTGAAGAGACATCCGGATAGGTTTTGTACCATGGAAGAGGTCCAGCTCGGTACAGTACCTTTCATGTTGGGCTCTGAGTCATTTTCTTGGGGGACTCATGGAGCATAGGTACCGGGTTTCAGATGTGTGTAAACATGCTTTCGGGGTGTTTGAAGGTGACAGTTCTAGCAAGGGGCCTTCAGTTCAAGCATTTAGTATGGATTCTACTACAGGGTATGCTTCGACCCTGTTTGGTATTTGTTGAATTCTTTATTGGAATTTTGGGAACCTGGGGTTGGGTTCGGGTGTCGCTTGTGGACACTGGGCAGAGGTGATGTTTTTCGTGAGGTGGAGAGTTTTGATATTGAATGAAGAGATTGGTTTATTCTGATGCAGTCGGACTTATTTTTTCAAGTGGAGAAATTTTGGAGTTTCGTTCATTGCACCGAAATTTGTGTCAAGGTGAAGATTATTGGATTTTGTGACCCAAATTAGGTTGGGATTTTTGGGAATATATTTTTTCTTCTTTGTAAGTATTTGGAAAAATATTATTTCCTTTATTTCACGTATTTTATTGGAAAAATATTGTTTCCTTCATTTCATGTGATTTGTTTTTATCTTGCTTCCATCTTGGGTTTGGATACTTTCCTATAAATAGTAGACTTTTCATTCAGTTTTTGAGAGCAGAAATTGCTAAAATTGTATTTTCTTTCCATTGGTTGTTTAATAAAATATTGGTTCCTCTGCCAATTTTTTCTTTTCTCTACTTTAAATCTTGTTCTTATTTGGTAAATGATCAATACTTCATATTGCTCCATTAATCTCTTCCGATTGTTCACAACACGTGGGTTCAAAGGGTCCCAACACAAGGCTTGCCTTCAAACTTGGATTCTGATTTCGGAGTTTCTCTTTTCATTTAAATACAGATTGTGAATAAACCAAGAATGACTTTCTAAACAAAATTTTGAAGTTATCAGTTGGTGATTGCGAATATTTTATTCCTTTTTCTGAACTCGTATATCTTAGAAATTATCGTCATTTTGCCTCAAGAGACACATAATTTTTCACTAATTTCTATTTTTAGAATATAGATTGTACCTCTTAGAGTGTGTTTGGGACACATTCTTTTCAAAGAATGTATTATTGAATAGTAGATTGATGGAGAATATGTGGTTAAAAATGAAGGAAAAGTTATTGATGTGATGGAAAATATTATTTTATTGAAAAATGTGTGGTTGAAAATGAGTAGAAGAATGAGAATGAAAAAAATAATATGTACCAAACAGGGCCTAAGTTATGCTAATGAATATTGTGGAGCTCTATGAAAATAAGTACTAAGAAAATGTTAGGGCCATCAGGGAGAAGGAAACAGAAAGTGAAAAGGAGAAAACTGTATACTTTTGCATGCTTGTGGTTTGGCACTACTGATGCTGCACATACACAAAGTCTTCTTGGATAGCCGGTACTTTCTCGGGTGGTTTTCTGCATCGAACCTCACCTTCACAAGATCAAACCACACAAGTATCCGAACAAATATGTATCCACAAACAAGTATAATCTTTTGACTTTTCTTCCAAAAGCACTTTTAGAGCATGTTTGTAGGGTAACTAATTTGTATATTCTCTTAGCAGCAGTATGTTACTCAATTGCCTCCCTTTACACCCAAAGTTTAATAGCACCTATCGAGTTTTTTATGGGGATTAGCATGCTCAAAGAGGCCATTGAGGATTGGCATAGGTTTTTACAGGTAGAATAAGAAAAATATACAGAAATTATTCGTTTCAAGATTGGTTATGAACTTCAAGTTACATTTTTCATGATTGAATAACCACTTTGTTGTAGGACAGAAATGTAAACTCCCCGAAAGTGAAGATTCATATTTGAAATGGCTTATGTTGAATTTTTTCATGAAACTTAAACTTTATAAACAAGATCTCCATGTCAAATCACCAAGAAAATTAATTAATGCAGAACATATCTTGATCCATTGATTTGTATATTGAATAATAAATCTTGAATATTGAATTTGGATATTTAAATCTTGATTTCTTGATTGTGGATTTTTGGATCTTCCTCTTCAATATGTTTTCTCTATTAATTCTTGTATCAATAGGATGACACAAAAAATGAGAAAATTGTATATGAATTGGGGACCATAACCCTATATATAATTCCATATGTATTCAGCCCATCATCAAGTACAAATCCTAATGGAGATGGTCTCTACACATATAATCTGTTCCACGCTTTATTTAGATGCTCAAAGCCCAATTACTTAATTCTTTATTAGAACACTTTAATTTTGGGCTTAAATTTAAGATAGCATTTATACACAATTAATACATATGTTGGCCCACGTGACAAAAGGTCAGATCTTAGCAAAAGGTCCTCAACGTTATTCTCCCAATCCGTCCTATCTGCCATAGTATTCACCACCACGGTCAGATCTGAAGTGTTTTATTCTTTTGCCGAATTGATTTTCAACTTCAACTTTAACTTTATAAGCCTTGAACACATCCAGTGATTGAGATTTCTCATGAATGAGATACAGGTAACCATAACGAGAATAAATGACTGTTGACCATTCCAAGAAGCTGAAAGGAATGACCCATAGATATCCGTATGAATTAGTTCCAAGATGTCCGAAGTCTTATTGACACCTAATCTTCATTTATTTGTTTGTTTTTCCTTAATACGATTTACACAAACACTTAAGTCTGAAAAATCAATGGAATCAAGAATTCCTTCTTATTCAAGTTTTTTCAATTTTGTTTTGAGAAATGTGACCTAAACGCTTGTGCCATAATGAAGCGAAATTCTCATTGGTTAATTTACGTTTAATACCTTGTGAATTCACGTGCAAGGTTTCATTATAAGAGGCAATCGAATTGAGCAAATATAGATTATCATATCCAGATAAAGAACCAGTATCCACAAGATTTGAATCAAGAAAAAGACTAAAATTTTTATTTCCAAATGAGCAAGAATAATCAAATTTGTCCAAAACAGAAATAGAAACCAGATTTTATCTGAAAAAGGATACTACAAAAGTCTCTTTCAAATCCAAATAAAAATCCTTCTTTAATAATAATCTAAAATTCCCTATAGCCTCTACTTCAACTGATTTGTTGTCGCCCACATAGATGAATCTTTCAGCATCATTTAGCTTTCGACTGTTCAGGAAACCCTGCATAGACACACTTATATGAGTAGTGGCACCGAAATCAATCTACCAAGTATGTCTAGGTACTTAAACTAAATTAACCTCAGAACAGACCAAAGTGAGAAATATACCTTTCTTTACACGCCAAGCGTGATATTTGGTGCAATCCATTTTCAAGTGTCCCAAGATTTCACAAAAGTAACAACCAGATGATTCATCATTTTCAGACTTTTGCTGTTTCTTTTGAGTTGGACCGAGTTCGACTTTCTTATTCTTTCTTTTCTTGAACTTGTCCTCAGAGGTACTAGCCAAGTGAGCACTTTCAGTCATTTCTTGCTTCAGCCTTTCTTCTTCTTGCACATAGTATGAAATAAGTTCATTTAGAATCCACTTCTCCTTTTGACAGTAATAACTGACCTTGAATTGATTGTATTGTGCAGGAAGAGACATCAAAACCAAATGCACGAGCAAATCATTAGATAGCTCAAGCTTTAGTGCCTTTAATTTTGAAGCAATATGAAGCATCTCCATGATGTACTCCCCAATATTTCATTTACCTTTATACCTTAGTGAAACTAAGTTCGCCAAAAGTATACTATTTTTAGCCTTATCGTGTTTTACAAAGCATTTTTCAATTTCATCAAGAAATTCTTTGGCATTAGTTACTTTATCGGATACAGTGTCTCTGAATGATTCTGCAATACCACTCTTCATGATCATAAGACTTATGCGGTTTGAACGATCCCACTTATCAAAGTCCAATTTTTCATCAGCGGAACTTTTATCCGTAAGTACAGCGAGTTGTTTAGTCCTTAACGCAAGATCTAAGTCCATACAGCCAAGAACGATCTGTACGTTCTCTTTCCTATCCTTAAAGTCGATTCCATTTAGCAAAGGAATAGAGTTGATATTTGCAGATATTGTAGAAGCAGAAGAGTTAACTGTATAGATAACAAAGCCAAAGAAATATGTTCACATTAGAATCCTAATGAATTCAAATAATGGTAAACCTCATCACAAGAGGCCGAGCACAACATTGATATTTAGTCTTTGGACAAAAATACCAACTTGTAAGTGGTACTTTTAGTGTAGTAATGAAATATTGACAATAAACTATGTCAAACAGTAAACCTATCTTTGGACCGATTTATTTTTCACATAAAACAAAACCTTACAATTGTCACATATTTATTACCATAGGTGTGCATGTAATTCGGCCAAATATTTACTTTCCTTTGGGTCGGTGAATATCCGCATGAATTACAAACGCACAACTTTCCCAATATTCCAAATAAATTAATCTGGACAATAGATGTTACTTTGGTCACATGTTGCTTCAGTTAATTTATTTAGGAAAATTTGTAATCCAAAAGAAATTTATTTTAATACCAAGATTTGAATCATAATTGTTAATTGTTAATTCTTTTAATTTTAATTTGTTTTTATTTTGTTTTGAACTTAAAAAAAAAAGAATGAAATAGTAAACATCCACTGCAGCGCCTGGTGATAGGCGTTGGAGGTGCAACCTTCGTCCCATTGCAGTGCTACGACGATACTGTAATGCAGAAAAATTTACTAAAAAAACATATTTTGAAATCTAGGGCTTGAAATTCACATCCCAAAATTTTTAGAAAACCTAATTATGAATTTCAATCCTAAAATTCTTTATTTAATCTCAATGTTTTAACATGGATTGATTCTGATACCACTTGTTGAATTTTTTCATGAAATTTAAAGATTATAAACTTTACATCATTGCCAAAATCTCCATGTCAAATCACCAAGAAAATTAATTAATGTGAAACATATCTTGATCCATTGATTCGTATTTTGAATAATAAATCTTGAATTTGGATATTTAAATCTTGATTTCTTGATCGTAATTCTTGATTCTTGATTGTGGTCTTTTGGATCTTCCTCCTCAATATATTTCTCTATTAATTCTTATGTTGATGCAGGGATGTAGCCATGATTTCAATCTTGCAGAAGCAAAAATATGGGGGGTGGGCACCCCCTCCCGCGGGTCGAAATTTTTTTTTTTTTTTAACTAAGGGTGCGTTTGATTGCAAGGGTGGAAAATGGGTGGAAAGAAAACGTTTTACGGGGAAAAGATTTGTCCAAAAAATATTTTGTAGGGAAAATGATTTCAAGTATGTTTGATTGGTATAATTTTCCATCCGAAAAATTTTTAAATTTTCTATTCCTTTGGCTTTGTTTTACATGAAAATTGTTCACTAAATTGATAATTATTTCCATACTTGGTTATAAAATTTGTTTTCATTGTCAAAAAGTAAAAAATAAATGAACAAAAAAAAATATTTTCTAAAAAATCTTTTTTTTATCAAAGTTTAGTGTTCGTTTGGCCTTCGTTTATATCAAAATTGTCCATGAAAGTGAAATTTTTTTTTACACTTTGTTATGAAATTTGTTTCTATTAATAATAATAAAAAAAAAAAAGTCAGACAGATCCAGAAATTGTTTTCCCACCTAAAAGGTGGGAAAATCCATTCCTTTCACGCCTGGAAGTAGGTGCGTGAAAGGAAAAAAAAAGTGGTAATTTCCATGGCAAAAATTGGCCATCAAACAACACATTTAGGTGGAAAAGGAAAAGAAATTTCATTTTCCATGGAAAAGGGGTGTTATCAAACACACCCTAAAAGAATTGAAAACGACGATTTTGAGTACCAAAATAGACAAGTTAAATTGACTAACCAAAAAGATAATCAGTTCGTCGATACAAAAATAATATGTTCATTTATGTGTCTAACGCTATACAAATTGAAAACATGAACGTTAGATGGACATAAAAAGGGCAAAAAGTAAACTGTCTATCTATATAACAGATGGTAGAGATGGCTTGGATATCTGAAATTGGTCTCTCCTTGTCCTTATCACTTTAAACTCGTCAATAAATGGATAGTTGCTTTTGGGTAATTGATTTAAAAATGGGTTATTTGCTTTTGGATTGAATTTGGGCTATTTATTTATTTAAGTAACTATTGAATCTTTTGTTTAGGTCTAAGATTTTTTATCGTTTAATTTTAAAGTGTAAGTTATTTGGTCATTATTTATTAATGGAAAAAAAATTTCAAAATTTTGTGGGCGTGAGTCAAAAATTTTGCGGGGGCGAAACTGAAAAATACATTACAAATTAATTAGGAATAGTGGACCAGAGGACAATGTTGGGGGCGATCGTCCCCTATTTCCGTCTCTGTGTTGATGGGATGACACATAGAATGAGAAAATTGCATATGACTTGGGGACCATAACCCTATATATAGTTCCATATGTATTCAGTCCATTGTAAAATATAAACCCTAATAGATCCGATCTCTACACATTTAATCCATCCCACACTTTATTTAGATGCTAAAAGCCAAATTACTTAACTATTTATTAGATCACTTTAATTTTGGGCTTAACTTTAAGATATCATTTATACACAATTAATTACATATGTCGGCCCACGTGGCAAATTAAATAATTTCCCAACGGCTTATTCGTGTAGAAATCCTAGGAATCACTGTTGTGTAGATGTTATCAAAATTAGCAATAATAAATATGGACATGAACTATCCAAGATCACCTTAGTGAGCCCGAAAGGTTACATGCTCCAATGATGGATACTAGGGTGTCGAACCCACCATCAATGCTAACTTTGACCTACTTTGATTATAATGGATTTAATAAAAATAATAATAACATAGTTTCCTCTATAAAATATTGGGAAAATTGCGACCGCGGTCCCAAACCTTTCATTTTGTTGCAGATTACACCCAAACCTTTTATTTTTGCGGCCGAAATCCCAAACCTTTATATGTAGTTGCAGGTCGGTCCCAAACCTTTAATTCCGTCCATAAAACCGTCAGTCAACGTTTCAACAGTAATTTTGACTCAAAAAAATTGCAACTCTGGTCCCAAACCTTTCATTTTATTGCAGATTACACCCAAACCTTTAATTTTTGCGGCCGAAGTCCCAAACATTTATATATAATTACAGCGTTCGTCCATTTCACGCATTCCGTCCATAAAATAGTCAGTCAACGTTCAAACAGTAATTTTAACTCAAATTACATCTTAATTGATAGTTAAAATTGTCAAAACAAGTTATCCAAAAAAAATGTTTGTTTTCTTCAAATCCTTCAATCTTTTCACAAACATCACATTCTCATCATCGATAATTATCTGATCAGATAACAATTCGATCCGATTTGTTATAATAATCGAACCGATAGATTATTTTTATGGCATGTTATTTATCACTGAAATAAATAAATGAGAAAATAAAAATAAATAAATTACATTTGGTACAATAATTTGTATGTATTATTAAATAATTTTTAGATTGATTAAAAATTAAAAATAATATTAAAATAAAAACTACATTTTTTCTTAAAAATTAAAAATAATATTAAAATTTTTTATTTAGTACTAAACTTTTTTATTTTCTCATGTATTTATTTTAGTGACAAATAACATGCCATAAAAAAAATGAAAAAATTGCAATGCTAATCTCAAACCGGCATGTTTAGACAAAGCCTAGACATAGATATTATTAAAAAATATTTTCTTATTTTAATATTATTTTTTATTTTTAATCAATTTAAAAATTATTTAATAATACATACAAATTATAGTACCAAATGCAGTTTATTTATTTTTATTTTCTCATTTATTTATTTTAGTGACAAATAACATCTTATAAAAATAATTTATCGATTCAATTATTATAACAAATCGGATCAGATTTTTATCTGATCAGATGGTTATCGATGATGAGAATGTGATGACTGTGAAAAGATTGAAGGATTTGAAGAAAAAATAAATATTTTTTTTGGATAACTTGTTTTGACAATTTTACCCATCAATTAAGATGTCATTTGAGTTAAAATTATTGTTTCAGCGTTGACTGAAGATTTTATGGACAAAATGCGTAAAATGGACGAACGCTGTAATTATATATAAAGGTTTGGGACTTCGACTGCAAAAATGAAAAGCTTGAGTGTAATTTGCAACAAAATGAAAGGTTTGGGACCAGCGCTGCAATTTTTTTGAGTCAAAATTACTGTTGAAACGTTGACTGATGGTTTTATGGACGGAATTAAAGGCTTGGGACCGACGCTGCAACTACATATAAAGGTTTGGGACTTCAGCCGCAAAAATAAAAGGTTTGGATGTAATCTGCAATAAAATGAAAGGTTTGGGACCACGGCCGCAATTTTCCCTAAAATATTTGATACACATTCTTAAAAAAAAAAAAAAAATCATTATTTCAAAACTCATTTTCAACCACACATTTTTCAATAAAATAATATTACACGCAAATTGAAAAATTTTTCTTTTTTTTAACCACATATTTTTCATCACATCACATTATAAAATCATTTTCTTCTCAATATTGTGCATCAAACACCCTCTAAATAGGACAAAACCAATTTGAAAAGTTACTAAAAAATATATGACATTGGGGACCACCTGTAACTCTAATACATGCTAACCAAAAACCACGTGTAATCAACTCGACAATTTTAATATAACTTACAATAACAACACAAATGGATATGAAACTAGAAGAAATGCAGTGAGCCCATATGCTTAAACACACGAGACACAAATTAATTTAATCAAATGAGTTATTCTATTTGATTACGTCAAGTGACTTGACTCATCACATGAGATCAACATGCTCCAAACCTACTCAATCAACTGCTTCCTATAAGAAAAAGGTAGGAAAAAATTTGAGCTTAGAACTTGATGAGGGGAGAGTTTGCAAATAATTATACTTTTCTAGTTTATACATTTTTAAAAGCAAACTTCGATTTGTACTATTATAATATATAGCAATTCTATCGTCACATTTAAAATTGTATATATTGGAAATCATGAATCCTTTATAACTTAAGTAACCGTAGAATCTAGTTTACAACATCAGTGAGAATATGAGTAATTTTGTGATCTCATAATACTATTAACTGAAATATTTATTCTGTAAACTGCATATGTTGTAATTCTCTAAAAAATAACACCAGAAAGGAACCCATGAATAACCGCACACATGTATAGATCAACATTGCAAGGCTACTGATAATCTAATAACTGATAATAGATCTCAAATATCTCTGATGTTATGATTTTACACCATGAAACTATATTCACATCAGTGCACAATGGGTAAAATCACCATACTAGGTCATACACTATGGAAGTATATTCACATCAGAGCGAGTAAAATCACCATTTCATAATTAAACTAAACTCAACTTAATTGTAAAAAGATCTAGGTGTTTATAAAAAAATATTTTCCCATGTCTAATTCTACCATTTGAAATAAGTAACTTTTGCAACTTATTTAATTTACTATAAACACTATAATAAAAATACATTTCATGTAAAATTCTAATTGGGTCTTCTACGTCATTTCCTGAAATAATTATGTAACTACTCAAAATTAGAATCCATCTTGACTACTAATAGGTACTTAATTAAAGTAAAAACTCACAATTCAATTCTATTCCAGTTGGTAACTAAACCCTCAATTCATATTTGACGTAGAGAAGATTATAGGAAAGATGAACAACCTCACAAAGATGAGAGAAAACTCACGAAAATTTTATTTTATTCAATAAACTGTGGCCTCAAGGGTTTACAATACTTTAAATAGTAAAACCCTAGCAAAAAGTCAGAAAATAAATAATAAAAGTAAAAAAATGATATTTTTCCATAAATGAAAAAATTCGAGCTAATAACTTAAATGGAAACTCCTAAGATTCATGATCCTCCTCCAACAAACGGAATATGTATCCGAATTTTATTGAATGAAATATTACCGAAATAAAAATTACCATAAACGGCAAAAAGTTTAATCGAGAGCCTAAACGATGAAATCTCCCCAAAATCCGACGTACTTCATGGCCAAAGGCGATGAGTTGTGATTATTGGCCCATTTCCCATCGAATTAGACACATAATTCGCCAAAAAGGGACAATCCTGAAGTTATCTTGAAATCATTTTTTCCCTTTGCGATCCCACATCATTATAAACTCTAACTCCTTATGCACTTCATCATTCTCCCTAGGGTGAGAAAAATTCTCCCTCGAATTTGACGTGGAAGAAGCCATATCATCATCATCAGAATTATCATAACGAAATGGGACCAGATGCTAGACATTAACTCAGATGTACGAATATGACTTGACAGCTTCAAACGATAAGCATTTGGATTATTCTTCGCAATGATCTTCAATGGACCAACCTTTTTTGCAGTAAGCTTGTTGTATTCATGAGCAGGAATACGATCTTTAGCTAACACCACCCAAACAAAGTCACCTACCTTAAATTCATCATGCCGGCGTTTAAGATCCGCATCATGTTTATACTTAGTAACAGCAGCCTGCAACTGATCATGGGCTTGTGAGTGAACCTGCTGTAATTATTGAATAAAGTCCTCGGCCTTATCATGCATTCTAACAGTAGTAGAAACTGGGGCCAAATCAGGGGGACCACGAGGAACAAGACCATACACCACTTGAAATGGACTAAAACCTATACTCCGGTTAGCAGCATGGTTATGAGCAAATTCTGCCTGACACAACTTTTGATCCCAAGACTTGATGTGATCGCCAACCAAGCAACGCAGTAAATCACCCAAGTAATGGTTAACAACCTTTGTCTGTCCATCTATCTGAGGGTGATATACACTGCTGAAGTCCAATTGTATATTAATCGAGTGCTATAAACTACGCCGAAGTGACTGAAGAAGTAAGTATTCCGATCAGACACAATAGATGTAGGCAGGCCATGTAGGCGATATACCTCACGAAAGTACAGTAAAGCCACGTTGACAGTATCCATAGTTTTTTTGCAGGGGATGAAGTGAACCATCTTGGGGAACCACTACAAAGATAGAGTCAAATCCACGCTGAGTCCGGGGAAGCCCCACAACGAAATCCATGCTAACGTCCGTCCAAAGCTGGTTTGGGATAGGCAGGGGCATATACAAGCCAACATTTGTCTCCTTGCCTTTGGCCAAATGACAAGTCGACAGCGCTCCACAAACTTACTAACATCGTTGCGCAATGATGGCCAAAAGTAAGAAGCGGCAACAAGCTACAATGTTCTGTCACGACCGACATGGCCCTCATTATACAATTCTTAAACAATCTTCAACGTCAAACTACCCTCTGGAATACATAATTGGTTTCTACGAAAAAGGAAACCATCAACCTATGCAAACTCTGACTGCACACCTTTCTGCAATTTCCGAATAACATGGGAGAAATATAGACCAGTGGCATATAAATCACAAAGGCTATCAAAACCTGGAACCTCCACTCCCATTTCTGTCAGGAGAGTTTGGCGTCAACTCAATGCATCTGCCACCTTGTTAATGGCACCTACTTTGTGCTTAATCACGAAAGTAAACTACTGCAAGTAAGCAATCCACGAGGCATGTCGAGTAGATACCTTATCTTGAGTACCAAGGTGCTTGAGGGCATCATGATCAGTATACAAAATGAACTTCTTCTGGAACAGATAGTGACGCTAATGTCGAACTGCCCGGACTATTGCAAAGAACTCCACATCATAAGTACTGTATCGAGACTTCGAGCCAAAAAGCTTCTCACTAAAATATGCAACGGGGCAGTTGTTTTGACTTGGTATACCACAAATACCCACCTTTGAAGCATCACAATGTAGCTCAAACGGCCGGGTAAAGTCATGCAACACCAAAACTGGAGCAATAGTCAACTTCTGCTTAATCAACTGAAGAGATGCCTCTGCCTCGGGAGTCCACTGAAACTTGCCATCCTTCATACAATCTGTAATTGGTGCCATGATACTGCTAAAATGTGGTATAAACCTGCAATAAAATGAAGCAAGGCCATGGAAGCCGCGCACTTCTGTAACAGTTTTAGGTTGTGGCCACTGTCTTACCGCCTCTACTTTTGATGTGTCCACTGCTAACCCCTCTTTCGACACCACATAACCCAGAAACACAACACTATCAGTCAAGAACGAATACTTTATCACTCCAGCATAAAAGTGATTCCTACGAAGAACTGAAAGAACTTCCCGAAGGTGCTGGACATGATCATCATCGTTAGCATTATAAATCAGAATATCATCGAAGTAGACGACAACATATTTGTCGATGAATGGATGAAGAGCCTGATTCATGACCCGCATAAATGTACTAGGCACATTTGAAAGGCCGAAAGGCATGACTAACCACTCGTATAATTCTTCTCTCATCTTAAATGACGTTTTTCACTTATCTCCTGGTTTGATCCGAATCTGATGGTACCCACTCTTCAAATCAAGCTTCCTGAACATGCAAGCACCCGTAAGCTGGTTCAACAAATCATCAAGGCGAGGAATAGGAAAACGATAACGCACTATAATCTTATTGATCGCCCTACTATCTACGCACATGCGCCACGTCCCATCCTTCTTCGGCATAAGGAGAACAGGAATAGCACAAGGACTAAGACTGTAGCGCCCCGAGTTCTGTTAACCCGGATTGCCACGTCATCGTCTTTTGCCCTAATTTTGTCAATCAATTTTTGCGGAAATAACCTAATTTTTAAAATCACATTTGCAATTGAAAACTACGTCGGCAATAAAAAAAAACATTGGATAATTGTTCAAAATTTAAATATCATGTTTTGGAATAGCGGAAACGAAAAATACGTGAACAATGTTTCAATACAGAAATTCGAAAACTTAATAATTTCGATAATCAAATTTTATGCCACCACTGCCGGATCAATCTCGATCGCCTCCGAAGTCTGCAAATATTGTTAAAATAGCAGAATGAGTATTTCTTCGAAATACTCAGTAGACTCATCGCCGATAATTAATTTACAGAATAATTGAAAACACACTCATGCAATATACAACGTGATATCATCTTTGGTTCATTTTCTTGAAAATCATAGGCTCTTTAAAAACATGGGTCAGTAGTCTTTCTTCTTCAAAGCGGACAGCTAATATAAGTTATGCATAACATTCTCTTCTTATCTCATAAGAGATTCTTTCTTTCTTTCTTTCTCATGCAATTAAGCATATAAGTTATGGCAAGCATAACAATATCATATATCTCATATGACACATTCTCATCCTATGCATAAAGCATATAAATCACGTAATTCACATAAAGCATGCAATTATAATTTAAACTAATTAATGGTGTCGAGTCTACCTCAAATATTTCGAGTTGCGTGAAAAGTGGAGCGGGAAAATAACTTCAAGCTCCTAATTGCTCTTACGTATCGTCTAGCCAAAAATAGAAAATAAGTTTGAATTAGTATTTCGAACTTTAAAATTTTAAAGTGTTGAAATTAAGTTTAAGGGCTTAATTGAAAATTATTGGAATTGAAATAAATGACTTAAAATGATAAAGTAAAGTTTAGGGGCTAAATTGGAAATTTATTAAATCTGTAAATAAAACTTTAAGGGCTAAAATAATAACTTTCATAAGTTTAGGGACTAAACTGTAATTATAATAAAACTGAAAAAAAAGTTAAAAACTGAAATAATAACTTTTAATAGTTTAAGGACTAAGCTGTAAGTATGTTAAAGCTGAAAATAAAAGCTGAAAACTAAAATAATAATTTTTAATAGTTTAAGGACTAATCTGTAAATATAATAAAGTCAAAATAAAACTAAAGGGTCGAAATTAAACATTTCCGAACTTAAGGACTTAATTGAAAATCTCAAACTCAAATAAAATATTAAGGACTGAAATAATAATTTATAAACTTGGGGGTTAAATTAAACATTATCTAAAACTGAAAATAAAATTAAGGGACTGAAATTAAAACACTTAAACTTAAGGGCTAAACTAAAAACAATTTAGGGACTAACTTAAAACAAATTATAACTTGGGCCTAAAACATATTCTTTAGAAATTAAAAATCAAATAAAACCAAAAATCAAATAAAAAATATCATTTCTCATATCTCTCTCTCTTATTCGATCGAGAGAGAGAGAGGCGATGGAGGGGCTTTGCCCCTCCGATTCCACCACCACCGGCGACGGTGGCAGCGCCGCCACTCGTGGGGGCGCCGACTCAAAGGTAGGGGAGGGTTTGATTTTGGGCTTTGGGCGCGAAAAATGGAGGTATTGGACTCGAGGCTAGCGGGTCGATTTCCTTTGGGTAAGTATGGGTTTTTCCTATTTTCTTGATTTTGGGGTCGATTGGGGGTTGATTTTGGTGAAATAAGGGCTGCTTGGTTTCGGGTTTTGGGTGTAGTGGCTGGTGGAGGTCATGAAGCTACGGTTTGTGCGTGGTTGGTGTTTTGGTGGCGTTTGAGGTTTGATTTTCAGCTCGTGTGATTTGAGCTGGGTTTTCGACTGGTGGTTTCGCAGATGGTGCAGAGAGTTGGTCTCAGTCTTGGAGATTTTGTGGTTGTTTGGTGTGGTGGTTCGTTTTCTCGCCGGAGTTCGAAAAATGGGTCTGAGCCGGGAAATCAAAGTGGTGGTTCGTTTTGGAGTTGGTTTGGGGCGCTCTTGGGCACCGATTTTGGTCTCGGTTTTGGTGGTTTGCCGTGGTTCGTGGGTTGGAGGTGGTGGTGTTGAGGTTGCACTTGGTGGTTTGGTGTTCGGGTTGAGGTTGGGTGGCCGTACTTGGGAGGTCAGCATCGTGTATGCTTCGCACCGGGTTTGGTTGGTGTTAGGACCGCAGTATGGATTCTACTCGGGAATGGAATGGTGTTGTGAGTTGCATTGTCTTGATGATTATACTGTTGATGCTAGAAATGGATTTTCTAGCATCAATGGTGTCTCACATTGGGAATAGAGAGAATGTTGGAGAGATAGACAAGTTTTTCTTACCAAATGGATTTTGTTGGCTGCGTGAATTTTTGGAGGAGAGGGGGAATGAGGTGATGGTGAATAAAATAGGAAATGTTAGGGCACAAATCTCTATGTGCCATTTGGGCCAATTGGGTTGTAAGGAATCCTAAATGGATTGGGCCTAAACATCAATGTTTGGGCCAACATAATTGGACTTAATTGTAATGGACTAAAATAAATTGGGCTTAAAGAATTAAAATTAAATCGGGCTTATGATTGGACCATAAATGTTAAATTTTAACAATTGGGCTTGAATTTAATAAAAATTGGATATAAATAAAAATAATTCGAAATTGATAATAAAATTATTATTCGGGATTGGATTCAATCGAATAGATTTGAATTCGTTTTTATAACGGCTAGACGAACGCGTTTCTCTAGAAAATTAGGGTTACGTTTTAGCGACACGTTTTTCGAAAAAAATAATTTATATAATTTAAAAGTTCGCGGTCGCTACAAAGACTCTCCCTGATGTGCCCCTTTGCCAGAAGCTCCTCCACTTATCTGCGCAACTCCTCATGTTTAGTGGGGCTCACCCTGTAATACCCCCGGTTAGGCAGAGAAACATCAGGCACCAAGTCAATCTGATGCTGAATATCCTGTAGTGGTGGCAATTCATCTGAAAGCTCTTCTGTGAAGACCTCATGAAACTCCTTTAGCAATGGCTGAACCCTGCGAGGGACCTCCTGCTCGTTGTGAACTGATTTCTCCACCAGCACATACACTACCCCAGATTTCTCCATCTCTGATTTGAACTTTGCTCTGGTCAATAAATTGGCGTTGTCCCCAACTATTTTTATTGAACCCTTATCATGTAGTATCACAATTTTCTTTCTCCCAAACAGAAAACTGTACGTGTTGGTATATCCATCATGCAGCGAATAACAGTCAAACTGCCATGATCTCCCTAACAGCAAGTGTCATGTATCCATCTCAACCACATCACATAAAATTTGATCTTTATAGGTAGGTCCAATGGAGAAACTTATTCGAGCACGCTGAGACACCTCTACATCGTTGTCCCTCTTCAGCCAAGCCCATTTATACAGTTTGGGATGCTTCTCAGTCTGCAAACCCAACTTCTTAATGACCTCCTCAGCCACCATATTCTCACAACTACCAAAATCAATAACAAATCTACAGACCTTCCCCCAATAGTACACGTCGACTGTAAGATATTATTATGTAGCCAGTCAGTGTTATTCTCCAGGAGAGTCAGGAAGCTCTGCCTCACCACCAACGCCTGACCCACATCACCAACTACAAACTCTTTCTCCTCTGTGGCTTCTGCAGTGTCTTCATTGTCAAAAGCAGGTGGACCTTCATAATCTCTAAATCCCTTATCAACAAAAAGCCCTCTACGCGGATTCTTGAGACATTCAGACTGTCTATGGCCTATACCTCCATATGTAAAACAACGAATACCACCTCCAGGACGTGCAGGCTATTGAACAGGATTAGTTCTAGGAGGACTAGGATGAGTAGGATTACCAGGACGTGTCATCTGCTGTGGTTGATTATTGGAAGAACTACCTGTAGTGAAAGGAACAGTACTTCTTCTGGACTGCTGTTTCTCTATCTGTATTGCCCTCTGATGTGCCTAAAAAACTGTTATAGGATTAAACATATTCAGTGTATCCTGTATTTGGGGACGAAGACCACCCATATATCGTGACACAAACTGCTCCTCCGTCTCCATCACCTCATTCCTTGTAATCAACATGTAAAATTCTATAGTATAGTCACTAACCGTTTTCAAGTCTTGACGCAGATTTTGCAGTTGCTGGTACATGGTCTGAACATAATTATAGGGCAGAAATTGCTTCTTCAGTTTATCTCACGATGTAAACTTGGACTTCCATAATCTGGATCTCGTCACTTTAGTCTGCTGCCACCACGCCGCTGCTTGCCCACGAAATCTCATCACAACGAGAGACACACATTTATCAGCATGAACCTCCTTAAATTCGAAGACCTCCTCCACTGCAGTCACCCAATCCTAGAACTCTTCTGGACTTAATCTACCATGAAACTCAGGAATATCAACTTTGAATCCTGATTCCCAATGCCTATTTTCATCTTGACAACCTCCCTCAGTCGGACTGGCAGATCTATTGGAAGCTTAGGTTGTGCAAACGGATTCTCATCATCAGAATCCTCAACCAGCGGGACCACGGTGCATGATACTATGGCATGAGTGCAGGGATTTGCTGTGTTAGCAACTCCACTCGTTGACGTAGCTGTGCAATTTTATCACATCTATGTAACTCTTCTACCGGGATTTCACGAGCTTCTGGACGTCTCCTTGGCGGCATGGTAAAGGAACGACTTCATCTCTGATACCAACTGACGTAGCGGAAGATTATAGAAAAAATGAACAACCTCATAAAGATGAGAGAAAACTCATAAAATTTTATTTTATTCAATAAACTACGGCATCAAAGGGCTTACAATGTTTTAAATAGTAAAACCCTAGTAAAAGTCGGAAAATAAATAATAAAAATAAAAAAAACAATATTTTTCCATAAGTGGAAAATTTTGAGCTAATAACTTAAATGGAAACTCCTAAGATTCAGGATCGTCCTCCAATAAATGGAATATAAATTTGAATTTTATTGAATGAAATATTACCAAAATAAAAGTTACCACAAACGAAAAAAACGCTTAATCGAGGGACTAAACGATGGAATCTTCCCAAAATGACGTACGTCATGACCAAAGGCGATGAGTTGTGATTATTGGACCGTTTCCCATAAATTAGACACACAATTCGCCAAAAACGGACAATCCTGAAGTTATCATGAAATCATTTTTTCTCTTTGCGATCCCACCTCATCATAAACTTAACTCCTTATGCACTTCATCAATATTGCAACACCACGTGCTTTATTCTAATAATTATCATGTCCGATTAGATTATGTATTTGTAACGCTGCATATGATTTACTTGATAGATGTCTATGCTTTCTTAATATTTATTTATTGTGGTTAAAAAAATTATTGTTATTGTGATTAATTTTATTTTGAAGTAGAATGAACAATGCATGCCCAAAATGATTAACGTGCCAATTAAATTTAATAACAATAAATATATATGATTTAATGAAACTAAGAGAAAAATATGTGATTTAATATATGTCTATGATTTTATAGCTTACTATTATTACGAAAATTAATCTAAATATGAATGGAAACATTCATGACTTTTTTATATTAAGTAAATTTAATATTATTTTATTTTATTTTATTAATAGAAACAGAGACAGAGACAGGGGAGGGGGGCCGACCGTCCCCACAACATTGTCCACTGGTCCACTGTTCCTAATTAATTTGTAATGTATTTTTCAGTTTGAGCCTTCAAATTTTTGAAATTTTTTTCCATTAATAAATATTGACCCAATAATAGATGTTCTTTGCCAAGCATTACAATTTAAATCTCATGATATATTGAATGCAATGGAATTGGTGTCAGTGATGAAAACCAGACTTCAAAGCTATAGAGAAGATGGATGGGATGGATTGTTGAACAATGTGAAGTCATTTTGTACTTCAAGAAACATAGACATTCCTGATATGGGATGGAATTGCTTATTCTTAGCTCATCATTAGATCCTAGAGACGGCTACAAGGCTTTTGATGTTCGGAATAATTGTAAGCTAGTAGATAAATTTTATTCCGCTGACTTTACAGATCAGGAGAAGTTTCATTTGAAAGATCAATTAGAGCTATATCAAATTGAAGTTCAGCGTAACTCTCAATTTAAAAATTTGACAATACTTCTCGATGTGTGCCAACTGTTGGCATTGACAAGAAAATCAATGAGTTATAATCTTGCTGAAAGATTGGTTCGTTTTGTCTTGACTCTTCCAATTTCAACAGCAACTACAAAACGTGCATTTTCAGCTATGAGTGTTATTAAGACAATGTTGTGTAATAGAATGGAAGATAATTTTTTGTCCAATACCATGCTTATGTATATAGAGAAAGAGATTGTTAATACTTTTCCATTAGATTCTCTTATTGACGAGTTTGAAGTGATGAGGACAAGGAGAGACCAATTTCAGATGTCCAAGCCATCTCTACCATCTGTTATATAGATAGGCAGTTTAGTTTTTGTCTTTTTGATGTCCATCTAACGTTCATGTTTTCAATTTGTATAGCGTTAGACACATAGATGGACACATTATTTTTGTATCAACAAATTGATTGTCTTTTTGGTCAATCAATCTAACTTGCTTATTTTGGTACTCAAAATCGTCGTTTTCAATCCTCTTAGTTAAAAAAAAATTTCGGGGGCTCCACCGCCGAACCCTAGGAGGGGTGCCCGCCCCTCTCCATCCCCTGTCCCATCGGATATTTTTGTTACCTTTCCCCATCCCCATACATGTTTAAAGCAGGACAGGGTGAGGCGGATCCACTGCCCAATTTATCTCTCCATTTATTTTTTTCTTTTCATTTATTTATTTTTTGCTTTTATTTTTTATGTCTTTACTTTGTATATATTATTACTTTTTGGGAAATTTGCAGTCGAGGTACCAAACCTTTCAGTTATTTGCGGACTTTGCCCGAACCTTTAATTTGTACCACCCAGTGTATCAAACATTTAAAAAAATCGCAGCTCCAGTTCTCATTGACGGTTTCCATCCGTTTAAACACGAAAATCGTTAATTGACCACCCTAGAAATAAAAAAAATTATAATTTTGACCAAATAAGTTTAAAAAATGAATTAAAAATCCCAAAAATAATAATAAAAAAGCAATTGTTCATCTCCTTCCCCACTACTACCCCACCCTACCCTATCCCATTGAAAAAGTAAAAATTTGAGGTAAACTGACTGAGCTGATTTGTATAAGAAGATGAATGGTGTCGATGATATGATGGAGCTCGTCATATGAGATTAAACTCTGTAATCAATCATATGAACTACACCCACCAACGGGCTTTATCTTCTCATCTCCATCTCCATCTCCCTTTCAATTTCCTTCACAACAATCTCATATACGTGTCCACGGTTGTCGGAGAATCCTTCATCACCTTCCTGGATTGCCCATTGGATCTCTGACAAACCCTTTTCATCTCTTTGCTTCAAACCTCGAAAACTTCAATTTTTGCCCCGGGATCCTGTAGGATCGAGGTTTTTTCTTGACTTTTACTGTTGGCAATGTGTGTTTGAAAAATTAAATCTCCATTTTGAGTTTGTGTGTATAAAAGAATATTTCCTTTTGATCTTCGTAAAGCATTTGCTGTTTCTCATTTTGATTGGAGATTTTGATCGTCTTCTTAGTAGTCTTTCATCTCATTCTCTGTACTTGATCCAAAACCAAACGACGTAGTTTTCAATAAGTGCATGCAAAAGTTGCCCAATTGGGTGTATGGCATTGATGTGGTGGGATGGTGGTGGTAGGAAATGTAGCGACGAGACCAGTGGTGGCGGGATGGTGGTTGATTTTCCATGTGGTGGGATGGTGGGACATGGGGAAGGAGATGAAACATTGTTTTTTAAAATTATTTTTAGGATTTTTAATTCTTTTTTAACTTATTTGGTGGAAATTGTGTGTAATTTCAAAATTGCCCTTGTCTATTTGTTGAAAATTATAATTTTTTTTAATTTCGGGGGTCAACTAACAATTTTCATGGTCAAATGGACGGAAACCGTCAATGAAGATTGGAGCTGCGATTTTTTAAAGGTTTGGTACCATATATAAATTAAAGATTTGGGCAAAGTCCGCAAATAACTGAAAGGTTTGGTACCTTGGCTACAATTTTCCTTACTTTTTTACCATTTTGCTAGAAACACCTTATGTTCTCTTTAAAAATATGATAAATATTTATTGTTTGATAAAAAACTTGAATTTAAAATTAACTTTAAACGGGACGGATAGCGAGGCAGGGACTATGATTCCCGTACTTGCCTCGTACCTGCTTTGGGGCAATGACCATCGCCCCGTCCTTGCCCCGTTTACCCGATAAGGCGGGTACTCCCTGCCCCATAGGTTTTGGGTTGAACTGATTTTTTTGCCATCCCCATCCCTCCCAATCGCTACTTTATGAAATGAAGCAACGCGAATACAAATCTCCTTAAAATGGATTTCGCCCCGTACGCTGGTGTTAAGAGAATCAAATGGACGTCCATCTTCCCAGATACATTGCTTCTTCCAAAATTAATATAGCACACTATTAATTTTAACGAGTGAACCAATGCTTGACCGTACTCTTTTAGAATGGAAGATATCGAAGTAAATATCGAACATGAAACTCAAAATAATATTAAAATTATTTTGACAAAATATAGAGAAATAAAGAATTAGAAATCAATTCTTAGGAATTGATTTGAAGTGAAGAAAAAGGAATTATGAGGGTCCTACTTAAAAATTTTCATGTGTTTTTTCCTAACGGCTGTATCTTTTGGTAAAACCAATTTCAACCATTAGATCACACCTTTTCAAGATTGATGGTCTAAATTGCACCTTTATCAAAGGTCATGAGTCTTCACTACACACCTTTTGTACTTGAAAAGTCACATTCAACCGACGAATATTGGAGATCCTTCCAATTCACTCAATTAAATCCTAATATTACCCTAAAATTCCAAGAATCCCCCATATGAATGGAAAAAGTCGACTCAAAATAAGGAAGACAAAGAAGAGTACAACTATAATATAATACATCAAGATCATGTAGCTTTCACTTTAGACCTTCCTTAACAAGAATCTACCGAACTCACTTAGTTAATCAGTGAATGTAACGTTTTGAACTATCAGTCATTATTGTAGGCCTAGACAATAGATCGAACACATTATATCTCATATTAAATTTTGGTTCTCTATTGTGTTCATTATTTCGGCCGTGAACCATCTTAGTTCTGCAAGTGCGCTAAAGAATTCGCCTAGGTAAAATTCTCATATAACTGTCCAAGTTCGCATTCACATAGGTGATGTTTTATAAAAAGTACCCCACGATATTCCACTTGTACTATTTACAATGTATAGTTATCATTAAATACATAGCTTAACTAATCTTTTATAGGCAGCACTTATTTGCATCATAGAAATGAAGAAGGGGAATTAAAACTCTGAGATGTTTTTCATCAAGTCAATCATAACTAGTTTCTTTCCTATTGAACTTAGTTTGTGGGATCTCCTATCATCAAGTTAGGTTTTCATTAAGTTGATCTATTAGTTTAGGCTTTTCATTCATTTTCCTCGATGCGCAGTTTACTCTCTCTCTAAATAATCCAATTGTGAACAGATCCACTATGTTATTCTTTGACTAAACAGTTATTATTATTCCATTTGAGAGCAACCGCCAAATAATATTTTCTACTATATATATCAAGACTTACCATTACACATGACATTCCGTGCCATTCTATTTGTAGCTAGATATCTCGAGGAAATGATATAAGAGACACGTGTGTCACCAATTAGAAAACCCTTCCAAAATCTTTGAAGTCATCACATTTCCTTCTAATTTTATTGAAAGCTCTAATTTCTTTCAATTTTCAAATTGTACCGAGGATTTTCACGAAACAACTACACTTACAATAGTAAAAGACATTTACTATTAATTGTTTTTTAGTGGAATGAGGGTCGTACCTTCGAGATTTTATTAATATGTCCTCACTTGTGGCGGAAGAATACTGTGGTTACAAATAATATCAATGAAATCAATCAATGAGAAAGTACTACTTCCTTTATAGTAAAAGTAAAGAATAATAGGAAAGCAATAAAAAATGAGTACTACTTCCCTTACAAAAAGCACAAGTTCAATTAAAAATAAAAATAAAAGCAAAATACAAATACTTAAACTCTAGTGCTGGGCAAACCATATCTGTCAATCTGAACAAACGCCCTGATATGTCATTGTAGGTTGGCTGGTCCATATTCCTGGTATCTACGCTGATGCCAACCCTCGGTAGCAAGTGCATCTGTAACTTGGTTCCCCTCTATGAAGATGTGGGAAATCATATCTCTGTCAAAGGAAATGATATCTGCAATCTGTCAGAGTATCCTTGGATAGGCCATGGTCCACCACCTCTGGTGATGTAGTGAATGGCAACAGTCAAGTCTGCCTCAACCCAAATATCTGACAAACCAAGATCTGTAGCCAATAGTATCCCGTCACGAATAGCCCTGAGTTCCACCTCTAGTATGATACATTGTCCATATGAAGTTGAGAATGCCCTGATATAATTTTCTGCATAGTCTCAGATGATGCCTTCCACACTAGAAAACTCATTCTTGACATAACCATCATTGTTGATCTTGACAGATCCAAATGATGGAGTGCGCCACCAAACCATGATAGGGGGAGGAGATGGGGGAGAGTCAAAGAAATACCAAAAAGTATAGAAAGATGCATGTCATTACGCCAATGTAACGGTCAGAATAGTCCACCAATATGGAGAAAGGATACCAAATGGTAAACTCTCCAGATAGTACATCTCGATCTCATACGTATTTCTCGTGCTTTATATTATTCCTCTCAGTCCGAAGAAACTAGAAAATCAATAGAGGAATAATGATGCAAATGTCCCCGGCCTTTACAAACTATCCAGAATACCTCCATCTCAGAAATCTCTGTCTGACACTCTTTCTTGTACTCATGGTAATCTAAAATAAAGCCCCAAAATGTTGCCAAACATGATCTGAACTACTGTTACCAGTAAAAATATGAGTGATGGTCTCAATCTCTGAACAACACTGACATCGAGAAGCCAACTAACTGCCGATCCTCCTCTGGATAATGACATCAAGTGGTACTCAGTCCTGCCATAATCTCCAATAGAAGAACAAAATGGTAGTATGTATGATAGGGCTCCACAATAGGCGAAATGAATCCTACACTGGCCTACTAGAGCGAATCAGCTGCCATGCTGATTTAGTATTAAATCTACCATCTGTTGTGACCCTCCAGAAAATGCGATCCAAGATATCAAGACATAGTGGAGTGGTCACGATTTGCTCTACCTTAGCTGATGGAAGAGCCTGTAGTAATCCCTCAAAATCCCATCCAGTCTCTTTGAAGAAGTCCTACACCCTCGTAGATGTATGCTGTCTGTGTGGGAAAATGGTTGCCAATGTAAAATCACCCATCCAACAATCATACCAAAAAAGATCTGTCCTATCCCAAGGAATGGCCACACAATGTATATCTCGGCGCATGGTCTAAATCTTTTCAGTCTCTTCCAAATAGGAGAGGCTGAGTAAAGACTACTGCAAGCGATGGATGTGTCTCTCTACAATATTTGCCCAGTAAAAACTGAGCCCAAAGAAAACTCTGAGACCTAAACAACCACCATAGTTTCAATGAAAATGTGTCCACCGTATCCTATAATCATCTAAAGCCCTGACCTCCCTCGTCAACATGAAGAAAAATTGCCTTCCAACTCCACCAATGTAGACGATGCGTATGCTCCTTAGAATCCCATAGGAATCGCTCAAATATACTCTCTAGCCTTTTTCAGAATGACATTAGGAGGTCGCATAATCTAGAATAGATATAGTGGTATAGAGGAATGAACAGACCTCGGTAGAGTAATCATACCACCAGGAGAAAGAAGGCGTGCAGTCCATCCAGAAATCCTATTATTGACCTTCATAGTTAGATCATCATACAGAAAGCTCATCTTAGCCCCTTTAAACAAAGGGACTCCCAGATATGTAAACAGCTATCTCTGATGTGAAAATCCAGTCAAAATCACTAACCTCCGTATCTAAATATCAGATGCCCATCTAGGCAATATAAGACCACTCTTGTCCCTATTCACCAATTGGCCAGAGACCCCTTCTTAGTGCTCCAAACAATCGATGTCCTTCTGATAGACTTCTTCTGTCCATTGGTAAATATAATCATATCATCAGCAAAAGCAAGATGAGAGATAAGAGTACTATCCCCATGTTGGTACTGCATACTAGGATATGTCTAAAACCTCTAAGTAAGCAATCAAGAAAAGTAATCCGCAGCAACAATAAATAAGGATGGGCAGATAGGATCTCTCTGTCTGAGTCCCCGCAATGAAGAAAAGAAACTACATGGTCGCCCATTCAAAAGCACTGAGAATTGACACTCTGATATACAACGGCTAATCCGATCAATCCAGAACTGGTCAAAACCAAACACCTCCAGAATAGAACAAATGAATCCCCAATCCATACGATCATATGTTTTAGCCATGTCAAGATTCAGCATAACATTCCCTCCACAGATTCTGATAGGAATGTAAAATACACATTTTACATCTTTATTTAATGCGCTCATATGATTTTTTTACCAAAATGTACTTATTAATCTCATATTTTGGTTTAGATGGCAATTTGATGGATATAGCATAATTTGGAAGAAATAGGTGAAAATGGACCGAAGTGAAAGGAAGTGAAAGTTCAAGGACTAGCGTGCAAACACATAAAAGTTGTGTCAAACCAAACGATGAAGATTTGAGAGTCAATTGGTTGAAAGAAGATGTCAAATGGATGAAATATCGTCAAAGTATGATCACACATCAATTTCCAATTGAAAAATTATACACCGATTTTCAGCCTCATATTAACCCATTTTTGACATAGAAAATGATCGAATTGGAAGATGATATCGAAGCAAAGTTGTATACCTTTGAGTTATCTTTCCAACACATCTTAAATTGCCTTAATCAGATATCGAAAAAAGAAGATATGACCAAAATATTGAAGGTTGTCCGACTAAAGTTTCGTAAAACCATGCGGCCGCATAGACCATTACCGAGAGTTTAAGGGCTGAGTTCATTTGTTTCATGCGGCTGCAAGCCTCTAAACCATGCAGCTGCATGGTCCATTTCCGACACGAAAATTCTAGTTTCCTAATTTAAGTCAACAACCTATGGAAACAACTATAAATACATATTTTAAAACCCTAGAACGTACCATAATGCCTCCAACCTATTTTCTCTTTATTTTTCTTAGATCTATCATGTGTAACTAACTCTTGGTGCTTGATTGAAGGATACAGAAACTTTGGAAAACATTATAACTGTGAGATCTACATATTTTCATTGTTTAATTTATATTTTCAGTATTGAATATTCTTCAATGCATAATTTTATGATTGCCATATTTGATTGCTAAGAGATCTATTAGTTTTTTATATATTGCAATCTATAGCTAACTTAAATCTCAAATCCATAATTGTTTCAATTATTTAACTTGTGAAGCACTAGCATTTGATAATTTTCTGCGATAGAGGTTATTGAATCTTAAGAAGAATGTTTAAATAGATTGAATGTAATCGCTGGTATCTGTATTATTTAGTTCATCGATTTCTCTTTTATTTAAACCTATTGTCAAATTGAATTTTTAGCATTGGTTTGAGATTATTTGATAATTAGGGTTAATTAGAACGCTCGTTTCTGATTAACTAAAATTAAGGAGAAATAAGAATTTATACCAAAGATAAATATTGTGAATGTGGATTGATTATTCTTTGTGGATTGATGAATGGTTATAAATCTCCAATGGTGGAAGTTGACTTTGATCAAGACTCGTTTCATTGGTTTAATACAACTCGTTAATTTATATTGTTATTTGTTATAAGATTGGTTTTATTATAAACAAAACCCCCCCAATCGTTATACGAAGCATAAATTGTTGAATTGCACACTATTCGTAGGATCGATCCTTACTTCCATTACTACATTAGTTTTAGAGGTTTAAGGACTATTTTTGGGTGCCTATGACAGCACATACTAAATTTTGGCACCGTTGTCGGGGAGTGGTGTTAATTTATTTTTGTGCTTCTTTAATTAATTATTTTATTTTTTAAAAAAAATCATAATTTTCTAGATTTTTAGGCATTTTATTATTTTTAGAAACTTTAGGATATAATTTTATTTGTCTTTCTTAATCTAACTTCCTCTTAACTTATTTTTCATTTATTCTTTTTGTTTATGCCCGCAACTCGTTCTTCTAATCAAAGTGATTTGCAGTACGATCCAGAAATTGAGAGAACTTTACGCAGGTTAAGGAGTAATATCCAACAAAATCTTGAAGAAAGCAATCTCAATCCCAACAATCTATTTGCAAGTGATTTTGAGTTGAAGGAGAAGGAACCATGTTCGAAAATAGGATTTTGAAGGAACTTCCAGCACCTACATCGAATCAACAACCTTAATGTATAATTTTTCCTATTTTAAATGCTACTACTACATTTTAGCTTAAATCTGGACTAATACACCTTTTGCCCACTTTTCATGGTCTTGCAGGTGAAGGTTCTCATAAACATCTGAAAGAGTTTCATGTGATGTCAGACAGGATCATAGGGAATTTCTACATGAGTATTGGGAGCGGTTTAAGAAATTTTGTGCAAGTTGTCCCCATCATCAGATCAGTGAGCAACTTCTCATCCAATACTTCTATGAAGGTTTTCAACCCACAGAAAGGAGCATGATTGATGCTGCAAGTGGAGGAGTTTTGGTTGATAAAACTCCCGAAGGAGCGAGGAATTTAATTGCAAACATGTCAGCCAATTCTCAACAATTTGGCGCTAGATTTGATCCCCCTTCTAGACAAGTTAACGAGGTAAATGTCTCATCCATTGAACAACAAATAGCTAATCTAACTACTCTTGTTCGTCAAATGGTCACAGGTAATGTACAGACAGCGAAGGTTTGTGGAATTTGTTCAGTAGTAGGACATCCAACTGATGCATGTCCAACTCTTCAAGAAGAACCCACAACACAGGTTAATACAGCGGGTGGTTTCCCGGACAACCACAAAGGAATTATGATCCTTTTTCGAAGACATAAGCCCAGGATGGAGGGATCATCCCAATCTTAGCTAAGGAATTTCGCAATCAAATCAACATGTTGCTCAAAATCGCCCAAACTTTCAACAATATAGGCAGTCATATTCGCCTAGACAACAACATGGCCAATCTTCTAACTCTGAAATGTCTTTAGATAATATTGTTAAATCTTTTGCAACTAACACTTTATAATTTCAACATGAGACTAAGGCTAGTATTCAATGTTTGGAGAATCAAATAGGTCAAATGGCTAGCGCGGTCAGTTGGCTGGAATCACAAAGTTCGGGAAAGCTACCCTTTCAAACAGTAGTAAATCCAAGGGAGAACGCAAGTGCAATTATATTGAGGAATAACAAGGAAGTGGAAACCCAGTAAATGAAGTTCCTACATCGTCAGAACAAGACAAGGAGAAAGACATGGACATCACTGTGAAAAAGAGTAACCCAACTGAGGATGATACACCAAAACATAAGTTTCCTCCACTATCTGATTATAAACCAGTAGCCCCATTCCCTCGGGCTTTGGTAGAATCTAGAAAAAATTATCCAAATAGGGAGTTTTATGAAACTTTTGGAAAATCTGAGGTGAACATTCCCTTGTTGGATGCTATTAAACAAATACCCCGTTATATTAATTTTTTGAAAGAATTGTGTACTATTAACAGAAAGTAGAAACTGAAGGAGTGTGAAAATGTAAAAGTTGGAGAAAACGTATATGCAGTCATTCAAAGGAAACTTCCTACAAAATGCAAAGACCCAGGTATGTTTACTATCTCCTGTATGATATGTAACACCGAATTTGAGAAAGTCATGTTAGACTTAGGAGTCTCTATAAATGTCATGCCATATTCCATTTATGCTTCTTTGAAACTTGGTCCTTTAACTAAAACTAGTGTGGTAATTCAATTAGCTGATAGATCAAATTCCTACCCAAAGGGTGTGATTGAGGATGTCCTTGTACAAGTTAATGACTTGGTTTTTCCTGCTGACTTTTATGTGCTTGATATGGAAAACAGTGATCAAACTAGCCCTATCTTGTTAGGAAGACCATTCTTAAAAATATCTAAAACTAAAATTGATATTCATAGTGGTACATTGACCATGGAATTTGATGGTGATGTAATTACATTTAACATCTATGATGCCATGAAATTTTCTGTTGATGATAATGTTGTATATTCTATCGATGTAATTGATGATCTAGCCCATGATGTTTTTGAACTTGATGGGAAAGATGAATTGGAGGTTGCTATTTGTAAGAGTATAGAAAAAGAGAGTGATGAATTAACTTTGAATCCTAGCTTGTGAGAAGCTGTTGATATGTTGAACACTCCTCCAAAGTCACATTAAGCAGTAGGGGTTTACATGTTGATTTGCCTGTTTCTAATGAAAAGACTACCTTCTGTTGTGCAGGCCCATTCTGGATTTGAAACCTCTCCCTACTCACCTTAAATATGTATTCATTGGAGATGACAAAACATTGCCATTGATTATTTCCAACGAACTGACTACATTGGAAGAAGAAAAATTGGTGGAGGTCCTCAAGGAGCATCGAACAGCCATTGGTTGGACAATTGCAGACATCAAAGGAATCAGTCTATCCACCTGCATGCATCATATTTTGCTTGAAGAAGGAGAAAAACCTTCCCGTCAACCTCAACGAAGATTGAATCCACCCATGATGGATGTAGTGAAGAAATAGGTCCTCAAGCTTTTGGAAGTTGGCATGATTTATCCTATCTCTGATAGCAGTTGGGTCAGTCCAGTTCAAGTGGTTCCTAAAAAGATAGGGATAACTGTGGTGAAGAATTAGAACGATGAACTGGTTACCACCCATGTTCAAAATGGGTGGAGGATTTATATAGACTATAGGAAATTAAATGCCGTGACCCAAAAAGATCACTTTCCTTTACCGTTTATTGATCAAATGCTTGAAAAGTTAGCAGGTCATTCTTACTACTTTTTTCTTGATGGCTATTCAGGTTATTTCTAGATTGCAATTGCCCCAGAAGATCAAGAAAAGACAACCTTCACATGTCAATTTGGAACATTTGAATACCGACGCATGCCTTTTGGTCTTTGTAATTCTCCAGCTACTTTTCAACGATGTATTGTAAGCATATTTTCAGATTATCTTGAGCATATCATAGAGGTCTTTATGGATGATTTCACAGTCTATGAGAATTCATTTGATAACTTTTTGCATAACTTTGAGTTAATCCTTAAAAGATGCATGGAAACTAACCTTGTTTTGAATTCTGAAAAGTGTCACTTTATGGTAGAACAAGGTATAATTCTAGGGCACGTTATCTCATCCAAGGGCATTGAAGTAGATAAAGAAAAAATAGATATTATTCAATCTCTACCTTACCTTGCTAGTGTGCGGGAGGTTCGCTCTTTTCTTGGACATGCAAGTTTTTGTCGCAGGTTTATAAAAAACTTCTCCAAAATTGCACTACCCCTATGCAAATTGTTACAAAAGGACGTGGCTTTTGAATTTGACTTCTACACCAATCATCCAACCCCCTGACTGGAACTTCCCCTTTGAAATCATGTGTGATGCAAGCAACTTTGCAGTAGGAACATTGTTAGGTCAAATAACTGGAAAAGCATCTCATGCTATCTATTATGCGTCCAGAACTCTAAATGATGCCCAGAGAAACTACACCACAACTGAAAAAGAACTTTTGGCTATTGTTTTTTCTTTAGAAAAATTTCGTCCTTATTTACTTGGTACTAAAGTGATTATTTACTCTGATCATGCAGCTCTGTGTTACTTGATGACAAAGAAAGAAGCGAAACCAAGACTAATACGATGGATACTTCTCATGAGTGAATTCAACCTAGAAATCAAGGACAAAAAAGGAACAGAAAATAGTATTGCAGATCATTTGAGCCGTTTAGGTAACGTGGATGCTGAACTCCAATTACAGGAAACATTTCCTGATAAGCAATTATTTTCTGCAAGCACAACTTTACTATGGTATGCAAACATTGTAAACTTTTTGGTTGTTAACACTCTACCTTCTGATTTGTCTAGGGCTCGAAGAGATAAGCTAAAGAGTGGTGCAAAATATTATGTATGGGACGATCCATACTTGTGGAAGCATTGTGCAGATCAAGTAATTAGAAGGTGTGTTCCTAAAAATGAGATTACTTCCATCCTCACCTTCTATCACTCTCATGCTTGTGGAGGACATTTTGGAGCAAAAATGATAGCAAGAAAAGTACTTGATTGTGGTTTCTATTGACCATCCTTGTTTCGAGATGCCTACTCTTTTTGTAAGTCTTGCGAAAATTGTCAAAAAACAGGTAATATATCATATATCTCAAAAGACTGAAATGCCACAAAACGCCATACTTGTTTATGAAATCTTTGATGTCTGGGGCATTGATTTCATGGGACCATTTTCTGTATCTTTCGGTTTTACTTACATTTTGCTTGCTGTGGATTATGTTTCATAATGGGTGGAAGCCAAAGCCACCAGAACTGATGATTCTAAAGTTGTTGCAGATTTTATCAAGTCTAATATATTCTCCAGGTTTGGGATTCCAAGAGCTCTCATCAGTGATCGTGGAACTCATTTTTGTAATCGAACTGTGGAAGCTTTTAGGAGGAAATACCATGTCATCCACAAGGTGTCAACTGTATATCATCCACAAACTAATGGTCAGGTGGAGGTGTCAAATCGGAAAATCAAATCCATCATTGAGAAAACGGTCTGCTTGAATAGAAAAGATTGGAGCTTGCGCTTGGATGAGGTTTTATGGGCATATGGAACTGTATACAAGATACCCATCAGTATGTCACCCTACATGTTAGTGTTCTGGAAACCATGTCACCTTCCAGTGGAGTTAGAATACAGAGCTTACTGGGCCGTCAATAGTTTCAACATGAAGATGGATGAGAGTGGAGAGCACAGAAAGTTGCAACTTCAAGAGTTGGAGGAAATTCGCAATGATGCCTATGAGAGTTCTAGAATTTACAAGGAGAAGACGAAAGCTTTCCATAATAAGATAATTTCTAGGAAGGAATTTGAAGTTGGTCAAAAAGTCCTCCTATATCAATCGCGGCTTTGTCTGTTTCCAAGTAAATTGCATTCTCGTTGGATTGGACATTTTGTTATTACTAATGTCTTTTCTCATGGTGCAGTATAAGTTCAAAGTCTGGAAACCTCAAAGGTATTCAAGGTGAATGGTTATAGGCTCAGATCTTTCTGTGAAGGTCTTCAGGTGGAGAACGTGACACAATTAGATTTCGAAGACCCATTCTATGCCGGTTAAAGGAAAAAGCATTGAGTCGAGCCAAAGACAATAAACAAAGGCGTTGTTTTGGAGGCAACTCAAGGGAGTTCGTTCATTTTATATTTTTGTTTTTATTTTTTGTATTCCTTTGTTATTTTGTATTATTTTTGTCATTTTCTTTGCATTGCACCTTACATTGAGGACAATGTACGTTTTAAGTATGGGGGGGGGGGAAGGGGGATTTAGATTTAGGTTGTATTTAGATTGAGTTTAAATTTAAAAAAAAAATTGGAAATTTTTTGCATGATTTTTCAAGAAGAGGAATTGAGATTAAAAGATTTTTGGTTGTGTATGCTATTTGTAAGAATTAATTAGGTTTTTCAAGAACTCATAACATGATTGAATGAATAATCCTCCAACTTAGAGTTGATTAGTGGAGTTATTTTCTTTGAAGATTGTAATAACTAAATACTGTAGACAAAAGTTGGTGAGATTTTTGAGCCTTTAGACTGATACATCCATAACAGTCTCATTATTTCTTTTTCATGTGTGATATTTTTCCATGGTTTTGTTTCTCTAGAACTTGCATTTATTTTCTTCAAGATCACATTGATGCATGCATGCACAAACATGATTAAGGTCATAGTCGTTACATAAATGAGCTTCATTAGCCAAATAGCCGACCTTGTAATTGATTTTTCCATTCTTGAACCCCTTTGAGCCTCATTGCCTTTTCTTTGTATAAACTCACATTACAAGCTTTAAACTGGAAAAACAATGTCTTTACCCAAACCTTAGAGCTAGTGAAATATTGTTGAATGTCATGAAAAGTGTGGGTATGCAAGAAAATAAGTGTGGGGGTATCAAGATTTATGGTAGTGCTATTACTGGTGAATTGGAACAAATTTTCTATGTCAATTCGGGAGTTCCAGTATTGGTGTATAATTTGGAGTTTACATTGTGCAAGAAAAACACAAGAAGAAGAAGAAGAAAGAAAAAGAAAAAAAAAAGAAAATGAAAATAAGTGATGAAGGAGAGTGAATTTAATGTGAAAAAGATCTATATTCATAACTCTTCATACATCTCAAGGAAGAGTTCGATTTGTGTGGGATAGATGCAAAAATGATGAAGTTATCATATGGAGTGGTTGGTTTACATGTCTTATGTATATGTTTGAGTTAAGTCTATTTATCTTTACTCCACTAGTTTCGATGGCTCTTGAGTCACATACCCAAATATTTCCCACCTTGATCATAAGCCACATTACAACCTTTGAAACGTCCCTATGATTCTTGTAAAGCTTATGATCTAAGTGGTGGTGAATGAGAAGATATGCAAGCATATGGTGGAACATCTCCATTGGAATAAATTTGAGCGAAACACTTACCCTTTTAAACACATGAGAGTTGAGTGCTTATATCCGTGAGGGTCTACATGTTTAGTTTACTCCATCTTTATATGAAAATGCTTGCTAATTGATTATGAGTTGTGTGGAATGTTTATTCATGATATTTTATGTGTTTTGAAAATGCTTGATGGTTCTATAATCTTGGCATTATGACCTGGTGTTTTTGGAAAATTAAATTTGAGTTTTAACCAAGGACGAGCAAAAGTTAAGTATGGGGAAATTTAATAGGAATGTAAAATACACATTTTTACATATTTATTTAATGCGCTCATATGATTATTTTTTGCCAAAATGTACTTACTAATCTCATATTTTGGTTTAGGTGGCAATTTGATGGATATAGCGTAATTTGGAAGAAATTGGTGAAAATGGACCAAAGTGAAAGGAAATGAAAGTTCAAGAACTAGCGTGAAAATACACAAAAGTTGTGTCAAACCAAACGATAAAGATTTGAGAGTCAATTGGTTGAAAGAAGATGTCAAAGGGATGAAATATCGTCAAAGTATGATCACACATCAATTTCCAATCGAAAAGTTATACAATTTTCAGCCTCATATTGAGACCCATTTTTGGTATAGAAAAAGATCGAATTGGAAGATGATATCTGAATTAAAGTTGTAGACCTTTGAGTTATATTTCCAATTCATCTTGAATCGCCTCAATCAGATATCAAAAAAGAAGATATGACCAAAATATTAAAGGCTATCTGGAGGAAGTTTTGTAAAACCATGCGGTCGCAAGCCTTTAATTCCATGCGGCCGCATAGACCATTACCGAGAGTTTGAGGGCTGAGTTCATTTGTTCCATGCAGCTGCAAGCCTCTAAACCATGCAGTTGCATGGTTCATTTCCGACACGAAAATTTTGGTTTCCTAATTTAAGTCAACTACCTATGGAAAAAACTATAAATACATATTTTAAAACCCTAGAACGTACCAGAATGCCTCCAACCTATTTTCTCTCTATTTTTCTTAGATCTATCATATGTTACTAACTCTTGATGCTTGATTGAAGGATACCGAAGCCTTAGAAAACATTATAACTGTGAGATCCACCTATTTTCATTATTTAATTTATATTTTCAGTATTGAATATTCTTCTATGCATAATTTTATGATTGTCATGTTTGATTGCTAAGAGATCTATTAGTTTTTTATATATTATAATCTATAGCTAAGTTAAATCTCAAATCCGTAATTGTTTGAATCATTTAACTCATGAAGCACTAGGATTTGATAATTTTCTATGATAGAGGTTATTGAATCTTAAGAAAAATGTTTAAATAGATTGAGTGCAACCGCTGATGTTTGTATTATTTAGTTCATCGATTTCTCTATTATTTAAAGCTGTTATTAAATTGAATCTTTAGCACTGGTTTGAGATTATTTGATAAATAGGGTTAATTAGAATGCTAGTTTCTGATTAACTAAAATGAAGGAGAAATATGAATTTATTCCAACGATGAATATTGTGAATGTGGATTGATTATTCTTTGTGGATTGATGAATGGTTATAAATCTCCAATGGTGGAAGTTGACTTTGACCAAGACTCATTTAATCGGTTTAATTCAACTCGTTAATTTACATTTTTATTTGTTATAAGATTGATTTTGTTATAAACAAAACCCCCCAATCGTTATACGAAGCATAAATTGTTGAATTGCACACTCTTCGTGGAATCGACCCTTACTTCCATTACTACATTAGTTTTAGAGGTTTAAAAACTATTTTTGGGTGCATATGATAGTACACACGACATTCTACTATCCAACGTGTGTAGAAGCTCCTGGGTCAACAAAACATTGTCACCAATAAGTCAACCGGGGACGAATCCACTATGCTGAGGTGAAATAATACAAGGCAGAAATGAACTCAATCTATTATTCAACAGCTTTGTGATAGCTTATTAAACACCGTACACAGGCTGATAGGTCGGTAATCCATCAATCTACAAGCATTCTCCCTCTTCGGAAGCAAAATAATAGACATAGCAGCAAATCCTCTCGGCAAATGACCACCATCATAGAAATCAATAACTGTACCATATACATTCTCCTGTATAATATTCCAACAATGTTGGTAGAACAAAGATGAAAATCCATAAGGGCCCGCAGCACTATCAGCATCAATACTGAAAACAGCCTCTTGCACCTCATCAATCAAAGGGAGTCGGTTCAACTCCATATTGTCTGCATCCATCAATATCCTCGGTATGATATCAGGATGAATATACTCCAGAGGCTGTGAAGGAGCTGATAATAATTCCTGGAAAAAATAGATTGCCGAGCTTTGAATATCCGCTGGAGTAATAAGAACTTCCCCTGCCTGAGTCGTGATGGTCCTGATACGAGATTTGATTCGTCGTCCATGTACCAACGAATAAAAATATCTGGTGTTGCGATCTCCCTCACATACCCAACGAGAATCGGCCTTTTGCTTCCAAAACCCTCTTCAATAGCTAAGGTTCAGTTGAAATCAGCCAGTGCATGATGAAGTGAGACACGGTGCTCCAGTGTAGGATCAACCTCAAAATCAATCTCTGCCTAGTCCACACTCTCTTTAACATTTCTAACTCTCTGGAACACATTACCAAATACCAGTTGATTCCACCACCATAGTCCCTATTTTAGCCTAAAGAATTTCTCCCAGAGGGCAGCTATTCCTGTAAGATGAGTATGGAGTGACCACTTTTGAGAAACGAAGGCTGAGAAGTCATGATGTTTGGTCCAAACATTGACGAATCTAAATAGTCTATGACTTGAATCATCATTAGAAATCCACTATAAAAGTAGAGGTGAGTGATCAGATGAAGTACAGTTCAGATGAGTCACGATAAGCTGTTTACAAAAGTTCGCCGCTAAAGAGTTAACCAAAACTCTATCCAATCTTTTACTGACCCTGCCATTCGTCCAAGTAAATTGAGACCCAGAAAACCCAGCGTCATCTAAGCCACAGTCCAACATTATATTAGAAAAAATCGGTAGAACCATGATCTTGACGACTATGACCAGTACACTCACCATCATGTGTGATGACGTTAAAGTCAATCCCAAACAAGCTGAAGATCATCCATAAAGAGGAAAATGTGGTGAAGACCCCCCCTCCCCCTCCACAAGTCTTTCCTAACATAGGCCTGACAAGCAGCATAAATAGAAGTCAAGTAAATATGTCGTGCTAGTCTGGGATCCACAACTCTTACATGTAGGAACTGGATATGATCATCAACAACAGTAATGGTAGTACCCACATTCCAGAATACCCAAATCTTATTCGACTCATTCCGAACCTCGTGTCGAAATGCAGATAACGACGAACAAAATCAAAACTACCATTACTGTTATTGATGATCACATCCAATTTCTACATGTCAGAGTTGTGGATCCCAGACTAGCACGACCTATTTACTTGACTTTTTTTTATGCTGCTTGTCAGGCCTATGTTAGGAGGGACTTGTGGGTGGGTCTTCACCACATTTTCCTCTTTATGGATAATCCTTACCTTGTTGGGGTTGACTTTAACATCATCACACATGATAGTAAGCGTACTGGTCATAGTCATCAAGATCGTGGTTCTGCCGATTTTGGATGTACGTGAAGAGGTATCCTGCTATTGACTCCTACTCATCATCCTAGGTAATGAAATGTCAGTAACTTTCGAATGTCTCTTCCAACTTATTGGGACAAAGCATCATCCTCTGTCCTACCATCCAGACCTATCAAATCATCAGAAGAAGATCTACGAAAAGGACACTGCTAATGAACTTCAACGTGGGGGAGACCCCCTGAATTCGACTGCTCTGTAGAAAGAATAGCCTTCATATTCTGCTGACACTGTGCAATAGGCACATCTGTACTACTGAAGCCCTACGGCCTTTCGAGTATATCCATAAAAAGAGGGTCAAAGTATGTAGAAGAAACTGGCATAGAAGCACAGTTGATGGGGACCGAAGCCTGAATACCTGAATGATCAGCTGATGTAACAACAGGTAGACTCCAAGGAACAACCATTTGAGGAGCAACTGTAGGATGATCTAGTGGAAAAGAAGTAGTATTCTGTGTAGCAGTAGTGCTGATGATAGATTGATAAATAGAATAAGTATGAGCCATATGTGCAGTAAATGTCTGTGATGAAATAACAGTAGTGGTATGGCTACTGGGAGCTATAGAAGGAACAAACTGAGGGATAGACTGGGAGATCTCATATGAAGTACTAACTTGTCTCCTCTGGTTTCTCTTAATAGGTATCCATCGTTGTCGAGGTGCGGTCATGACATCCTTACCCTTGCCCTTATCCTTGGCCAAAACTACATTAGGCCTATGATTCGGGTCAACATCACTTGGGGCCGCAGAAGGTGGACCAGAATGGGAGCCATTAGAACACTTCTCATCCTAATGACTGAAGTGTCTACAACAAAAGCAAAATTCTGGCACCTTGTTATATACAACAGGGTGCCAATATCCTCCCCCATTCTCTCTCTCAATCCAAACTCTATCAAGGAATGTACACTCCAAATCAAGCTCAATACAAACCCTCGCCTCACTAGGTCGTCGAAGCTCAAAAGTGGCTTCGTCAATATGAAGCGGAAGCCCAATATATTTAGTTATAGCAAATAGTGAGGTCTTGGCCTGAAAATGAATAGGAAGCAATGGAAACAAGACCCAAATAGGAGCAATAGGAACCGCATGCCATGGGCTAAAACTGGGAGTCCAGAATTCATAATGTGTTTCATGTTTCTATGCTTCGTAAGTATATTCCAGATCCATCTCATGTGTTGGAATCACAACTGGTGGAGTTAAAAGAGAATATTACTTATGAAGAAGAACCAGTTCAGATATTGGACAGAAAGGAACAAGTTTTGCGTAGTAAGATTATTCCTTTAGTAAAAGTCTTATGGAGGAATCATACAATTGAAGAAGTGACATAGGAAAGTGAAGAGCAGATGCGTTCTCAGTATCCAAAGCTTTTTGGTATCTAGTCAGTTGAATTTCAAGGATGTAATTCTTTGAAGGGGGTAAGTTTGTGACACATCATCCACTTACATCCACTTATAGTCAAAGTCAAAGTCAAAGTCAAATAAGGATTAAATTGAATAAATAATTTTTATGGGGACTAATTGGTAATTAATAATACTTGGAGGGCTATAAATAATATATAAAGACATTTAGGAAGGTAGTTTACATTATTAGAAATGAAAGGACGAAAAATGGTTTGTTATGAAAATTGAGGACTTGACTTTGCAATTGAGCTAAAGTTATCCATTAACTTTGACTTATCTATTCAAATTGTTCATTTATGTTGGTTTATAGAAAGACAGAGACCGAAACATTGAAAGAAAAGAAAAGAAAAATGAGGAAATTAGGCTATAACTTTCAATTTCTTTCTCAATTGCTACACCTTTTCATGGCGATAATCGTAGAAAAACTCTATCCCCAACTTCAAATTCAAGGTTTCTTCTACGCTTGTCTGCATAGATCTTCTGTCTATCCTGAGCTGTCTTTAGTTTTTCCTTAATTATCTTTACCTTCTCGGCAGTTATCTAAACATATTTAGGACCCAACAATTTTCTTTCTTCGATTTCATCCCAACAAACTGGAGTTCTGTATTTTCTACCATATAATGCTACAAAAGGAGCCATTTCTATACTCGAATGATAATTGTTATTATAAGCAAACTCCATTAAAGGAAGATGAGTATCCCAATTTCCTTTAAATTGTAGTACACAGGCTCATAACATGTATTCCAATATCTGTATAGTTCTTTCTGATTGGCCATCTATTTGCGGATGAAAAGCTGTACCGAAGTAAAGTTTAGTACCCGTAGCTTTCTGTAGACTACGACAAAATTTAGAAGTGAAGCGAGAATCTCTATCTGAAACAATAGATACCGGTGCCCCATACAAACTGACTATGCCATACATTTTTACCAACTTATCTAGTGAATAAGTATCTTTAATAGGCAAAAATCTGGCATTTTTCATCAATCCGTCCACAATGACCCATATGCCATCATGACCACTCGGAGTACGTGGAAGTCTAAATAAGAAATCCGTAGTAAGATGCTCCCATTTCCACTCAGGAATAGGCAATGTTTGCAGCAACCCAGCTATTTTCTGACGATCTGGTTTGACCTGCTAGCAAATGAGACCCGGATACAAACTAAGCTATTTCTCTCTTCATTCCGTACCACAAATAATGTTCTTTGAGCATACGATACATTTTAATACTACTTGGATGCATTGCGTAAGCTGAACTATGCGCCTCCTCTAGAATTTCGAATCATTTGGAACATAGTCTATTTCCTATAACTAACACCCCGTCATCTCGAATGGTATAATCAGTATGCTTACCATTATTAACTTCTTCTTTCAATCTTCTCAACACTGGATCTTGGGTCTGAGCTTCTCGAACTGTGTCAACTAAAGTAGGCCTCAGTTGGAAATTAGCAAACAATGCTCCTAATCTGGTAACTAATAGTTGAAGCTATGAAATTCTGAATTCACCAAACAAGGAAGAACATATTGCATTAGTTTGTGGCATAGAACTAGATGTCTTCCTACTAAGAGCATTGTCTACTACACTGGCCTTCCCTGGATGATAATCGATTTTACAGTCATAATCTTTTATTAGCTCTAACCATCTTCTTTGCATCATGTTCAACTCTTTTTGATCAAAAATATACTTTTTGGTTTTATGATTTGTATATATCTGACATCTCTCACCATATAAGTAATGTCTCCAAATCTTTAAGGCTAGAACAACTGCAGCTAATTCCAAATCATGTGTAAGATAATTTAGTTCATGTTTCTTCAACTGTCTAGAAGCGTATGCTATAACCTTCTCAGTCTGTATCACAACACAACCAAGGCCTTGATGCTAAGCATCACTATATATCACAAACTCTTCACCTGGAGAAAGAATAGTAAGAACTGGAGTTGAAACCAGCCAATTCTTCAATTCTAGAAAACTCTTTCCACAATCTTCATTCCAAATAAATTTAGCATTCTTCCTGGTCAAACTGGTCAAAGGAAGGGTAATTTTAGAAAATCCCTCTATAAAACTACGATAATATCCTGCTAAGCCCAGAAAACTTCATATTTCTGTTACGTTAGTAGGCCTTTCCCATTTCACCACTGCTTCAATTTTCTGTGGTTCAACATAAATTCCCTCTGCTGATATAACATGTCCCAAAAATACCACTTTGTCGAGCCAAAACTCACATTTACTGAATTTAGCATATAACTGTTTTTTTCACAAAGGCTGCAAAATGATTCTGAGATGCTCTATGTACTCATCACGATCTCGAGAATACACTAATATATCATCAATGAATACAATCGCAAATCTATCTACGTATGGATGAAATACCTGGTTCATTAGATCCATAAATGTGGCTGGAGCATTGGTCAACCCAAACGGCATCACAAGAAACTCATAATGGCCATACCTTATCCTGAAAGCAGTTTTCGATACATCACTATCCCTAATTTTCAGTTGATGATAACCAGAACGCAAATCAATTTTTGAAAACACTGTAGCATCGCAAAGCTGATCAAACAAATCATCAATACGTGGCAAGGGATATTTATTTCGAATTATCACTTTATTCAACCATCTGTAATCTATACATAATCACAGGGTACCTTCTTTCTTCTTCACAAACAGAACTGGTGCTCCCCACAGAGATACACTAGGTCTGATAAAACCCTTGTTTACCAATTCCTATAATTGAACTTTTAACTCTTTCAATTCTACTGGAGCCATCGGATATGGTGCACGTGAAAGAGGTACAGTCCCTGGAATCAAATCAATAGTAAACTCCATATCCCTATTGGATGGTAAACCTGGTAATTCTTCTGGAAATACATCAGGAAAGTCTTTGACCACATGGATGTCTTCAAGTTTTATTTTGCTAGCATCTGTGTCAATTACATGAGCCAAATATACACCACAACCCTTATTAAGTAGTCTTCTAGCATCCATAGCAGATATCACACAAGATGGTAAAATTCTGCGCTGTCCAGTGAATATAACTTCAGGCTATCCTGGTTGTTTAAACACAACCTCATTTCGAAAACAATCAATTGAGGCTCGATTTGCAGCTCAAAAGTCCATATCCAAAATAACATCAAAATCATGGATGCCCAAAGGTATTAAGTTTTCCTTCATTTCGCACTCATTTACCTTTACCCGACAGTCTCGGTATACACTGTCTGCTAACAGTGATTCACCTACCAGTTTACTCACTACCAAACGATTGTCTAAAGGTTCCGTCTTTTGATTCGCATATATAGCAAGTACAAATGAAGTAAAAGAATCTGTAGCTCCAGGGTCAATTAAAATATGAGTATTTTTATCAAAGATAGATAACGTACCCATAATAACATTCGATGCCTCTTCTGCTGCCTGTTGCGTTATAGCAAAAACCTTTCCTTGCTTATTCAATCGTCCGACTTGACCGTTCAATTGGGTACCACTACCACTTGCAATATTAGACTGAACCACACTGCTTGTACCTGCTCTATTAGCCAAAGCATCTCTTTGAGTTTGATTCGGTCTTATACTTCAAACACTCTGTTGGGGAAATACTTTATGTAACATGCTACCCTCCTGTAATAACATTGGACAATTTTTCTTAAAGTGTCCACCTTGGCCACAGTTATAACAAACACCAACCCCCTTGAACTTTAAACACTTGCCCATGTGAGGTCTTCCACATAACTGGCAATAAGGAAATCTAGAGCTGGTAAAAATCTCACCCTGTCTGAAAGTAAATGTTCTCTGAGAAGAGCCTTGAGTATGAGGATGGTTAGTCATTGGTTGTACTACAACACTGTGACTAAACCTGGAACCTTGACTTCCTTGTGATCTAGACTTGAAATGACTAGATCTGGACACACCAGGGTGAAATCCTCTAGTGTCCCTTTGTGGTGGTCTATAGCCAGAAGTACCCACCGATGTCTGACTAATGCCTATTCTAAACTGTGCTTGTTCTTTACCAATTGGACTATCAAAAATACTCTTCTCTACGCTTAAGACTGATTCAACCAATTTGCCAAATTCATTCCAACCTGTAGCTGTCACTGCTGATCTGATTTCTTTTCTCAGTCCATTTTCAAACCGTCTGCATCTATCAATTTTATTACTAATTGGAACTTGAGCATACTTTGAAATTTCACCTGATATTCTGCAACAGTCATTTGCCCTTGTACTAATTTCAAAAATTCCTTCTGCTTTCCATCTTTATATAAACGAGTGTAATAGGCATCATAAAAGATAAGCCTAAAATCCGTCCAGGTAATAACAGAAGGGTCTTAATATGTGCTCTGTACTGACTGCCACCAATCATATGCCCCTTTTTCTAACAAGAAAGTGGCGAGGTGTAATTTTCGATCATCTGGGCACCCCATGACATCAAATACCCTCTCTATCTTGATCATCCATGCCTAAGCAACTGAAGGATCAGTTGTGCTTGTGAAGACTTTAGCTCCCAATTTTGTAGCCCTCTCAATACTAAAATCTTTATCCGTATTGTGCATTGTTGACACCATAGCAGTATCAATTCTTTCAAAAACCATAGGATCATTCCCAGCTACATTTCCCTGTCCTAGATGTTCTGAGGGTTGATGTACAGACTCATCCACTCTTTCTTGTTGTCTAAGGTCATCTTCATCAGGAGCAATGTGAGTCTGGGGAAACATATCTTGGAGCCTTCAAATTTTACCACCACGAGGCATGACTCCTACAATTCTGCATGATATACTAAACATCATAATATACATACAATGCAAGCCTCATGACTCCAAATCATGCTCTGATATCAAACTGACACGCCCTATCCCTGATAAAGCTAGTGGACTCGGAGTGTGACGTGCGCCGATGATAGATACCAACTAAAAATTGGACCCACCATCAAAGCTACTACAATGTAAAACATATAAATTATTTTAATAAAAATTTCGGTATTATCTCCCCTATAATTTGGTCTAACCAACCTGTAAACAATTTTATACAACTACCAACAGTAGTACCATGTCAATACCGACTCATAATTATATAACATGGTATAGAGATAAGCCGAATTCTCAATACTTCTACTGTGAAAATAACATCAGATGTACATGTGAATACAAAATACATATTGAGCCCATCTAACTATTTACAAGTGACGTGGGATGACATACAAAAATGAACATGTGTCCCAAAACACTGACTACATGCTCTAGAAAATGAGTCATACTAGCTCAATTCATTGGTGGTCCAAAATCAAGGCTCAACTCCCCAAGATACCCGAAACTCAACTGCTACCTGATAAGGAAATAGTGGAAAAATATATGAGTTGATAGCTCAGTGAGTGGAGAAGTTCAAAAATAATTATACTTTCCATTTACACATTTTTATCAATACCAAGTCCATAGTATAATAGTATATGACAATAATAATAATCAAAAAGTGAGACATTTCATAACACTGACCAATATCATCTAATATTCATGATATAATCATCAACGCAAATCCGTATCATCATCTTATCGCATCACATGTAATCAACCAAAATTGTACCCTCTGACTAAAATCTATAATCCGTCCCTCGGGGCTAAATACTTTCATCACGGCCCGTAGGCCCCTCCATGACCGAAAGTGGATCTCAAAGACCTCTCATAATCAATACTAGAACATGGTCAAGGCCCCTCTATGAACTATATATACACGGTCAGACCCCTTCATCCACAATCAAGACCCCAAGTGTAGTATAGAACAAGGCCAAGGCCACTCCGTGAACTGGAATAAGTATATAATCATGGGTACTTTCCTGGTCGATCTCAATATCACATGTCTCACATTCCAATTCACAAATAATCCATACACAATCTTTAAAATTCCACACCGATAACAGTGAAGGAATATTTCCACATTAATCATGTAATTGGACAAATAATTCACATAATCGCATAAAATGTATAATAATATAATTAATTATCAATACTTGAACAATATTTTAGTTTTTCCACTCACAAGCTATTTACGGGACGTTTAGTTCAGTTGGTGAGCAGTCCCAATATTTTCGCTACCTTCTGATATGATAATCAATTTATTCAGGTCAAAACTCAATTCACCATTCTAATAGGAATAATAGGATAACTATTTCCTTTCTCTTTAATAATTTACAAATTAATCACTACACACGTCAAATTCATTACTCACTCACTTTATACATATACAACCCTCATATACAATTTAATTCAATACCTAAACTTCTATATTTATCATTTAGTATCATTCAACTTGTAAAATTTGAAAAAAATCAAGTTTTGACAAAACCAGCACTAAAATTCTATAATATAGAAATTTGTCACGTGTGTTCTATATATTGAAAATTACCACAAATTATTGACAGATATAGCACTTTCTGAAAATAATTTCAAAAATAGCATATGTATATGATTTTGTTCGAAAACTGCCAAAAAATAGAAAATTCCAACCTCAAATCCCTAATTTAAGTATTTAGCATCATATACCCAAAAGACAATGAAAATATATGTTTTTATTTCACAAACTCATTTCCAAGTTTTTACTTTCTTCAACACCAATCCACCAATATGCATTTCTCTATATATATTCTTGTTTAATATCTAAAATATTTTTCAATAACCCATACTTCCTGTTAAATTTCGAATTTATGAAAAATTTCCATAAACCCTAAAATCTAATATCATTCTTCAATAAGTAAATTTCATGCTTACCTCTAGGAATTGAGAAAGAAACTAAAAGTTGTAGCCTAATTTCCTCATTTTTCTTTTCCTTTTTCTTCTCTTTTCTTTCAATGTTTCAGTCTCTGTCTTTCTAATCTCCCACAGAAATGAACAATTTGAATAGATAAGTCAAAGTTAATGGATAACTATAGCTAAATTGTAAAGTCAAGTCCTCAATTTTCATACCAAACCATATTTCATCCTTTCATTTCTAATACTGTAAACTACCTTCCAAATGTCTTTATATATTATTTCTAGCCCTCCAAGTATTATTAATTACCAATTAGTCCCCATAAAAATTATTTATTCAATTTGATCCTTATTTGACTTTGACTTTGACTATAAGTGGATGTAAGTGGATGATGTGTAACACTTATGTATCAGTTCCAGTAATTGATTCAATAATACACATGGAGATTTGTAATATATGTAACTGTGGCCTGCTTCATAGAACAATTGGCTTTGGCATGCATACACGATTATAAACTTATTTAGTCCATTTTTCCAAGATCTTTTGCCTGCATCCCTAGCATTTAGGGTTAATTTCTACTCGATTGCTTTTCGATTGTGTTTTGTAGGACAAAATCCTGACTTCACATTGCATTGAGATGAAAGCAGTGAAACCGGTACAAAAACACCGATTTAGGAGCTAAGATGAAATCTAAGAGATGAGAATGAACATGGAGGATGAGAAAGAGGAGAATATCGAGAAGATCCAAAATATTTTGGAGTGGCATTGAAGACTAGAAAAGGAAAGCTAAGTTAGGTAATTTGAAGATGAAATCAAAAGAAGGCTATTCGCGATAACATGTGAGAAAATTACAGGTATAAAGATCTCCACACGATAAAAGATACACAATTGGTTACATAATTGAATTAGGAGTCCAACTCATTTTATAGAATGAAATTTTTAGTGTCCTACAAGAAGTTTTGCATGATGTACTGCAGGCTGCTCCATGGAAAAAGCAGAGCCCGCAGATGTGGGCATTTACTGAGGCGAACAATAGAGTGGGCATTTTGAAATCCGGACAACCCATAACACTAAAAAATATAGTTAAATTTTTTTTTTTAAATATTTGGAGGGTCGAATTTTTAGGTTTTTAGAAAATCTATATATAAAAAGTCCAGCGATAAAGAAGGAGAATTTTGGAGGCAAAAACACCGCAACCTATCTCAAAAAATAAGACATACACCAGGTTTCTTGGCTTTCAAGGAAGAAAGAGACATACTTCAGATGAATTGAGGGCTTCCGTCGGAGGGAGTTTCGTATTAGTGGTCTTCTTTGTGAAGAACTTCAGCTTCTTCTTTGATTTCTTACGTAACACTTCGACTTTATATAAGTCCATACATTACATAAATAATTATGCCTATACTTGGGGGACTATTGTTATGCCTCACCACCAAGGCCCTGGTCAAAGTGCCACGTCACAGTCCACGTGGAGAGAAAAGTCAACAAAGACCCAATGGTCAAATGCAAAAAGTCAAACAAAAGCTGAAACTCCCGTGCCGAAGCACTGCCTAAATGGCTAAAGCTCTTAAGTCAAAGCGTACCGTAAGAAATCAAAGAAGAAGTCAAAGCTCTTCATGTAGAAGACCACTAATACGAAGCTTCATTCGGCGGAAGCTCTCAGTTCATCCGAAGTCCCTGAAACTCAGGGTCTTTTGAATATTGATTATAATATACAAAAATATAGTGAAGAAAAATACTCACTGTACCTTCTTACTTGTTCTCCATTTGTTAGTTTGATCTTAGGTTATTGACACCTTGTTGGTGATTGTTTGTTAGTGCAATCATCTTAGTCAACGCTAGTGCTCGAACATTTTTGTTTCACGTCGTAAAGCATGTCCCGCGTTCACGCGCTCCCTTTCTCCCACCGGTTCTCCCGACAAAATGCACCGAACTTGCTTGAGTTGGCGTGTGTAAGGCCGACATCTGTTGTCCACATTGGCGTTACAAAAAACGGGGTCAATAGCTTGATCACTAATTGGAATTTGGTTTATTTTGAATGGTTTTGATAAGTACAATCAGAGTTGTTTCACCCCAATTACTGGTTATGAAATGAAAGTCTGGAGCAGCTATCTGAGTTTTGAGTTTACACTAATGCCTTTTAGAAATACTATCCATTTATTTGTAAACAGTTGGTGCTTCTTTCTTTGTTGAAATACTTTCTGCATTTACATTGAATTTGAGATTAAAACATAGAAATATGCTTATTACACCTTTCCCTGATGCGGGTTTATTGAAATGGCTAAGGATTAAGTAGGGCCAGTACTTAACCAGTTTAGTATATCGCCTGTAGTCACTGCTGTCGTGGATTTACAGAAGCAGCAGTCTGTTCAGTACTTAATTACTAGTATTGTATAATGCTTTGACTTCCTTTTATTATAAGTAGTAGTTTTTGAGTTGCTTCTTCCTATCAGAAATTTGATGGACTAAAGTACAACTCTTCACAGGAAATATTTTTGTACATTAATCCCACGCTACAGTCTGACTTTTTCTGCAAAAAAATTGAGAAACCCTTATATTTTCTTGTTCAAATAATTAACAAAACGATGCATGAATACCTTCAAGTTGAATTTTGTTTCACCTATTTTATCTTCAATTTTCTCAGGAATTATTATAGTTCAATTTTCCCTTCTGATTCAGTGAATTAACTCATGTCGATCCTTGTTAATTCAATGCAGTTTCATAGAGGAAAAACTGCAAAAAGAAAACAAAACAGGTATTCAGAATCCATTCTGAATGATGGCCTGAAATGCACGAAGTAAGACAATTGACTTCGAATTTAAAGTCGTACGCATACCGCATAATGGTTAATTAAATTCGATTAGAAATTGAGAAATTATATCACGGACTACATTTCAGAGTCTAAACGCTACCATAGTTATCGTATTGAGCTGCATATTTTTATTGCATTGGTTGTTTTAAGACTTTCCTAATGTAACAGCAGAGAAATATTGTTATGTAACCAAAATAAAATTAATTAGGCCCTTCAATTTATCTTTGTAACCTAAGAAAGAACATCACTTTCATGAGTAATGGCACATAACTTATATTTTTTATTATGAGCTAATTACTATATAAAGAAGGCCGTAGACTTCCTTAATCACTCGACGAAAAAGGAGGCAAATAAAAAAAGCTTAAGAAAAGAAGAGCAAAAATGGCTTCTTTCCTAAACAACTTCTCATCTTTGTTATCAATCTATGGTTCTCATTTTCTTGCTTGTAGTTCCATCTTTAATGTGCCACTCACTGGAGGAAAAAGATCTTCAGTACATTTGCTCCAAAACCCATAATCCTACTGACTGTTTGAATCTGTTTAAATCAGATCCCAGAAGCTTGAACACGGATATAAACGGCCTTACAGGAGTTGCAGTCGACATGGCGTTGAACAAATCCAATGCAGTGCACACCCAGTACAATCAACTTTACACAGACACCACGGATTCTAAATTGCAGGAAAAGTATATTGCTTGCTCCAAGAATTACAATGACGCCATTCGTGATCTTCAAGTGGTGAAGAAGTATTTAGAAATTAATCGGTATAAGTTCATTATTGTCGAAATAAACGATGCCCTGCAAGAAGTTACGAGTTGCAGAAGTGCTTTCAAGAGGGGACCAATCGACCCGGCCAATATGGATTACCACAACGACGAGTTCAAGCTTCTTTGCTACATGGTTAAGGTCACTTTCCAATACCTGATCCAGAAGTAACCATATTTGTGTTGTCACGAGCACTGCAGAGCAGGGTCTAGTAGAGCAGTTACCTCTACTGGAGAAGGATTTTTTTTGGTCATAGTGGTCTGAATCTGTCGTAGTTCTAAGACATTTTTGTATGGCACAATTCCAATAACAGTTTTCTTTTTTAATGGTGTTGCTGCTGTTTGTTTTTGTAGGATCAAGGTTTTTGGGAAATCCCTTCCTATGAATAAAGTTTAGTCTTTATAAACTTCTCATTTCTTGAATTATTTCATGTTATTGTTCGTAATAGTTTCTCGGCCAATTCTCCTACTATCCATAAATGGCATAGCGGAATAGGGTGGTCTGAGTGCAGGACTTGTTCATGATGATTATAGCTTTGTTTGTCTCCAAGGGGTGTATGATGCATGAAACTTATGTTTTGGCTACTTCAGCAGCCACTTATTTCTTTTTCATTTAATATTTGTGATTTTGGTGGAACAGAGAAAAATAAAATAACTGGACCTCGCATATTTAGAAGTAAAACTGAACAACCAGAGCTTGCAAAAAGTTAAAATGTAATTTGAGTGTGAATGCATAATCTGACAAATAGTATTTACACTCATAATCAATTACAAACTTTTTATTCAGCAGGACTATCCATTAGTCCAACTTCAACTCGAATTTCCAATTGTATGTGTATCAGTGCCTTGTTTATGGGTTGAAACTTGTAAGGACGTGAGAGCTTCCGGAATTGAATGGCTCAAGTTTTTATTTCTTATTATTCAACAAGGAATAAACAAATTGTGGTATTGAGATGTGAATTCAGTGTCTCTTATGTATCAGTTCTAGTTATTGATTCAATAATACACATGGAGATTTGTAATGTATGTAACTGTGGCCTGCTTCATAGAACAATTGGCTTTGGCATGCATACACGATTATAAACTTATTTAGTCCATTTTCCAAGATCATTTGCCTGCATCCCTGGCGTTTAGGGTGAATTTCTACTCAATTGCATTTCGATTCCGTTTTGTAGGACAAAATCCTGACTTTACATTGCATTGAGATGAAAGCAGTGAAACCGGTACAAAAACACCGATTTAGGAGCTAAGATCAAATCTACGAGATGAGAATGAACATGGAGGATGAGAAAGAGAGAATATCCAGAAGATCCAAAATATTTTGGAGTGGCATTGAAGATTAGAAAAGGAAAGCTAAGTTAGGTAATTTAAAGATGAAATCAAAAGAAGGCTATTCGCGATAACATGTGAGAAAATTAGAGGTATAAAGATCTCCACACGATAAACGATACACAATTGGTTACATAATTGAATTAGGAGTCCAACTCATTTTATAGAATGAAATTTTTAGTGTCCTACAAGAAGTTTTGCATGATGTACTGGAGCTGCTCCATGGAAAAAGCAAAGCCCGCAGATGCGGGCAATTACTGAGGCGAACAATAGAGTGGGCATCTTGAAATCAGGACAGCCCGTAACACTAAAAAATACAGTTTTAAATTTTTTTTTTTTAAATATTTGGAGGGTCGAATTTTTAGGTTTTCAGAAAATCTATATATAAAAAGTCCAGGGAGAAAGAAGGAGAATTTTGGAGGCAAAAACACCGCAACCCATCTCAAAAAATAAGACATACACTAGGTTTCTTGGCTTTCAAGGAAGAAGGATAATAATTTAAGAGATTTAAAGATCAATACTTTGCTTCTATATGCTCCTATTGATGATTTATTTTATATCAAATATGTGTTTTTGTAACTCAATTATGCTTGGCTAGATTTCTTAACACTAGGATGAAGGTGAAACCTTGATTTTGAAGCTTTAATAATGCATTCTTATTTTTAACTCTTAGGTATTTATTTAATTTGAATAACGGCTATTGTATTATTGTCTATAATGGCTTGATCACCAATTGGACTATAACTTAATTTGTTTTGGGGAGTTTTGGAATGCTTAGCATATTGTGGCAATTATCATGAAGTCTGAAAGAAGATAGAGATATACCCCTATATTTTATGTGGTTATTAATTGAATATTGTATCTTTTTACGCATTTTTATATATTCGCATCCTTCATAAAAATATAACAGGGTCATATATAAAATTGGTTCAATTCTACTTAGGAGAGATTATTGAACAAATTACTGAATTGGAAATATTGAGACACATGAACAAAGATAAGAGAAAGGTTTGACTGACTTCGACTAAAAGTAATTCCAATGTGTAAATGGCTCGAAAAAGTTGTTAGAATATGGGTATGACCCGAATTCTATTGAAGATTCTATTGGAGGTCTATTGGAAGTTGGTAGTATGACCTGGAGAAGTTTTGAAGGAGTCTAAGGTGGATTACGAGAAGGAATTGTGTAACGATTGTTCGCTAATCGCACAAGAGCCTCGTAAGTGCCAATTTCAGCAACTCAGCACTTGCTAAGCGCGAGGCAGGTGCTCAAGCGATCGTGTCACTGCTTGATGGTCTTGAGAAAATTTTAAACAAAAAAATCGTCACTAAGTTATAGTTGAAATTGGAGCAATTATTGATGAAGAAATGTCTAACCAATAAATTGCATTTGAAGCAACGTTTGTATTCTCATTACATGACACAATACGGATCTCTAAAAGATTACCTAATCATCTTTAAGGAAATTATGGTTGATCTGGAAACTTAGTAGGTTAAGTATAATAAAAAGATTTATAATTGATTTTGTTATTTTTGCTGCCTTCTTCATATATGTCTTTCAGAGACACTATTGTGTACATTCGTTATGCTCTCACCACAGATGAAGTATATTATGCTTTGTTGTAAAATGAGAAGATAAAGCAGCTTGTGTTTGGATCCGAGGCTCATGAAGAGGGACTTGTTTATGAAAGGGGCAGATCGAAGTCTAAGGATAGAGATAAAATTTGTAATTACTGCAAGAAAATGAACACATTAAATATAAATACTATAAGTTGTAGAATAAAGAAAAATTAACTGCTGCAAATCAGAAGGAAAAACAATTAGAAGATTCAAGTGAAGACAGTATTGCAGAAGATTACTATAATGATGGAGAACTTTTTATTTTTTGCGGTGACTCCAAACCTTGAGAGGATTGATTCTTGATACAACTTGTACATGTCATATGAATTCCAATCAGGATTGGTTTTCAACATATGAAATAGTTTCCAAGTGTTAATGCGATAATGTACATTGTAAGATAGCTGGTATTTGTAATGTCAGAATTAAGATGTTTGATGGACCGTTAGGACTCTTGGTGATGTGAAACGTGTTCTAGATTTGAAAAAAATATTATCTTTTTGAGTACACTCGATTGAATCAAAGGGTACAAGTGCATTGGTGAATGTGGAGTATAAAGGTTAGTAAAGGTGCTCGTGTTATCATGACGGGACAGAGAAGGTCCCAGCTATATGTTTTGCATAGTTCTACAGACAAATCAGCAGAAATTAAGCATTTAGGTGGAGTTTGAGATTGGTTCAATACTATTGGAGTTTGGTTCAAGATCTATATTAGAGAATACATCCCAGTCTAGTTCAAAATTTAAGGGTAATGCCACTTTGACATCATCACCAACGGTGCCACAATAATCTAATGCTAAAGAAATACCCATAAGAGATATTAGGCTTCCACATAGGTACAATGAGGTTGATTTGGTTTCTTATGCTTTAAATGTGGTCGAATGTATTGAGTCTAGTGAAGAACCGTCTACAAAAACAATTAGTTGTGTTGATTCTAATTTTGCTAGAGATCTTGATAAGAGAAGATATATTACAGGGTATGTTTTTGCCCTGTTTGGTATATGTTGTTGAGTTTGCCCTTAGGGTCTTTAGTGGAAGAGGTAGAGAATTTTGTATTGAAGAGTTTTGTTGGAGAATTTTTCGGTTTTTCGTTGAAGAGTTAAGTTTTATTCTATGTATTGGAATTCATCTCAAGTTGGAGAATTTTTTTGTTGAAGAGTCGAGTTTGTTCCTTGCAATGGAATTGTGTCAAAATGAAGATTTGTTAGAATTTGTGTGTAACCCAAATTCTATTGGAGATTCTATTTGAGTTCTGTTGGGAGTTGGTAATATGATTTGGAGAAGTCTTGAAGGAGTCCAGGACGGATTAGGAGAAGGAATCGTGCAACGATTGCTTGCTATCCACTCATGAGCCGCTCGAGTGCCCATTTTAGCAACTAAACGCTCACCAATTGCGAGGTGGCCACTCGAAGGGTCATGTCACCGATCGATGGTAGCCGATCGTAGCTCAAGTGGCAATTTTACTTGAGCAGAACTTCAATTTCGATTTTAAAAGTTTTTTGACTTCTACTTCAACTCAAACACTCTATTATTGGCTTTAGCTATTATATTAGGACTCTACCTTATCTTAGGCTTACGCCTCAAATTACTCATGACGATAAAATGAATAATGATATATCACATTTTTCCAAGATATAATATGATATATCACATTTTTCCAAGATATAATAATGATGTATCATAACAAGTCATATGCTTGCGCAATATAGGAAATCTTTAGGAATAATTGATTTAACGTTTGTAATAAAGAACGTCAGGTATGTCAGCCTAATGTATATGGTGGCTAACATTTTGTCTATGCATTTATTGTATGATAGATTTAGTGATGTGAGGCTTCAATTACAGAGATGATGCCATGTGGTTCTGATCCAAAGATCACCACTTTGCCCAGAAATATATAAATAAATGGTCTTTGTAAATTGTAAAGAATGGTCTTTTAATTATGATAATAATATACAGGAATGCACTCAAGAAAAATGTTCTCACTATACCTTTTGCTTGTTCTACATTTGTTAGTTTGATCTTAGGTTATTAACACTTTGTCAGTGATTGTTTGTTAGTGCAATCATCTTAGTCACTATCACTAGTGTTGGAACATTTTTGTCTCACGTCGTAAAGTATCTCTCGCCTTTACGCGTTCCTCTTCTCCCACCAGTTCTCTGGTCAAAACGCATCGGAACTTGCTTAAGTTGGTGTGAGTGAGCTCGACATCTATTGTCCACGTTGGCGTTACGAAAAATGAGGTCAATAGATTAGTATAGTGAGAGTGCTTTTCTTGAGTGTATTCTTGTATATTATAATCAATATCAGAAAGATCATCCTTTACAATTTACAAAGACCATTTATTTATAGATTTCTGGCCGACATGGTGATCGTTGGATCAGAACCATGTGATCTCATCTCCTTGACTGAAGTCTCACATCACCAAGTTGCTCATACATTAAATACATTGATAACGGGTCAGCCACCCTATATATTAGGTTAACACACCTAACATTCTTTATTACAAACGTTACATCAATCATTCCTAAAAGTTGCTTACAAATCTTGTAAGAGACAGTCTCAACTTCAAGGACTTCAAATGAATTGAGATCTTCCCAGATGGAGCTTCGTATTAGTGTTCTTCTGTGTGAAGAGCTTCATCTTCTTCTTTGATTTCTTACAAAGAGCTTCAACTTAAGAGCTTCGGCCATTTAGGCAATGCTTCGGCACTGGAGCTCTAACCATTGTTTGAATTATTGCATTTGACCAATTGGGTCTTTGTTGACTTTCCTCTCCATGTGGACTGCGATGTGGCACTTTGATTGGGGTCTCGGTGGTAAGCCAGCGTGGTATTCGTTTGATCAGAAGCACATGGCCTCATTTCCTTGATGGAAGCATCATATCATTAAGTCTATCATACATTAAATACATCGACAACGGGTCTGCCACCCTTTACATTAGGCTGACACACATAACATTCTTTATTACAAATGTTACATCAACCATTCCTAAAGATTGCCTACAAATCTTGTAAGAAACAGCTTCAGCTTTAAGGACTTCGGATGAATAGAGGGCTCCGGTCGGACGGAGCTTCATATTAGTGCTCTTCTTTGTGAAGAACTTCGGCTTCTTCTTTGATTTCTTACGTAGCACTTCGACTTTATACAAGTCAATGCATTACATATATAATCATGCCTACACTTAGGGGACTATTGTTATGCCTCACCACCAAGGCCTTAGTCAAAGTGCTACGTCGCAATCCACGTAGAGAGGAAAGTCAACAAAGACCCAATGGTCAAATGTAAAAAGTCAAACAAAGGCTGAAACTCCTGTGCTGAAGCACTGCCTAAATGGCTAAGGCTCTTAAGTCAAAGCGCTCCGTAAGAAATCAAAGAAGAAGCCGAAGCTCTTCACATAGAAGACCACTAATACGAAGCTCCCTCCGGCCGAAGCTCTTAGTTCATCCGAAGTCCCTGAAATTGAAGTTATCTCTTACAAGATTAGACAATCTTTAGGAATAATTGATGTAACGTTTGTAATAAATAATGTCATGTATGTCAGCATAATGTATGGGGTGGTTGACCCATTGTCGATATATTTAATGTATATTAGACTTGGTGATGTGAGGCTTCCGTCAAGGAGATGAGGCAACATAATTCTGATCCAACAATCACCCCGTCTCTATAAATAAGTGGTCTTTGTAAATTGTGAACGATGGCCTTTTGAATATTGATATAATATACAAAAATATACTCAAGAAAAATACTATCACTATACCTTCTTCCTTGTTCTCCATTTGTTAGTTTGATCTTAGGTTATTGACACTTTGTTGGTGATTGTTTGTTAGAGGAATCATCTTAGTCATTATTGCTAGTGCTCGAACATTTTTGTCTCGCATCGTAAAACATCTCCCGCGTTCACTCGCTTCCTTTCTCCCACCGGTTCTCCAGTCAAAACGCACCGAACTTGCTTGAGTTGGCATGTGTAAGCCCGACATGTGTTGTCCACATTGGCGTTACGAAAAACGGGGTCAACAACTTGATCACTAATTGGAATGTGGTTTATTTTGAATGGTTTTGATAAGTACAATCAGAGTTGTTTCACCCCAATTACTGGTTATGAAATGAAAGTGTGGAGCAGCTATCTGAGTTTTGAGTTTACATTATAATGCCTTTGCATATGCACTTTTAGAAATACTATCCATTTAGTTGTAAACAGTTGGTGCTTCTTTCTTTGTCGAAATACTTTCTGCATTTACATTGAATTTGAGATTAAAACATAGAAATATGCTTATTACACCTTTCCCTGATGTGGGTTTATTGAAATGGCTAAGGTTTAAGTAGGGCCAGTTTAGTATATCGCATGTAGTCACTGCTGTCATGGATTTACAGAAGCAGCAGTCTGTTCAGTACTTAATTACTAGTATTGTATAATGCTTTGACTTCCTTCTATTATAAGTAGTAGTTTTTGAGTTGCTTCTTCCTATCAGCAATTTGATGGACTAAAGTACAACTCTTCACAGGAAATATTTTTGTACATTAATCCCACGCTACAGTCTGACTTTTTCTGCAAAAAAATTGAGAAACCCTTATATTTTCTTGTTCAAATAATTAACAAAACGATGCATGAATACCTTCAAGTTGAATTTTGTTTCACCTATTTTATCTTCAATTTTCTCAGAAATTATTATAGTTCAATTTTCCCTTCTGATTCAGTGAATTAACTCATGTCGATCCTTGTTAATTCAATGCAGTTTCATAGAGGAAAAACTGCAAAAAGAAAACAAAACAGGTATTTAGAATCCATTCTGAATGATGGCCTGAAATGCATGAAGTAAGACAATTGACTTCGAATTTAAAGTTGTACGCATACCGCATAATGGTTAATTAAATTAGCTTTAAAATTGAGAAATTATATCACGCCCAATATTTCAGAGTCTAAACGCTACCATAGTTATCGTATTGAGCTGCATATTTTTATTGCATTGGTTGTTTTAAGACTTTCCTAATGTAACAGCAGAGAAATAATGTTATGTAACCAAAATAAAATTAATTAGGCCCTTTAATTTATCTTTGTAACCTAAGAAAGAACATTAATTTCATGAGTAATGGCACATAACTTATATTTTTTATTATGAGCTAATTACTATATAAAGAAGGCCGTAGACTTCCTTAATCACTCAACGAAAAAGGAGGCAAATAAAAAAAGCTTAAGAAAAGAAGAGCAAAAATGGCTTCTTTCCTAAACAACTTCTCATCTTTGTTGATATCTATGGTTCTCATTTTCTTGCTTGTAGTTCCATCTTTAATGTGCCACTCACTGGACGAAAAAAATCTTCAGTACATTTGCTCCAAAACCCATAATCCTACTGACTGTTTGAATCTGTTTAAATCAGATCCCAGAAGCTTGAACACGGATATAAACGGCCTTACAGGAGTTGCAGTCGACCTGGCGTTGAACAAATCCAATGCAGTGCACACCCAGTACAATCAACTTTACACAGACACCACGGATTCTAAATTGCAGGAAAAGTATATTGCTTGCTCCAAGAATTACAATGACGCCATTCGTGATCTTCAAGTGGTGAAGAAGTATTTAGAAATTAATCGGTATAAGTTCATTATTGTCGAAATGAACGATGCCCTGCAAGAAGTTACGAGTTGCAGAAGTGCTTTCAAGAGGGGACCAATCGACCCGGCCAATATGGATTACCACAACGACGAGTTCAAGCTTCTTTGCTACATGGTTAAGGTCACTTTCCAATACCTGATCCAGAAGTAACCATATTTGTGTTGTCACGAGCACTGCAGAGCCGGGTCTAGTAGAGCAGTTACCTCTACTGGAGAAGGAGTTTTTTTGGTCATAGTGGTCTGAATCTGTCGTAGTTCTAAGACATTTTTGTATGGCACAATTCCAATAACAGTTTTCTTTTTTAATGGTGTTGCTGCTGTTTGTTTTTGTAGGATCAAGGTTTTTGGGAAATCCCTTCCTATGAATAAAGTTTAGTCTTTATAAACTTCTCATTTCTTGAATTATTTCATGTTATTGTTCGTAATAGTTTCTCGGCCAGTTCTCCTACTATCCATAAATGGCATAGCGGAATAGGGTGGTCTGAGTGCAGGACTTGTTCATGTTGATTATAGCTTTGTTTGTCTCCAAGGGGTGTATGATGCATGAAACTTATGTTTTGGCTACTTCAGCAGCCACTTATTTCTTTTTTCATTTAATATTTGTGATTTTGGTGGAACAGAGAAAAATAAAATAACTGGACCTCGCATATTTAGAAGTAAAACTGAACAACCAGAGCTTGCAAAAGGTTAAAATGTAATTTGAGTGTGAATGCATAATCTGACAAATAGTATTTACACTCATAATCAATTACAAACTTTTTATTCAGCAGGACTATCCATTAGTCCAACTTCAACCCGAATTTCCAATTGTATGTGTATCAGTGCCTTGTTTATGGGTTGAAACTTGTAAGGACGTGAGAGCTTCCGGAATTGAATGGCTCAAGTTTTTATTTCTTATTATTCAACAAGGAATAAACAAATTGTGGTATTGAGATGTGAATTCAGTGTCTCTTATGTATCAGTTCTAGTTATTGATTCAATAATACACATGGAGATTTGTAATGTATGTAACTGTGGCCTGCTTCATAGAACAATTGGCTTTGGCATGCATACACGATTATAAACTTATTTAGGGCCTGTTTGGTACAGATTTTCATTTTCTACAGTAAATCAATTCTCATTTTCAATCACACATTCTTCAATAAAATAATATTTTCCATCACATCAATACTTTTTTCTTCTTTTTCAACCACACATTTCCCATCATATCACTATTCAAAAATCAATTCTTCCCTCAAAAATCTCTACCAAACACACTCTTAGTCCATTTTCCAAGATCATTTGCCTGCATCCCTGGCGTTTAGGGTTAATTTCTACTCGATTGCATTTCGATTCTGTTTTGTAGGACAAAATCCTGACTTTACATTGCATTGAGATGAAAGCAGTGAAACCGGTACAAAAACACCGATTTAGGAGCTAAGATCAAATCTAACAGATGAGAATGAACATGGAGGATGAGAAAGAGAGAATATCCAGAAGATCCAAAATATTTTGGAGTGGCATTGAAGATTAGAAAAGGAAAGCTAAGTTAGGTAATTTAAAGATGAAATCAAAAGAAGGCTATTCGCGATAACATGTGAGAAAATTAGAGGTATAAAGATCTCCACACAATAAACGATACACAATTGGTTACATAATTGAATTAGGAGTCCAACTCATTTTATAGAATGAAATTTTTAGTGTCCTACAAGAAGTTTTGCATGATGTACTAGAGCTGCTCCATGGAAAAAGCAGAGCCCGCAGATGCGGGCAATTAGTGAGGCGAACAATAGAGTGGGCATCTTGAAATCAGGACAGTCCGTAACACTAAAAAATACAGTTTTAAATTTGTTTTTTTAAATATTTGGAGGGTCGAATTTTTAGGTTTTTAGAAAATCTATATATAAAAAGTCCAGGGAGAAAGAAGGAGAATTTTGGAGGTAAAAACACCGCAACCCATCTCAAAAAATAAGACATACACTAGGTTTCTTGGCTTTCAAGGAAGAAGGATAATAATTTAAGAGATTTAAAGATCAATACTTTGCTTCTATATGCTCCTATTGATGATTTATTTTATATCAAATATGTGTTTTTGTAACTCAATTATGCTTGGCTAGATTTCTTAACACTAGGATGAAGGTGAAACCTTGATTTTGAAGCTTTAATAATGCATTCTTATTTTTAACTCTTAGGTATTTATTTAATTTGAATAACGGCTATTGTATTATTGTCTATAATGGCTTGATCACCAATTGGACTATAACTTAATTTGTTTTGGGGAGTTTTGGAATGCTTAGCATATTGTGGCAATTATCATGAAGTCTGAAAGAAGATAGAGATATACCCCTATATTTTATGTGGTTATTAATTGAATATTGTATCTTTTTACGCATTTTTATATATTCGCATCCTTCATAAAAATATAACAGGGTCATATATAAAATTGGTTCAATTCTACTTAGGAGAGATTATTGAACAAATTACTGAATTGGAAATATTGAGACACATGAACAAAGATAAGAGAAAGGTTTGACTGACTTCGACTAAAAGTAATTCCAATGTGTAAATGGCTCGAAAAAGTTGTTAGAATATTGGTATGACCCGAATTCTATTGAAGATTCTATTGGAGGTCTATTGGAAGTTGGTAGTATGACCTGGAGAAGTTTTGAAGGAGTCTAAGGTGGATTACGAGAAGGAATTGTGTAACGATTGTTCGCTAATCGCTCAAGAGCCTCGTAAGTGCCAATTTCAGCAACTCAGCACTTGCTAAGCGCGAGGCAGGTGCTCAAGCGATCGTGTCACTGCTTGATGGTCTTGAGAAAATTTTAAACAAAAAAATCGTCACTAAGTTATAGTTGAAATTAGAGCAATTATTGATGAAGAAATGTCTAACCAGTAAATTGCATTTGAAGCAACGTTTGTATTCTCATTATATGACACAATACGGATCTCTAAAAGATTACCTAATCGTCTATAAGGAAATTATGGTTGATCTGGAAACTTAGTAGGTTAAGTATGATAAAAAGATTTATAATTGATTTTGTTATTTTTGCTGCCTTCTTCATATATGTCTTTCAGAGACACTATTGTGTACATTCGTTATGCTCTCACCACAGATGAAGTATATTATGCTTTGTTGTAAAATGAGAAGATAAAGCAGCTTGTGTTTGGATCCGAGGCTCATGAAGAGGGACTTGTTTATGAAAGGGGCAGATCGAAGTCTAAGGATAGAGATAAAATTTGTAATTACTGCAAGAAAAGGGACACATTAAATACGATTACTATAAGTTGTAGAATAAAGAAAAATTAGTTGCTGAAAATCAAAAGGAAAAACAATTAGAAGATTCAAGTGAAGCCAGTATTGCAGAAGATTGTTATAATGATGGAGAACTTCTAGTTATTTTTTACTGCGACTCCAAACCTTGAGAGGATTGATTCTTGATACCACTTCACATTGCATATGTGTTCCAATTGGGATTGGTTTTCAACATATGAAACAGTTTCCAAAGGTGTCATGTTAATGTAAAATAATGCACATTGTAAGATAGCTGGTATTGGTAATGTCAAAATTAAGATGTTTGATAGACCGTTAGGACTCTTGGTGATGTGAGACATGTTCCAAATTTGAGAAAAATATTATCTCTTTGAGTCCACTTGATTGAATCAAAGGGTACAAGTACATTGGTGAATGTGGAGTATAAAGGTTAGTAAAGGTGCCCGTGTTATCATGAAGGGATGGAGAAGGTCCCAGTTATATTTCTTGCATGCTTTTACAGACAAATTAGCATAACTTAAGCATTTAGGTAGAGTTTGAGATTGGTTAACTACTATTGGAGTTTGGTTCAAGGTCTATATTATAGAATACATCTTAAGTCTAGGTCAAAAGTTAAGGGTAATGCCACTTTACCATCATCACCAACGGTGCCACAATATTCTAATGCTAAAGAAATACCCATAAGAGATATTAAGCTTCCATAGAGGTACAGTGAGGCTGATTTGGTTTCTTATGCTTTAAATGTGGTCGAATGTATTGAGTCTAGTGAAGAACCGTCTACAAAAACAATTAGTTGTGTTGATTCTAATTTTGCTAGAGATCTTGATAAGAGAAGATATATTACAGGGTATGTTTTTGCCCTGTTTGGTATATGTTGTTGAGTTTGCCCTTAGGGTCTTTAGTGGAAGAGGTAGAGAATTTTGTATTGAAGAGTTTTGTTGGAGAATTTTTCGGTTTTTCGTTGAAGAGTTAAGTTTTATTCCATGTATTGGAATTCGTCTCAAGTTGGAGAATTTTTTTGTTGAAGAGTCGAGTTTGTTCCTTGCAATGGAATTGTGTCAAAATGAAGATTTGTTAGAATTTGTGTGTAACCCAAATTCTATTGGAGATTCTATTTGAGTTCTGTTGGGAGTTGGTAATATGATTTGGAGAAGTCTTGAAGGAGTCCAAGATGGATTAGGAGAAGGAATCGTGCAATGATTGCTTGCAATCCGCTCTTGAGCCGCTCGAGTGCCCATTTTAGCAACTAAACACTCACCAATTGTGAGGTGGCCACTCGAAGGGTCATGTCACCGATCGATGGTAGCCGACCGTAGCTCAAGTGGCAATTTTATTTGAGCAGAACTCCAATGTTGATTTTAAAAGTTTTTTGACTTCTACTTCAACTCAAACACTCTATTATTGGCTTTAGCTATTATATTAGGACTCTACCTTATCTTAGGCTTACGCCTCAAATTACTCATGACGATAAAATGAATAATGATATATCACATTTTTCCAAGATATAATATGATATATCACATTTTTCCAAGATATAATAATGATGTATCATAACAAGTCATATTCTTGCGCAATATAGGAAATCTTTAGGAATAATTGATTTAACGTTTGTAATAAAGAACGTCAGATATGTCAGCCTAATGCATATTGTGGCTAACATTTTATCTATGTATTTATTGTATTATAGATTTAGTGATGTGAGGCTTCAATTACGAAGATGATGCCACGTGGTTCTGATCCAAAGATCACCACTTTGCCCAGAAATATATAAATAAATGGTCTTTGTAAATTGTAAAGAATGGTCTTTTAATTATGATAATAATATACAAGAATGCACTCAAGAAAAATGTTCTCACTATACATTTTGCTTGTTCTACATTTGTTAGTTTGATCTTAGGTTATTAACACTTTGTCAGTAATTGTTTGTTAGTGCAATCATCTTAGTCACTATCACTAGTGTTGGAACATTTTTGTCTCACGTCGTAAAGTATCTCTCGCCTTTACGCGCTCCTCTTCTCCCACCAGTTCTCTGGTTAAAACGCATCGGAACTTGCTTAAGTTGGTGTGAGTGAGCTTGACATCTATTGTCCACGTTGGCGTTACGAAAAATGAGGTCAATAGATTAGTATAGTGAGAGTGCTTTTCTTGAGTGTATTCTTGTATATTATAATCAATATCAGAAAGATCATCCTTTACAATTTACAAAGACCATTTATTTATAGATTTCTGGCCGACATGGTGATCGTTGGATCAGAACCATGTAATCTCATCTCCTTGACTGAAGTCTCACATCACCAAGTTGCTCATACATTAAATACATTGATAACGGGTCAGCCACCCTATATATTAGGTTAACACACCTAACATTCTTTATTACAAACGTTACATCAATCATTCCTAAAAGTTGCTTACAAATCTTGTAAGAGACAGTCTCAACTTCAAGGACTTCAAATGAATTGAGGTCTTCCCAGATGGAGCTTCGTATTAGTGGTCTTCTGTGTGAAGAGCTTCATCTTCTTCTTTGATTTCTTACAAAGCGCTTCAGCTTAAGCGCTTCGGCCATTTAGGCAATGCTTCGACACTAGAGCTCTAACCTTTGTTTGAATTATTGCATTTGACCAATTGGGTCTTTGTTGACTTTCCTCTCCATGTGGACTGTAATGTGGCACTTTGATTGGGGTCTCGGTGGTAAGCCAGCGTGGTATTCGTTTGATCAGAAGCACGTGGCCTCATTTCCTTGATGGAAGCATCATATCATTAAGTCTATCATACATTAAATACATCGACAAAGGGTCTGCCACCCTTTACATTAGGCTGACACACATAACATTCTTTATTACAAATGTTACATCAACCATTCCTAAAGATTGCCTTCCTAAAGATTGCCTACAAATCTTGTAAGAAACAGCTTCAGCTTTAAGGACTTCGGATGAATAGAGGGCTCCGGTCGGACGGAGCTTCGTATTAGTGCTCTTCTTTGTGAAGAACTTTGGCTTCTTCTTTGATTTCTTACGTAGCACTTCGACTTTATACAAGTCAATGTATTACATAAATAATCATGCCTACACTTGGAGGACTATTGTTATGCCTCACCACCAAGGCCCTAGTCAAAGTGCTACGTCGCAATCCACGTAGAGAGGAAAGTCAACAAAGATCCAATGGTCAAATGCAAAAAGTCAAACAAAGGCTGAAACTCCTGTGCCGAAGCACTGCCTAAATGGCTAAGGCTCTTAAGTCAAAGCGCTCTGTAAGAAATCAAAGAAGAAGCCGAAGCTCTTCACATAGAAGACCACTAATACGAAGCTCCCTCCGGCCGAAGCTCTCAGTTCATCCGAAGTCCCTGAAATTGAAGTTGTCTCTTACAAGATTAGACAATCTTTAGGAATAATTGATGTAACGTTTGTAATAAATAATGCCATGTATGTCAGCATAATGTATGGGATGGTTGACCCATTGTCGATATATTTAATGTATATTAGACTTGGTGATGTGAGGCTTCCGTCAAGGAGATGAGGCAACATAATTCTGATCCAACAATCACCCCGTCTCTATAAATAAGTGGTCTTTGTAAATTGTGAACGATGGCCTTTTGAATATTGATATAATATACAAAAATATACTCAAGAAAAATACTATCACTATACCTTCTTCCTTGTTCTCCATTTGTTAGTTTGATCTTAGTTTATTGACACTTTGTTGGTGATTGTTTGTTAGAGGAATCATCTTAGTCATTATTGCTAGTGCTCGAACATTTTTGTCTCGCATCGTAAAACATCTCCCGTGTTCACTCGCTTCCTTTCTCCCACCGGTTCTCCAGTCAAAACGCACCGAACTTGCTTGAGTTGGCATGTGTAAGCCCGACATGTGTTGTCCACATTGGCGTTACGAAAAATGGGGTCAACAACTTGATCACTAATTGGAATGTGGTTTATTTTGAATGGTTTTGATAAGTACAATCAGAGTTGTTTCACCCCAATTACTGGTTATGAAATGAAAGTGTGGAGCAGCTATCTGAGTTTTGAGTTTACATTATAATGCCTTTGCATATGCACTTTTAGAAATACTATCCATTTAGTTGTAAACAGTTGGTGCTTCTTTCTTTGTCGAAATACTTTCTGCATTTACATTGAATTTGAGATTAAAACATAGAAATATGCTTATTACACCTTTCCCTGATGTGGGTTTATTGAAATGGCTAAGGTTTAAGTAGGGCCAGTTTAGTATATCGCATGTAGTCACTGCTGTCATGGATTTACAGAAGCAGCAGTCTGTTCAGTACTTAATTACTAGTTTTGTATAATGCTTTGACTTCCTTCTATTATAAGTATTAGTTTTTGAGTTGCTTCTTCCTATCAGCAATTTGATGGACTAAGGTACAACTCTTCGCAGGAAATTGTTTTGTACATTAATCCCACGCTAAAGTCTGACTTTTTCTGCAAAAAAATTGAGAAACCCTTATATTTTCTTGTTCAAATAATTAACAAAACGATGCATGAATACCTTCAAGTTGAATTTTGTTTCACCTATTTTATCTTCAATTTTCTCAGAAATTATTATAGTTCAATTTTCCCTTCTGATTCAGTGAATTAACTCATGTCGATCCTTGTTAATTCAATGCAGTTTCATAGAGGAAAAACTGCAAAAAGAAAACAAAACAGGTATTTAGAATCCATTCTGAATGATGGCCTGAAATGCATGAAGTAAGACAATTGACTTCGAATTTAAAGTTGTACGCATACCGCATAATGGTTAATTAAATTAGCTTTAAAATTGAGAAATTATATCACGCCCAACATTTCAGAGTCTAAACGCCACCACAGTTTTAAGACTTTCCTAATGTAACAGCAGAGAAATAATGTTATGTAACCAAAATAAAATTAATTAGGCCCTTTAATTTATCTTTGTAACCTAAGAAAGAACATTAATTTCATGAGTAATGGCACATAACTTATATTTTTTATTATGAGCTAATTACTATATAAAGAAGGCCGTAGACTTCCTTAATCACTCAACGAAAAAGGAGGCAAATAAAAAAAGCTTAAGAAAAGAAGAGCAAAAATGGCTTCTTTCCTAAACAGCTTCTCATCTTTGTTGATTTCTATGGTTCTCATTTTCTTGCTTGTAGTTCCATCTTTAATGTGCCACTCACTGGAGGAAAAAGATCTTCAGCACATTTGCTCCAAAACCCATAATCCTAATGAGTGTTTAAATCTGTTTAAATCAGATCCCAGAAGCTTGAACACGGATATAAACGGCCTTACAGGAGTTGCAGTCGACCTGGCGTTGAACAAATCCAATGCAGTGCACACCCAGTACAATCAACTTTACACAGACACCAAGGATTCTAAATTGCAGGAAAAGTATATTGCTTGCTCCAAGAATTACAATGACGCCATTCGTGATCTTCAAGTGGTGAAGAAGTATTTAGAAATTAATCGGTATAAGTTCATTACTGTCGAAATAAACGATGCCCTGCAAGAAGTTACGAGTTGCAGAAGTGCTTTCAAGAGGGAACCAATCGACCCGGCCAATATGGATTACCACAACGACGAGTTCAAGCTTCTTTGCTACATGGTTAAGGTCACTTTCCAATACTTGATCCAGAAGTAACCATATTCGTTCTGTCACAAGCACTACAGAGCCAGTTCGGGTCTAGTACAGCCGTTACCCCTATTGGAGAAGGAATTTTTTTTTGGTCGTAGTGGTCTGAATCTGTCGTAGTTCTAAGACATTTTTGTATGGCACAATTCCAATAACAGTTTTCTTTTTTAATGGAGTTGATGCTGTTTGTTTTTGTAGGATCAAGGTTTTTGGGAAATCCCTTCCTATGAATAAAGTTTAGTCTTTATAAACTTCTCATTTCTTGAATTATTTCATGTTATTGATAGGTCCTAATATGCATTATTGGTTTGACTTTCATTAGCAGGGTATAAATTTAACAGTGATGTTTAGCATATCTTTTCTTACAAATTTAAGGTTTGGAGTCTTGATCATAAGGAATTAGTGGCACTTTACATACACGGGTCACTTATAATATTTACTTCATTTAGACTTGAACTAAGCATGTGGAAAAGTTTACTGATCATTGATTATACTTGTGCATGCTATGAACTGCATCTTTAAGTTATTATTATTGATGTAATAGTTGACTTCGTCAATCGAGACAAAAAGAGGGAGAAATTTTAACAATCGAAAATAAATTTTCATCTATTTTCATTTTGACATGTTTTGGTTCATTTTGAGGTACCGAGGGACTAATTTAAAAATAATTCTTTATGTCAAATTTTTGCTTTCGATCAAATAATCAAATATTCATCTAGCTAGAAATTGCATATCGATATTGTACTTGTTTCGAAGCTCATATTAAGTGGCAAATTTTGTACTCGAGAAATAAGTTAGGCCCATGATATTGATGATCAAAGAATACACATGATTAATTAAAAGCCAATTAAGGAATTAGTAAGTTTTGAGCTGCCACGTGTGAATGGGATTTGGTATTTTATTATTTTTGGTTTAGATAAATGCTATTTGGAGGTTTTTTTATTAGATTAGGCAATTTAAATTAGATTTGGATTTGGATTAAGTCAGATATACCTTGTATCCTATAACAAGAAACCTATCTCTATCCAAATTCTAATATATGGAATTATATCGTCAACCAACTTCTAGTCATATACACGGCTTCCCATCCGAAAATTTAAAAGACTTTTAGCAGGGAAGCAGAAAACCAATTTCACGGCCATCCTTAGAAAAAAGTTTTGGAAAGAATCTTTAGTTAATGTAGCCACTACGTCATCACCACGAATTGAGGTAGGATCCCTACACTAAGTTGATTGTTATGTGAATTATATTTTTATTTGTACATGTTATTCATTATGTTTGATCATGAAGTATGTGAAGTGCCTTAAATGGTTCTTCTTAAATGTTAATGTCATGGAGATTATATGTTTAACTTGAAGAGATTATATGTTTACCGATGGTCACAGAGACTCCTCAAAACTTTAAGTAGATCGTTTGATCATCGATTTGCTTATTTTTTAAGGCAACATGTAAAAATGCATGATTAAATGTATGATTGTTATGTGCATATAACATGTATAGCCTACTGAGTATTTCTCGAGATGCTCACTTCTATTTAATTCTTTCAGAGTAATCGGAGACCAAGCGGTGGTTCGGCATGGATGGCATGTGTTATTTTTTTAGAAATTTATTTCTTAAGATTTAGATGATCACTTTTTGTTTAATAATCATTGGGAGTGTCCCAAAAATGTAATTTAAATTCATGTTTGAAACGGAAAATTTTAGTGTTGAACCACAGTTTCTAGAAAAATTTCCGGAATTCTGCCACTGTTCTTACAATGGTGTTACGGTTGGTATATTTAGAATTTTAGCCTGTTTTTAATTGGAAAATAAACCCTTGTGAGTTATTTATCATATGCAACTAGAAATAGGTCGATCGGAGTCCCGTAGAAATTTCGGGAATAGTTTTAGTGATACTGTGGCGGTCAAATCCGGGAAAACGCAGATCAGCTTGTTCGGAATAATTTTGAGCTTCAAACATAGGCTTCGAGACCCCAAATTTTTATATGTTGTTCTTATACGAGTTATATACTTCCCTGTAAAATTTCATAAGTTTTCGTGAAGGTCTGCTAGGTCAAATAATTTTCGTAAACTTACTGCACACCCGTAAAAACTGTTTCTGCTTCCCTCTTTTTTTAAAACTCTTTCAAAAACTTCTCTGTTCCATAAACTTTCAAAAATTTCATCTTTTTGAGTAAATAAATTCCATGTCAAAGAAAAAAATTCTTAAATCTGGTGTTTTTCTGGAGATTAACATCAACGAACTCACGTTTGGTAACGCGTTGGGTTACTAGAACTTGGGGCGTTACAGAAATAATGACATTTTAATTTTAGTAATTTAAGTTTATGCATTTTAGTTTTAATTTAGGAGAATTTGCAATAAAGGGGAGATGATATTTCGTGCTTAAGTTTTTTGAGTTTTGATATTTTGTGATATTAATGTTTCAATTGGTGTTTTGATTAACCTTAATATTATTTCTCAATTTAGGTAGCATATTTATGATAGTCTATTTCAATTATTATATTTCTTGTATCACGTGTTTTTACACTTGGTATTTGAGTTGTTGATTCCAGGAAATAGGTTTCAAGAAATGCAAGAAACGGACATTTAGTTTGAGTTTGGGTAGATTATATTGTTTTTCATCATTGACTTGTATTGTATATTTTTGTCACGGGATGCCAAAGGGGGAGATTGTTAGGATTTATGTCGTATTGGCAATTTTTAAACAAAATGATTATTATAAAAGAATAGAATTGTTATAAAAGAGTTGTAAAAGTTAAAGTCTTTTGAAATGTTGTATAGATGAATTAGGAGGCTTTAAGGTTCGAGTATGAAATAAGGAGAAAGAGACGTCGAATTTATGCTAGTCTGTTGCCTAGCTGATGCTCGATCGAAAAAAGTAAAATCATTGTCGCTCACCCATTGATCGAGCGACACACATTTCGCTCGCCTATCGCTAGAAATCCTAGTTCGCGATTTTCAAGAGTTCTATCTATCATATACTACCTAAATACCGCTTATTATAAATACCCAATACCCAGTAAGTTTTTGTGGGTGGTATATCATTATTTCACATCTTTATAACATCATTCTAAGATTCAAGAACACATCAAAACATTGAGATTAAACATTTGATTCTTAATATCAATCAACCACAAGTTAGGAAAAACATCGAATTCAAATAATCCAAAACATTCGCTTCCTAGATATAATCAGGAAGGTACTTTCTCAATAGCTTTTAGAGATTGCTGAAAATTAAGAAAGGTAGGACCGCAAGCATAGAAAAGTACAAGAACAAGGTGTTCATTGTGATCCACGAGAGATAGACAATTCCAAAAAATTGGGAGTAGGTGTGAGTGAAGTACGTTCCAGCGGATCTTAAAGATTGCAAGATTTAGATCAATGAGTATAGTGGATTTTCTTGACTGGATCATACTGTAAGTTCTTATTATCTATACTGGAAACTACTACTTGGTCCCAGAGTTTTTTACCTTGTTAAAGGTTTTCTCTTTCATCAATTCTTTGTGTTGTTTACATTATTGATTTCATACAAGCCAATAGCTCAACATAGGGTAGTTAATTCATGTGAACTGAATGTAGAATAATTAATTATTGTGACTTATTGCAATATTAATCAACGATAATTTTTAATTCCGCATTATTCACCTATTCAACCTTCTCTAGGTGATTTTAGGGTCGAACTAATGACTTCATAAAGCTTTCAAAAATTGGAATGTAACTTGAGTATGAATGCATAATATCTAAGATTGCAAGATAGACTCATAATCAATTACAAACTTGTCATTCAGCAGGACTATCCATGGGTCCAATTCCAACCCGAGGTTCAAATTGTACGTGTTGAGACTCCAGATGCAAACTCGGAACAGTTCAATGAAAACTGAATTTCGGTTATTCCTTGTATGTGTGTCGGTGCCTCGTTTATGGGTTGAAATTTGAAAGGAGGTGAGACCTTCCAGAATTGAAGGGTTCAAGTTTCTATCTCATATTATTCAACAAGGAATAACCAAATTGTGTTATTGAGATGTGAATTAAGTGTCTCTCCTATGTATCAGTTGCTGTTATCGATTCAATAATACACAAGATTCGTAATGTATGTAACTGCGGTCTGCGTCATAGAACAATTGGCTTCGGAATGCATACATGATAATACACTTATTTAGGCCATTTTCCCAAGATCTTTTGCCTGCATTACAGGAGTTTAGGGTCAATTTCTGCTTAATTGTGTATGATCGGTGTTTTGTAGGACAAAATCCTGACTTTACATTGCATTGTGATAAAAGCAGTGAAACTGGTATTAAAACAATGATTTAGGAGCAAAGATGGAAACTCAAAGACGAGAATAAACATGGAGGATGAGAATTCAAAATATTTGTGAGTGATATTGAAGATTAGAAAAGGAAAGCTTAAGTTAGGTTATTTAAAGTTGAAGTCTAAAGAAGTCTATTCGTGAGGAATATGTGAGAAAATTAAAACATAACATTTGGTATAAAGATCTCCACAAGATAAATGATACACCATTGGATACATAATCGAATTAAGAGCCCAACTCATTTTAGAGAATGAAGTTTGTAGTGTCCTACAAGAAGTTGTGCTTGATTTACTGGAGGCTACTCCTTGGAAATTTGCAGATGCGGGCATTTACTAACACCAGAAAATAGAGCGGGCATCTTGAAGTCAGGATGTCCCGAAACATTAAAAATACATTTTTAAGGTTTTCTTTTTGGATATTTGGAGGGTCAAGTTTTTAGGTTTTTGGAAAAGGAACATTACATAAATAGGGATTACAAAATACAGTTTCAAAATTAAGAAATCAGTTTTATTATTTCAAAAAACGAATGTTAATTAAATTTTAATTATTAAATAATTCATTAATTAAATATAATAAAGTCACAATATTATATAATTGATTATCAACATTATGTATTAGTCACAATTAGAGCTATCACAGTTACAAATTACAAAGTTTATAGGTCATAATTTATTTCAGTATAATAAATTATCAAATTAATTGGCCATGTATTATTTGTCGATCACAAATCACAAATTTTATAGGTCATAATCTCTTTATCGGTCACAATTTATCAAATTAATAGGCTACGTATTATTACTCGGTCACAGAGGTCACAATTTATTTATCGGTCATAAATTGTCAAATTAATAGGTTAAGTATTATTTTTCGATTACAAATAACAAATTTTATAAGTCACAACTTATTTCACGATCATAAATTAGCAAATTAATTGGATACAAGTTATTTTTCAATCATAAATTTTATAGATCACAATTTATTTATCGATCACAAATTGTCAAATTAATTGGTCACACGTTATTTCTCGATCATAAATCACAAATTTTAAATATACAACTTATTTCAGATCACAAATTATCAATTAATTGGTCACAACTTAACTAATTATGAGTCACAATTCCAAACTTTTAGGTCACATATTATTTATTCATCAGAACTTGTCTATTTTATTGGTCACACAATGTTTATTAATCATACATTAACTATTTTATTGGTCACAATTACTCAAATAATTGGTCATAAAACTTTTTATTCCACCCCTTGGTACCACTACCACCACCACCACCACCACCACAGTATGTTGGTTATGGGAAACAGGTTGTGTGTTCCAAATGTTGCAGAATTGAAGAAAGAGATTTTAGAAGAGGCGCACAGTGCTGCTTATGCAATGCACCCAGGCAGTACTAAAATGTATCATACATTGAAAGAGCATTATTGGTGGAATGGCATGAAATGAGATATAGCAGAATTTGTATCTAAATGCCTGGTCTGTGAACAGGTGAAACCGGATCATCAGAAAACAGCTGGATTTCTACAACCTTTGCCTATTCCAGAATGGAAGTGGGAATACATTACCATGGATTTCTTGTTTGGTCTTCCTTGTACTCAAAATGATCATGATGGTGTTTGGGTGATTGTGGATCATTTGACCAAGACTGCCAGATTTTTGCCAATCAAAGCCACTTATTCCTTGAGTAAGATGGCAAAATTGTATCTTGATGAGATTGCTAGCTTACATGGTGCGCCAGTGTCTATTGTATCGGATAGAGATCCTCGATTTACATCTAAATTTTGGCCTAGTTTACAGGGAGCCTTGGGTACTAAACTACATTTTAGTACGGCTTTTCATCCTCAGATAGATGGCCAGTCAGAGAGGATCATACTGACTCTTAAGGATATGTTGAGAGCCTGTGTTTTAGAGTTCAAAGGTAGCTGCTCACTTGTCTTTAATGGAGTTTGCTTACAATAACAGTTACCACTCCAGTATAGCAATGGCTCCTTTTGAAGCTTTGTATGGTAGAAAATGCAGAACGCCAGTATGTTGGGATGAAGTTGGTGAAAGAAAGTTAGTAGGTCCTGAATTGGTTCAAATGACTTCAGAAAATGTGAAAAGGATTAGAGAAAATTTGAAGATAGCACAAGACAGACAGAAAAGCTATGCAGATAGGCGCAGGAAAGATCTTGAATTTGCAGTTGGTGATGAAGTATTTTTGAAATTGTCACCTTGGAAAGGAGTGTTGAGGTTTGGCAAATGGGGAAAGTTGAGTCCACGATTTATTGGACCTTATCAGATTACTGAGCGAATTGGTCCAGTTGCATATCGATTAGATTTGCCAGATGAATTATCCAGGATTCATGATGTTTTTCATGTTTCTATGATTCGTAAGTATATCACTGATCCGTCTCATGTTCTAGAGTCTCAACCGGTTCAGTTGAAAGAAAATTTGACTTATGAAGTAGAGCCAGTGAGAATTTTAGATAGAAAGGAGCAGGTTCACCGAGGTAAAGAAATTTCATTGGTAAAAGTTCTATGGGAAAATCAGACGGTAGAGGAGGCTACATGGGAAGATGAGGACCAGATGCGTGCTCAATACCCTCATCTATTTATGGATTAGCCAGGTGTTCATCGAATTTCGAGGACGAAATTCTTTTAAGGAGGTAAGATTGTTACAAACCAATTTTTTTTAATTCAAAGTCAAGGTTGAATTATCAAGGTCAAGGTCAAATATGGACTTAATTGGAATAATTTGTTTGGGGGGCTTATGTTATATTTAAGAAAATTGAGGGTTAAGATGGATTAAAATTGAAGTGGGGGACTTACTTATACATCATATGATAGTTGAGGGACTTCCTATACAAATAGCCCATAACTTTACCAATTCAAAACCACTTTTCTCATTCACACTACACCTCACGCAGAGAAGAAACCGGCCAGAGAAGAAAAGGGGAGAAAAATAAGGAAAATGGAGGAAAAAGAAGAAGAAAGGAGGAAGGAAAAAGGGAAAGGAAGGAGAAGGTAAAGTGGGTGTTGTGAACTTGAATTTTCATTGTTATTCTTGTGATTTTTTTTAGAAATGGAAGATTATTATGATAAATTTCTAAGGTTTAAGTTGTGGTAAAATTTTCAGATTTATGGGATATATGATATAGTTGAGTTCAAGTTTATTAATCATCTAGTTTCCATTTATATCAAGGTAAGAAATTCATTTTTTTTGGGCAAACCCTAGAAATTTTAATTGGATTCTTAAGTAAGGACTTTTGTGGAAAATGATTGTGATGATGAAAATTTACTTGGAAGTATATATTTATGGAAGAAGAGGAAAATTTATTGAGATGAATTATGATTACTAGTTGTCATTAGATTGAAGTGGGTATTTGTATATATGCTCGGATTGGAGGTTTTGTTGATGAGTTGGTTATTAGTTAATGGACTAGAAAGTGATATTAGCTCCAATGGATTAAAGGAATAATTTGGGGAATTTATTCAAGTATGGAGGAATTAAGTTCTAAGAGCTTGTATTTTAATATTAAGACTACTTATTATGGTGGTTGTTAAATTGATTATTCATATCGTATTTCAGATGGTGACGAGGAGATTGGAAACGTCTATCAGCCAGTCTAGCTTGTAACTCGTATTTTGTGAGTGGAAAATCTTATTTTTCATAAATAAATATTTATTAAATATATACTATATCCGAAAGTTAATTATCACATATATTTAATTTGACAGCAAGGTTTCCAAAATCAAACGGATTTTATAGTCATTTTCCTTTTAAAGTTAAATCAAGTTCATTGAAATTATTTATCTAGTATGTTATATTCATATTATATATTTCAGCATATTTATAGTTATTTTAAAACCATCAGAAAGTACCCAGGTAATTTTACCCGCTCTGCACTGATGTCAATGTGTTTCCACAGTGTATGACCAGATTATCAGAGGTCTTTGGGACCCACTCCCATACACACATAGGCTTTGGGCCATGTATTAGGGTGATTAGCCTTTGGGGCAGCTCTGCGTACGTATGACCAGATTATCAGATTTGAATGGCTTTACCTTGTACATCGAGATTACTCTGTACATGAGTAGGGCTATTTATTGAGTACTTTTTGGTGTGATTATTTGGTGTATCATTTATGTATATTCAGCTGTAGATTCGCAGGATTTTCAAATATCAGATAACGGTTCATTTCAGCATATAGGATTCAGCTTATTCAGTTACAGAAATACTATTTTTACTTACTGAAATGACAGTTTTACACAGATTTATGTTGATTCCAGATTGTCTATATTTGATATATTTTTATAGTTGGTTATTCAGAATAAAGCGTATGAATTTTATGATTTTAGCATATTTCAGTTATAAAATAAATTATCAGATTTTCTTAAAAACTGTAAGAATAATAAATCAGATTTTTCAGTAACAATGTATAAATGGAAAAAGTATATGTTGTTGCGAACTATCTACTCACTGAGTTACAAACTCATATATTTTGTTATGTTTTCCCTATCAGAAGGCCGCTGAATTTGAGATACCTGGAAAGCCTGTTGAAGTCCAGAGTCTGACTATCCATCATTAGGTTGCATGATCTTAAACATATCATAGCATTTAAATGTTTATTGCGGACTCATGTTCACAAAACACTTGATCTGATATTTTGTTTCATGTTCACTTCTTCGACGGGATGTTCAATTGTTGTAATGCATGCATGTAAACATGGTGTTTTGAAGTAGAAGTGTTCACTCAAGTTTAATTCCATATTGATTTAGTTGTGGTGGCATTGATGGATTTGGTGGTTCCCAAATATTTGATATTGATTATTGTATGTGGTCTTTTGTAAATTTTCAGGTTGGTTTTGTTCTATTTTTAGGGGAAACTCTGCCAAAATTTTTACAAAAATATTATATTCATTAAATAGACAAACATTCGTAGAACAGTCTATGTGGCCTTGGTGGTGGGTCCAGCATCTAGCTGGAACTCTTCATCGGCGAACGTCACGTCTGGGTCCACTAGGATGACTCGACACGGGGTTGTGTCATCTCTAGTAGAATCACGGCATCATCACTAGCAGATTCAAAATCAAAAGTAAAACTATAGGTGAGACTCATATTTAAAACTACGTATCTAAAATCAAAAGTAAAACCACGGCATCATCGTCGATAGCAAGCGATGCAGCGCCAACGCTATCTAGTAGAATCAAAGTAGTTGAGCTAGGAAAGGGAGATGATGCCACTGTAGTGACATCATAGACGATGTAGCAGCAGCTATGCGTGTCAGGCAAGCTTCAAACATAGAGATGATATAGTCATGATGCTGGAGATGATATTGTCGCTCTTAGAGCTTCAAACACAGAGATGATGCCACTGCGCAACATATCACATCATGCTATGATTGTCAGAGGCGTCGTGCATGATACTCGCCTCCGGTGGTGGTTGTATGTGGTAAAGAAAGAGGAGAGATATAGAGAGAAGGGTGAGAGGTAAATAATTAGGATTTGGAATGAGATTTGGTGGGTGTGGATGGAGGTAGGGTGGGTGGGTATATAGATTAATTTAATTTCAAAATTTATTATTAATATTAAAATGTGAAATTATTATCTAATTTTTGTATAAACAAACCTTAAAATTGATTTTAGAGCTTGAAACTTAAAAAGTGGGGTTCGGTGTAATTTTCACTTTTAGAAATCTATATATACAAGTCCAAGAAGAACGAAAGAGGATTTTGGAGACGAAAACACCACAACCTATCTCAAGAAAGAAGATATACACGAGGTTTCTTGGTTTTGAAGGAGGAGAGTCATTTAAGAGGTTTATAGAAGACGTTTCTTCTATATGCTTTTATTGATAACATATTTTATATCAAATATGTCTTTGTAACCAAATTATACTTAACTTGATTTCTTAACACTAGGATGAAGGTGAAACCTTGTTTTTGAAGCTTTAATCATGAATTCTTGTTTTCAAGTATTTATTTAACTTGAATAATTGCTATTGTTTTTAATTGCTTAATCACCAATTGGACTATGGCTTATTTTATTTTATTTTGAAAGGTTCGAAATGTTCAGCACTTTGTCGCAATTATCATAAAGTCTGATCGAAGGTAGGGATTTACCTCTATATTTTGTGTGGTAGTTAATTGAATATTGTACCGTTTTACTCATTTTTGTATATACACATCCTTCAAAAAAATATAATAGGGTCATGGGTAAAAATTGGTTCAATTCTACTTAGGATAGATAATTGAACAAATTACCGAATAAAGAATATTAAGACACAGGAGACACAAAGATAAGAGAAAGGTTTGAGTGACTTTGACTAAGTAATTCCATTGTGGAAAAGGTTGAAAAAAAAGGCATTTCCATTTTCTTTCATTTCAATCTTCGAGAGTTTGGTTTGTCTACAAAACTCAATCAAAGTAGTTTGTCCTCCTTCTCAAGTTCTAGATGTCAACTCTTTCACTTGATGTTCATATTCTAAGACATTAACACGCTTTACCTTGAACTTCGACTTAGATATATTTATAATTTAGCCTCAACATATCATCAAATTCATTCAAATATTGTTAACTCCTAGAATTGGGGTTAAAGTTGAAGAAAGAGGTGGTTTCCGAATCTTAATGTCGTTACCAATTTGAGTTTTTTTCCAAGGCTTATCAAATTAATTTTATTTGCTTATTTTAATATTAGGAATAGTAGTTCAGAAAAAAACCAAGACATTGAATTTGTGTTTGATATAGTTAGCTTTAATTAAGTAGAATCTAAATAAGCAATCCTAGTGACAATGATGTTCTATTAATTACTTTATTACTTGTCCAGTGCACTTGTGAGATTTTACGGCAACATAGCCGGAGTATACTTATGTAAAGCATGGCATTGGATGAAGCTTGCAATTTCAATTGTATTTCTTCAGAAGTTGCTTCTTTCTCTAAATTCTTAGAAATTGCAGATTCTCAAATTTCCTTAAACTGTGTAGAAGTTTTGTTGTGCCTTAACAGAGTGTACAATGTCGTATCAAAAGGTTGTTGTTTGAAGATCATGTACAACTAATCTCCAATTTCTGTTAGTTATGATATTATATTGCACATTCCCATTTTTGTATATTATCTGCACCTAAATATGGTTCTATTTTCTGAGCCTTTCCATTTTTCTGGTACATATTTTCTGGGAATTTTATTCTCTAAAATTAAAATGCAGCAATCCTGCGTGGGTCGTGAAACTACTGATGCCATATTTTGAATGCTTTTGATAAGTACAATCTGTGTTTCACCGCAATTACTGGTTATGAAATTAAAGTCTGGAGCACCTATCTGAGTTTTAAGTTTACATTATAATGCATATGCTTATGCATATGTGTTGTTTCACCGCAATTATTGATGCTTTTTTCTTCGTTGAAATGTATTCTGCATTTACTTGAATCTGAGATTAAATTCTTAGAAATATGCTTAGGGAAAATATACTTGGCCAGGCTCAAAGCCCGGTCCAAGTACCTCGGCGCCCCCCCATTGGAGAGCGAGCTGACAAAATTTGGGCCTGGCTCTAGCACTGCTCATATGCTTATTATACCTCTCTCTGATGCAAGTTTTCTGAGATAGCTAAGGATTAAGTAGGGCTGCCAGTACTTAACCAGTTTAGCATCTCTCCCGTGGTCACTGCTGTCATGGATTTACAGAAGCAGCAGTCTGTTCACTACTTTATTACTAGTATTGTATAATGCTTCCTATCAGCAATTTCATGGACCAAGGTACAACTCTTGGCAAGATATATTTTTGTACATTAATCCCAGGCTACAGTATGACTTTTTCTGCAAAAAACACTTATATTTTCTTCAAATAATTAACAAAACGATGCATGATTACCTTCAAGTTGAATTTTGTTTCCCCTTTTCTATCTCAAATTTTCTCAGAAATGATTATAGTTCAATATTCCCTTTCTGATTCAGTGAATGTTAACTCATGTCAATCCTTTTCATAGAGAAAAACTGCAAAAAGAAAACAACAAAGGTACTCTGAATCCATTCTGAATCATGGCCTGAAATGCATGCTGTAAGACAATTGACTTCAAATTTAGGGTGCGTTTGATTGCAATGGTGGCAAATGGGTGGAAAGAAAATGTTTTACAGGAAAAAGATTTTCTTAGAAAATATTTTGCAGGGAAAATGATTTCAAGTGTGTTTGATTGGTATAATTTTCCACTCGGAAAATTTTTAAATTTTCTATTCGTTTGACTTTGTTTTACATGAAAATTGTCCATTAAAGTAATATTTTTTTCCACAATTGGTTATAAAATTTGTTTCCATTGCCAAAAAGTAAAAAAAAAAAAAGGAAAAAAAATTTGTTTCCTAAAAAATCATTTTTTTATCAAAATTTAGTGTTCGTTTGACTTTGTTTTACATGAAAATTGTCCATTAAAGTGAAAAAAAAATTTACAATTGATTATGACATTTGTTTCCATGGCCAAAAAAAAAAAAAACCGAGCAGCTGGTTGGAAAATATTTTCCCACCTTTCAATGAAAAGTGGGAAAAAGCTGACGTGGCGGAGGAAGTGAGAAAATATTTTTCGTAGAAAATTTAGGCTATCAAACAGCGCAAAAAGTGGAAAACGAAAAAAAATTTCATAGTTCCATGGAAAATCTTGTCAATCAAACAGGGCCTTAAAGTTGTACACATACGGCATAATGATTCGTTAAATTAAATTAGCTTAAAAATTGAGAAATTATATCATGCGGGTTTCTTTAATAAAGCCTGTCCAACAACGCTACATTTCAGAGTCTAAACACTACAATAGTTTCGTATTGAGCTGCATATTTTTATTGCATTTGTTGTTTTAAGACTTCCCTAATGTACCAGCAGAGAATTAATGTTATGCAACCAAAATAAAATTAATTAGGCACTTAAGTTTATCTTTGTAACCTAAAAAAGAACAATAAATTTCAAGTAATGACACTTAATTTACATTTTTTATTGCTATGCGCTAATTAATATAAAAACGGATTATACTACTTTGCCATTAAGTTTCACATCAAGTTTCACACCTTTTTGTCATTTTATGTGAGTATTGTCTATTTTACATTTATCTCTATATTTTAATTGTTTTTCGCATTTTTACCCTATAACTGGTATCAGAGCCTAGTAACGAAACTGAAGAAAAATTTTAAAACTTTTAAAATGAATAGAAAAGATAAAATGATTTTAGAAGAATTACAAAATATTAATATTTTAACTAATACTAATCGAATTAAATTACAAGAATTAGCAACAAATTTAAGTATTAAATATAAATCTCTAAGTGAAGAGATAAAACAAGTAAATAGTCCTCAACATTTAGCTGAAATAAAGAATAAAGGATTACAAATATTAGTTGATAAATTTTCCGAAAATGAAGAAGAAGATATTATTATAAATCAATTTTTAGAATAATATGATAATTATGCTCAACCTTTAGGAGAAACGGATATTTTAAACCAAGATGTTTTAACTCATATAAAAAATATCGAGTCTAATTTGGAAATTGTGAATGACAATATTAAAATAGGACCAAAAATCCTATATAAACAAATTGAATCTAAATTTAAAGAATCAAAATTTAAGGATTCTTATACATCAATTGAACCACCTTTACCGGCTTATGTTATAGAAGAATTAGAAACTAAATTCTATGAAGCCACAGGAGAAGAATTAGAAGCTTAGAACAATTAGCTATTCAAACTGAAAATATTTATATGAATGATCCACCAAAAGAAAAAATCACTGAAATTAATACCCCACCTTTAAATCAACAAGTTGAAACACAAACATTAGTTGGAGAAACAAGTAAAAATAATGATTGGATTCAAGTCGAATCTAATTAATGGAATTTTAAATGGATGAAAGAACATGGAATAACAGAAGAACGAGAAAATTACAATTTTAGAAAAGGAGTTAGAACTACGTCAACCAAGCCTATACACCTTAGGGATAATAATCCAGTTAAATTATTTAGTGAACAAATTCCTACAACAGGAATATGGCTAGATGTTGATGATAGCAATAATAAAAGTGAAATTATTGACTCATGGGCAAAAGCTATTGATTTAGCGGTCGCTTTTCATAAATGGAATACCACTCAAGCATACAACTTTATAATCCACACCTTTAGAGGAATCACTTCAGATATCTGGAGAAGAACTTCTGAAGAAACTAAAAATTAAATTAAATATGGAGAAAAATCTACAACTACTATAGATAGTAATGAAAGTTTAGATGCTGAAAACTTTAAGGAAATTTTAAAACGAATGGCAAATTTCTTTAGACACTTATTCTTAGGAGAAGTTATACCAGAAACTAAAATAGATATAATCACTCAAGAAGCCTTACAAGCAGAAAGAGAAATGGAATTATTAAAAATCTGTGATATGTATGAATTAAACGAATATACTAAGAAATTCGAAAAGATATACATCAAAGCATCTAAATCCATAAAAGAATGGAATTTATCAGAAGAACATAAAAAACTACATAATAGATATTTTCTTAAACTACCTTGGCCATGGGGTCAGAAATTATTTGAAGATTACCAAACTTATTAGAATAAAATAGAATGGGAAGATCCTAATCATAGAGCTGATACCTTAGGAATGAGAATTTCATTCGCTAAAAGAAAAATATCAGAATGGTGTAGAAAATCTATGTATCAATACCTATTTAGGAAATATGGTAGGAAAGCTAGTTTATGTTGCTATGGAGAGATAGCAGCAGTACCACAATTTGGTTGTCACAAACCATCTAGGAAACCATACTATAAAAAGAAATTTAAGAAATATTTTAAACCTTCGAAGAGAAATAAAGGATTTAAGAGCCACAAGAAATATTTCAAGAAGAAAAAACCTTGAAAAAAGGAATATAACCAACATAAGAAATCTCAAAAGAAATCTAAAGAAGAATTTTATAAAAAATATAAATGTTTTACATGTAATGAAATAGGGCATATATCTCACAACTGTCCTAATAGAAATAAAAGAGAAAATGTTAAAGCCATTAGATTAATGGAAGAAATAGAATCTGACTCAGATTATGAAATAATCGAAAACTTAGACGAATTATCTGAAACAGACTCAATCTATGAGCTTGATATAGAAGCAATTAAAGAACCAGATTTTGAACAAATTTACATGAATCAAGAAATTATGGAAACCATTGAGAATACTTTAGATAATGAAAAAGAAACTTCACAAACAGTTATGTTTGATGAAGAAAGATATGGTGCCATAAAAGAAAAACAAATATCTTTAAAAGATAAAGATGTTTTTGTAAGACCAATATTACCTTGGTTTAACAAAACCATATATATTGCCAAATATGATGAAGTACCTATTAACATCGAAAATGTTAAAGGTAACACTACTATACCTCTAATAACCAGAGAATGGGTTAATAAAGAATTAGCTAAGATAAAACCCTCAACTAGAGAAAGATTAAAAAATATTGTGATTGGAGGAGTACAAATAATGGTTAAAGGATATTTTAGAGAAGGAATGGATATTCCTATACAAATGTACTTGATGGATAACAGAATACTTCATGATCCTATGGATGCTTTATTAGGAGTTGTATCTGGTCTAGTATATAAGAAAATTATATTTACTATAAGACTTGGATTTGCCATGTCTTTATTAGATGAAAACTTAAGTCTAGAATTAAATCTATATCATAAAATTGATAGATTAATTATGCTACCAAGAAGTAAAGTAGTAACTTACATTGTAAAGTTTTATATGCTTTTACTACTACACACCAAAAATAAATAAATAAAGTCTCAGGAGACTTCATTCAAATCCATGAAGACTTTAAAAATCTAGCGCAATTTACACCGCCAAGAATGTTAAGCAATAATAACATTTCATTACCACAAGACATATTGCTTGATTTTCATCAGCAATCTAGAAGAATAGACAATAATGTAGGAAATCAAGGATTAGTCACCTTAAAAACCTCTGGACAACTTCTTGTTAGAATGCCTAGCAGAAGAATAGAAAGAAGTATCAGTACTAGAGAACTCTCAAGCTCTAGTAGACCATCTACAAGTAGAAATTATCCAATACTGCCTAGAAATAGTATTGATATTGGCCTTAGAAGGTGTGAGGAAGATAATTTCCTTATCCTAACAGAATATATCAATAATCAAAATAAATACGAAGAAATTATAGTCCTTGTTAATACAGGAGCTAGTACTAGTCACATAAAAGTAGACTTAGTAGAACATTTAACAGAAGAGAATTTACCACAAGGAATAACTCTTACCGATTATCACGGAATTAAATACGAAATTAAAACATTTGTTAATCTCGAACAAAGTTTCACAGATATAGAAGGAGAACAATTTAAATTAAAACTTAAAATCCATAAAGATTATAGAAAAGGAAAAGATACTAGTCGAATATTACTTGGAATGAACTTTCTTGAGAAAGTCTCACCATTTCATATACAAAAGAATATTCTACAAATAACTATAGAAGGCAAACAAAAAGTGATTCCTAGAATTACTAAAAATAAAGAACAAATTTATATGATACAAGAAATCAGATTAATCAAAACTAGTATATCCATATATTAAGATAACTCTCAATTTACCAGACTATTGTATGATAAAGTTTCATATCATAATTGATACTGGATGAGGTATTTGTCTATGTAAAAGAAATGTGTTCCCAGAATATTATTATAAAAGAGATTATAAGAAAACAACTTATGGTCAAACAGCAAGTGATATTGTAGAAATCTATAAAGATTTTGTAGAAAATGTTCCTATCATTATAGGAAATAGAGAATGTTTTATTCCGAGAATATATGCAACAGATAAAATTGGATGTGATATCCTTTTAGGAGAAAATTTTATCTATACATATAGCCCATTTACACAATATAAGGATAGTTTTGAATTTACTACACCTTGTAATCACAAAATTAAAACACCAAAAATATATAAAGCTATTGGAATTGCACATTAACCTATTCACATAAACCTAGACATCAGAGTTCTACAGGTAATCGTGGTGGATGTTATACAGAAATTAATCAAAAACGAAAAATTCCAGTATTAAGAATTGAAAATTTACAAGAAGAATTAGAAAATGTTAAATTAGAATTAAAAGAATGTTATCATGAATATTCTCTAGCTAAATGGGATAAAGATAAACCTATGGCAACCATTGAACTAAAAATCCCAGATGCTAAGATATCAGGAAAACAATTTCCTTATAGCGAAGAAGATAAAAAAGAATTTGAAATACAAATTAAAGAACTCTTACAATTAGAAGAGATAAGAGAATCAACTAGTCCATACAATAGTCCATCATTTATGATTAGAAATCATAATGAAATCAAAAGAGGAAAAGCTAGAATGGTAATTGATTATAGAGAATTAAATTGTAAAACAATATCAAATAGTTATAAACTACCAATAAAAGATTTGTTAATAAAACAAATACAAGGAAGTAAAATATATTCTAAATTTGATTGTAAATCAGGATATTGGCAAATAAAATTAGATGAAGCCTCAAAGCCTTTAACTAGTTTTACTACCCCTAATCCATTAGGACAATTCGAATGGAATGTTATGCCATTTAGTTTAATGAATGCACCTGCAATATTTCAATAAAGAATGGATAAGATTATTAGACCAATAAAGAATTTCTGCATCGTTTATGTAGAAGATATTCTTATTCATAGTAAAAATTTAAAAGAACATATTGAACATCTTAAGAAGTTCTACTATATTGCTAAGAAGTATGGATTAACCTTATCAGAAAGAAAAGCAGAAATAGCTAAAACTGAAATTGAATTCTTAGGATATATTTTTACCGAAGAAAAAAATACTTCAACAACCACATATTGGTAAGAAGATTATAGAATTTACAGAAGTGATTAGAGACAAAAAAGAACTACAAAGCTTTATCGGATTATTAAATTATTCCAAAAAATTTATAAAAAATTGTGCTAAATATAAAGTCCACTTTACTAAAAAATTGAAGAAAGGAGTTGTATGGGAATGGACACAAGAAGATGTAGAAATGGTAAACAAAATTAAGAAAATATGTGAAAATCTACCTGAATTAAATATTCCAAATGAAGAAGATTTCTTTATTTTAGAAACTGATGCATCTCTATTACATTGGGGAGCAATACTTAAAAGAAAAGAAAACCATAAAGAGTTTCTTTGTAATCCATTGTGTAAATGCCCAGAAGAGCTTGTTGCTTATACTTCAGGCACATTCAAAGATGCCGAAACCAGGTACGATATTAATCGAAAAGAATGTTTAGCAGCTAAGAAAGGAGTAGCAAAATTCGAACCATACTTGCTACCTAAGAAATTTCTTATTAGAACAGATAATACTCAGGTAAAACCATTATTAACAAATAAAAGCTGAAAGGCTACTTATTAGAATGCAAATGTGGTTTGCACCATTGAAATTTGATATTATCCATATTAAAGGAAAAGACAATTTTATTCCAGATTTCTTAACCGGGAATGGAGCAAATCAAGAAGGAGCTCGAAGCATTGAAGTTCGAGACGAACATAAAGATTGCTGCGATAGAGTCCAAGATAACCTTGATGCAAATGGCTGCTATAAAGCCGATATCTGAAAAAGCCAATAAGGCTATATTATCTAAAGGCCTTTGTGCCAATATAGAACCAGAAGCATTGAAACTTCATAAACTTTCAGTTAGAGAGAATACTACTTTGTCTCCCTCACAGAAGAAAATATTTACAAAGGATAGTATCTCCATACCAGAGCTTAATAGCTCAAATATCATCAAAGCCTGTAACACTCATGGTATTATGGACATAAAAAATAAAGATGATTTTATGCTTGCATATGTATTGTTCAATCTAGCCTGCTGCTGGTTCACCAGTCTAGGAGGATGGATGAAAACGCTAACATATGGAACCTACAACAAAGTTAACCTTTATCCAGGAGCCCCAACTTATTGGGTTCGTGCTCTCTACGAAATGAGAAATATTTGTATTTACCCATCGGAATCTTTAAAAGAAATTTCTTTGTTACCAAAAGATGTAGTCCGAGCTATTGAAAGGTATTGCCAAGTTCTTAAACGTAAGAACATATATATATCAGGTTTTTCTCTGCCTGTCCCGAATGGGATAATGAAGAAGATAAGCTACTTCCAGTTAGTCATGTCATAAGGATTGCCACTACTTCCAAGCATCTTCAGCCTAAGAAGAGTGAAGTCCATGAAACTACACCAAAAGATGTTATCAAGATGACAACCTTTCATAGAGCCAAGGGATATATGGAGCAATTTGAGCATATCCAGAAAGTTATTGAAGAAAATCAAAATATTTGGGTGTACGAATCACAAGACCACTTGATTTACAGTAAGGCTGTGGCACCCACTAAACAAGAAGATTGGCACTATCTTGATTTATGGTGTGATCATATTTTTGGAGGAGACGCTAGTGGAACACAGAAGACAAAAAATGAGCTGTGTAAACAGTTTTGGCGTTATCCAAACCATAAGTGCGAGTACTGTAGCAATGAAGAAGATGGATCACCAATCTCACTAGATCCAGAGGAATTTCCGGATGAATGGTTTGAGTCTCATATGGAAAAGTAGAGGACCCCCTTTATCACTACTTTATCAGACTTACTTTGATAAAGAAAAACTGTGGGGTGTCACCTCAATAATTTTCCATGTTAAGACAGAGAACTTTAGGCCACAGTAAGATTCTCATTATCTTACACAGTAACACCACAATAATGAAGGACAGCTGGAGAACTTTTTGAGTCTATAAATTGAAGACTAGTTCTCAGAAGAAGGCATCCCATCGTTAGGCAAAAAACTATCTCTCTCTAGTTTTCGAATCTTGTAACCATTTTACTCTCTCTCTTTCATTTGAAGCTTGTAATAAGGTAATCTCTATGGAGTTCTAATCTCTTTAGAGAAAGTACCAAGAGTGTAGCCGAAATATGTATGTATACTCTTATGTAAGAGATATTAGTGTGATGTGTTTATGAAATCCAAATTGTTTGAAAATACTGTCTTTTTATTCTTGTTGTTTTTTCAAAAACTTTTATCTTACTTATACTCCAACGGTGAGAACCTTGAGGATTGTGCAAGTATCTTGTTGCCGTTTAGCCGTGTGTTGGCGTTTGAGGCGTTGTTAGAGAAAGCCATTAGAACCCTGTTACCGTTCAAGGTGATGTTTTAACAAGAAGTTGAAAGGAAAATTGTAATTCCGTGTGATCCATTGTGAGATATGCAAAAGAGTCGAGAGAAAAATAATGAGAGTGCGGAAGTCGTGTTGGACCATAACCCACTTTCTTAAACTCAAATAACATCGATCACTTATATCTGAGTTTACAAACATATGAAAGCAAGCTCAAGGGAAATCTCGGTGATATTATTCTGTCTTTATCTTCTACTTCAATACTGTAAGATCTTTCTTATTTATGTTAAATACTTGCATTAATATTTGCACTCATGATATTTATGAAGTTTTAGTTTCTAGTATTCAATGTTTAGAAATTGACTGCGAAAGGAAAAAAGAAGAAATTAAATCATTTTATACTGTACTTGATTATTTTCTTAAAAATAGTAGAAATATACATGTGCCTTTATATTTTACAAAAAATATAGTAAGAATTAATAAAGAAATTAATAAATTAGAAAATAAAATTAGAACATTAAACGATTGTTTTGATAAAAAATATATTGATAAATACGAGCATAATTGACTTTTCTATTTATTAGGAGAAATACATCAAAATTACCCTATATCAGGAATAGAGAATCTTGATTTGACTAAAAAATAAGAAGAAGGATATTTGTGTCTTTTTATTAGAGAATGTCAATCAAGATGTCAACCAGGATGGTAGTGTAGCATGATTGTATAAAAATAGGGTCATAGACTTCCTTAATCACTGAACAAACAAGAAAAGCAAAAAAACTCGAGAAAAAAAGAGAACAAAAATGGCTTCTTTCCTAAACAACTTCTCATCTTTGTTGATTTCCATGGTTCTAACTTTCTTGCAGCCAGTAGAAAAAATGGAACTAAAACATTCTGCAAGACAATTCACTGGTCGAACTCCAGTCCCTCAGATCAATTTGCATACACGATCAAGTTAGGAGATCAAGTAGTTTCAGAAAGCAATACAGAATATGCACTTTCATTCTTGTGGTCTGAATGACAGCTCTTCCCTGATTGAATGTGTAACCGTTTATGATATGTTCCACATGTTTAATTATTTGATCTGAATTTTTTAAATTAAAGTGGGCTAATTAATTGCCTTGTTTAAACTACCCACTTATACCATGGAGGGAAGTAGTGTAGTAGTGTCTATATATTTATGCCAAAGGGCTAGCCAAACTCGTACAAAATTCCTGAAAAATTTTCTCTCTCAAAATAAAAGCCATGTGTTTTATTCCATCAAGGAGTTATCAAATGGGTTTTGTCTAGAAGATCCGTTGGTGTTTGAAATTTTATATTAGATTTTATTCTTAACTTGAAAATATGGCTGGATGTACGTATTAAATTTCTAATAGAATGCTCTCGTTAATAGCTGCGGATGTCGGTCTTGCAGCTAAGCTCCTTGTCATCCAGACAATGGTAAATATGCCCCTTGCAATGGCTTGAAACAATAAGTCCACAGTAGATTCCAAGGCATGTATTGACGCTCTCCTTAAGACTATATTTGTCCTTCACCAAAAGTGTGCGCAAGGGATTTAAATAAGCCTCTGATAAGTGTATAAAATAGCTATATTTGATAGTTCTTCTGACAAAATATATCCTAAATAGTTGTATTTTATGTTATATAGGTAAAATTCGATGATTGAATGAGGAATTGAAATAAAGAAGCGATAAATGGTGAAAAATGGAAAAATCCAAAGTAGAATGCCAAAAAACCGAGTCCTAAACGAAATAGGAAAGAATAAACTGGAAAAATGAAAACAGCGCCGTAGTGCCTAGGTGCTACACCCCGGGCGCCTAGGCATTGGGGCTAGCGCCTGGGCGCTACAAGGTTGGCGCCTAAGCGCTGCGTCTCGAGCAAATTTCTTCTAAAACTATTCCAAAGTGTTTTTCTCCATTCCGAACTCTTCTTCAAGTCCAATACCAATTTTCAACTCCCAATGGGCATCCAAAATAGAACTTCACTTGACATAGGACTTCAATAATATTCTAAATTTAAATTCTTCATGACGTGCACTTCAATTAGAATTCTTCAATACTTCAAATAAGGAATTCGGGTCACATCCAAATTCTAACAATCTCCACCTTGACACGAATTCCACCAAAGAATGAATTGGCTTCTTCAATAATAACAAAAAAATTAATATCTCAGATCCCAAAAAATTATAATGATTTTATAATTTACCAAAATAGACTGTAACATACCCCAAATCAGAATCAAATCAAAATGCTTTTAAAGAATGCCCCTTAATAATTGTACACCTTCTGCTCCACTTAAAGCATACTCAACAAAATCAGCATCCACATATCCTTTTCCATTGGGTCCATCCCTAACAATTGAATACAATGGCACCGCAGGTGATGGTGGCAAAGCGGCATTATCCATATCCTTGAGCTCCACTAAATTGTATTATTCAAATCCGACCCTTTATGAGCTCCTGAAGATATTGTACCAACTAAATGTCAACCACGATATTGAACCTGTACTGATTGACTTTTCTAAATTCTGTACAACTCTGTAAGATGTATGACTGGGACCTTTTCTATTCCTCCAATATAACTTGGGCACCCTTACAAACTTTCAAAGCTCCACCTCCGCCAAAGAACTCGTAACCTTTTGAATCAAGAATAGACAACGAGATGAGATTCTTCTTCAAATCTGGAACATGTCGAACCTGGCGAAGTTTTCTAATTGTCCAAGCCAAAATCTTCAATTTTACTGTACCAATTCCAGCTACCTGACAAGATGCGTTGTTTCCCATAACCACGATACCTTTTGTAGCACCCCGAAAATTTTAGAATAAAAATATTTGTTTTATAAATTTTATTCTATGGTTTTTGAAAGTAGAAGGGCTAAAATAAAGTATCTTTTAAATCCTTATGTTTTAAATGGGCCAAATATTTAACTTCCTATAGAGTGGTCAAAAGTATATTAATATTGTGCTCATTTTGTAGCCCGCATTAAATAGTGTTTATTGGGCTCAAGAAAATTTAAGTTCAGATGAGTTAAGCCCAAAATATTTCAATTCGAAGAAGTATGATTTATATGCAATATTTTATTATTTAATTATGGTCCTTTTAGGATAATTAGCAATATATTATAATATTTAAGTAGATAATCATGAATTAACCATTCCTTATTCTTTTCAATTGCACGTGTACACACGTATATTTTTGGAAGATAATATTGTGTTATTTTAGCCATGTTTATCTTTAATATATATTGACCTATCAAAATTCTAGTTCTAACCAACCATTTTAACAAACTCTTATCTATTAGAATAAATATGATTTATATTAGAGTTATATTATGACTCAACTACTGTACTTTTTCCATTTAAATAGTGAGCTCATATTTCACAATTCACCACCACGTAATTTTACACGTGAAGGTTTTCATATAGAGAACAGCTGTAAATTCTAAGTATATTTTTATTTTCAAAAGCTCGTTTGATCAATTGAGGTAAGATACTTTTGTTTAAAGTTGTTTGTTTCCTTATACTTTTATGTTCACTAATTTTATGCATGAATTGTCAATGGGCTTTCGGGTTCCTTAGAAAGAGATAAGAGATCCTTCGAGAATTTAAGATGACCTAGATGGGTGTTTCGCTTGGTCACCGAGATACTCCATAAGAGAAGAGTGGTATGAAGTGTTATTTTATTGCATATAATTGTATAATGGAAACTGCACGTATCTTACTGAGTGTTTTCAAAATACTCACTCTTACAATTTTTACAGACTAGTTCGGGTCGATTGAGTATGCTTGATGGACGGTGATGCGGGCTGCCAAAGGATTTCGACCGATGAGAATAACATTAGGTTTTACTGCTTTTATTTAAAATTTTTAGTTTGTTTTGTTCCAATAATATTTTTAGCAAATTTGTTAGTTAAGAATATTTAAATCGTTTCAAAGACACGATATTATGATTCTTATTTAAAGTTATGAATGTTCTATTTATTTAGAAAAATATAATTTTACAGTTCCGCATTTAAGTACATGAAAATTTTGTTTGGTAACACCTCAAGATGCTTGAATTTTTGGGGCGTTACAGTTTGGTATCAGAGCAAAGGTTTAATTTCCTGTAGACCCATATGCATTTTTTGCGTTTTGAAAAAAAAAAAAATTTCTTTTTTTGTTCAATTTATTGTTGGAGTTTTATTAATTTGCATAATTGCAAAATTGAATGGCTTTGTCAAAAAGACCTAAACTGTCTAAGAAGAGCTTGGGATTTAAGCGGTCCATTGTGACCCCCCTCCTCATCTGGAAGCCTTTTGATTGTGCGTTATTCAATTTGATGAGATGAAACACAATATTTCAAACCTCACATATAGTATTTTTTTTAAAAAAAAAAAAAGATATTCTTTTTGGAAATTTCTATTGTGAGAAAATCATATTTTAGATATTACAAAAATGCACCATTTTCATAAATATTAGGAGTTTACGGACAATGTGAGAGTTAAAATCTTAAACATGTAATGAGATGAAAAATCATTGGCATGTAGCGCTCACCACTCGACCACTCTCCAATTGATCCCAAGGTATGAAAAGAAATGTCATTCTTTTATCATGATTATGAGTTTTCTTACTTTATGTTATGTACTATTACGAGTATGTCAAAGTCGAGTATTTAGAACTTTTAAAGTAGTTGATTTAATTTCGAGGACGAAATTTTTTTAAGAAGGGGAGATTGTAGCACCCCGAAAATTTTAGAATAAAAATATTTGTTTTATAAATTTTATTCTATGGTTTTTGAAAGTAGAAGGGCTAAAATAAAGTATCTTTTAAATCCTTATGTTTTAAATGGGCCAAATATTTAACTTCCTATAGAGTGGTTGTGCTCATTTTGTAGCCCGCATTAAATAGTGTTTATTGGGCTCAAGAAAATTTAAGTTCAGATGAGTTAAGCCCAAAATATTTCAATTCGAAGAAGTATGATTTATATGCAATATTTTATTATTTAATTATGGTCCTTTTAGGATAATTAGCAATATATTATAATATTTAAGTAGATAATCATGAATTAACCATTCCTTATTCTTTTCAATTGCACGTGTACACACGTATATTTTTGGAAGATAATATTGTGTTATTTTAGCCATGTTTATCTTTAATATATATTGACCTATCAAAATTCTAGTTCTAACCAACCATTTTAACAAACTCTTATCTATTAGAATAAATATGATTTATATTAGAGTTATATTATGACTCAACTACTGTACTTTTTCCATTTAAATAGTGAGCTCATATTTCACAATTCACCACACGAAATTTTACAGTGGGTTTCATATAGAGAACAGCTGTAAATTCTAAGTATATTTTTATTTTCAAAAGCTCGTTTGATCAATTGAGGTAAGATACTTTTGTTTAAAGTTGTTTGTTTCCTTATACTTTTATGTTCACTAATTTTATGCATGAATTGTCAATGGGCTTTCGGGTTCCTTAGAAAGAGATAAGAGATCCTTCGAGAATTTAAGATGACCTAGATGGGTGTTTCGCTTGGTCACCGAGATACTCCATAAGAGAAGAGTGGTATGAAGTGTTATTTTATTGCATATAATTGTATAATGGAAACTGCACGTATCTTACTGAGTGTTTTCAAAATACTACTCTTACAATTTTTATTGCACTAGTTCGGGTCGATTGGAGGCCGTGGCGGACGGTGATGCGAAGCGCCAAAGGATTTCGACCGATGAGAATAACATTAGGTTTTACTGCTTTTATTTAAAATTTTTAGTTTGTTTTGTTCCAATAATATTTTTAGCAAATTTGTTAGTTAAGAATATTTAAATCGTTTCAAAGACACGATATTATGATTCTTATTTAAAGTTATGAATGTTCTATTTATTTAGAAAAATATAATTTTACAGTTCCGCATTTAAGTACATGAAAATTTTGTTTGGTAACACCTCAAGATGCTTGAATTTTTGGGGCGTTACAGTTTGGTATCAGAGCAAAGGTTTAATTTCCTGTAGACCCATATGCATTTTTTGCGTTTTGAAAAAAAAAAAAATTTCTTTTTTTGTTCAATTTATTGTTGGAGTTTTATTAATTTGCATAATTGCAAAATTGAATGGCTTTGTCAAAAAGACCTAAACTGTCTAAGAAGAGCTTGGGATTTAAGCGGTCCATTGTGACCCCCCTCCTCATCTGGAAGCCTTTTGATTGCGCGTTATTCAATTTGATGAGATGAAACACAATATTTCAAACCTCACATATAGTATTTTTTTTTAAAAAAAAAAAAGATATTCTTTTTGGAAATTTCTATTGTGAGAAAATCATATTTTAGATATTACAAAAATGCACCATTTTCATAAATATTAGGAGTTTACGGACAATGTGAGAGTTAAAATCTTAAACATGTAATGAGATGAAAAATCATTGGCATGTAGCGCTCACCACTCGACCACTCTCCAATTGATCCCAAGGTATGAAAAGAAATGTCATTCTTTTATCATGATTATGAGTTTTCTTACTTTATGTTATGTACTATTACGAGTATGTCAAAGTCGAGTATTTAGAACTTTTAAAGTAGTTGATTTAATTTCGAGGACGAAATTTTTTTAAGAAGGGGAGATTGTAGCACCCCGAAAATTTTAGAATAAAAATATTTGTTTTATAAATTTTATTCTATGGTTTTTGAAAGTAGAAGGGCTAAAATAAAGTATCTTTTAAATCCTTATGTTTTAAATGGGCCAAATATTTAACTTCCTATAGAGTGGTCAAAAGTATATTAATATTGTGCTCATTTTGTAGCCCGCATTAAATAGTGTTTATTGGGCTCAAGAAAATTTAAGTTCAGATGAGTTAAGCCCAAAATATTTCAATTCGAAGAAGTATGATTTATATGCAATATTTTATTATTTAATTATGGTCCTTTTAGGATAATTAGCAATATATTATAATATTTAAGTAGATAATCATGAATTAACCATTCCTTATTCTTTTCAATTGCACGTGTACACACGTATATTTTTGGAAGATAATATTGTGTTATTTTAGCCATGTTTATCTTTAATATATATTGACCTATCAAAATTCTAGTTCTAACCAACCATTTTAACAAACTCTTATCTATTAGAATAAATATGATTTATATTAGAGTTATATTATGACTCAACTACTGTACTTTTTCCATTTAAATAGTGAGCTCATATTTCACAATTCACCACACAGAATTTTACACAGCAGTTTTCATATAGAGAACAGCTGTAAATTCTAAGTATATTTTTATTTTCAAAAGCTCGTTTGATCAATTGAGGTAAGATACTTTTGTTTAAAGTTGTTTGTTTCCTTATGCTTTTATGTTCAGTAATTTTATGCATGAATTGTCAATGGGCTTTCGGGTTCCTTAGAAAGAGATAAGAGATCCTTCGAGAATTTAAGATGACCTAGATGGGTGTTTCGCTTGGTCACCGAGATACTCCATAAGAGAAGAGTGGTATGAAGTGTTATTTTATTGCATATAATTGTATAATGGAAACTGCACGTATCTTACTGAGTGTTTTCAAAATACTCACTCTTACAATTTTTACAGACTAGTTCGGGTCGATTGGAGCGTGGCGAGACATGATGCGGGTGCCAAAGGATTTCGACATTGAGAATAACATTAGGTTTTCTTGCTTTTTATTTAAAATTTTTAGTTTGTTTTGTTCCAATAATATTTTTAGCAAATTTGTTAGTTAAGAATATTTAAATCGTTTCAAAGACACGATATTATGATTCTTATTTAAAGTTATGAATGTTCTATTTATTTAGAAAAATATAATTTTACAGTTCCGCATTTAAGTACATGAAAATTTTGTTTGGTAACACCTCAAGATGCTTGAATTTTTGGGGCGTTACACCTTTGGAAACAGTTTCATATGTAGCAAACAAGTCCTTATTAGGACACATATGAAACACACATGCTGAATCAAGAATCTAATCATCTTTCGATTTAGACTCAATGTCAGAAATAGCTAAGAGATCTCCATCACTTACAACGTTCTACGAGTTCTGCTTTGCCTGAAGTATCTGAATATCTACTTGTAGCCATCCTTTCTTTATTCTGCAATTTGTAGCAGCCCTTCTTTAAGTACCCCTTCTTCTTGCAGTAGTTATAATTTGATTGCTGAACTTAGATTTCAATCTGCCCCTTCCAGAACCACCATGAGCAACCAGGCCTTCTCCATCTCTAACCTCAGAAACCAGATGCTTCATCTTCTCTTTTAAATACAAAGTACCATACACTTCCTCTATGGTGAGAGTATCACAACTATACAAAATAGTGTCTCTAAATGAAGAAAACGAAGCAGGCAATAAACACAATAGGATCAAGGCCAAATTTATTTATCATACTCTACTTCCAAATTTTCCAAATCAGCGACAATATCCTTAAATACAACCAGGTGATCTTCTAATGATCCTCCTTCTACCATTCGATGAGAGTATAAACGCTGCTTGAGGTTCAACTTGCTTGTCAGACTTTTAGTCATGCATAATTGCTCCAATCTTAATCATAAAGAAGCTACTAAATTTTCCTTCAAAACTTCCTGAAGAATATTATTTGATAGATGAAGATGAACGAGAAAAACTGCCTTCTTATCCTTCCATAATTTCTCCTCCACGGTCAAAGTTGCAAACATCCTGTCAATTCCTAACAACGTATCATCCAAATCCAGCTAAGCGAGTACTACACGCATCTTAACCTACCATAGTAAAGATCTAGTGCTCCGATCCAAAAGATAAATGTCATACTTCGTGGAAGCTATCACGAATAAAAAAAAATCGAACAAATCAAACATTGCGCTCTTGCGGAACTGCTGAACCTAGTACTCTGATACCAATTGTTGTGAAACAAACCACCGGATAGAGATGTTGAAGTTATATGAAAAATAATATCGAAGTATATGATCAAGGAAAATGATAATAAAGACAAGAATATGTCAGAGAAATTAAGAGATTTTATTGACTGAAAAATAATGGAGAATAGAGAAAATTACAATGAATCCTATAATTCTAGTAATCTATTTTCTCGCACTTATGAAATTGTATAGAAGAGCCTAATATTTATACAGAACATGTAGAGGACGTCCAAACCATCTTGGTAGAGTTTTTGATGAAGTAGAGTGCAAAAAAACCAAGTCCTAAACGAAATAGGAGAGAAAAAATTGGAAAAATGGAAACAGCGACCTTGGGCGCCTGGACACTACAAGGCTGGCGCCTAAGCGCTGCATCTCGGGAAATTTCTTCCAAAACTCTCCCAAAGTGTTCTTCTCCATTCCGAACTGTTCTTTAACTCCAATACCAATTTTCAACTCTCAATGGCCATCTAAAATAGAACTTCAACTTGACATTGGATTTTAATAATATTGCAAATTTGAATTTTTCATGACGTGCACTTCAATTAGAATTCTTCAACACTTTAAATAAAGAATTCAGGTCACACCCAAATTCTAACAAAGAGATTCAAGATTAATCTTTATCTTCTTAATTTATCAAAAATCAGGGTTATGTATTTTCAATTAAACATGATTTCTAGTAATTTCGATATGTTAGGCTAATTTTATACATTGTTAGGACGAAATGAACCCTTGTTATGATATTTTTAGTTTTTAATTAATTATTTTGACTTTAATTTGATTTGATTTGTGGATGTTTGTTATCGTTTTTATCGTTCTTTCAGTTGCTTGATCACCAATTGAATTGTTAGTGGATTTTATTGAGAGACAATAGAGTTTAAGCACATTATAATAAATATTGTAAGGTTCGATAGAGGGTAGAGATATACATCTATGTTTTATATGGTTTCACAATGTAGTTCTAGTATTTGTTAATGCATTTATCATGCTTGCATCTTTCATCGAGAGATAGAAGGATCACATGAGGGGAATAGATTTGATCGATATCGAGAGAGAACATTGACTAACATGAATGATTTCGAATTGTCACTTTAATTATTACACTAAAAATAGAATAATAAGAGGGATTTGATATCTTAGCAATGAATCTCACATATTTGAAAAACACATTTACTTACTTTCATTAGTTTAATTGATAATTTAGAGATTAGTATAAAAAAATCAAAATCTATTTGCTATTCGATTAAGGTTGCTATTAATTTAAACTCGATCAAACATGTAGTCCATGTGGGTTTGACACTCTATTCTTCATTATATTATATGACCACGATCTCGTTCACTTGCGGGAAATCAAACGATCAAGTTTTTGGCGCCATTGTTGGGGACTATTATATTTAATTAGTTTAAATTAATTTTAACTTTGATTTGAATTTTTATTGATTCTTTATTTTTAATTTGATTACTACATTAATTACTTTTAGTTTTTCATTTTATATCGTTTAACTAACTCCCTACTGTTTTTAATCTATCTTGTGTTAGTATTCTCTATTTGTACTTTTCAGATATTTATGCATGATTCTGACATTGGTAAAATAACAAAATTGTTGCAATGACAGATCTCTACATGGATTGTCAAAATATGTTTGGAGGATATCAAAGTTATGAAAATTGTTACGCGATGCTTTGTATTGGGAAATGCTTGTTCTCTTATACTAGTTTACACACGGCTAAACTTTAGAGATTTCGAAAATATTTGATGTGTAGAAAATAAGCAATTGAAAAATTTGATGAAGAGTATATGGTCGTAGGAGATTTTGTACCGGCGATTGGGATGATAACATCAAACTTGTGGGAGATGGTCATCTATTTTAAACGAGAAGGTATTTGCAAAGTACTTTAAAGGACTTGTCAAGTTGGATGAAAATGATATGCTTATGGAAGATTGCATGTACTGGGAATGATTTTAACAATGGGGGTACAATCCATTCAAAGGAGTCAACAGGACCGACTTCTCATTGTTTATGGATCTAGATTGTGGACCGATCATTCAACCCGAAGAAATATCGACTATGGAAGAAGGGATTAAAGAGAATGACGACTTGATCACAACGGAATCAAATGAGGATGTGGCAATCAATGAAAATGAAATCGACTCATATTTTTCCGACTTTATTGATTGTCCAAAAATTGATTTTGTGATTAAGCCCGATGTAGAAGTGGAAGTCTACATAGTTGAAATTGAATCGAATGAAATAGAAAAGTTATATTACATGAAAAAGGCACGGTAGAAGTTTGGAGACTAAATGAAAAGTGGATCAAAGCCAAACGAAGGAAAAGGGGCAAGACATCCAAAACCTTCTTCATGTACCCGTGATTCAATTGCCAAAGTCTAGCTAAAGACTATAAATTAAACGCTTATTGGAAGGCAACCCTATTTTCTAACCCTTTTTATTTATTCTGTTTTTTGTACCTCATTGCATATAGATTTATTTTGATTATTAGTTTGTAGTAGATTTAGGCATGTTTCAATTTATATGGTATCACCATCCTATCATGTTTCCCCTTAGGCTATTGAATTTATTGTTGGTTATTTCGATTGTTTGGGATAAGTAACACATGTTCTAGGTTATTTGATCTTTAATGTTTGATTTGATTGGTTTGTGCAGGAATATGACGTCGCGGAATACTCAAACCAACACAGATCAGGTGGAAAGCACGATGAAGAAGATTGTCTAGCCGTCACACATAATGCCTCGCACCTTCAACAGAAAAATTTCGGGGAGTACCTTCTTCCTTTTCTTCTCCATCCCCTTATATTCTTATTTATGTTTTATGACATTGAAGACAATGTCGGTTTTTAGTTTGAGGGTAACAAAAAACTTTTGAGTTTTTACTTTTCGAGTGTTTGTGTGTTTGTTTTTCGTTATCTTTAATATATAATAGAAAAAAATTGAGAAATTTCAGCAAATATATATATTTTCTTGTTTTAGGTTGTATACTTGTGTAGATTAGATAGTCTGGTCGACAATGATGATTAAATTTGAGATTTGGTGTTGATTTATGAAATGTAGATAGGATGCATGCTAGACTAATTGAGATTTAACCTTGCAAAGCTTGATATTATACGTGCACTAAAATTAAGTTGGACATTGTGATACTATGAGTTGATTCATACAATTGATAGGTTGATATAGCGAGACATAGATGCTTTACCCAAAGCATACTAAATTACCTGTCCTCAGATCAAATTTAGCACAGTTTGAGAGTGATTTTGCTATTGTAAGAAGATATGAATGTGGACAGAGATTCCATGTGTGAAAATTCTGTGTGGATTGTCTTAAATTAACAGAATAAAATTTGGCAAAAATCTTAAGTTAGAGGCGGGTTTGCTTGAATAGGTGTTTGATAAGGGGCATTGCACTAATCAAGAAATAAATTTTTAAATGTGAAATTTCTCTTCGAAGCCTTTTTTACTTGGGTTATTAAGTCTGTAAGGGTGTTTAAAACCTAGTGCCCTAAAATCATCTGACTTCGGAATCATCGACCTAAAGCATGTTACTGGTCATTTAGAAAGTTTAAAGGAGAGAATGAAAAAAGAAAAATACTTTTGAAAATAAAAGAAAAAAGCAAGTGCAAAAAAAAAAAAAACACTAAATGCCTTGGTTAAGTTCCAAACACTTATTTGAGGGAATTTGACTTTTGATTAAGGATAATTAGTCTAAATTGAGTCTTGAAGGTCGAAGCAATCAAAGAATTGGAGAATCCTTATTTATTGATGTGTTAACTTACAATTAATAGAGTCCACCTGAACTAGAGAGAGTGATGATGGTAACGAAAAATTCAATCTGAGCTTACATTCTGGGAAAAAAGTGAAAAAAGAACAAATTTTGGGGTGTGTGAATCATACAAGAGGTGAAAGGATATATTTGGCCTCAAAGGGTCGGGAATTGAAGTAACTTGTAAATTCATGATTGTCTATTTAATTACACACACATGCCAGTTTTGCATTGGAAGAGTAGATATTGGTTTGAAATTGTGAATTTAAAACAGTTTGTAGATTTAGTTCTGTGATTTCAAATACTAAGATAAATAGCTAGATTGTCTAACCATATATTTTTGCATGTTTGCATGTTTGTTGTTATTTGAGTTATAATTTTGTTTGAAGACAAACAAATGTTTAAGTTTGGGGGTATTTGATAAGTGTATTTTATACACTTATTCGGAGTCTAAAATAGCTATATTTGATAGTTCTTGTGACAAAATATATACAAAATTGTTGTACTTTATGTTATATAGATAAAATTCAATGATTGAACGAGGAATTCAAAGGAAGAAGCGAAAAACGGTGAAAATGGCAAAATCCAAAGTTTGAGGACCAATTTGTAAATTCAATCGTTGATTCGGACCATGATATTTTGAAGATTTCTAAGAGGCAATTGGATGGAAATAGAAGTCAAAAAGGAATGGAATATGATTAAAATCAATTTTCAATCGAACAAATTATATTCCAAATTTTTAGTCGAGGATTGAGATCTATTTTTGGTATAGTAAATCCTAGTTGGGAACATTATATCGTATCAAAGTCGTAGCCCTTTGAATTATCTTTTCAACTCAATTTGAATCATCTCAATCGGATATCGAGAGCGAAAGTTATGATCAAAATACTCACTGCTGTGCATAGACAAAAAATCTGCACGCGAAGGCAACTTTCATTATTCGATTGGAACTCTTTTGGAAGTCAATTTCGACGTGATTTTCAACCAATTTTAGACTCCTACAAATACCTAACAGCAGAATACATATTGGGGGACCTTTCATATACATCTCATACTCCAATACTCATCAATTAGTATCATCGAAGGAGAAAAATTCAGAATTTTAGTGAAAGAATTGAAGGGGATTTACAAGAATTCAATCAAGTGAAGATTTAAACATGATTTTTGGGCAAAGAATAGATGGTGCAAGTGGAGATTCATCATGAAATCATTGAAGAGATTCAAGATTCATCTTCATCTTCTCAATTAATCGAATATTTGTGTTATGTCCTTTCAGTTAAATATGATTTCTTATAATTTCGAAATGTTAGACTAATTTTATACATTGCTAGGAGGAGATGAACCCTTGTTATGATATTTTTAGTTTTTAATTAATTATTTTGACTTTAATTTGATTTGATTTGTGGATCTATTATCGTTTTTATCGTTCTTTTCAATTGATTGATCAGCAATTGAATTGTTAGTGAATTTTTTTGTTATAAGAGAGACAATAAAGTTTAAACACATTATAATAAACATTGTAAGGTTCGATAGAGGATAGAGATATACATCTATACTTTATATAGTTTCAATAGGTGTTCTAGTAATTGTTAATGCATTTTTCATGTTTGCATCTTTCGTTGAAAGATAGAATGGTCACATGAGGGGAATAGATTTGATCGCTATCAAGAGAGGTTTTCAATTAAATTAGGAACATTGACTAACATGAATAATTTCAAATTGTCACTTTAATTATTATACTAAAAATGGAATAACATGGGGGATTCGACATCTTAACAATACATCTCACATATTTGAAAAACACATTTACTTACTTTCATTAGTTTAATTGATAATTTTGGGATTAGTATAAAAATATCAAAATCTATTTGCTATTCGATTAAGGTTGCTATTAATTTGAACTCGATTAAACACGTAGTCCTCGTAGGTTCGATGCTCTATTCATCATTATATTACTTGACCACGATCCCGTTCACTTGCAGGTTTCAAAGGATCAACCTCCAAGATACAATAGAATCAATGTAATGTATGTTTGCATTTTTGCACTAACGATAACAAATCAGACACCAAGATGGATAAGAACTTAAACAGAAGCCTTTGTACTTCGATTCTGCAATACAAAGCAAGAAAGAATTGAAGGAAAATTTGAACCACATAAGTTTGAGTAATGGAGGATAAGAAGAGAAACTTTAAGTGCTTCAAAATCAATAATCATGATCAAAGAATTCATCAATCTATATATAGATTGTATACAAATATTACCATAAGTCAACCCATTAAAAGGTGTCTTTACAACCAACCTCCAAAATGACATTGTTTGAAAATCTTCTCCAACACCAGAGTGGTTGCTGTCTGGTACTCGAGTAATAGGCTACTGAGCTTTTGAAATTGTGCAGTCTAAATTATTCAATACTGTTTTAATTTCGAGGTGCAAACTGACTAGAACAATCCAAACAGAATCAAGGTCACTCCTTATACCTTCATCAACTTTATCGTTAATGGGTCAAAAAGAGACAAAGGGTTCCCGAAGTTGATTTCAAGGCTTCAAGCTACAATCTTTGATCATTTGAAAAGGAATTTCAAACCGTGGTATCGAGATGTGGATTTAGCTTCCGGAATGTTTTAGTTCCATTTATTTTTTTGACATTCATGAAGATCCATAATGTATGTAGACGTACCCTGGTTTTGGAACAGTTGACTCCAGCTTAAGTTTCTTAGTGTATGTTTAAGCTCTATTCTCCAAAAACTCATTTTTAACCGCATTTCATCTCTCAATAAAATAATTTTGTTGTAAACTCAAAACTTTTTCATACTTTTTAACTACACTTTTTCTATTACAATCTTTATAGATTTTAATAGATTTTCATGGATTTTATAGATTCTCATGGATTTATAGACTTTTTAATAAAATTGTATTTTTACCTCCTCAATTGCAAAATTAAAAATAAAATAATTATTTTCACTAGCTAATTAGTCACACCCAATATTCTACAAAAAAAAATAGTGTTAAAACTTCTTAAAATCATCATCAATTGATAAGTTAGCATATATATATATATATATACACATAGATAAAACATGTTCATGAGAGAGAGAGAGAGAGAGAGAGAGAGAGGTGAAAAAATCTATTTTAGATAAAGGCGAGAAAAACTGTGAAATTTTGAAGGTTGGGGACAGAATTTGTACAGATTTTGGTATTTGATAGAATGTAGAAGACAAAGAGGAGGGAAAGTATTCAATCTCATCAAGAAAATATGGTGGAACACGGCTAATTCATATAGCTATACATTTGGTACAATGCAAAATGATTTCCAACGCCTATTCTACCTAACTCCACTCTTCCATACTTGACTAAACATATGGACAACTTGCAACACCACTTGCATGAATTATAAAACATAATTTAAGCTATCATAAGTTACAAAAATATATGTTAAGCTAAAGACAACAAAAAACAATTGGTTTGACAACAAAAGTGTCACACATGATAGGGTTCATTACTCCTCCTTGACACTTTTGTTGGAAACACCAAGACCATCTCTTAATGTTTCAAACCTCTCCTTAGGCAAAGCTTTGGTGAAAATATCAGCAATCTGTTCTTCAGAGCTGCAATGCCTTAATTTCACTTCCTTCTTCTCTTGTGCTTCCCTTATGAAATGGTACTTGATATTTATGTGTTTAGTCTTTCCATGGAATACTGGATTCTTCACAATTGCTACAGCGGATTAATTGTCACAAAGAATGGTAGTTGCCTCAGTTTGATGGTGCCTCAAAGCCTTCAGATTTTTTCTCAACTATATTGCCTGATTGGTTGCCTCTATTGCTGCTATATATTCTACTTCAGATGTAGATTGTGCCACCATCTTTTGTTTAATTGAATTCAAGCAGAAAAAGCTTGAACTAGCATACAAGGCATTGCCTGAAGTGCTCTTCATGTCATCAGCTGAACCAGCCCAATCGATATCAGTAAAGCCTGTCAAAACCAGAGTTTCTGATCTCCTGAAACTGATTCCATAATCCTCTATTCCTCTGATGTATCTCAGCACTCTTTTTGCAGCTTGGAAGTGCATTTCACTTGGCTTTTGCCTGAATCTAGATAGCAGGTTAACAGCAAACATTATATCTGGTCTTGTGGCTGTAAGATAAAGTAAGCATCCAACCAAGCTCCTATATATCTTTTCATCAGTTTTCTTTGCACCGTCATCCTTCATCAGCTTTGAATTTTGAACTAAAAGAGTGTTGACTGATTTTCAATTCTCCATATTGAACTTCTTTAACACTTGTTTAGCATACCTCATTTGGCAAACAAAAATACCATTCTCTGTTTGATTAATCTCCATTCTAAGGAAGTATTTCATTTCTCATAAGTCTGTCATCTCAAAAACATTCTTCAATTCATCATTTACCTCTTCAATTAAGGCTGCATTGCTTCCTGTGATTAGAAGATCATCTACATAGAGTGAAATGATAAGCAAATCCCCCTCCACTGGTTTGATACACTCTTGCTGAAACCAAGACTGCTGAAATGACTATCAATTCTGCTATACCAACTCATTGGCGCCTACTTCAAGCCATATAAGGCTTTCCTCAGTAAATACACCTTATCTTCTTCTCCTTCTTTGGTAAAGCCTTCGGGTTGCTCAATAAAGATCTCTTCATTCAGATGCCCATTTAGGAAGACAGATTTTACATCCAGCTGATATATTTTCCATTTTGATTGAGCAGCCATTGTAAATAATACTCTTATTGTTTCAAGTCTGGCAACAGGAGCAAATGTATCAATAAAGTCAATTCCAAACTGCTGAGCATAGCCTTTTACAACTAGCCTAGCTTTGAACGTATTAATTGAGCCATCAGCATTCAACTTTGTCCTGAATACCCACTTAACTCCTATGACATTTTTGTTTCTTGGTCTGTCAACAAGCAACCAAGTGTCATTCTTTTCAATTGCCTTTAGTTCTTCCTTCATAGATTTTATCCAATCTTTGGAATGAGCTTCTTCATTATAGATTGCAGGCTCCAGAATTGTAGGTAGCATAAATATCCTGAAGTGATCTGGTTCTTATCACTTCATTTTCTGAGTCTGATTCACCCTCAGGTTCAGCTTCATCTCCCACTTCTTCTTCATCATTACCAGCATCTTCTGTTTGAGAAATCAGTCTAGGAGTCTCAGATTTGTTCACATCATTTGACTCTCAGTTCCATGAGGAACTTTCATCTATTTTGACATCTGTACAGGAAGTAACTTTGTTGGTTTGAGGATTATAAACTCTATAACCCTTAGTTTTATCTCAATAGCCAACCAGAACTCCTGCCTCAGCTTTTTGGCTTAACTCATCTCTTTTGGCATTAGGTATATGCATATAGCACACACTTCCAAACACTTTCAAATGTGAAACATTTGGCTTAACTCCATACCAAGCCTCATAGGGAGTTAACTTGTCCAAATCTTTTGTAGGCAGCCTGTTGTGTAGGTAAATTGAAGTATTCACAACCTCAGCCCAAAAAACTTTAGGTACATTCTTCTCCAGCATTAAACACCTAGCCATTTCCATTACTGTTCTATTCTTTCTCTCACAGACCCCATTTTGCTAACGTGAGTAAGGGATTGTCAGTTGATGTTTAATCCCTACCTCCTTACAAAATATGTCAAACTGATTGTAGGTATACTCAGTCCCATTATCAGTTCTAATGGCCTTAAATTGAATAGTCACTTTAATTTTCAACCAGGCTCCTAAATTTCTGAAAGACTGCAGGAACTTCTGACTTCATTTTGAGAAAGTAAACCCAACCCTTTCTGGTGAGATCATCAATAAATAAGATAAAGTATCTACTGCCATTTAGGGTTGAAGTCATCATAGGTCCACAGACATCAAAATAAACCAGTTGAAGTTTGGTTTGAGCTCTCTTGGACTGGTTTTTGGGGAAAGAAAGTTTGGGTTGTTTTCCTTTTTCGCAGATTTCATAGACACGTGCAGCATCACATATTCTTGGCATATTTTCAACTAACTCATGTTCATTTAATGCTTAAGTGAAGTATAATTAACATGTCCAAACCATTTATGCCATAATTCAGATTCAACTATAGTGCTAGTAAAGGCATGTGAATTTATATTTTTCCACTCCAATGGGAAACTTCTATGCCTCATCTCAATTGTCATCAACTCCAGGTTGTTTTGGTCCAAAAATTTTGCAACTACTATCCTTAAATATTAAGGTATAGCTCTTCTCAATTAATTGGCCAACACTTATCAAGTTTTGGTCAATATTTGGAACATAAAAAACATGATAAATGATTTTAGTACATGTTGGTGTCTGAATTGAAACCTTGCCAATGCCTTTCACATCTACATACTCCCAATTTCCTACTTTCACTTTTGATCTGTAGCCATCATTCATCTCCATGAAAATCTCTGCATTTGATGTCATATGATAGGTGCAAGCACTGTCAAGTAACCATGTTTGTACTCCACTACAAGCTGTGTAATTTAAGGCTGAAAATAGATGTTCTTTAGCCTGATCTTCTGCTACTTTTGCCTGCTGAAGCTCATTCTTTTCCTTCTGATTTTTGCATACCTTTTCCACATGTCCAAATTGTTTACTAGACCTACATTGGACTCCAGGTCCGAACCAATACCATTTAGGTGAATGACCTTTCCTTTTGCAATGTGGACAAGGAGGGTACTTAGCATCCTTTCCTGAACATTTAGCCGCAGCTTCTTTCTTCTCGTTTTGTGGCTTCTTTCCACCAAAATGTGTTTGAGTTCTCTACTTTCCATTAGCAAACAGAGCACCCTCAATCTGCTCTTCTTGCCTAAACAATCTCCTTTATTCAGTGGCTTGAAGGGCATTCACTAATTCAGCCAAAGAAATGCTAGTCAATTCTCTTGAATCTTCAAATGAAGAAATCTTGGATTCAAACTTCTCTGGCAAACTGATTAGCACTTTCTCCACTACTCTCTTGTCTGGAAAATCATCCCCAAGCAATCTGATCTGGTTTACCACTTTCATTAACCTGTCAGCAAACTCCTTAACCGTCTCTTAATCCTTCATCTTTAATGTTTCGAACTCCCTCCTGAAGCTTAGAACCCGCATTTGCCTAGTCCTTTCATTGCCTCTGAATTCTTCCTTCAACCTATCCAATGCTTCCTTTGCAGTTTCACAGGAGATTATCCTTGTGAATATAGCATATGAGATGGCTGATTGTATGCAAGAAATGGCCTTAAATTTCTTGGCTATCTCCTCACTATGCTGCTTCAGCTGGGCTATGGTGGGATTAGCTCTTAAATGTGGTGGTTCTACTCCAGTTTCAATGATTTCCCACGAGTCGTAGGCCTTCAAATATGCCTTCATTTTTGCAGACCAAAAGTCAAAGTTTTCTCTTGTGAATGCTGAAGGTAAAGGAGCGGAAAAACCACTTGAAGCCATATCATTCACTCACCAAAAAACACGACTTTATAAGGAGGTAACTTACTGGTTTTCTCTCAGTTACCGGTACGGAAAGTTCCTACCGGATATGGTAGATCTTACCAGTTTGAAAGGTTATAGATTTGAAGAGAATGAAAGAAGAAATGGGTTGTTGAACTTACTGGTTTTGCACACAACTTACCGGTTTTGCATAAAACACTATGTTTTCTGTTTTTTCTTCCCTTTTTCATTCCTTCAAAGATCAATCAGGGCTCTGATACCACTGATAGAATGTAGAAGACAAAGATGAGGGAAAGTATTCAATCTCATCCAGAAAATATGGTGGAACACGGCTGATTCATATAGCCATACATTTGGTACAATTCAAATTGATTTCCAACAACTATTCTACCTAACTCCACTCTTCCATACTTGACTGAACATATGAACAACTTGCAACACCACATGCATGAATTATAAAACATAACTTAAGCTATCATAAGTTACAAAAATATATGTCAGCTAAAGATAACAAAAAACAAATGGTTTGACAACAAAAGTGCCACACATGACACGGTTCATTAGTATTTATATTTATGGCCCGAATATTTTAAATCTATTAAAATCCATATCCTTCTAAATCAAGTAGTTATTGAGGACACCTAAATTTCTAAAGAAACTAATAAAATTCAAGTTGAGGACACCTCAATTTTTTAGCATTTCTAAAATATAAGTTGAGGACGCCTCAATTTTAACAAAGTATATTTTAATCTGAGGACACCTCAATTTATATGGAGTTTTAAAATCTATTAAGCTCTTAATTGAGGACACTTTATATTGTTATGTTGTAATCTTTGAGTTCTGCTTCATATCTGCAGTATCATCTACTTTGAAAGTTGAATGTATACTACGGTACACAGCGTTGAAATAAATAAATAAATAACTGGCAAATTATATTGCATTAATTTCTTATTTAAGTGTCTAAACATGCACATAGATTTGATCGAACTGCACATTTCTGTTGAGTTTGTTGTTTAACGTTTACTTTAATGAAACAAAACATCATTAATGTTATGAAACCAAAATAACATTAATTAGGCTCTTAAATAGATCTTCACAACAATAAATTTCATGAGTAATGACACTCAACTTAAAATTCTTTCTTCGGGCTAATTATTATATAAATTAAGAGGGTCATATGCTTCCTTAATCACCCAACAAACAAGATAAGCAAAAAACTTGTGGAAAAAGAGCAAAAATGGCTTGTTTCTTTCATGTCTCATTCTCTTCTGTGTTGATGTCCATGGCCTTAATTTTCCTATCCGTAATTCCATCTTCTATATGTCACCAAGTAAACGAAAATGATCTTGTAAACATTTGCTCGAAAACCCATGATGCTTCTGAATGTTTGAATCTGTTCAAATCGGATCCTAGAAGCTTGAACACAGATGAAAAGGGCCTAGCAGGAGTTGCGATCGACCTTGCATTGAAGAAGGCCGATGCAACCCACACCCAGTACAATCAACTTTACAGCGACTCCAGGGATTATGAACTTCAGGAAAAATATAATTCTTGCTCCAAGAACTACAACGATGCCATTCGTGATCTTAAGGAGGTGAAAAATGAATTGGATAATAATCGTAATAAGCTCATTCATGTCGAAATAAATGATGCTCTGGAAGAAATTAATACATGCATAAGAGCATTCGAGAGGGATCAAATCGACCCAGTCCAAATGAATTACCACAACCTACAATTCAAGCTTCTTTGCTACATGGTTAAGTTTACTACAGAAAGTTTGGTCTAGAAGTAAACAAATTTTCTCATTGTTCAACGATAATCCTCTCGTAAATTGAAGCTTATTATGCAGTAACCAGTTTCTTTCTTTTTTTCTTTTTTTTCTTTTCCTTCTAATGTTTTATGATTTTGTTGAAATGGAAAAATATATAACACGATCTCATATATATATGTTCATATGCTGATACAAACAACAAGAGTTCTTGCAAAAAAAAAAAAGGTAATTTGTCTGTAATTTTTAAATGACTGCGTAATCAAATGCATAGCCTGTGAATCAGTGACTAAGATTGCATGATAAACTCATAAAAAGCAGCATGTTCCATGGACAAAATCAAACTTAGACATTCAGCAAGACAATCCAGGGTCCAACTCCAATTCAAATTTCCAAATCTTGGGTTCAAACTCTAGGCACGATGTAATTAGTAGTATTTATAGAAATTGATAAATGATGTAATGACTATAGTTGCATCTCACATCACTAGCTTTAAGGCTTGGCTTGTGGACAAAAAGCGGTCACAGGCATCAGGCAAGGTCACTTAATAACACGCCCCGCTCCTAATCACGCTAGTGGACCAAGAGTATGACGTGCGCCGATGATAAATACCAACTAAAAGATGGACACACCATCAAGGGTACTACAATTTGATACTTTTATAAATTATGTTTAATAAAATTTCGGCATTGTCTCCCTTGTAATTTGGACTAATCAACTTGTAAACAAATATATACAACTCCTCAAAACAATATCATATCAATGTTAATTCATGATTCCCTTCACTAACCCCAAATACAACACGATATAGAGATAAGTCGAATTCTCAAACTTTTACTATGAAAATAACATGAATTGTACATATAGATGCAAAATACATAATGAGCCCATCCAACTATGTACAAGTAATGTAGAATGATATCCAAAAATGAAAATGTGTCCCAAAACACTGAATATATGCTCTATGAAAAGAGTCATACTAGCTAACTCTATCGGGTGGCTCTGACTCCAAAATCAAGGCTCAACTCAAAAAGATGTCTAGAAACTCAATTGCTACATGATAAGGAAATTTTGGAAAAATATGTGAGTAGACAGCTCAGTAAGTAGAGAAGTTCAAAAATAATTATACTTTTTCATTTATAAATTTTTATCAAAAATCAAGTTTACATCATTTAATAGTCCACGGTATAACAACAAATAATAATAATAATCAAAAAGTGAGACGTCTTCATAATACTGAAAAAGATCATCTCATAATCATGATATAATCATCAATTGAAATCTATACCAGCATTTCATCACATCAAATATATCGAGAAATGTACCAAAAATGTACCCTTTGACTGAAATTTGAAATCTATTGTAGACTGCCCCTTAGCTAAGCATTCCCGACATGAGCATCAGGCCTCCTCAATGAACAGAAGTAGGTCTTAAAGACCTCTCATAATCAATACTAAAACACGTTCAAGGTCTCTCAGTGAACTATATGTACATGGTCAAGACCCTTTCATCCACAACCCCTCAGTGTAGTATAGACCCTTTCATCCACAACCCCTGAGTGTAGTATAGAACACGACCAGATCCCTCAGTGAACTATAATAAGTATATAATCACGGGTACTTTTCTGGTCGATCTCAATATCACATATGTCTCACATTCCAATTCACAAATAATTCATATACAATCTTTAAAATTCCACATATATCATAATAAAAAAATATTTCTACATCAATTATGTAATTGGACAAATAATTCACATTATTGCATAAAATAAAATATATAATAGTATAATTAATTTATAAATACTTGAAAAATATTTAAGTTTTTCCACTAACAAGTTATTTACGTGGCGATTAGTTTGGCTGATAAGTTCTCTCGATATCCACATCACTGCCTGAAATGTGACATCACTGCCTGAAATGTGATATAATGTTTATATTAACAATTAACCATTTAAAGTAACTCCAATAATTAAATAGGCGATACTAAATCTTAATCTTTTTATACTAGAGAAATTTTCTCATTTCCTTTAATAAATTAAGCTGTTATTTTCTTTCCTTTAACTTAATTTCATAACTTATTAGACATAATTCAATAGTTCCCTTTCAATAAAATTAAATTTAAACTAATAATCTATCAACTCTAAAATTTAACATTAGCTTTTGAATAAGTGACTTTTCACTTACCTGTCAAAATTGAGGAATTCAAGCTTAATAAGAGAAAGCACTTATTTCCCAACCTCGTTGCCGAACTTTCCTATTTTTCCTTTTCTTCTTCTTCCTCCTCTTTTCTTTTTTTTTTCCCTTCTTTCTTTCTTCTTTTCTTTCTTCTTTTCTTTATCTTCGTTCTCGGGTTCTCTTTTTGTATGTGTGTATAGATCTAATGAATTACATGAAATGGATTTGGTTATATAATTGGATTATTACATAAAGTCACCCACCGCCTGACTTCAATTTTGTTTGCTTTCAATTCTTTTTTTTTTCTAGCCTGACATTTTTGACCTCAATTTTAAGTGTTGACTAGTTTAATTAGATAATGTATTGCAAAACTCACCCTTTAAAAAAACTTCATCCTCGAAATTCAAGTGACTAAATACAAAAAAGCCACAGATACTGAGAACGCATCTGATCTTCACTTTACCATGTCGCCTCTTCTATTATATGATTCCTCCAAAAGACTCTTACTAAATGAATAGTCTTACTAAGGAAAACTTGTTCATTTCTATCCAATATCTGAATTTGTTCTTCTTTACAAGTAAGATTTTCTTTCAACTCTACCACTTGTGATTCCAACACATAAGACAGATCTGGAATATACTTACAAGTATAGAAACATATATCACATCATGAATTCTGGACAACTCGATTGGTAAAGCCAATCTATAAGCAAGTGGGCCAATGTATTCAATAATCTCATATGGGACAATATACCTCGGACTCAATTTAACCCATTTACCAAATCTGATAACACATCTCCATGGCAATAATAGCAGAAAAACTCTATCCCCGACTTCAAATTCAAGGTTTCTTCTACATCTATCTGCATAGTTCTTTTGTCTATCTTAATCTATCTTTAGCTTTTCTATAATTATCTTTATTTTATCGATAGTAATCTGAACGTATTCAGGACCCAACAATTTTCTTTCGCCGACTTCATCCAACAAACTGGAGTTCTGTATTTTCTACCATATCATGCTTCAAAATGATTCATTTCTATACTCGAATTACAACTGTTATTATAAGCAAACTCCATTAAAGGAAGATGAGTATCCCAATTTCCTTTAAACTATAGTACACAAGCTCGTAACATGTCTTCCAAGGTGTGTATATTTCTTTTTGGCACACCATCTATTTGTGGGGGAAATGTTTACTGAAATGACGTTTAATAATCATGGCTTTCTATAGACTAGGCTAAAATGTAGAAGTGAAGCGAGAATCTCTATTTGAAACAATAGATACTGATGCCCCATATAAACTGACTACCTCATCAATATACATTTTTGCCGATCTAACTAATGAATAAATGACTTTAATAGGCAAAAATCTAGCAATTTTTGTCCAACTGTCTACAATGAACCATATGCCATCATGACCACTCTGAGTACGTGGAAGTCCAAATAAGAAATCCATTATAATGTGCCCCCATTTCCACTAAGGAATAGGCAATATCTGTAACAATTCAGCTATTTTCTGACGATCTGGTTTGACCTGCTGGCAAATGAGACACTTGGATACAAACTCAGCAATTTCTCTCTTCATTCTGTGCCACCAATATAGTTCTTTGAGTATACGATACATTTTAGTACTACATGGTAGCATTGCGTAAGCTGAACTATGTGCCTTCTCTAGAATCTCTTTCTTCAATTTCGAATCATCTGAAACACATAATTTCCTATAACAAACACATCGTCATCTCGAATGGTATAACCGATATGCTTACCATTATTAACTTCTTCTTTCAATTGCTCAACACTAGATCTTGAGTTTGAGCTTCTCTAACTGTGTCAACCAAAGTAGGTCTCACTTGGAAATTAGCAAACAATGATCCTAACCTGATAACTGATAACTGAACATGTAATTTACCAAACAAAGAAGAACATATTGTATTAGTCTGTGTCATAGAATTAGATATATTCCTACTAAGAGCATCGGCAACTATATTGGATGATAATCTTTTATCAACTCTAACCATCTACTTTGCCTCAAGCTCAACTCTTTCTGATCTAAAATATGCTTTTGGCTTTTATGATCTGTATATATCTGACATCTCTCACCATATAATTAATGTCTCCAAATTTTCAAGGCTAGAACAACTGCAGCTAATTCTAAATCATGTGTAGGATAATTTAGTTCATGTTTCTTTAACTGTCTGGTAGCATATGTTGTAACCTTCCCATTCTGCATCAAAACACAACCAAGGCCATGATGTGAAGCATCACTATATATCACAAACTCTTTACGTGGAGAAGAGAGAGTAAGAACTCGAGCTGAAACTAGTCGATTCTTCAATTCTAGGAAACTTTTTTCACAGTCTTAATTCCAAATAAATTTAGCATTCTTTCTTATCAAACTGATCAAAGGAATGGTAATTTTAGAAAATCTCTCTACAAAACAACGATAATAACCTACTAAGCCAAGAAAACTTCATATTTCTGTCACATTATTAGGCATTTCCCATTTCACCACTGCTTCAATTTTATGCGGTTTAACATAAATTCCCTCTTCTAATATAACATGTCCTAGAAATACAACTTTATGGAGCCAAAATTCACATTCACTGAATTTACCATATAATTGTTTTGTCGCAAAGTCTATAAATGATTCTGAGATACTCTATGTGCTCATCACGATCTCAAGAATACACTAATATATCAACAATGAATATAATCACAAATATGTCTATGTATGGACAAAATACCCAGCTCAGTAGATCAATAAATGATGTTGGGGCATTGGTCAACCGAAACGGCATCCCAAGAAACTCATAATGGCCATACCTTGTTCTCAAAGCAATTTTTAGTACATGACCATCCCTAATTTTAAGTTGATGATAACCAGAATGCAAATCAATCTTTGAAAATACTGTAGCTCCGCGAAACTGATCTAACAAATCATCAATATGTGGCAAGGGATATTTATTACGAACTGTCACTTTGTTCAACTGTCTGTAATCTATACATAATTGCGTGGTAACATCTTTCTTCTTCACAAACAAGATTGGCACTCTCCATAGAGATGTAGTAGGTTTGATAAAACCTTTGTATACCAATTCTTGTAATTGAATTTTTAACTCTTTCAATTCTACTGGAGCCATCATATACGGTGCCTATGGAAGAGGTGCAATCTCTGGAATCAAATCAATAGTAAACTCGATATCCCTATTTGGTGGTAAACCTGGTAGTTATTCCAAAAATACATTAGGAAAGTCTTTGACCGCTGGGATGTCTTCGAGTTTTATTTTGCTAGCATTTGTGTCAATCACATGAGCCAAATATGCACAACAACCCTTATTAAGCAATCTTCTAGTATCAATATAAGATATCACACAAGATAGTAAAATTCTGCGATGCCCACTGAATGTAACTTCTGGTTGTTCTAGTTGTTTAAACACGACCTTCTTTCGAAAACAATCAGCTGAGGATCGATTTGCAGCTAAAAAGTCCATACACATCAAAATCATGGATACCAAGAGGTATTAAATTTACCTTCATCTCGCACTCATTTACCTTAATCCAATAATCTTGGTATATACTATATCCTAATAGTGATTCACCTACTAGCATACCCACTACCAAACAATTGCCTAAGGTTTTGACTTTTGATTCGCATGTATAGCAAGAGCAAATGAAATAAAAGAATGTATAGCTCCAGCATCAATTAAAATACGAGCATCTTTATCAAAAATAGATAGCATACCCATGATAACATTTGGTGACTTTTCTGCTACCTGCAGAATCATAGCAAAAACCTTTCTCTAGGTCTTCGATCATCCTGGTTGACCTTTCGGTGTAGTACGGCTACCACTTGCAATGTTAAACTGGACAGCGCTGCTTGCACATACTCTATTAGCCAATGTGTAGAGTCATGTATATCTGGTCATATGCTGATACAAACAGCAAGAGTTCTTGCCAAAAAAAAGGGTAATTTGCCTTTAATTTTTAAATGACTACATAATCAAATGCATAGCCTGTGAATTAGTTACTAAGACTGCATGAAAAATTCATAAAAAGCAACATGCTCCATGGCAAAATCAAACTTAGACATTCAGCAAGACAATCCAGGGTCCAACTCCAATTCAAAGTTCCAAATCTTGGGTTCAAACTCTAGGCATAATGTAATTAGTAGTATTTATAGAAATTGATAAATGATGTAATGACTGTAGTTGCATCTCACATCACTAGCTTTATGGCTTAGCTTGTGGACAAAAAGCGGTCACATGCATCAGGCAAGGTCACTTAATAATACGCCCCGCTCCTAATCACGCTAGTGGACCAAGAGTATGACGTGCGCCGATGATAAATACCAACTAAAAGATGGACCCACCATCAAGGGTACTACAATTTGCAACTTTTATAAATTATGTTTAATAAAATTTCGGTATTATCTCCCTTATAATTTGGACTAATCAACTTGTAAACAAATATATACAACTCCTAAAAACAATATCATATCAATGTTAATTCATGATTCCCTTCACTAACCCTAGATACAACACGATATAGAGATAAGCCGAATTCTCAAACTTTTACTATGAAAATAACATGAATTGTACATATAGATGTAAAATACGTAATGAGCCCATCCAACTCTCTACAAGTAATGTAGAATGATATCCAAAAATGAACATGTGTCCCAAAATATTGAATATATACTATATGAAAAGAGGCATACTAGCTAACTCTATCGGGTGGCTCTGACTCCAAAATCAAGGCTCAACTCAAAAAGATGTCTAGAAACTTAATTGCTACATGATAAGGAAATTGTGGAAAAATATGTGAGTTGATAGCTTAGTAAGTGGAGAAGTTCAAAAATAGTTATACTTTTTCATTTATACATTTTTATCAAAAATCAAGTTTACATCATTTAATAGTCCACATATAACAACATATAATAATAATAATAATCAAAAAGTGAGACGTCCTCATAATACTGAAAAATATCATCTCATAATCATGATATAATCATCAATTGAAATCTATACCAACATTTCATCACATCAAATATTTCGAGAAATCTACCAAAAATGTACCCTTTGACTGAAATCTGAAATCTACTATAGACTGCCCCTTAGCTAAGCATTCCCGACATGAGCAGCAGGCATCCTCAGTGAACGGAAGTGGGTCTTAGAAACCTCTCATAATCAATACTAAAACACATTCAAGGCCCCTCAGTGAACTATATGTACATGGTCAAGACCCCTCAGCGTAGTATAGAACACGACCAGACTCCTCAGTGAACTATAATAAGTATATAATCATGGGTACTTTTTTGATAGATCTCAATATCACATATATCTCACATTCCTATTCACAAATAATTTATATACAATCTTTAAAATTCCACATATATCATAATAAAAAAATATTTCCACATTAATTATGTAATTAGACAAATAATTCACATTATTGACTCTGTCTCATACTTCCAACACTCTGTTGGGGAAATACTCTCTGTGAAATGCCATCCTCCTGTACTAAAATTGGAAAATTTCTTCTAATGTGTCCGCAATTATAACAGCTACCAACCCCTTTGAACTTTAAACACTCGCCAAGGAATAAGGAAGTCTAATGCTGCTAGTACTCTTTTGTTGGAGTAAATAATCTCTGAGAATAACCCTGAGTATGAGGACGATTGGTCATTGTCTGTTGTACAAAACTGTAACTAAATCTGGAACCTTGATTTCCCTGTGATCTAGGCTTGAAATGACTAGAACTGGACACACTAGGTCAAAATTCTTTGTCATTCCTCTGTGGTGGTCTACAACTAGAAATACCCACCAATGTTTGATTACCGCTTATTCTGAAATTTGTTTGTTCTCTACCAATTAGTCGATCAGAAATACTCTTCTCTACTCTTAAGGTGGATTCAACCAATTTGCCATAATCATTCCATCTTGCAGCAGTCACTTCTAATTTGATTTCTTCTCCTAACCCATTTTCAAACCGTCTATACTTATCAATTTCATTGCTAACCAAAACTTGAGCATACTTTGAAAGTTCAATGAATTTTACCTGATATTCTGCAACACTCATATGCCTTTGTACTCATTTCAAAAATTCATCCTACTTTGCATCTTTATATGAACGAGGGTAATATACATCATGAAAGATACGCCTGAAATCCATCCAAGTAATAACAGAAAGGTCTTGATATGTGCTGTGTACTAATTGTCACCAATCATATTCCCCTTCTTCTAACAAGAAAGTGGTGAGGCGTAATTTTCGATCATCTGAACAACCCATGACATCAAATACCCTCTCTATCTCAATCATCTGTGCTTGAGAAACTGCAGGATCAGCTGTACCTATGAAAACTTTAGCTCCCAATTTTGTAGCCATCTCAATACTGAAATCCATGTATGTATTGTGCATAGCTAAAACAACAGCAGTAGCAATTCTTTCAGCAAACAATATGATCATTTCAAGCTACATTTTCCTGTCCCAAATGTTCTGATGGCTGATAAACAGACTCATCCACTCTTTCATGCTCTCTAAAGTCATCTCTATCAGGAGCAATATGAGTCTGGAGCAACATATCCTGGAGCCTTTGAGTTCTGCCACCACGAGGCATGACTCCTACAATCATGCATAATATGACAAACATCAGAATGCATATACAATGCAAGCCTATTGACTCCAAACCATGCTCTGATACCAAACTAACACGCCTTGCTCCTAATAACACTAGTGGACCAGGAGTGTGATGTGCATAGATGATAAATACCAACTAAAAGTTGGACCCACCATCAAGGCTACTACAATATGCAACTTTTATAAATTATTTTTAATAAAATTTCGGCATCTCCCTTGTAATTTGGACTAACCAACCTGTAAAAAAATATACGCACCTCCCAACAACAATATCATATCAATGCTAATTCATGATTCCCTTCAATAACCACATAAGCACAGCAAGAGATAGAAAGAAGCCGAATTCTCAAACTTTTACTATGAAAATAACATGGATTGTACATATAGATGCAAAATATGTAGCAAGCCCATCCAACTATCTACAAGTGACGTAGAATGACATCCAAAAATGAACATGTGTCCCAAAATATTAACTACAACAATATCATATCAATGTTCATTCATGATTCCCTTCAATAACCACAAAAGCACAACAAGAGATAGAGATAAGCTGAATTCTCAAACTTTTACTATGAAAATAACATAGATTGTACATATAGATGCAAAATATGTAGCAAGCCCATCCAACTATCTACAAGTGATGTAGAACGACATCCAAAACTGAACATGTATCCCAAAATACTAACTACATGCTCTATGAAAAGAGACATACTAGCTAACTCTGTCGGGTGGTTCTGACTCCAAAATCAAGGCTCAACTCAAAAAGATGTCTAGAAACTCAATTGCTACCTGATAAGGAAATTGTGGAAAAATATGTGAGTTGATAGATCAGTAAGTGGAGAAGTTCAAAAATAATTATACTTTTTCATTTATACATTTTTATCGAAAATCAAGTTTAGATCATTCAATAGTCCACAGTATAATAATAATAATAATAATAATAATAATAATAATAATAATAATAATAATAATAATAATAATAATAATAATAATAATAATAAGTGACGTCCTCATAATACTTAAAAATATCATCTCATAATCATGATATGATCATCAATTGAAATCATACCATCATTTCATCACATCAGATGTATGAAGAAATCTACAAAAAATGTACCATCTAGCTGAAATTTGAAATCTGGTGATACGTATAAAATGTATAAAAGTATAATTAATTTATCAATACTTGAAAAATATTTATGTTTTTCCACTGACAAGCTATTTATGTGGCGATTAGTTTGGCTAATAAGTTGTCCTGAATATCGCCGCCTGAAATGTGATATAATATTTATATTAACAATTAACCATTTTGAGTAGCTCCTATAATTAAATAGGCGATACTAAATCTTAATCTTTTTATACTGGAGCAATTTTCCCATTTCCTTTAGTCACTTAAGTTGTTCTTTTCTTTCCTTTAACTTAATTTCATAACTTATTCTACATAATTCAATAGTTCCCTTTCAATAAAATTGAATTTTAACTAATAATCTAACAACTTTAAAATTTAACATTAACTTTGAATAAGTGACTTTTCACTTACCTGTCGAAATTGAGGAATTCAAACTTAATAAGAGAAATCACTTATTTCCCAACCTCGTTGCCGAACTTTTCTATTCTTCTTCTTCTTCTTCTTCTTCTTCTTCTTCTTCTTCTTCTTCTTCTTCCTCCTCCTCCCCCATTTTTCTTTTTTTTTTTTCCTTTTTTCTTTCTTCTTTTCTTTCTCTCCGTTCTCGGTTTCGCTATATCTATGTGTTGTGTAGATCTTATGAATTACATGAAATGGATTTGGTTATATAATCGGATTATTACATAAAGTCACCAACCACCTAACTTCAATTTTGTTTGCTTTCAATTCTTTTTTTTCTAGCATGACATATTTGACCTCAATTTTAAGTGTCTGCTTAGCACTCTTCTAGGATATAACTCCTCCAGCCAGTAGGAAGAGATAGCCCAATGTGGATCTCCTATTGTCTTGACATCCAGCAAAATTAGAATCAGCATAACCAATGATCTCCAATTGGTCTAATTTTCTGTATTTGAATATGTAATCTTTTATTCTTTGTAAATAAAACATAACGCGGTTGGCTACTTTTCAATGATTTATCCCAAAGTTATTTAAATATATGTCTAGCATTCTAACAATGAATATTATATCCAGACACATGCATACCTGAGCATACATTGAACTCCCAATTACTAAAACATGGGGAATGCATCTCATTTACTTCAAGGTCATTCTTAAGGCCTTGATTGAGATTAAATTTGTCTTCCTTAACAATAGAGGTATCACCTAGTTTGCAATCCTGCATCCCAAATCTCTTAAGTACCATATCGATATAACTCCATTGCGATAATCCAAGAATACCCTGAGAACGATCCCGATGTATCTGAAAATCTCTAATACAAAAGAAGCATCAGCAAGATCTTTCATCTTAAAATTCTTTGATAGAAATCTCTTGGTTTCGTGCAATAAGCCTATATCATTGTAGGCAACCAATATGTCATCGACATACAATATCAGGAAAATATACTTACTCCCATTGAATGTGTGGTATAGATAATCATCAACCACATTCATCTCAAATCCAAACGAGATGACTATTTGATGAAATTTATGATACCATTGACGAAAAGCCTATTTAAACCCATAGATGGATTTCTTTAATTTGTAAATTATTTTCTTCGAGTCTCCTAACACAAAGTTTTTTAATTGTATCATATATATCATCTCATCAATGTCACCATTGAGAAACGCCGTTTTTACATCCATCTGATGTGACGCAAGGTCAAAATGTGTCACAAGTGTCATTATAATCCTGAAAGAGTCTGTCGTTAAAACTCGAGAGAAAGTCTCTTTGTAATCGATATCTTCCCTTTGAGTGAAGCCCTTTGTAATAAGATAAGCCTTATATCTTTCTACATTACCTGTCGAATCGATCTTGGTTTTATATATCAAGTTGCAACCAATGGGTTTCGTACCTTCAGGCAATGGGACAAGTTCTCAAACGTCACTATCTTTCATGGACTTTATTTCCTCATCTACGGCATCAATCCACTTTTGAAAATTATTAATTTTCATTGCTGGATGAAAGTTGATGGGATCTTCTTCCATCAATCAAATGCCATCATCATGTTCCTAGAGAAATACTATAAATTCATCCAGAATTGCATTTCTCCTTTCTCTAGTGGATCTCCTTAATGGTATTTGTTCTTGAGTTTGGTCTTCTGGAATAATCTCTTGATTGTTTATAGGGGGTTCTGGATTATTGTCTCAATCCGAAATTGCTTCTTGAATAAGATTTGGGGCAAGAATTTGACACTGATCCTGATAATTATCAATTGCAATAGGATGGATGTTTATATGTTCATTCTCAAAGACAAAATCCCTAACTTTCTCTCCATCCACAAACTCCACCTCCTCAAAGAACCGAGCATTTTCCATTTCAAAAATTGATTTTGAAGTGGGATCATAAAATTTGTAACCCCTTGACCTTTAAGAGTATTTAATAAAATAGAAACTGACAATTCTGGAATCCAATTTCTTTTCCGATGGCCTATAAGGCATTGTCTCAGCTAGACAATCTTAAATGTGTAAGTGCTTCAAACTAGACTTTTTCCTTGTCCAAAACTCATAAGGGGTTTTGACAGCTGCTTTGCTTGAAACTCTATTAAGAATATAAGTTGCAATTTTTAATGCTTTTCCCCAGAGAGATTTTGGTAAGGTAGAGTGACTAATCATACTCCTTACCATGTCGTTAAGTTTTCCGTTACATGTTTCAACAATACCATTCATGCTAGAAGAACCGGTATGGTGTACTATGGGATAATTCCACATTCCTCTAAAAATTTAGCAAAAGGCCCTCAACGTTGTTCTCTTAATTCGTTATATCCACCATAGTATTCACCACCACAGTCAAATCTAATGTGTTTTATTCTTTTGACGAGTTGATTTTCAACTTCAGCTTTGTAAAACTTGAACACATTCAGTGATTGGGATTTCTCATGAATGACATATAGGTAACCATAATGGGAATAATCGTCTATGAACGTAATAAATGACGGTTGACCATTCCAAGAAGCTGAAGGGAATGACCCATAGATATCCGTATGAATTAGTTCTGTGATGTCTAAAGTCTTATTGACACATAATCTTCTTAAGTTTGTTTATTTTTCCTTAATGCAATTTACACAAACACTTAAGTCTGAAAAATCAAGGGAATCAAGAATTCCTTCAGACACAAGTTTTTCAATTCTCTTTTGAGAAATGTAACATAAACGCTTATGCCATAATGAAGTGAAATTCTCATTGATTAATTTATGTTTAATACCTTGTGAATTCACATGCAAGGTTTCATAAGAGGCAATCGAATTAAGAAGTATAGATTATCATATTCAGATAAATAACTGGTACCCACGAGATTTGAATCAAGAAAAAGACTAAATTTATTTTTTCCAAATGAACAAGAATAACCAAATTTTTCCAAAATAGAAATAGAAACTAAATTTCGTCTAAAAGACGGTACCACAAAAGTCTCTTTCAAATTCAAATAAAAATCGATATTTAATAATAATCTAAAATTTCCTATAGCCTCTACTTCAACTGATTTGATGTCGCCGGCATAGATGAATCTTTCAGTATCATTTGGCTTTCGACTGTTCAGACAACCTTGGATAGATACATTTATATGAGTAGTGGCACAGGAATCAATCCACCAAGTATGTCTAGGTACAGAAACTAAATTAACCTCAGAACAAACCAAAGTGAGAAACATACCTTTCTTTACACGCCAAGCGTAATATTTGGTACAATCCCTTTTCAAGTGTCCCAGGATTTCACAAAAGTAACAGCCAGATGATTCATCCTTTTCAAACTTTTACTGTTTCTTTTGAGCTGGATCGAGTTCAGCTTCCTTATTCTTTCTTTTCTTGAACTTGTCCTTAGAGGTACTAGCCAAGTGAGCAACTTTCGGTCATTTCTTGCTTCGGCCTTTCTTCCTCTTACACATAGTATGAAAAGAGTTCATTTAGAATCCACTTATCCTTTTGACAGTAATAACTAAACTTGAATTGATTGTATTGTGCAAGAGAAATCAAAACCAAATGCACAAACAAATCATCAGATAGCTCAAGCTTTAGTGCCTTTAATTTTGAAGCAATATCAGGCTTCTCCATGATGTACTCCGGAATATTTCATTTACCTTTTTACCTTAGTGAAACTAAGTTTGCCAAAAGTATACTAGTTTTAGCCTTATCACTTTTTGCAAAGCGTTTTTCGATTTCATCAAGAAATTCCTTGGCAGTAGTTACTTTATCGGACAAAGTGTCTCTGAATGATTCTAGAATACCACGCTTCACAATCATAAGACTCGTGTGATTTGAACGATCCCAGTTTTCTAATATTCCAAATAAATTACAAATACACAACTTTCCTAATATTCCAAATAAATTAATCTAGACAATAAAGGTTAATTTGGTAATATGTTGCTTCAGTTAATTTATTTAGAAAAATTAGTAATCCAAAAGAAATTTATTTTAATACCAAGATTTGAATTATAATTCTTAATTCTTTTAATTTTTTTTTTATTTTGTTTTGAACTTAAAACACAAAAAAAAAAAAAAAAAAAGAATGAAACAGTAAACAGGCGTTGCAATGCCCAGCAGAATCCGGGCATAGCAGCGCCCGGTGATGGGCACTAGAGGAGCGGCCTTAATCCCATCGCAGCGCTGCGACGATGCTGTAATGCCAAAAAAATTACTAGAAAACCATATTTTGAAATCTAGGGCTTGAAATTCACATCCCAAATTTTTCAGGAAACCTAATTGTGAACTTCAACCCTAAAATTCTTCATTTAATCTCAATGTTTTAACATGGATTGGCTCTGATACCGCTTGTTGAATTTTTTTCATGAAACTTGAAATTTATAAACTTTACATCATTGCCAAGATCTCAATGTCAAATCACCAAGAAAATTAATTAATGCGGAACATATATTGATTCATTGATTTGTATTTTGAATAATAAATCTTGAATTTTGAATTTGGATCTTTAAATCTTGATTTCTTGATTGTGAGTTTTGGATCTTCCTCCTCAATATGCTTTCTCTATTAATTCTTATGTTGATAGGATGGCACAAAGAATGAGAAAATTGTATATGAATTGGGGACCATAACCCTATATATAGTTTCATATATATTCAGCCCATCGTCAAATAGAAACCATAATGGATCCGATCTCTACACATATAATCCGGCACATACTTTATTTAGATGCCCAAAGCTCAATTACTTAACTATTTATTGGTTCACTTTAATTTTGGGCTTAACTTTAAGATAGCATTTATACACAATTAATTACATATGTCGGCCCACGTGACAAATTAAATCATTTCCCAATGGCTTATTCATGCAGAAATCCTAGGAATCACTGTTGTGTAGATGTTATCAAAATTAGCAATAATGATTATGGACAGGAACTGTCCAAGATAACATTAGTGACCCCGAAAGGTTACATGCGCCAATGATGGATACTAGGGTGTCGAACTCACCATCAATGCTAACTTTGACCTACCTTGATTGTAATGGATTTAAAGGCATAGTTTCCTCTATAAGCCCCTGTTTGATACACATTTTTTTAAAAAAAAATCTTTCGAAACTCATTTTCAACCACATATAAAATAATATTACACACAAATTTAAAATTTTTTCCTTATTTTTTAACCACATATTTTCCATCACTTCATATCATAAATATGAGCTTAGAACTCACTAGTGGAGAGTTTGCAAATAATTATACTTTTCTAGTTTATACATTTTTAAAAAGCAAAATTCGATTTATACTATTATAATATATAGCAATTCTATCGTCACATTTAAAATTGTATATATTAGAAATCATGAATCCTTTATAACTTAATTAACCGTAGAATCTAATTTACGACGTCAGTGAGAATATGAGTAATTTTGTGATCTCATAATACTATTAACTGAAATATTTATTCTGTAAACTGCATATGTTGTAATTCTTTAAAAAATAACACCGGAAAGGAACCCATGAATAACCGCACACATGTATAGATCAACATTGCAAGGCTACTGATAATCTAATAACTGATAATTCTGAAGTTCCCTGATCATATGCAGGGAGAGCTTCATAAAGGCTAAACACCTGGCATATAGCCCAAAGCTTGTGTGTGCATGAGAATGGATCTCAAATATCTCTGATGTTGTGATCTTACACCATGAAAATATATTCACGTCAGTGCACAACGGGTAAAATCACCATACTAGGTCATATACTATGGAAGTATATTCACATCAAAGCGAGTAAAATCACCATATCATAATTAAACTAAACTCAATTTAATTTTAAAAAGAACTAGGTATTTATAAAAATATATTTTTTCCATGTCTAATTCTACCATTCGAAATAAGTAACTTTTGCAACTTATTTAATTTACTATAAACACTATAATAAATATACGTTTCATGTAAAATTCTAATTGGGTCTTATACGTCATTTCCTGAAAAAATAATTATGTAACATCTTGACTACTAATAGGTACTTAATTAAAGCAAAAACTCACAATTCAATTTTATTCTAGTTGGTAACTAAATCCTCAATTCATATTGTAACACCACGTGCTTTATTCTCATAATCATCATGTCCGATTAGATTATGTATTTGTAATACTTGATAGATGTCTATGCTTTCTTAATAATTATTTAGTGTGTAGATTGTGATTAATTTTATCTTGCAGTAGAATGAACAATGCAAGCCCTAAACGATTAACGTGCTAATTAAATTTAATAACAATATACATATATATATATATATATATATATATATATATATATATATATATATATATATATATATATATATATACATATATACATACTAGTATTACGAAAATTAATCTAAATATGTATGGAAACATTCATGACTTTTTTATATGAAGTAAATTTAATATTATTTTATTTTATTAGTAGAAAGTCAATATACAAGGAATTATCTCGGGTAATTGAGCCAATTTGAAGGAGTTTTTATTTGCAAATTACCATATTTTATTCATCTAAGAATGAAAGACAAGATAAAAAATCCAATTCATTCCCTCCCAATCGCTACTTTATTGTTTTGACCTTTCTATAGCTAAATTATTTTTCCTGAACTTCAATCCTACAACACACCGTAAGGAGACGTACAGGAGTTATCGATACTTGAAACTATATAATTCTTCATCCTTTTCATTAATTTCGAGGTTAGCATTCTGTATTTGTTTTATTCTAATTTATGATTTCCTTAGTGATAAATATATATGCTTATAATTAATTGTCTATAAATTATAATTGTTATATTACATATTGGATTTTTGGAGATCTATTGGGTTTAAAGAGGTGTTCTTTGTCATTCTTTATATGAAATACTTATCTTTATATGAAATACTTAAGGTCTGTTATCTTTTTCAAGCCTTTTTCTATTTTTTATTTTTCAAAATACTGAAATCGCGTTCTCTTTCCTATTTTCAAAAACAAATTTTTGAAAACAATTTAAAAATTTACAAAAAAAACTCAAAATGACAAATTTGTCGTTTTGTGTGTTTTCAGTTATAGTCAAGATAAAATTTTTAAAACGCATTTTGCCCATTTTAAATCACCGCCAACCACCACCGCGACCCAACCACTGAGACGAGAGACAAAGAGGGGAGGGGAAACGGGTTTTCCATTTTTTAATTTTTGAAAATAATTTTTCAAAATGGCAAAAAGAACACATTTTCAACAATTTCAAAATGGACACTCAAAATACAAAAGTCAAAATGAATTCAAAACACAAAACTGAAATACAAGGAGAACGGCCCCTTATCTTCTTAACTTGACATTCAATACCTATTTATTACATATAAAGAAAAAGAAATATAAAAATGAACCCACGTGACTATGTACACGTTTTGTCGTAAGTTGTCGAGATTTAATTGATATGATTTTACAAGTTGAGATTATACAAATTATCTATTTAGAACATGGAGACATTCTGGCTTATATGTGCTTATATGTTCCTCTAGAATAATTAATATTGTATATTCATAATTTATTGATTTATAATATAAGGTTAATCTGAAATGAGGAAGTAAACAAACCTTAGCACATAATCCTATTTTCACCACTTGCATTTTTTATTGCATGCTCCAGTTTAAAATGTGATTTAATTTATTGTACTTTCTACCAAACTTCATTGTTCAAAATTTAACTATCTCCATTTTTCTTAAAGAGATAAAATTGTGTGATTTCTTATTACTCATTTTTCTTTAAATTGTGTTTATGCCACAAATATTTTAATGTCTTTTAAGAGTTTGTTCTTTAATGGTTGAAAATATCTATGTTATAACATGTTTGACTTGTTTGATCCGTCTATGTAATATATTGTTAAATACGTAATTGTATATCTACGAGTTACAAATAAATATGTAAAAAAAGGGGGGATTGATATTTAAGGATATGTTTAAATGGTTAAAATTAAGTACGTACGTCATAATTCCTTATTAAATGGTAATGATTTAGGACTCTTCGACAAGTTCATTTTGTGGACCGCTACGAATATCTATTATCTTCTATGCTAAAAGTAAACTATTGAAGATTTCAGTTAAGTAAACCTCCAACTATCCTCATGTTTATGTTACTTCATTAAATGTTAAAACATGTTACGAAATTGTTATTATGTGAACTTGACACTTGATTCATCACGCTTTATGTCATTTATATTTTCATGACATACTCATGCATGTCAATACATCCATAACCATAGATGAAATTTCAAGAGATAAAATATTTCCAGAAATTAATAAGCTAATGAATATTTTAAAAAGATATGTATCTTGAATGCTTTTATTACGAGATGTATATCTATGCCATGAAATGTGTGAGGGAAAAATGGGGTGTGGGGGAACAGTGCACCCGACGAATGTTCAATGATGAATGTTCAATGATAATGTTAATGTTAACCGCTTTCCGTAACTATCGGTAGGATCAATTGGTTCCAAATAATATTTTCCCAATGCATACATCAAAGTGAGAGCTCGCAATGTTAATGTCAATGTTAAAAATAAGTTTTTTTTTTTTTAAAGAAATGAATGACAAGGGGATACATATTAAGCAATGATTTTTATTTTTAAGCTTAATGCATATCATAAACATTCTTCATATGCATGAGGTTTGTTTATTGAGCGTTTCCATGTTATCCCTCCCCACTTTCAGATGATGAAGGCAAAATGATTCGAGATGACGAATTGTAGTGACACAGACTCAATATCATCACATTTAAATATTGAGATCGTTTTGTAAATAAAATAAACATTTAGCCCCTATTTGATGGAGATTAAAAATTATATTTTTAGTAAATTTTGATAGAGACCGATGAAATGTGTGGTTGAAAAGTTATTGGAACCATAAAATATATAATTGAAATGAATTGTTGACTTTGATTTAGATTAAAATCTAGATTTTAATTGATACCAAATAGGGGCTTAATTCAATTGAATTATTTTATTATAGTACGTATAAATGAAGTTATTGATGTTTATTATGTTAAAGAAAAAATAAATTGTTTTCCATTTAATGATTTTAAGAGAAAATTCAATGATAATACTAAATCTAGGTATCTAGATTTGGGGGTGTTACAGATATCATTATCCATCTTATTAATTTATCAACTAATCATCCCACTTGACCAAATTCGCTAATCCCTTCTCATTTCATTAAATTCCAACCACCTCTTTCAATTTCATTTCTTATATCGATCTCTCCTTTGATTGACATCTAAATTATAGCTATCAAATCCATACTCCACAAAATAAGTACCAATTTTACACATGTTTCCCCCATCCATTGAGCTCCTGATTGACAATCATTAAAACAAAATTCTTTTTTTAAAAAACTCATTCTTAACCATACATTCTGATAATAAAATATTCTTCAAGTAAATTCAAAAAATTTTCCTACTTGTTAACCATACAATCTCCAAAAAATCATTGTTCTAAAACTCATTTTCCAAAAAAAAAAAAAACAAAGGAATAAAAAATAATCTCATTTTAATATTTGTCAAGCAAAGGCTTACTATTGAAGGAATGGAATTAAACTAAACAAAGAACCTACTAAAATAAGTGAACTTAGTCTAAATTGTGAATTCCAACTAAATCCATTCAGCTTACTTGAAGCCAATTTTACTGTTCATATATACACACATGTATCATTAATGTGCTAAAGCCCACAAGTGCATAAAACTATCAAATTAGGTAACTCACATTTTATTAATTTAAGTCTTCTCAAGTATACAAACACCTAGGGTTGTCAATTTGACTCGTTGACTTGGGCAGCCTGTGCCTCAGCGTTTTCTTTGGAAAAAAATGGCAACTATAACTGCCTTAAAAATCGGCATCTATTAAAAAAAGAAGGCAGACATGCAGGCATCTAGAACTGCCATGTTAAAAAAAGGGAGGCAACTACAACTGCCTATTCTATTAAAGGCAACTACAGCTGCTAGGTAGCTACATAATAGTTTTCACCTCTTCAATCAAGCCGGCTACTTTGGAATTCAACTCCCCCACCTCCCCCTTCAAAAAATGAGTTCTCCTTATTGGCCTTCTCCAAGGCCTCAACTGCCAGCCGCTGATGGGTATCAAAGGTCTCCACTCGCTTGGTTAAAGAGGCCACCTTGCTTTGGGATAGGTGGACCTCCTTCTTTAAGTTCTCAATTTCTACTAAGGCAGAAGTGAGCTTCACAGACTCCTCTATCTGCTTCTTTTTCAAATCTTGAACTTCAGATTTGACCTTACTAGCAGCTTCCTCAGCTTGAGAGGATATATTGACAAACTCTCAATTTTTTTTATTGAAGGTTTTTAAAGAGGGTTTCAGCCTCTATGGCCATGCAAAAGGCCCTCCACTTGGCTCACCATCGTGGAGAATACGTCCACGACGTTACTGGTCTCCATGAAATCCTATCATCTCTCCGTCCAATACTTGTGAAAAATGGCTGTTGCAATTTAGATTTCTGGAGGAAGTAGGGAAAGATTTTCAGGAGCCAGTACATCTCCCTAGTCTTGACAGCGAGCCTTTTTTCTCTGAGGAGCCTCAGAAGCTGTGGAGTCGCTAATGGACTGGCCATCTTAGCAGATTCCTGCCTTTGGGAATCCACGACAGTTGGTCTCTTCTATCCCCCAGAGGCCGCAGCTATTGATGCTACTGGTAACTTCTCTCCAGGTAGGACGTTGGAGCGACGTGGGGAAATATTATTAGAACCACCATCTCCGGTGGTGGAGAACCTCTGCTTTTTCTTGGGCTCCTCCACAGTCACTTTCTTTCCCTTATCAACTTGCGGAGGTCGCCCTTCTTCCTGGCTACCAGCCTCCTTGTGACCCTCTCAATTTTATACCTCACCTGCTTTGCTCTGACAGATGAGGGCTTCATGCCCTTATGTACCGAGGTGGAGGTGGCAACGAGAATTGTGGCCATGTTCAGGGTGGGATACCTTTGTTTTTCAATTTTTTTTTACAAAGCAAAACACAAGGTCGGACACAAGTACATGAAAAATAGTTAAGCAAAAATAAAGATAAGTACACAAGAGCAAAGTTATACCCCTCCGGCCATTAAGCATAACTCTTCAAAAAATCTCTTTGAAACTATCAACCGGTCGAAGTCTCGTCAGGAGGAAGATCGACGGTAGATGCCAGCATAAGTGTCCCAGTCACTCTCAATAAGGTCGAAGCACTCAATCGACCATGCAAGACGACAAGAAAATGTTAAGTATCAGATCCAGTCAATCAAAGAAAAGAAAAGAAAAGACAAAAACAACACTCACTGACTTCGGAGTGGGAAGTTGGAACTTAATACGAGGGACGGTATCATCCTCATACTCTTGCCACTTTTCTCTAACCTAAAACCACGTCTCCTTCCATCCTTTAATGGAGGAAGGTGAGCCCAAGATAAAGGGAGAATGTGAGCCCCACGGACACAAGGAGTACCATTCCCCTAGAATTCCCTTTACCTAAGAAGCTGGGTTGGAAAACAGATTGAAAAACATGAAGGGACGTGTCCTCACCCAGGGAGGTCTCCTTCCAAAGGAAGTACGTCCCCACCAATTGGGCCCAGGCTTTAGGAACGAGCTAGGTGGGGGCCAGCCCATATAGCCTAAGCACGGCTCAAAAAAATGGTAAATAAGCAGGTGAAGCCCAGCCTTTAAAATAAACTCACTGATGGCGACACAGTCTGGCCTAGGATAGTAGGCTCTCTAATCAAGAGTTGGGAAAGAAAAGCTCTATATCATAGGAAATCCTATACTTTTTCCTAAGATTTACTAAATGGGACGGATCTACAGAAGAAGAGATTTTAGCAATCCCCAGTCTATATCAGTATCTTCCCTACCCTCCTCGGGTAGAATAACACCCTGCCCAACCTGTACGACCCCTAACTAGGTCGGCGGTGTTGGTTATTTGCATTCCCATCTCACCAGCCAGTTCACTCAAATCCACATTATCCCCAACAAAAGTAGAAGATGCCATTGATTAAAATCTTTTAGAGAAAAGTTAAAAGAACCAATACTTACGAGTTTGAGTTACAAAATGGTGATGGTGAAAAACACCAAAAAGTTGCAGAACAGCACTGAAGAGAAAGGAAAAAAAAACTTGAAAGATTCTTGAAGAGAAAACTTAGAAAAAAATTGAGGTTTTTGAAGAAAGGTTAAGCTGAAAAATCGCGAAAATAAAGTGGTTTTTTCACCATAAGTATTGCCTTTTATAGAGAGGGCCTCTTAATCACAGCCGTTGGATAATAATCCGGCTCATCTGACCGTTCATTTGAAAATTAAATCTGAGCCACTCAACACATATGCCGTTTCTTCTTCTACGGCTCAGATCAAAGCGTCTGCTCCATACACCCTCGTGCGCTAGACGTTCTCAAAGCACATGGGAGATAGCAATCATTGTGCATTAAATGCGGTGACGATTGCGTGTATAGGAAGTTGAACCGTTTCAACAGTCTTTTCTTAAAAATATACTGCGACAGCAAATCATTTGGACGCAATAACTAAGGATGCCTCATGTTCTTCAAACATGCTAAAGTCAAGCTCCTCGTAATTATCAATTCTGAGGCCCAATAAGGGCTAGACCCATCCCTCTTCAGCCAGTTCAAACGAAGCTTCAGCTTTGCAAAGGCACTTCAGACAAGACAACCTTGGAATTTTCCTGCTTTGCTGACCTTTCCCCAAATTGTTCCAGAAAGTGAAATATCTCTAACTATATGAGTTCAAACAACATTGTTAGGAGGTCGGCATAAGTCATGTACATTGGAGATTGTGGTATGATATAAAGCACCCCGTGCTAAAATTATATTTACATTTAAGTTCATGCATTACATAAATAAACATGTCTAGACTTGGGGGACTATTGTTACGCCTCTCCATTGAGGCTCAAAGTCAAAGTGTCACGTAGCAATCCACGTGAGCAGAAAATCAACATAAAAGTCAACAAAGACCCAAGTGGTCAAAATATAAAGAAATTATGCAAACTATCGAAATTCGTACCTAGGCACTACCTCAATTAATAAAGTACTTCACTTGGGCTGAAATACAACCTAAGGAAATGAAGAAAGGAGCTGAAGCTCTCCACTTAGAGGACCAACTCCGAGGCTCTCAATTCATCTGAAGCTCATAGCTGACCCTGTCTCTTACAATAAATTTAAGTACCTTTTAGAAGTGATTGATATAACATTTGTAATAGAGAATGTTAGGGTGATAGCCTATTCTATAGGGTGGCTGACCCCTTATCAATGTATTAATTGTATGAATAGACAATGATGTCAAGCCTCAACTAAGGAGATGAGGCCACATGGTTCTGATTCAATGGACACCACATCGGCCAAGGCAGTATGAATAGATCCTCTTTGTAACTTAGAATGGGTTGGGAAAAATGGGAGTTAAGATTATTATTCTCAGATCTTGAACTCTCGAATATGGAATAAGTAAAAAACATTTACAAATACTTTTACAAGCATTTTCATCTTTCATTACACATACTTGGTAGAGAAATATCTTAATAAACAATCTAACAATCTACATACGCGATTGTTTTCTATCCTTCCACATATTCTAGTGAGATCTTTGGTTAGTGGCTTTGGTTCTTGATTGGTGATCATTGTTAGCAAGATCACCCTCTTTTCACTCGTCGGAGCTCGAACATCTTTGTCCCTCATCGTAAAGCACCTCCTGCCTTCAAGTCTTCTTCCTTTCTCACCATTTTCCAGTAGAAATGTGTCGAAATTTACTTGATGATAGTTGGCCCGGCATCTGTTGGCTCATTTTTCGGGGTCAACAATCCTCTTCAACAACTCAGCTCTGTTAGGGAGCCCTAGTGCAAATTTCCAAAGTCATGTATCACATGTTAGAATCAAAAGATGTAATAATCTATTCTCATAAATCATAGCATGTATTCAACAAAGTGGAGAGAGATCATACATCCAATAACTTGTGATTTATTTTCCATGAAGTACTTAGGGTTCCTGTAAGAGAGAGTTTCTTTCCATGGAGAGAACTAATCTCTACCCTTTTTCCTTTGAAGTGCATGTGTCCCATATAGAGAAAGGCAAAAGTAAATAGAACTCAATGGGCTAGTTCTGTTTTAAGTGAGGTGAGAGTAAGGGCATCCATATGTGTTTATTAAAATGGTTCATCCCATTATAGGCCCGATGACTAAATGCTAATGCTAGTCCACTTAAAAAAAAAAAACAACAATCTCCCACTTGGACAGCTTTACATTTAGTCACAACATAAACACAAACAAGCATCCGAAAATCAAAATGAATTGTTCAAAATGTGCCTTCAGGCACCAGCCAGTGAATGAAACATCGACAGGGCATACAACACATGACTTATAACATCTCGAAAAGCCCTAATAGTCATTAATCTTGAATTTGGGACCTTAGTGTAAGATGTTGAATGTTGGGGGACCAAATTGATGACTTTCCATAGTGGAAGGACCCAATATACACTTTTTTTTTAATTTCAAATTTTGGTAAAGAAATGGAAGAGGAATTGTCATGCTTAGTCAAATAAAGGATTATGGGATTACAGTATTTAGATTATGGAAAGTAACTTAATTTCTACATTTATTAAATGTGATTGCATGATTTGATATAAATTTTGCATGTCAATTAACCCAATTAATTGGTTAATCATTATAACTAGAGAAACTTTCCTATATTAAAAATTAGAAATACTATTTATGCATTTGTAATTAGAAATATCACATTCTTATATGGTACGATATAATATCTAATTTGGCATAATTAAATCAAATATTTTAATTATATGGCAATGTCTTATTAGTAGCAATTGTCTATTTACTAATAGAATTAATTGGATAATAAGTTGAGTGATTGATTACATTTTATATGGAAAAACGTGTGGCATTAATAAAGAAATAAATGCTAGTACCAAAAATAGGTAAAGGGGTCAAACCTTAGAAACCATTTATATGCCCCTCACATCTCTTACACTCACACACAACTTATGTTGTACTTTATATCTCTCTTCATCTTAACTCATCTTTCACATACACATTTCCACATTACAAAGTTTAGAACGTATGGTGTCCAATGAATTTTGGAGTGAAAGTCTAACAAGGATATTTATTCTATTTACCTTTATCTTCTTCCATACGACTGTAAGTGTTGTAGTACAAATTGTTCTTTCAATATTTGAATTATGAAAATTTATGTTATGAATAATATGATATGGAAATCCAAGTTATGATTATGATAAGAGTCCTATATGTGTAAGTTCAAATGATCGAAGTTTAATAGCGCTACTCGTAAAAATTATAGCCACGAAGTTCAAAATTTAATTCACGTGTCTCCATATGTATGTTATGATTTTTCATATTTAAATATGAGATGCAATTCATCATTACTAATTTACTAAGATTTATGTCTCACAAGTATATGTTAACCTTTTATTAGTAACTAAAAAGGTGAGTTCAGGGTGGTTGGAGGTGGATTGTGATTGCGATAATGAAAAGAAAGAATAAATTATGTAGTTTAAGGATTTTTAGTAATGTTCATGTATTTCTCTTTAAACACATCTTAAGAAAATATTATGTTTTTCTTTAGTTTATGAAGGTATTCTTTATGGTACATGTATAGTGATTCCAGAGGTAAAAATTTAGGTCGTTACAACATAGTATCGGAGCGGGTTTACGTTTCTGTAAACTGAAATTTTAAAAAAAAATAGTTTGTTTAAGGAAAAACATTGTTCAATGTATGTGAACAGTGACACATTCACATAAACGCAGTAAAAAAGTATTGTTAACTGTTATGAATAGTGACCAACAAAAAAATAATAATAAAGTGAGATTTAAGGTTTATTATATCATTACCGCGCAATGTCAATTTGCAAACTCCGACGCCCTTTAATCAGGTAGAAAGACATGTAATTATATTAATTGATGTTATTATTATATGATGACAATTGTATTTAACCACGTTTACATATGTTTAGAGCGTGCAAGTTCATAAAATTTAACAATGTTTATAAACGATTATGTGAATAAATATGTACGATATTATGTTCAAACTAATTAGAATTTTGTTTATTTATGAAAATGTGCTTATTTATGTACAAGTTCCTCTTTATATGTGCCTAATTATGGAAACTTCCAAATTCTGAAAGTGTAGATTTATGAAAGTTTAAATTGCAAAAAAAAAATTCTAGATATGAAAATAACAATTTTATGATATTATGTGACTTTAGACTATTAAGTACATTAGGGAACATATCAACTTATGAGAATAGTTGACTTTAGAGAATTTTTCGATCAAATAATAGTCAAATTAAAAAATATATATTATACCTCTAAATACTTACAATTTCTTACTTATTGTTCAAGTTTTCTTGGTTTGTGTATGCGCAAAACTGAAGGGTTTTGTCAAAAAACATAAACTGTCTAAGTAAAGTTCAGAATTTAAGTGGTCCACTTGTGACCCCCTCCTTACATGGAAGCCACTCAATTGAGCATTATTCAGACCAATAAAGTAAAAACAATATTACAAACTCACTCCAAATTTAAGAAGATTCCCATCTTTAGAAATTTTATTTTCAAAAACTTGTAAGAAAATTCCATTTTAAAAACCTCTATTTCAAGAATTCCTATCTTAAGAAACTTCTATTTTAGAAACACTAATTTCAGTAAATTTTCATTTTGAGAAGCGTCTATTTTGAGAAACTATTACCTTGCGAAAATTCTATTTTAAAAAAAAAAAATCCTACTTCAGGAAAATTTTATTTTGATAAGTATCCATTATAATAAACTTCTATTTCAAAAAATTCCAATTTTGCAAAATTTCTATATATATATGTGTGTGTGTGTGTGTGTGTGTGCAGACACATGACTATTTTAATGTTATGTGAATAAGTATTAATATACATGGCATCATGTTAGAACTATGCTTATAAAGATGTGTTCAGCTGCGCATAGTTTTCACTTTACGTGTTTATTTATAGAAATTTCAAGATTTGAAACATGTGTTTAAATTTCGAAATTCCTAGTTACGGAAAGATTCAAGATTAGAAACTCTTGTGTAAAAAAATCCTTTAAATTAGAAAATGTCATTTAGGCAAGTACCCTAATTAAGAAATTTTCTAAATTTAGAAACTTCTACTTATGGAAATATCTAATTTAGAAATCTTTATTTTGGGAACCTATATTTAAGGAAAGTATGATTTATGGAGCATGTTTAATTATGAAAAAATGTGCTTAACTTAGTTAAATTTGTTTAAATTAGAAAGTTAAGTCCATCTAAGTTTATTTTTTTAAATAGTTTATAGACGCTCGCAATAGTTAGAGATTAAACTCGAGAGCAAGAGATATTCTTAAGGTTGAATAGGACATATATGAGGAACATGAATCACAACCTGTTAGAGCTAGTGAATGATTATAAGTACACAATTTATTATCACTCGGTAAAGCCAACAAGTAGGTGATGCCTTAATCTAGAAGATAGTTGGAAATTTAACGTCAGTGACCTCAATACGAGAATATTGGTGATAGATTCTCGATAGAGCACCTATTTCTAAGGCTCCTTATAGAATGGTGCCAAGGAATTACAGAAATTGAAATCACAAATAAAAGAATCGTTGGAGAAGGGATTCATTCAACTAGTGTATCATCATGGGGAGCACCAATGTTATTCGTCAAAAAGAAAGATGGGTTAATGAGGATGTGCGTCGACTATCGTGCACTGAATAATTCCACTACTAAGAATAATTATCCACTTCCTAGGACCAAGGACTTGTTCGAACAATTACAAGGCATAAGGGCATTTTCAAATATCGACATGAGGTCAGGATACCACCAATTGAGGATCAAATCTAGCAATATGTCAAAATTGGCCTTTAGAACTCAGCATGGTCATGAGTTCTTAGTTATGCCATTTGGCTTGACAAATGCTCCCGAAGTACTCATGGACTTGATAAATCACATATTCTATGAATGCCTAGATCAATTTTTCATTGTATTCATCAATGATATTTTGATTTATCTGAATATTAAAGAAGAGCACAAGGAAAATTTGAAGAATTGAAGAAGTTCGCTAATGCACCTAAAGGATCAAAAGGTTTTGTAATATACAGTGTTGTATCCTAGCACAGCATAGGTTGTGTATTAATGCAAGGTAGTCACCTATGCATCTACACAGTTGAAACCTTATGAATAGAATTACCCCAAAATGACGTAGAACTCATAGCGATAGTACATGCCTTGAAGATTTGTAGACACTACTTGTATGGGGTTAATTGTGACATTTATATAGATCATAAGAGCCTCGATTATATTTTTTACATACATTTTTACTCAGAAGGATTGAACGTGAGGTAGAGAAGATAGCTTGAAATAGTAAAGGATTACGACAGTGAAATCTATTACCAAGCAAGGCAAACATAGTGGCAAACGCTTTAAGTAGGAAAACCACATATAAAGCAGCAATGTTAACAGCTCAGAAATCTCTATCAAAGGAATTTGAAAGATTAAGTCTCGAAGTAGTCACAACTTCATCAGACACTATCACTCGAAGTTCGACCAACATTCCATGATCAGACTAAGAATCATCAGAAAAATTGTGCAGATAGAAAGCTTGTCGGAGTATTTTGAAAGTCATGCCAATGAAACTTGTCTTACAATTTAGCAAGAAAGAGAAACTTCTATCGAGGTACATTGGAACTTTTGAGATACTCAAACAGATTGGAAATGTAGCTTATCAATTGACTTTGCCACTAGAGCTTTCTACAGCACACAAAGTCTTCTTTATAGGTGCTCAAGAAGTACGTTCCTTATTTAAATCTCATGGTCAAACATCAACCCTTGAAAATTTAGCGAGATTTGAGCTATAAGGAAACCTCACTTTAAGTTATAGCTCAAAAATTACAAAAGCTTCGCAATAAGAAATATCATTGCCCAAAGTGTTATGGCCACACCATTCAGTCGAAGTGGCAAGTTGGAAATGCGAGGATGAGATATTATCTAAGTATCCCCAACCATTTGACAATAACTCTAAGGTCAGTTTCAAGAATGAAAATTTATTTTAAAATGGTTAGATTATATCACCCCGAAAAGTCCTAATAGTCATTAATCTTGAATTTGGGACCTTAGTGTAAGATGTTGAAAGTTAGGGGACCAAATTTTCCATAGTTGAAAGACCCAATGTACACTTTTTTTAAATTTCAAACTTTGGTAAAGAAATAATCATGGAATTGTCATGTTTAGTCAAGGAAGAGATTATGATATTGCTGTATCTAGATTATGGAAAGTAACTTAATTTCTACTTGGATTAAACGTAGTTGTATGATTTGATATAAATTTTGCATGTCAATTAACCTAATTAATTGGTTAATTATTATAATTAGAGAAACTTTTGTCTATTAAAAATTAGAAACATTATTTATGCACTTGTAATTAGCAATCTCACATTTTTATATGGTATGATACAATATTTAAGTTGACATAATTAAATCAAATATTTTAATTATATGATAATGTCTTATTAGTAGCAATTATATATTTATTAATATATTTAATTAGATAATTAGTTGAGTGATTGATTACATTTTATATGGAAAAACGTGTGGCATTAATAAAGAAATGAATGCAAATACCAAAAATAGGTAAAGGGATCAAACCTTAGAAACCCCTATTTATACTCCTCTCACATCACTTACACCGACACACAACTTATGTTGTGCTTTATATCTCTCTTCCTCTCAACTAATCTTTCACATACATAGTTTCAAATTACAAAGTTTAGCACGCATAGTGTCCAATGAATTTTGGAGTGAAAGTCTGACAAAGCAATTTATTCGATTTACCTCTATCTTCTTCCATACAACTATAAGTGTAGTACTATGAATTGATCTTTCAATATTGCAATTACGAAAATTTATGTTATGAATATTATGATATGGAAATCCAAGTTATGATTATTGTAAGGGTCCTATATGTGTAAGTTCAAATGACTGGAGTTTAGTAGCACTACGCACGTGAATTATAGCCACAAAGTTCAGAATTTAATTCTCGTGTCTCCATATGTTTGTTATAATTTTCTGTATTTAAATATGAGATGTAATTCATTATTACTCATTTGCTGAGATATATGTCTCACGTGTATATGCTAAACATTTTATATGTAACTAAAAAGGTGAGTTCGAGGTGATCGGAGATGGATTGTGCTTGCATTGGTAAAAAGAAAGAATAAATTATATAGTTTAAGGATTTTTAGTAATGTTCATTATATTTCTATTTAAACAAATTTTAAATCTTTACAATTTAGGAAAATATTATGTTTTTCTTTAGTTTATGAAAGTATTTTTTACGGAACATGTATAATGATTCCAAAGGTAATGTATCGTTACATGACCAATACTTGCAATCACATAATACAAGCTAATGAGATGCGAACATGGTATTGAAATAATCAAAAGAGTGATGAACCTATATTCCATTAGAAGCCCCAGAGACAAATTTGAATGTCTATAAAACAATAACCTCTGTCCAAAATGCAGTTGTAGGACATAGTCTAATGATTATACTGACAGGATATATGACACCAAATATTACTCACAACCACCTGACCCGGGCATAGATTAAAATAGAATGTCTCTTATAGGTAAGACGTCGTGTCCATAATGCGCGTGACTCAGGCATAAGACTAACTAAAATGTTTCAATATATAAAGTACGACTTGTCCAAAATGCGCTTGACTCAGGCATGAGACCAAACATAATGTCTCATTATATATAAACATTGCCTTGTCCAAAATGGGCATGACTTGGGCATTCACTGATTTTGATATATTTTTAAAAAAACAGAATATGAGCCTAAATAATATAGCCAAACAGTCAATGATCATAGTTTTGGATGCTCCTGAAACAGTTTTGGAGCTAAACCTTTATTCACTGGGTCAGCAAACATATGCTCTGTGGAATTAAACTCAATACAAATATAAGACTCGATTATCTTCTCTCTAATAAACATATACTTAATATCAAAATGTTTGGAGCGTGAAGAGCTCCTAGTGTCTCGAGAGAAAGCAACTGTTGCAGAATTATCACAAAACATCTTCAGCGGCCTCGAAATGGTGTTAACAACACCTAGCCCCAAGATAAAGTTCTGAAACCAAATAGCCTGACATGTATCCGTATAACAAGCTACATACTTTGCCTCCAATGTAGAGGAAGCTATAAGTGTCTATTTGAAACTGTTCCAAAAACAACTCCTTGTGCCATCATAAAAACATAATCAGAAGTTGATTTCCTATCATCTAAACAACCTACAAAATTGGCATTAGAATACCCAACTACATCAAGAATGTCAGATAGCCGATATGTAAGCACTAGGTCTTTAGTACCTTGCAAGTACATAAGTACTTTCTTTGCAGCTTTCCAGTAGGCCGAACCAGGATCACTCGAGTATCTCCCAAGTACACTGATAACATAAGCAATATCAGGTTGTGTACATACTTGAGCATACATGAAACTAAACACAACTGATGAATAGGGAATTGTTTGCATTTGATTCCTTTCATTATAATCTTGAGGGCATTGAGACTTAGAAAGTCATAATAGATGCTTTACCAAGAGAATAAGAATGCGTATTAAATCTACTCAAAATTTGATCGACGTAGATTTTCTGAAACAATCCAAGAACGCCTCTAGATCTCTCACAAAAATTTGGATGCCCAAAACACAAGAGGTTTCACCAGATCTTTCATATCAAGATGAGATGACAACATGCGTTTTGTCTGATGCAAAAGCTCAATGTCATTTACGGCGAGTAATATATAATCAACATAAAGAACAAGAAAAATATACTTGCTCCCACTTACCCTCAAATATATGCATTGATCAATAACATTTTCCTTTACACTGAAAGAGATAACAATCTCATCAAATTTTTGGTTTCATTGTCTCGATGTCTTCTTAAGCCCATAAATAGACCTTTTAAGCTTACACACCATGTGTTCTTTTCCATCTACTTGAAAACCATCTCGTTGCATCTTGTACGTATCCTCGAAAAGATATGCATTGAGAAAGTTGTCTTGACATCCATTTAATGCAGCTTGAGATCAAAATGGGCCTATCAGTGCCATAATAATCCGAAAAGAATCCTTGGCAGAAACAGGTGAAAAAGTGTCCTTATTTTATACTTTTCTTCTCTTTGGTTAAAACCCTTAGCAACAAGCCTAATTTTATACTTTTCTACCTGACCTTTGGAATTATACTTTTTTCTTGAAAACCCATTTGCAACCAATTGGCCTACAGCCACAAGATAGTTCAACCAAGTCCCATACACCGTTTTGACACATTGATGCCATCTCATCATGCATAGCATTGATCCAATATGAAGATTGAGGACTATCGATGGCTTCCTTAAAAGAGGCTAGAACAATAGACATACCAACATCAAACTCATGCTCCTGCAAATAGACAATATAATCATCAGAAATTGTTGGTCTACAAATTCTTTGTGAATTTATCAAAATAATATCATTAGTCCCCACACCAACATCAACATCAACCTCAGTGTCAACATCAGGATCTTAAACAACAATACTGGTTTCTTTGTTAATGGTTGTGCCGCCACTAATGGAGGAGTAACCTGGACAAGTAAAACAACACGCTATTCCCTAAACACAACTTCGCATGGGGCGGATCTCACGGTGTCACTAACATCCTCAACAAAATGGCTCAATCAAATTCAATAATTCTAGTAACATTAGAAGGGCAATAGAATCTAGAGCATCTTGATCACACACAATAGCCAACAAATTATCCAGTAACAGTCTTAGGATCAAGTTTCTTCTTCTGAGGATTATAAAACTTTTTTTCTGCTTTACAACCCCAAACAAGAAAATGATGCAAACTAAGCCTTTTACCTTGTAAAACACCTAACAAAGCAACTCTGTAAGTTTAGCTTTATTCTATAACTCAAAAGACAACTATAAATACAAGAACTAAAAGCTAAACTTTGTAATGATAAACTTGGTGTCAAATACGTAAATATTTTTCCTCAATTCCATTCTATCCAAGAATATCTCTTATGAATGGTCCAATCAAATCAAATATTTTTCAACCACATCAGGCTCCTATCAAATATGGTCTCTCTCTCTCTCTCTCTCTCTCTCTCTCTCTCTCTCTCTCCCCGTTATAGTAAGATAGCATCTCTCTTCTGAATGCGAATGCAAGCTTCTTTAGAAAAAGACAGCTATAAACTCAATAATATTAATTCTATAATTATACAACCACATGGCTATTAGGTTGACAGTCAATGTAAAACTTTGTCACATCTTATGACATGAATCATTTCGAAAGTTACTCGTGTAGCTTAATGTTTTGGTGGTGTATACAACCAGGGCCGGTCCTATGATTTTTGGGGCTCGAGGTGAACTCCCAAAATTGGGGCTCCCAAAATCAATATAAATGCACAATCCAACAGTGTATTATGCAATGTAATACTAACTTAAAATTGAACTGTAGAATAACAAACAAATATAAATACCAAAAGATTTATTTTATAAAGTAACAAAACCAACAAGAGTTCAAACAATCAGTTAAATACCATTCGCCTCGCTATTTTAGAGGCAAAAACATTAATCAAATCTGAATAATTTAACTGTTCAACCATATTTTTCTCTATTGATGACATAGCCAATTCATTCACTCTTTCTTGTGACATAGTTGATCGAATGTAAGTTTTGATCAACTTCAATTTGGAGAAACTTCTTTCTGTAGATGCAACTGTAACTAGTATGATTAACAAGTTTTTATAAGCAATATAAGCATTTGGGAAACAAACATTCAATGTCTTCAAATATTGTAGCACTTCAATTGCTCTCGTTGCTTCACTTGGTAAGTAGAATCGCGAGACTTGTAACTCTAAAAATAAATCATCTCCACTAATGTCTGAACACCCATTATGTTCCAATTGTTTCTCAAGATTCATACAAGAGTTCAACAAAATTGAATGAGTTTCATCCATTAACCTCTTCAAATGGAACAAAAATCCAAATGTGTCATCATATTGTTTGAATTGTTCAAATCGAATCTTCATAGAAGATAGAGCTTGATCAATTATAAAAACAAAGTATTCAACTCTAAAAGATTTTTCAACCGATTGCTTTACTTCATTATTTTCACTTTCATCAAATTGTTTATTTCTTCGAATTTTACGTTTTTTTCTCGAAATATAGCTTTAATTCCCATTTCGCTTGCCTTTTTTGTCGCTTCATCCATGGCAATAGCAAATCCAATTTCTCTATATTCTTCAAGAAATGAAACAAGTCCTTGCAAAAGGTCGATAGCATGATCAATATCCATGTTTACGGTTTGAGAAATTTACTCACAATATTGACTGCATGTAACAACCTGTACCAGATAATCATGCCAAGCAAGAACTCAAGATTTTGAAGTTCATATATTGCTAACGACTCAACTTCACTCTTTACTTTATGCTCTTCGTTACTTTCTGCCAAATCAAGTAACGCATCTCTTATTTGTGCAATTTGCTCCATTATAGGCTTCACACTCTGAACATGACTTTCCCAACGTGTTTGTGATAATGGCTTTACTTTCAAACCTTGTACATTATCTTTGAAAAAATTTCATTGCTTGGTATAAGAGGATAACAATGTGTAGATGCATTGTATCACTCCAAAGAAGGATACAGCTTTAGAACAACATTTCACCATATCGCATAGTGCTAGATTCAGACTAGCATCTGGAGTACAATCAAGCATAACTGTGAAATATTTTGCATGTTGAACTTTCTTTACAATTGAATTTCTCACCTCATTAGCCAACAACTGGCTCAAGTCATTTTGAATTGTTTTACCAAAATATGTATATTGAATATTGCGTGCTTTAGCTCACCAAATGTGCTCTTACATTATTGGATCAAACTCACTAACTATTTCCACCATTTGTAAAAATGGGCCATTGTTCTCAACATGTAGCCTCTCATCATCTTCTCGAAATGGCAAGGTGTTTTTGCGAGTCTTTTGACAATATCGATTATCCTCATTAATACGCATTTCCAATGTTCTCTTTGTGTATCTATCATCAATTGGACGCTTTTATCAATTGTAGTTTTCATTTGAATCCTATTTTCCAGTTCAATCCAACTAGTTATGCAACGTAAATGCTCCTCATTCCCTTCATAACTTTTAATGGATTCGGTATACATCATTACCCAGTTGGCCAACTTTGGTGACATTTTTTGGTATTTTAAATAACTTGCAACAAAAACAGAAGATCATGTCCGTAAATACTGAATATACTAACCATCTTCTATCAATTGTTTGCCCATTTGGCAGTAATTGCTTGTACTGTGAAGAATCAAAATGTCTCTTTACACAATATTTGGAAAACACGATGCCATCAACTCTTTTTGGACTCATTTCAACTAAATAATCCCTCGTTCTTTGATTAACATTTTTCCAATTCCTAGGATCATCCAAATTCAAAGAAAAGCAACTACCTTCTTCCTTATCATCCACTTTATTAACACAGACAGGTTTCATCATTTCTTCTTCCTTATCATCTACTTCATTAACATAATCAAGTTTCATCACTTCTTCATCCTTATCATCTACTTTATTAACATAGGCAGGTAGAATCACTACATCATCCTCATTCAACTCATCCATAGTGTTGCTTTTAAAATACTTGTTCATATCACCTGCTTGACTTCAAGTCAACAAAATTTCATTTCGTTTCCTTTTTCTCTTTAGAGCTCTAGACTCATATTTAGAAGGCATGATATATGAGTCTATATCTAATGTCCAATGATTAGCCTAAAAAACAATTACACAATATCTCAATCATCTCACAACTAAAGTTTTCAATACAGTTACTACGTGGGCCTATACAATTGATCCTACAGGCTACAATAACCATTAATATAAGCCGACCAGACCATAATTATATAAGTCGACAAGGATTCAAACATTTTCAATATCAAGTTAGGGCAAGCCATTACTTACTTGAGAAGTAGAATTTCGCCGTCACATCTCATAAGCCTGAAATCAAAATTAAACAGGGAAGACTGAAGTTAAATAATCGTCTAACACGGAGGCATGAAGTCAAAAGTATATAAGCACACAAACGTGTTCCATATGTTTTTTTCTAAAAATTTTGCTTATTTGTTTTGCTATCTAACATCCTATAAAGTATTTTCCTCCAATTATCTTCGTCCTTAAGTCATATGATGCATTCTAAGTGTATAAGCGATCATCAGTAATGGCCTTTGATTTACTTGATGAGACCAATGGTATGGCTTCTTTATTCTTTAAAATTTTAAATGTATGAAATGATAAGCAATTATCTGCAAGAGAGCGAAGTACTACTTTCTCTTATTAATTCATATCTGGAGCTGTGTTTTAAGGGTGAAGGCACAGGTGAGGCATTTAATCAATAGGGCATATGCTCTACAACCAAAAGCTTTTTATTTCGACTTTTTTTGCAAATTATAAACGTATTTTACAGTTGAATAACATACAGAAATTTGCATAAACATGGAGCTTCCAAATGCAATGGAAGGGCCTCTGAAGGATAAATTTGTCTGCAATAATACCATCCGACTGAGGTCTTCCATCTTTGACACCTAAGATTGAATTATTATTATGTTTTACTATAGTATTTGTCTCTCTTCATTTGGTATCCCAGTTTACTAGTTTAGTAACCTTACAGAGTTAGTCTTACTCGAGCTTCAAATCTGGGAGTCTATTTCAGGTTTTCAAAAATTATTTTATCTAATTAAAAGGACTAGAGCTCTATGCTTACAGATATTTTACTACAAATATAAATTGAATAAATCTTTGATAAATTTCAATTATTTACCAGAGCATTAAAACTTGGTTTGAATGAAGTCTAGAGACAATTCCAACTGGCTATGAAACTGGTGAAAGTACCATTGCCTACTAGTTGATGATCGACCTCGAAAAACTGTTAGGGTTCTTTTGAAAAATGGACCACGAGATTTGTGAAAGAGTAATGCCTAAGAAGTAAGAAGGAATGAGAGTGGAGAGATCGCCATCGGCGTCGACGACGTCGCAACGGTTTACTATTGGACTTGGAGTTTAAATGAAAAGGGAAGATACTCAGTGAATGATTCGTTATATAAAAAACATTAATCGGGCCAAAATTCTGGCCCTCTGATTTTGGGCTAGACCCCAAAAAAGAAGTTTGGACCAAAAAATGAGGCCCCCTCCAATTTTGGGCCTTAGCCGCTGGCCTCATCCACCTCGCCTGAAGGCCGGATACAACCACCACATGTTAGTGTTCATGGAGGCATATTTTACATGACATCCATAGGCAATTCCATTGATAAGAAAAAGAGTATAAGCAATCAGTGGATAGTTACTACAAAGTACACGCAACATCTTATCATTTCCAGCATTTTGATAATGTTAATTCTTAGTCAGTCGAACACAAACCGTAGAAAGTAACACATAACCAATTTAATACATCCCATTTAACAAAGTCCTTTGCAACAGCTCTATCGAAAATAGTTAAAAAATGAAAGAAGATAAAATATGCAATCGACAAATTTCATTGCCATAACTTTGCGAATTTATAATACAAAAGAATGATCTAGAATCTATTGCGTTGGTTAGTTCCTAAATTGGTGGATCATGTTTGAAATCATTTACAACAGAATGTATTGGTGAAATGGCTTTAAGACAGCTGGGATTGAACTCACCGAATATGCACTAGCTTACCAGGTTGGTCACTACTTACCGGATATGCACTAACTTACCAATTTGGTCATTGCTCACCGGATATGCATTCACTTACTGTATTAAGCACATACCGATTTCACTTCTTATCGAATTGAGCTGCTAACTTGCTATCTTCTATTCAGTTAATTTCTTAACACCCTCCCTCAAACTGGGGGGCACCTGAGGAACTCTATGCTTGTCTTTCAAGAAGAGAAATCTTGAGTGGTTCAGTCCCTTGGTTAGTAAATCTGCACTTTGGTCTAAGGAATGCACGTATTTCACTTCCAATTATTTTGCTATCACTTTATCTTTGATGAAATGTACGTCCAATTCTATATGTTTCGTCCTGGCATGGTATACTGGATTAGCTGCTAGGGCTCCTACACTTATGTTATCACACCATATAGTTGGAACTTCATCCAGAGGTAATTCCAACTCTTGAAAAAGTGACTGAACCCAAGTTATTTCTGAGGCAGTTGAAGCAAGTGCCCTATATTCTAACTCAATGCTTGATCGTGCTACAACATGTTATTTTTTGGAAGAACAACTTATCAAATTAGCACCCCAAGTAAACACAGTAGCTAGCGGTTGATCTTATATCATCAGGGAAGGATGCCCAGTCCGCATCTGAGTAGCCAATTAAGGTAAGTCTATCACTTCCTTGAATCTAAAGTCCATGGTTCATAGTCCCTTTGAGATACTTGAAGACTCACTTTAGTGCTTGCCAGTGAGATGATGTTGGAGCTTGTAAGAATTGACTCAATTTATTCACAGCAAACGTAATGTCTGGCCTAGTATATTGAAGGTGTTGTAGTCCTCATACAGCACTCCTATAAGCTATGGGATTCTTTAATGTTTCTCCATCAGTTTTAGATATTGATTTACCAGTAGGGATAGGTGTAATACAGGGCTTTATATTTTGCAACTCAAATCTTTTAAGTAAATTAGCAATGTATTTAGTTTGAGTGGGGTAAATTCCAGAGTCATGCCATAATACCTCAACTAGTGGTGTCAAATGAGCCGAGCGGCTCGCCCGCTCGGCTCGTACTATTCACGCCCACGAGCCGCTCGGGCTCGTCAAAAAATGAGCCCGAGCACGAGCCGAGCGGGCTAGTGGGCTAGACGAGCCGAGCCCGCTCGACTCGTTACTATTCACGAGCGGCTCGCCGAGCCGCTCGTGGGCTCGTCTTAGACGAGCCAGCAAGACGAGCCCATAAAAAATAAAATAAAATAAAATAAAATAACTTAAATTTCAGTGACCAGAATGGTCACTGATTTCAGTGACCGTTCTGGTCACCAAGTGACCAAACGGTCACTGATTTTTCAGTGACCGTTTGGTCACTTAATTTTAATTTTTTTTTTTTCTACTTTTCTCCAATTCTTCTCCTATAAATACCCAACCCATTACAACATTTTTTTTCCCACTAAACTTTCATTCTATACTCTCTACTCTACAATTTACAAATCATTATCAACAATATCATTCATTTATTCTATAATTTTCTTCTACATTTTTTCACATTATTATCTTCATTTTACAACTCATTTTATACACTAGCCACTAGTACATAATCTTCATTCACTTCTCATTTCTACATTTCTATATTCTATTTCAACAATTCACAAATGGATCCACGAGCATTTGTTGAAAACTTGTTCGGTATGGAAGGCGAAACACCTGCCCAAAATCAATTTGGGAATGAATTTGCCAGTCTCAACCAACTACCAATTCCAAAAGACATTGACGATTTCGACGTTCGTGAAGCCGATCCGATTGATTTAGATAACGTTGATGTTGATCCTAGTGTTCCTATTGATTTGGAACAAGATGAAGAACCTGCACTAAATATTCCCGATGTAAGAGGGAAGAGAAAGGGGAAGAAGCAGGCAAAATGTTGGGACCATTTCAAATTGGTTAACACTGGTCGTGTGATCGATGGACTTCGTAAACGAAAGCGGTATGTAAATCTTGTCAACAACGGCGGCATGGCAAAAAGGCATTGGAACCACTCACCTCAACCGTCATTACAAAGCATGTGCGGCCAAACATGGGCTTCTTGAACGTGGACAAACGCAACTACAGTTTGGTACTAGTAGAACCGGTGCTACTACTACGCCACTTTCTACGTGGATGTATTCGGAGGAGGAAGCACGAAAGGGAATGGTGAAGTTCGTTGCCGCGGCGGAGCTACCACTAGCAATAGTGGATAACGAACATTTCGTAAACTACGTCAAACAATATCTTCAACCAAGGTACGTTGGGGTAAGTCGAAATACTCTTCGTTCTAATACAATTGAATATTTTCTTAATGCAAAGCAATTATTGATTGGGGATTTAGAAAAATACGGGGGTGTCATATCTTTAACTTCGGATTTATGGGAAGGGATTAATAAGAGAGGTTATATAGCTGCAACTGCACACTATATAGACCCACTTTGGGTTATGCATAAAAAAATTATTGTTTTTAAAATTGTCGAGTATCCTCATAATACTAACACTATATTTAATGCAATTATGTTAATAATTAAAGAATATAAATGCGAGAGTAAAATTCGTTCTTTTACTTTTGACAATGCTTCTGTAAATAAAGTAGTTATCAATAAATTGCATAGAGTACTTCAACCCGATTTTGGTGGTTATTTATTCCATATTCGATGTGTGTGCCATATTTTTAATTTAATTATACAAGACGGTTTAAAACATGTGAAGGACGAAATTAGTCGAATTAGAAATGCACTTATGTATATTACGATTACACCTAGTAGAAAACAAGCATTTGAAGAATTTTGTGAACAAGCTGGGAACTCTAATACGAAAACTTTTATTACTGACGTAGGTCATAGGTGGAATTCAACTTACTTATTATTAAAATCCTGTGAAGGTTTTGAACCATTTATCACTGAATTTTATAACAATAGGCATATTAGAGACGACGACGATGATATCTTAAATGAATCTGATTGGAATACAGTTTTTAAAATTAAGAAATTTTTGGAAAGTTTTTATACGTCTACGAATATATTGTCTGGTGTTTATTATCCAACTAGTTGCATGGTTCTTGAACGTCTTTATATAACTGCTAGGGCTTTTAATAGATATCAAAATGACCCTGATTTGCATGCGGTTATATATGCTATGGAATTAAAATTTAGAAAATATTGGGAAGAATTACCTATGTTATTTCCTTTAGCATGCGTCATGGACCCCCGATATAATTTATCGGGTACTAAATTTATAATTGACCAAATTTCAAATGCTTTAACTTTTAATATGCCTATTACTTATAGGAATTTGGAACAAACGTTAACTGAGATGTATGAATTATATGCTTCAAGAATAGTTACACAAGTTACTCGTGTACCTACTCCTCCTCCCACTAATATAAACGATGACGACACTGAAGTAATTAATTTATTAGAAAACATAGACTCAATTAGATATGATTCAACTGCATATGCATATGGTTCCTCTAGTAGTAGTAGTAGTATGTCTTCCACTGCATGTACTCAAACTTTGAGTAGTAGTCCAAATGCGTTGCCATCTGAATTAATTGATTACTTTCGTTATACTATGCCTAGTAACAAATCAGTTAAGAAAAGTTCAGAAGATGTAATCGAAGTCTGGCGAAATAATGAACGTCGATGGCCAATTGTTTCTGCAATTGCAAAAGATCTACTAACACCTCTGGTTAGTACTATAGCTTCGGAGTCTACTTTTAGTGCAGGGAAGAGGGTTCTCTCTGATATTCGAAGTCGACTAAAAGAAGATATTTTGGAAGCGTTAATGTGCGTGAAGGATTGGGAAGACGCTAATTATCGAATTCAATATAAATATGCCGAAATTGCATGTAATCAAGTAAGTGATATTTAATTTCAATACATTCATTACAAAATTTTATTTTGATACATTTATAATTTTTTTTAAAAATTGTACACGTAAAAAATTTTTTGTGTACAATTTTAACTCCGCCTACACGAAATTGAAGTAGCCGGTCCCAAGCCCGGATAAAGGAGGAGGGTTTCTCTTTTTTTTTTTTTTAAATAAATGTATATTTACTATTTTAAAAATTATAAATGTTTTGACTTTTGACGAGCCCCAATAAATGTTTTGAAAAATATATATTTAAAAAAAATAGACTTGTAGTACTAGTAGCGTTATTTATTATTATTTAAAAAAAATTATGCGAGCCGACGAGCTTAAGCTCGGCTCGCCGAGCCGCTCGCTTTGGGCGAGCTCGGGCACGAGCCGAGCTCGCCCAAATGGTAACGAGCCGAGCTCAAGCTCGGCTCGTTACCAACGAGCCACGAGCTCGGCTCGTGCGAGCACGAGCCGAGCTCGTGAGACAATGGGCCGAGCCGGCTCGGCTCGGCCCATTGACACCACTAACCTCAACCCCAAGGAAGTGGTGCAACCTTCCCATGTCCTTTAGCGTGAATTTTCTGTTCAGATTGTCAATGAATTTCTGTAGTAAGTCTCTGTCATTGCCTATGATCACAATGTCATCCACATAGATGAGTGCAAAAATTATTTGACTTTCATTTTTGAAATAAAGGAGTGAGGTGTCTGCCACTGATTGTTTGAATTTTCAGCTCAAGAATATAGTCTTTAATTTTTCATTTCAGGCTCTAGGTGCCTATTTCAATCCATAAAGTACCTTGTTTAGTTTACAGACATGATTAGGCTTCGATTCATCCACAAATCCCTCAGGCTGACTTATAAAAATAGTTTCTTCAAGTTCTCAATTTAGGAAAGCATTGTTGATGTTCACTTGTCTAACCATCCATCCCTTTGTGACTGCTAAGGTGAGTATTATTCTGAGGGTTGATGGCTTGATAATAGGGCTAAAAGTTTTAGAGAAATTAATTCTAGGAGTTTGATGAAATCCTTTTGCTACAAGTCTAGCTTTGAATCTCTGAATTGAGCCATCTATATTATGCTTCAGCTTGAAAACCCATTTATTGCCTACAATATTATATGCTGGTGAATAAGGCACAAGGTCCCAGGTTTTAGACTTTGTTAAAACATTGAATTCTTCATCCATGGCTTTCCTCCAACTGTTATTCATCGGTAATTCAGTTGCATCCTTAGGTTTTGAGAGTTTTTCAGCTAATCTTCCAAGATAAACCTTTGGTTTGAATATTCCAGCTTTTCCTCTAGTGATCATAGGATGCCCAGCCAAATTTTCTGTTCTATGTTGAGGCATCTTCAATTCTATTTTCATCTGATTGTAAAGGGGCTTCACTGATCAATGACAGATTTGGTTCTGGCATTGAAGGTTCTGATTCAGCATTTCCTTTAGAGTCACCAAGGTCATCATCAATTGTTATATTGTCATTTAATTTAAAAGATAGAGGGATCAAATTTAGTCAAAAGATGATCACAAATCATCTTCCAACCAAAAAGTTATGTTCCGGAATTTTAGTCTTATATTGAGACTCACTTTTGATAGAATAAACGATCAAATTTGATGATGATTCTAAAGTAAAGTTGTAACCCTTTGAGTTAGATTTCCAACACATCTTAAATCACCTTAATCGGACATTGAAATAAAAAGTTGTGATAAAAATACTGAAGACATGTGCAGCTTCTTATAGGGAGGACAGGCGCCCCTGCGCCACTGGAAGCCTCAAAACTGTTTTTTCACCCTAAACTACGGGCGCCCCTGCTCCGCAATGACACCTGATGCTAAATACGCCCTAAATTTAAAGAGCTTAAAGAGGGGACTATAAATACGGCTACTAGGGTTTCATTAAGGGACTTTTGGGAAAGCAAAACCAAGAGTGATATCAAGAAGAAGACCCTTGGAGATTGAAGAATCCACAATCGAAGAGTTTTTCTTATTCTCTATCAGTCTTCTCTATTTTATCAATGTTTAACAACATGGATTGTATTTTCTTTTATATTTTCATGGAGTAATTTATTTTTCTAGAGATACAATATAGCCAACACTAGAGATTATGCTTTGATAATTTAATTATCTATTTCAAAGGTTATTCTATTGGTTTATTTGTGTTTATCTACTCTCAATGCTTTTGAATGCTTGATCACCATTTGAATGATATAGAATTGGGGATTTACTATCGAGAGAGGGAATTCTAAATAGTGACCATTGATAAACACAATCTAGGAGATTATAGAGTTCCAGAGACCTATGAAATCCTTTGTATCTATTAAGAGAACCAAAGATCTAAATATACTTTATCATCTTAGTTTTAGATGGTGACTCAAAATTAGGGTTTTAAAATAATTCTTAATTCGTCATTCATCATTCATCATTCATCAAGAAAAGAAAACCCCAGAAGAAGTAAATACGTGCCATATGATCTAATCCATCAATGCAGTGAGGGATGAGAAAAGTAAGAGAAAAATGTTCTATGATCCTCTAGAACAACATGTGGCTCTCAACTATTCAAGGCTTGATACATATGCAGATGAAAAAGGGACCAATGAAATGGTGGATTATATCTTAGAACATGAAACAAATCCACCTAGAATGAGGGTTATGTGGAAAAACCTTCAAAACCTCCAAACATTGCCAAACCAAAAGAGGTTTTGAAGGCCATACCAGAGTCAAAACCATTCAATTTTATTGGCCATGCTACAATGAAGATGAAGACAAGGCCAAGGGTGAAGTTTAGAAATAAGATAGAGGTGCCACCTGAAGATCCAACATAAACACTACGGTTGAGTCAAGCTAATGACGTTAAAGAAGCGCTTCTTGGGATGCAACCCAAGCTTTCTTCCTTTATATTTATTCATTTATTTATTTTTAGTTATAGTTTAGTTTAGTTTATTTTACAATTTATTTAGGAATCATCACCCTTATCCTGTCTTCCCTTAAATCTTAAAATAATTAAGTTGGTCATTAGATGTTTGAGTTAAGTAACACTTGTTCCATGTTTTTAACGTCTACATTATGATTTATTTTTTAGGAACATGACGTCGCGAAACACTCAAACCAACATTGACAAGGATAAAACAGGATAAATCTCAAGATTGGGAGAGAAGATAGAAGAAGCATCATCAAATCCAGTATCATAAGCACCAAAACGTCATAGGCAATGCAGATAATTCAGGGAAGTCTTCCTCACTTAATTTTAATTTCATATTGGGGACAATGTTTAGATTAAGTTTGGGGGGTATTTATAAATTGTCTATTTGCTTTAGTTTTTTAGTATTATTTTATTTTGTGTGAATTTTTTTATGTTATGTGATATTTGTGTTATAAAAAAAAATGCATGCTTATGTGAGTTGGATAGCCTTGACGGCATTGATATATATATTTGGTAACATGTTTGGTTGATAAGTTATGGATGAGTTGTGTGTTTGAGCTAAATATTTGCTTATTCATGTGTGACGGGAAATATTTATGCACATGAGTTGATTGTGATGTTGTACATGAGTAGGTTGATCCATTGTTTATAGGTTGTAATAGAGAACTTAAATGCTATACCCAAACAACCATTTAACATTATTATATCCCTAAACCAAACTTAAGATGTTTGGTTGGTTGAACTGCTGTGGGTAGACATTAAGATAGATATGCATTCAGTGTGTGCAAAATTTTGTGTGGACTATCTGACACCAATGTGATGAAAATTGGGTGAAAAACCTTGAGTTATAGGTCAATTTTCAAGAATAAGTGTTGAATAAAGGGCATTGCACTAATCACTACATACAAGGGAAGCTACCCCAAATAGATCATAGTGAGTACAATCATAATAATCTTATTATATGGCATCTCTTTGTAGCCTTTATGACTCGAGTGAATAAGCATGTAAGGGTTAAAACCCGATGCTCTAAAGTCATCTGATTTGGGAGTTATCGGCCTAAAGCTCGCTACAAGGATCATTTAGAAAGCTTAATGGAGAGTGTCCCCACATATAAAAAAAAGGTACATGAAAACGAAGACATCACATATCATGAGAAAGTCTCGAACAATTATTTCCGAGGATTAAGCTTGTAATGAGGGGTTAGCAACAGGGTTGAGTCTTGGAGGTCAAAGCAGTCAAAAATAAGGAGAATCCATATTTGTTGATATGTTGAACTACAATTAGTGAAATCTAACCAAACTTGAGTGGTGTCAGATATTAGTATTGCAAACAACTTTAGAATACACCATGGGGAGTGAAAAGAAAACAAGTTTGGGGGTGTATGAATCCTACAAGAGAAGTAAAGAAAAATCTGACTTTTCAGGTCGAGAATTTGATCAATTTATTATTGTACAGCGTTGTATATAACTCTTTACACACACACACTTGTTTTTGCATTGAATAGGTGGGAAGTTAGCTTTTGCATTATAATTTTGAAATGATTCATGAAATCAATGCATGTTACCAATTCTGAGCTACGAAGGCAAGATATCTAACAAAATTTGTTTTAATTGATTTTTTTTAATTATGTTTGTGTGTTTGTTATTCATTTTCTTTGGTTTGATGTTTGTTCGAGGACAAGCAAAATATTAAGTTCGGGGGTATTTGATGAGTGCTCCACACTCATGATATTTATGCCACTTAATGCATTATTTTGTTACCCTTGCGATAGTTTTAGAGTGTTTTTATGTGTGTTTTGATGTTGTGAGATAGGTTGGTGAGATTGAAGAAAATAAGCAAAAGTTGACAAATTTGGATAAATGGCTAAATTGTAAGAGATCCAAAGTTTGGGGATTAAAGTGTAAATACTTAAAAGTTATGTCGAACCTCACGATGAAGATGTGAGAGTGCTCGAATTCAATTAGATAAAGGAAGATGTTAAAGGGATCAAATTTAGTCAAAAGATGATCACAAATCATCTTCCAACCAAAAAGTTATGTTCTGGAATTTTAGTCTCATATTGAGACTCACTTTTGATAGAGTAAACGATCAAAGTGGATGATGATGTCTGAATTAAAGTTGTAGCCCTTTGAGTTAAATTTTCAACACATCTTGAATCGCCTCAATCGGACATTAGAATAAAAAGTTATAATAAAAATACTGAAGACATGTGCAGCTGCTTACAGGGAGGACAGGCGCCCCTGCGCCATTGCAAGGCGCCCCTGCAACACTGGAAGCCTCAAAACTGTTTTTTTACAAACTACGGGCGCCCCTTCGCCTAAAATGGGCGTCCCTGCGCCACGACGACACCTGATGTCAAATAAGCCCTAAATCTAAAGAGCTTAAAGAGGGGACTATAAATACGGCTACTAGGGTTTCATTAAGGGACTTTTGGGAAAGCAAAACCAAGAGCGACATGAAGAAGAAGACCCTTGGAGATTGAAGAATCCACAATCAAAGAGTTTTTTTTATTCTCTATCAATCTTCTCTATTTTATCAATATTTAACAACATGGATTGTGTTTTCTTTTATATTTTCATGGAGTAACTTATTTTTCTAGAGATACAATGTAGCCAACACTAGAGATTATGCTTTGATCATTTAATTATCTATTTCAAAGGTTATTCTATTGGTTTATTTGTGTTTATCTACTCTTAATGCTTTTGAATGTTTGATCACCATTTGAATGATATGGAATTTGGGATTTATTATCGAGAGAGGAAATTCTAAATAGTGACCATTGATAAACACAACCTATGAGATTATAGAGTTCGAGAGGCCTATGAAATCCTTTGTAGTTATTAAGAGAACCAAAGATCTAAATGTACTTTATCATCTTAGTTTTAGATGGAGACTCAAAATTAGGGTTTTAAAGTAATTCTTAATTCGTCATCGAGAGAGGGGATTAAGATAATTTCGAGTTCCTGACTAATAAATCATAAGAATAAATTAAGGAATAGTTAGATGATTGAAGCATGATCGACGGTTAGGTAAAATTTGATCTCTAAAGTTTAAGCCTATTCGTGTTAATCTTGTTTAATTGCATTGTTAATTTATTGAATTAGTTAGTTAGTTATCTCATTCCAATATTCATATTTTCTAGATAAAATTAAGGTTATTTTAATTACAGGAATTCTTAGGATTAGATTTCAATCCTGTGGAAAACGACTCTCTACTCTCACTATATTAAAACTTGACACCGTACCACGGTTGGAAAATTCTCGCATCAATCATTAACAGTGCTGGAGATGCAATAAGAGTTGTAGGTGGCATGTTGTAGCTTGTTCTTTGGTTTGGTGGCACTCCAATATATCTATCATCATACCTGAAGTTGCATATATTAGCCTTATGTCCAATTTTCCCACAAACTTGACAAATTGGTCTGTTATCATTGCCACCATATATGTTGCCTTCTTTGTTTATTCTCCTTTTTCCACCTCTATTATTGCTGAAACTAGTGAACCTGCCCTCAAAAGCTGGTCTGTAAGGTCGAAAGCCATGGTGATTGGATGCAGACCTTTGGGATAAATTAGCTGAGGTCTGATTGATGTTGATTTCAGCTATGCCATTTCTGAGAGAATTGAGGTGTTCCAACCTGCTTTCATAAGTCATAAGTGTGGATTAAAGCTCTCCCCACGATATATGATCTCTGCTATTTATCTGGACAACAATGGGGTATAATCTTCATCTAAACCAGCCAAAACCTGAGTTACTAAGTCTGTATGCGCCACAGTTTTCCCAGCAATTTCAAGATTGTCAGCAAGTTGCTTCACTTTGTTTAAGTATTGATCAACATTCATTGTTCCCTTTCTTGACTTTTGCAGTTCAACAGTCAGGAAGGTTACTCCATAACTTTCTTCAATTGCTGTCCAAAGTTCCCTTGAGTTGGTAGCATCCATAACTCTCATAGCAATGTTTGGAGTCATTGATGAATATAGCCAACCCATAAGTAACTGATCTATTGACATCCCTTGACCATACTCAGGATTTTTAATCATCTCAATGGTGGTACCAGCTTCACTAGTGACTTGGCTGCCATTGAATTCTTGGGAACACATCTTTGTGCCTAGAATGTAGCCTTCAAGGTTGTGTCCTCGAATGATTGGCAATATCAAATTCTTCCATAGCAAGAAGTTGTTCTTGTCCAACTTGACTAAAACAACTTGAGTGATATTAACTCCGAATGGTGAGATGCTGTTGGTGCTTATCATAGGAATGGCAGTACTGCTAGAGACTGAGGCAGGTGCAGAGATGGGATCAGCATCATGGGAAGGGTAGCTGGCATTTGCGATTGAAATGCTCCGATACCAAGTTAAAAAATGAAAGAAGATAAATTATGCAATCGACAAATTTCATTGCCATAACTTAGCGAATTTATAATACAAAAGAATGATCTAGAATCTATTGGTGTTGGTTGGTTCCTAAATTGGTTGATCATGTTTGGAATACAATAGAATGTACTGGTGAAACGGCTTTAAGACAGCTGGGATTGAACTCACTGAATATGCACTAGCTTACCGGGTTGGTCACTACTTACCGGATATGCACTAACTTACCAATTTGGTCACTGCTCACCGGATATGCATTCACTTATAGTATTGAGCATCATACGGGACTTGGATCCCGTATGATGAATGGGAAAAGCTCAGAAGGCTGCATTGTTTTTGAAAGCAAAAAGTTGATCTACTACTTCCTCAAAGTGCAAGTCAAACAGCAAGAGGAAGCCAACCTGGGCATGGACAAAAGAAAGCATTTCTTTTGTCAATTCATCTTCACTCTAAAGCTCTTCAACCAATGAAAGCTTCTTTGACATTCTTCTTTCGCAGCAGATCCTTGATTTGTTCTTATTCAGAAATTTTTCTGTAGCACATAACCTTGCATTGAATGGGTTACATATTTGTCAGGACTTCCATTTAATCGTCTATAAAACATATCTATCATATTTAGTTTCGAAAGTACTAAGTTTAAGCTTATAAATATTCAAGTCAATTATCAGCATAGAGCCCAAAGGGATCCTAGATTTACAAAATATTTCATAGCTCAAATCATAAACTAATAAGAACCACAAAAAATAGTGACAAGATACGTACGAGTCCTTTTACTTTGAATTGTAGCAATAAATCATCCTACAGAACTTTTAGCATATAGCACGCTTACTAAACTGTAATAGATATTATTTTCGCTGACCTCTCAAATTTTTATCCAAATACATCCATCAGAAGCTGAGGACTTTTTGAAACACAAATCTTTCCTTATGTGTGAAATATATCAAATAAAAAAAAGATGCAACACCTTAGTAATATACTATTATGAAGCTCTGGGAAAAGATTTCAAGCTAAAGAATCTCATACCTTTAACTTGTTGAGACGAGAAGCAGCTTCCCATTCTCATTCTCCCTATCCTTCACAATGAATAGCCCTTCAACTCCATCCCCAACATCTATAAACCTCTGAACGCAATCTCCTATCTTTTTATGACACAATTCCACCTTCGCATTCAAAATTGATTGGTGAACGAATCAAATGGTGAGCAAGTACCATAGGTCTAATGTTTCCCATCATGAAAATTTGTTTTATTCGACCGTGTTTGATGCTAATACGCTCGGTAAAAAATTTAGTCAAAAGTCAAAGATGGAATTGTCAAAGTCAAGGTCAAATAGGGACTTAATTGGAATAAATCATTTTATTGGGACTTATTTTATAATTGAAAATATATGAGGGTTTTAACTGGATTAGATTTGAAGTTGAGGACTTACTTATATATCCTTGGAAGTGAAGGGACTTCCTTTGCAAAGAGCCCACTAACTTGGCAATTGAAACCCATTTCTTTTCATTTTCATACACACACATGCGCAACAGAGAACGGGCAGCTGGAAAGGAAAGGAAAGAAAGAAAGGGGAGAGAAAATGAAAAAGAAAAGGAGAAGAAAAAGAGAGAGAGGGAAAAATAAGGAAGAAGGTTGGGTGCTAATAGAAGCTTAACTTCAATTTTTTCATTTCTTCAAAAGGTAAAGTAGTAACATTTTTATGGAATAATTTATGTTAAATTGCTAAGGTATTAGGTTCAATATTGTAAATAGTAATTCTGTAAACAAATAGAACTTAATTGAACATGTGCAAAAGTCAATGAGTAAAGTGTAATTTTGTATATATGAGTTAAATTAGGGTTAAAGGTTGAAAACAAGGAAAACGCGGGGCCGAAATTTCGTAAGACTGTCGCCAAGATTTGGCTCGAGCGTCAGAAACAGAAATTGTGTCTCCCGCCTTTCGCCTTACTGTCCCTCGAGCGACATCTCCCTCACTCGAGCGACAGACTCCCTCGGTCGAGCGACATATTTATGCTGTTAAACCTAGTTCGCGATTTTGGAGAGTTTTACACAGCCTATACTACTTGTACATCTCCAATTATAAATATAGATGGTCTTGCATGAAAATTGAGGTTGCTTCATTGTGCTTACATTACATAACACATTCACATCATCTTTTGAGAGATCCAAGAACACAACTCATTGGTGAATCATTCATATCATTCTTGAGATCTGGCAACCAAGTTTTGGGAAAACATCAAGGTTTGTCAATCCAAAACACCTGACTTTCTTAACACTTTGAGGAAGACACTTTCTCAGTTGGACTTCAAAAGTTTCTAAAGATTGAGAGACGTTGGACTACAAGCTCGAGAAGAAGAACAGGAATAGGTGATTCTTGGATATCCACTTGGAAGACACAATTGAAGAAGATCGGAAGTCTGGAATTTACAGCGGATCTTGGAAGCTGCAGGAGGTAGATCGGGAGATCTAGCAAGTTGGCTAGATAGCAGATCGTGAGTCTGGAGGAACAGTAAATCTTGGAGATTACAGGAATTACAACAGCAGGAACTAGTGAAATTTGCTAGGCTGAAAACAGACTGTAATTCATATTGTCTATAGTGGAGTTAACTGGCTTGGTCCCGGAGTTTTTATCCAGTTAGGTTTCTCCGTCATCATTTTAGTGTTCATTCTTTGTTGCTTTCCATATTACAAACTGTAGTATTCAAATATAGGATAATTGAATTGTATGCTTAATCATCTAGAAACTGTTAAAAAGTGACTTGTTGCTTTTAATAGAATAATTCTGCACGTAAGGTCGAACTTAGTTAGTAAACTACGAACTTTCATAGGGATCTAATTTGTGGGTTTAATTTTTGAGATTAAATTGAAGGAGTACCATTGTTAATTCAAATTTCTTGATTAATTACCTTCCATTTACATTAAGGTAAGAAACCTCATTTTTTGTAAACCCTAGAATTTTTAATTTGATTCTTAAGTAAGGATATTTGATGGAAATGATTGTGATGATGAACTACTTACTTGGAAGTATGTATTTATGGAACAAGATGAAAATTTAATTGGTTGAATTATAGTTACTAGTTGTCACTAGATTGAAGTGGGTAGCTACATTTATGCTTGGAATGAAGGTTATGTTGATGAATTAGTTATTAGTAAGGGGACTAGAAAGTGTAATTAGTTCCAATTGATTAAATGAATAATTTCGGAGATTTGTTCAAGTATCAAGAAATTTAGTTTGTATTATAGCATTATATGCTAAAGGTTTCTTGATTTGATAGTGGTTAAATTGGTTATTCATATCGTATTCAGGTGGTGACGAGGAGATTGGAAAGGTTTATTAGCCAGTCTAACGTATAGCTCGTACTTTGTGAGTGGAGAACTTATTTTTCCAAAAATAAGATTTTTCACTTATAAACTTATAATCATGTTTATTTAATATGAATGTTGAAATAATTTCCAAATTTTTAGAAAAGCATATTAGTTACATGAAATGTCTTATTTTCAAGAAATTAGTAAATGAGTATGATTATTTTGAAACCATCAGAAAATACCCGATGTAGTTATCTTACTCTAGTGCACTGAGGGACTACGGCAGTTTACTAGAGTCGTGTATTTGACTTTTATACACTGAAGGGTTATAGTCGTGTGTAAAGGTAACTCTTATCCACTAAAGGGCTACGATCGTGTGTAAGGGTACCTATTATGCACTAAGAGGCTACAGCCGTGTATAAGGAAGATTATGTTATTTCTACGCTATGCACTGAAGGGCTACAACTGTGCATAAAGGTAACTTTTATCCACTGAGGGGCTATAACCGTGTGTAAGGGTACCTATTATGCACTGAGGGGCTACGGCCGTGTACAAAAGTGTTGATCGGACAATTTACGTGCATATGACTTTATAACTTTCAGATCACCTGCAGATGATTACATTGGGTATATTTTGATGTGATTATCCAGTATACACTAGATTATTAGCTTTCAGCTTGCATTTTCTAGCTTACGGTTCAGCTTATTGATTTCAGATTATGGTTTTAACTTATTGAATTCGACTAATGTACTTACTCATCTTGTAGTATCAATTATTATCATTTTTAGATATGAGCTTAAGTCTAATTTATGATTTAGCACCAGGATTATGATTTTATACGATGTTATGATACAGATTTTAGTCAGAGGTCTTTGGGACCCACTCTCATACACACATAGGCTTTGGGCCATATACTAGGGTGATTAGCCTTTGTAGCAGCTCTACGTACATATGACTAGATTATTAGATTTGAATGGCTTTGCCTTGTACATCGAGATTACTCTCTACATGAGTAAGGCTATTCATTAGATACTTATTTGTGTGACTCTTTACTATATCATATTATATTTATTCAATTATAAATTCATAGATTTTCAAATATCAGATAATAGTTCATTTCATAATATAGAATTTAGCTTATTAGTTACAGAAATACGATTTTAACTTGCATAAATGACAGCTTTACACAAATTTTTGTTGATACTAGATTTTCTATACTTGATATATTTTACGATTGGGTATTCAGAATAAAGAGTAAGAATTTTATGATTTTAGCATATTTCAGTTCTAAAACAAATTATCAGAATTTAGAATTTCTTCAAATTGTAAGAAAATAAATCAGATTTTTCAATAAATATGTATAAATGAAAAAAAGTATATGTATTTGCGAACTATCCACCGACTGAGTTACAAGCTAATAGATTTTTGTTACCTTTTTCTTTAACAGGTAATAGTTGAGTTGAGCAGTTTTGGAGCATGTTGATCCACCGAGTTGAGTCACACACATTGTCATTAGCTGTATGACTCATTTTGTTAGTTTATTTAGTTCATTTTTATTTTGGGGTACATGTAGCTTTTCTCAGAAAAGTCTATCATTGGCTCACTGCATATTTGGTATCTTTAGTACGTTTTGGGACTTTCAGTTGTAAAGCATAGTAAATATCGAGTTGCCAGCATTTTATAGTTTGAGTTTTGAGGGGCTAGTGTACCTTGGTTTAAATTATATGTACTGATTTGAGAAAATTGATTATTGTTCAGGTGGTTTTATTGCAAAAGAAACTCTATCAAAATTTTCATAAAAGTATGTCACAGTTAAAGCAGGTCATAGTCGCCTTGATGGTGGGACCGGCACTTAGCTGGTATCTACCATCAACGGCACATGTCGGGTCCATTAGAGTGATTCGGGACGGGTCGTGAAAAGCTATCCCGACACAAGTAGACATTCCAATTGATTTCACACCATCAAAAGATGGACCAACTTCTCCCCAAGCAGTCCTTGACTCAAGGAGCATCCATGGCAAGCAACAGGTCCTCATCCACTGGCACGGCCTTGCACCAGCTAACTCAACTTAGGAAGACGCCACCGAACTCAAGCTTCGATTCCCTACTTTCATCCTTGAGGAGAAGGTCGTTTTTAAGGGGAGATGAAGTTGTTATGTAACTATCCCTACACACATGAGCTGGTAGAATATCATGGGCAGGAGAAGTCATAAGGCGAGAAGTTTGGGATAGTTGCATGGGAAAGGATAGACGATGCCAAGGAGATTTTTAGTTTATCAGTTATTATTTTATTTTATCAGTTTGGTAGTTATGTTTTATTTTAGTTTGTCAGTTTTTTAGCGGTAAGTTAGGATAAAGATTAAAGGGTAGGCTGTTATCCCTAAAATTAAGGGATCGGCTTTATTCCTAAGTCGACGTTATTTTTTAACCGATTGTACTCTGTTTAAATTACAAGCAATGAATGGAATCAGGCATCGAAGATCATTTGGGAATTCAACCTTGTTGAGTTTGGAGGCCTGGACCCCTCAAAGCGTCCTACTAGGGAATAAATGTAAGGAAGACCTGGGGCTTTTCCCCGTTAACAAGACAGAAACACTCTCAAACAGGAGCACGTAATAGTTCAGCTTTGAGTTTAGTTACAGTAATTACGTAAAACCGAATTGTTAAATTTACGAATTACTCAAAGTTGAATGAGTTGTTCTGAATATTGAAAATATTTGAACCTACACCCAGACCTAACCCAAATGGTTATGATGAGGTGAAATGGCTATAGTACAAATTTAAAAAGTTGCAGTGATTATTAGTCGGTAAATCTGAAGAATTCATAAAAATCAAGTTGTATTCAAAATTGGGGGGAAATGTGGTACAACCTAAATAAAACTAATATACTTGATCGATGAATTCAAGAGATTTAACATATCCAAAAAATAATCTTAGTACTACTATCTTTAGATTTTAATACCTATGGCCACATTGATTATTAGGTTCAACCGTCAAAGAAATGGCTCCAAAAACAAAATAAAATAAACATGCATCGAGGCCCGGCTAAGCTCGCATTAGGCGGTCAACAACAAAATAGTTGATTGCCTTTTTGCATGCCCAGGTCCTGACGGGATGCTTCGACCACACTTTATGCATAAACACGCTTTTTAGAATAATAGTTTGGGTGTGTCATTTCTCCTAAAAATTAAGATATCTATAAAAAGTTGTACCAAGTATTAGCAAGTTTTGAGAAGATAAAATGACTTCAATTACATCTTGGCATTTGCTTGTGGATTTGGTGATGAGTTGTAAAATGTATTCTTTTTTGACAGAGTAATATACATGACATTGGCGTGTAGTATTTTTTCTATAACGCGACGATATTAAGTTGGCTTGACAATTTGAACATAAAAATAAAACAATGTGCATTTTTTGTTGGCCTTTTGTCAAATTTTTTTTTTTTGCTTCTTCACGTTTGTGTACGAGTGAATTATGTAGATAGAAAAAATACTTGTGTGAAGTGAGCAGTCCAAGCAGCCCTAGAACTCTCAACTTCATTCACATTGGAGCCCCGGTCTCAACTATCGGAGAAATAATAACGATGTCTGAGGAATAAACATCGACTAACTTTGTGCCAACAACCACAATAAGATATGCCAATGGAGCATTTTCTCATCAGTGGACAAAGATTGTTTAGTAGTGTTACGGCGGTATTCTGTAAGTGGCACAAGGCCAATTAAAGCGACAATCTCATGTTCATGGCATGTCTTGAAATCGAGTATTCATGGAGAACTTATTAGTACAATTAAGTATTGACTTCTAAATGAGATATCACTCGAGTGTCCAGTCATGTTTGTTGAGTCCAACATTATCTATGCACACTCCTTTGCCCATGTCAACTGCCAGACATTCCATTTTCAATGGTAATATTAACGAATCTGATTTAAAAAATCGATAGAGTGATGCCATTCATTTAAGAATGTGACGGTGAGATCGATAATCATTTAGACTCTAAATTATTCAAATCGATATTGATTTGTTCAGACACCTTCAAACAAAGTACCACTTAAGTGACCAGGATCAGAAAGATAGCAAAACCTGGATACTCATTGTTGGGCTATGGACATCACATATTTCCACATTTGTATGATATTGTCTACTTTGGGTCTAAGTCTTCATGGATTTGCTTTTGGGCTTTACCCCAAAAAGGCACATACCAATGGAGATATTGTCCATACTTATAAACCCATAACTCCCCACTTCTAGCCAATGTGGGACTTTGGTCGCACACCCAACAATCCTCCCCTTGAACAAATGACCACTGAGCCTCCTGTCAAACAATTATCCATCTGTCCACTCTCTACCAACTAGGATTCTCCACTCTCCTCTTCACCGTGTTGGGGTGAGGACATGTCCATGAAACAATTGAAGATGTGTGATTAGTGGTGGGCTCGGCTTGACCTATCTACCAATGAGCTCGGCTCGTCAAAGTGACGTGCTGAGCTCAAGTGTGTCCGAACTCGGCTCGGCCCACGAGCTTGTAGCTCACGAGCCGAGCTCACAAGCCACGAGTTTTTTTTTTTTTTCACTTTTTCTTCACAATTTTTACGAGCCCACAAGCTCGTGAACTTTAGGCTCGTGGTCGGCTCGAGCTCATCCTGAAACGAGCTCGAGCCATCCATGGACCGAGATTTAACGAGTCAAGCCGACGAGTACATACCATGACGAAATTCCGTTATTTAAAATCTGGTAACGCATAAGGCTAATTTCGTCAAACTTATATCATATCTTGTAACAGTAGGTCATGGTATGTACATAAAATGAACAATTATACAAGGTATAAAGTTGAGTTCATTGAAACTTTTATTGATTTTGTTGTGTTGCTTCATTTGGAGAAGAAATTCCTTCAATCTGTCTTTGAGCACCATAGAAGGAAGCAAATTCGGTTTAAGAACAAATCGGTGGTCTCGGATAATACTATTTTCGATTCCATTGATCATCTCATTCTTATAATGTGTAAGAGTAAGTAGTTTCAGTTATAGATACTTTGGAAGTAACAAAGTTGTGATTTCACGTAATGTGCCAAAAAATAACTAAAAATGGAGTTTGATTAGAATATAAATAGATATGAACTTTGTTAAACTTGCACTTAATATAGCACTAGAATCCAACGTGCTAATTGAATAATTTGATGAATCTAAACTTTAAAAAAACACATACATTTCAATATTAGTCTTTTAAAATAGTCACAATATGAAAATATTAATCGACTTAACAAAGTCGATATTTTAGGGCAAAACTCAAGTTCGAAAACTTTCTACGTTTAGACCATGTTTGGCATCAATTAAAATTTTAATTTTAATTTAAATCAAATTCAATAAGTAATTTTAAGTACGCATTTCATGATTTTCACAAATTAGGTGAGCAAGAAAGAAAATCCGGTGGTTTGGTAGAGATTAGGTTGAAGTAGAAAAAAGGTTCTGCACTTATTACATGACACGTAGAGTTTTGTGTGGGCCCACATAAGATCCTCTAATAATGTTTTTCCACATGACAGTTGGTTTACACTTTTCTATTTTAATTTACTACCGACACCGGATATTCGGCCCAGACCACCTTAACACCTAGCTAGGATAATAAAATGAATAATACTGAAGACTACCGATAGCCTTCGTATGTGATATATATTTGGTGATTTTTATTTTGATGTATTAATGTGATAGTCTTTTATTGACTGACTGTACATCAAATTACAAGCTACATAAAAAGACTATCGATAATCTTCACTACGAATATTATTAAAATATGATTGAATTATTTGGCATCTCTAATATCAAAGCCCGTCTGTTAGGAATTAAAATTTTAATTTTAACTACATATTTCAAGGAGTTCACAAATTTTCAATTACATATTTTATTAATTTTTATCAAAATTTACTAAAAATCTGATTTTAATCCTTATCAAATAGGGGCTAAATAATTAAAAACATACGGTGGATTATTTTTAAATTTATTTTTTTTTACATTCAAAATGATTGAAAAATTACTTTTTGTTTTTTGGAAAATTTCCATCCTTAATTTTTAGATTTTTGGCCAAATTGAGCCATAAAACAGAAAATAGAAAGGTGAATTCTTATACAAAATAAGAATAAGAAAAGCATGCACAAGAATTTGAGTGAATTGTTAAAAAGAATTTGTTGTATAAGCAAAATTGTAGAGGTTTTTGTTTAGATAAAGAAGTTCGGTTAGATACCGTAACTCAGCAAGATTTATATTTCTAATGCGTAATTCGATGTGATTATATTCTTATTTATTTTTAAAAGATAAAAGACATCCAAACGATAAAATTCATTGAAGATCAATTTTAAGTTTGAGTTTATTCATTAAACAACAAATCATTCCATTGACATGCCCCTATGAATGACAATTCAGTGAATGCATTGAACATGCTCTCTAACTCTCTTTATACCATATTCAATAAGGGTAATAAAAATTTAATGGTAACTACTTTGACAAAAATAAATAAAATTGATAGTTATTTATAAAACCCGTTATTGTAAACATATATCAAAGGGTAGGCTAAATTATTAAAAATTATGACTTACGATATAAATTACAAACTAAATATAATGGAAATTTCAATGCTTGAAAAATCGATAACTCATATTTTGATCCTCAAGGTTCAAAAAAGAGACATGGATGGTCACGAGCACGAATCGAGAATTCAAGAAATCATTACCAGTTTGTGATTAAAAAAAAAAGGGAGAAGAAGTAGAGTGTCAATTGCACTCGACAAAACCATTCTTGAAATGAAAACATCACCCTTTAACAATATTGAAGTAAATAAAATTAGACTTAAATTGAAGTAAACCATTCTTGAAATGAAAACATCACCCTTTTTGTTAAATTGAAGTAAACAAAATTACAAGAAAGGCTTAAATTGGGGTGGGGTTCCATATATGTCCTTATTTGTTAGATATTAAAAATTAGACTTTTAGCAGATTTTGATAAAAATTAATGAAATATGTGATTAAGAAGCTGTGGTTCACATAAAATATATGGTTAAAATTAGCCCGATTTGAGTAACGTTAACGTGACATTAAATAATAGATGGAATTCAATTAAATGATAGTTGTGGTTCATTTAATTAATCGTTGATTTTGATTTGAAATTTTAATTATTAAGGTATATAAAAAGGAAATAATTAATTTATACATAGTTGTACGTATTCACTAAGCGCGGTGCCTCCCCTCTAATTGATTTACATTATTTATAAAAAACAAATAGTCTTCTCTCAATCTCTTTCCAAGGCTCTCCATTGGTTTGGTAGGAATTTCGAAAACGTAACATCTCTCTCCATCTTTTTTCACTGTAAGTTCTCTTTGTATATTGAATGTTTTATCTGTTAAATGTTGTGAATTACTGTGTACGTTTATGTTTCTGTTCGCTGTTGGATGTTGCGAAATGCCATGGAAAACATCGCCCTTTTGTCATTTTACGGGGACATTCTGGGCTCTGTCCCTATTTTCTTTTCTTTTTTTTTTTGATTTTTTCTGTTCAATCGCATGAATGATTAACCCATACAGTGAAAGAAAATCAAGAAAATAGTTTCCCCATCAATAATTTTGGAAGCAAAGCGTAGAATGTATATAGGCTCTTCAGTTTTATGAACCAGTTCCTAACTTCTATTTTTTTGATTAATGTACGTTTTATTTGTTATAATTCAAGAATTAATTGGTTTTCTATTTTTGGGAAAAAAAATATTTTTATTTTCATTATGTTTGTGATTAATTAGAGTAGGGAATTTTGATTGGTGCATGGTGGATCTTGAAGTTATTGGATTTTCTTTACATCCTTTCTAATTTTTGCGTTTTGTCCTTTCTCTTCTGTCTTCTATTCTCCTCCTCGTGCTGAGGTGTAATTCTGCAATTTACTTACTTTTGGGTTGGTCAAAATTTAGGTTTCTCAGGATGTGTAATTATGTTCATCTTTTAGTTTAAATTGTTACCATTCTTACTTTTTTTTTTTTCACTGACCATTGACTATTTTTCATTTTTGTATGTAGTGAAAGCAGAGTTACAGAACTTTCCATCTACATTCTAGGAGGGGATTCAATTGGCCTTTGATGTCCAAGACTTGGACATTTTAGTTAATTCTTTTATTGATAGAGAATAACATATTTCTCAAATGCTGAGCTTTACTAGGGCAAGAACTCAGCAGAGATCTAATAGATCTATGTCTTTAGGAGGTGAGGTTTTCTTGTTTCCGTTTTAAGGTCACGGAATTGTTCAGTACGTAGGTATTTTGCTGTTAATCTGCTTGATGTATGGTAAGTTATTATTAAGTAGTAATTATGTGACTGTTCCTCAACCATTTATTTTCCCCTATTTGCAGGCATGGATTATGCTGACCCGAAAAAGAAGAGCAATATAGTAGGAAAAATTCTAATGGCTGCTACCCTCACTGCAATGTGTATTCTTGTGCTCAAGCAATCCCCAAATTTTAATTCTCCTAGCCAAGTAACTCTCTAGTTTCTTAACATTTTTTATGTTTGGTTTTGATGTTAAGCTTTCTGAAAAAGAAAAAAACGATTGAACTACCTTTTCCTTACAACTGTTATTACTATGCGTTGTTTGAAAAAACTTTGAGGCTTACGCCTCAAATCCCGCCTCCCATGAGGCTATCATAAAACGCCTCAAAACCAGCACCCTGAATGCCATTTGTGAGGCTTATACCTCAATTTACTAAGGCTCACGCCTCGACTTAGTGAGACTTACGCCTCAAGCCAACTAAGGTGTTTGTCCGTTTGCCTTGTATTTTTCAAGCATTTAACTATTAGCCTTAACCTTCTGATATATTGCTTTATAAATTTATAACCTAAAATTATAGTATTCTTTTATTTTCTTTTTTCTACTTACACGGAGGAAAATGGGAAGAAGGCTATACCACTGTAATTGGAGGATGATAACGAAGAATGAAAAAGAAACATTTAGCTACTGTTAGGTATACATTCTTTCAAAACTCATTTTCAACCGCACATTCTTTAATAAAATAATATTTTTCATCCTGTCAATAACTTTTTCTTACTTTTTAACCACATATTTCTCATCATATCACTATTTAAAATACATTATTTCCTCAATAATATCCATCAAACACACTCTTAATGAGGATGCAAATGTTAATGATTCCGTTGAAGAACATATTAGTAGTGATGATATAAGAAATTTTTGAGCTCTCTCAATTTTTAGTAAGTATATAATTTTGTTACATGGCTACTAATTTGAGAACATATTATTCTCTATCTTCTTGATCTATTTTATGTATGTTTGCAACAAGACTTAATTTGTTGATTAGCTTTATTATGGATTTTTTTAAAAGGGTTTATGATATATTACGAGCATATTTTTGTTTTCTAAATTTTTTTTTTAAATTCTTATTCTGTCTGGTAGCTTAGGCCTCATCATGTAGGTTAAACGCCACAATACTTAATTAAACCTTTTATAGACACAGTTACTATGTTCATTCCTCTTTATTTTCAACCTTTTTGAAGTGGTTCATCATGTTGCTGTGTTTTGAGTTTTTGGGGTTAATCTAGGACTTCATAGTTAGAAATTCAGGGGAGTGACTTATGATTTCCAGTCAAGTGGTCAACTTGGTTCTGATTCATTCACATTACAGTTTCTTATCTATGTTATGAAGCTACTGCATTTTGAGCACATTGCCTGCCTGGTTGTTTATGCATAATAGTTTGCTTGCTGATAAAGGTGGTAACTATAGATAGATTTGGATGTAACTTGAAGCACTTCAGCATTTAGGAATGGCATTCCTTCATGAATTTTCAAATCTTGAGCAAGTGAAAGTGTTGTTGTGTTAACAAATCTTCCCAGAGTGATATATAATTAGACTTTGCTATAAGCTTGTCTTCAGATTCAGTAAAGCATAGTAGAACTAAAGTATGTTAAGATTGGAAATCGTTCTCATCCAGATAGAGTGCAAAAAGAATTGAATTTTAATTAATTTTGTTTGCACTTTAAGCAGTTAGATTACTTTAAAAGATATCTTTACAAATCAATCCCCCTTTCCCCAATGAGATTCAGCTTTATAGGAAGGAAATAGAAATAATGGATCTATATGCTTAACCTTTGGTTCAAAACTCATGCCAAACATTTGTCTCTTTTTGAAATTTAACATGACTTCTTGTTGTTTGTGTTTTTCCCTCGTCTTTGTACAGTTCTCACGTCATGAACCAGGTGTCGTTCATGTCTTAGTCACTGGAGGTGCTGGCTACATTGGTTCACATGCGGCATTGCGACTTCTGAAGGACTCATATCGCGTGACAGTAGTGGTATTTTTCAGACATGAATTGTTCATTTCTCTGATCATTACTCTCCATTACTTTAATATGGCACCCTGAGAGACAGTATTGTCTTATTACAGGATAATCTCTCAAGGGGAAATCTTGGTGCCATCAAGGTCCTACAGCAGCTGTTTCCAGAACCTGGGAGACTTCAGTTTATATATGCTGACCTGGGTGATGCAAAAGCAGTATCCTCTTTCAGCATTTGTTTTTATAATTCTTTTTTAGGTGGAAGTTAAATATGGATTTCGAATTGTTACCTTGATCCATATGTCAGGTGCATAAATTTTTTTCAGAAAATGCATTTGATGCCGTGATGCATTTTGCAGCCGTAGCATATGTTGGAGAAAGCACCCTTGATCCTCTCAAGTGAGTGCCTTTTGATCTTATAGTAGTTTAAATGTAAATAATAGTAGGTGTGACCATAAAAGATGCCTCAAAGCATGTTTTCCCCTGATCAACTGGTCTTGTGAGTAGTTTCTTATAGGTTGAAACTTCATGAAAGTTGTGCAATTTAAGCCCTTGTTTGGGCTCCACTTTAATGAATTTGTGGGAAAAATGAATTTTGGAATAGTAATATTTGGGAGAATGTGGGGTTAAAAAGTAAGGAAAAGTTTTGTATTTACAGGTAATATTATTTTATTGAAGAAATGTGTGGTTGAAAATGAAGAAAGAGAAAAATGCATTAAATTAAAATGGAGCCCAAACAGGGGCTAAATTATGTCAAAAACATGGTTGTTTTAGTCTGCCCACTATTTAAGGATCACTTATATAAAAAAATCATTGTCTTCGCTTTCAAACATAAGAATATAGTTAAGTGTGGGATGCATTTGCAGTTGTCATCCTAAGTTGGTCCGCATAGTTACTAACTATTGATGCTAGGCTCATTCTTAAATTTCCCCATTGTCTAGGCCAGTATCCATTGCGCTTTCTTGGCTTGTTTTATTTGAAATATTGTATGTTTAAACTTTACAAAAGTAAATGTTAAAGTGAAAAGCATATGGTCTAATTTGAATTTAGTTTGAGCTATTCCGAGTCATATAAATTTCAGTTCCTGTTAAATATTTTTTTATGATAATCATGTTTTCAATGCAGGTATTATCACAATATTACATCAAATACTCTTGTTGTATTAGAAGCTATGGCAGCCCATGGAGTGAAGACTTTCATATATTCTAGTACATGTGCAACATATGGGGAGCCAGAAAAAATGCCAATTACAGAAGTAACTCCTCAGGTGAGGGTTGTGAAGGGCTTTAGTTGCCTTTATGTTTAAGCTTTAATTTCAGTGCAATATAGAACTTCTTGCTGTGACTATTTGTTGGTTTGGAGTTTTCTTACTGAACACTAACAGCTTACCTTATTTTGCATTGTGCAGCTTCCAATAAATCCATATGGGAAAGCCAAGAAAATGGCAGAGGATATGATTCTTGACTTTCATAAAAATTCAGACATGGCTGTCATGATTTTAAGGTACAAGCTTTAATATTTATTAGTCATTTTCCATCTTACAAGAATGTATGAGCTTCCAACTTCTGATACAAATTAAGTTTCTGTTATAGAGATAACCTTTGTTAATAGTTGCACATAACGATTACATTGCTTTTCTTCTTCAGTTAGTTTAACTGAAATTATAGTAAAATTTTCTGTATTGTATTAAGAGTTTCTCGGATCTCTAAAATCTAGATATTGTGTGTTATTAAGTGATTGAGGGTGATAGAGCCTGATATTATTTCATCTCTAATTTCTTTTTAAGTTTTGTTTCCACTTCATTAGTGTGTTTTGAAGTGGTAATTTCATCCAGTCGTGATGACTGACTTGATTAGATTTGGACAGTCAAACTCCTAATAGAGTTAACAATAGGCGAAACTTTACAAATATCCGAAATAATATTTTCGTCAGTTCGTTGTTAAACTCTCTTGCAACTCTGACCCTTCCATATCGAAAATATCAATATATTTCTTTTGCCAAGTATGGGCTCTGACCTTTCCCACTTGTGTTATTAAACTATTTCTTTTACTTTATTCAATTTTATATTCAGATACTTCAATGTGATTGGTTCTGACCCTGAGGGAAGACTAGGAGAAGCTCCCCGTCCGGAACTACGTGAGCATGGACGAATATCTGGTGCTTGTTTTGATGCGGCACGTGGTATCATCTCCGGGCTTAAGGTCTGCTTATCTTTGCTATTCAGATTTCACTCCTGCTATACTTTTGCTCATAACATCTTTAAAGGAGAAATTTATTTATAGCTTGAGAACTGATTATGTGCTTGACAAACAATTATATCTGTACTTCTGTTCTGGTTCAGGTTAGAGGAACAGATTATAAGACTCCAGACGGCACATGCATACGGGATTATATTGATGTCACCGATCTTGTTGATGCTCACGTGAAAGCTCTGGAAAAGGCAAAACCACGGCATGTTGGTATATACAACGTTGGAACAGGAAGAGGTACCTTATTTCTCCAAATGTTTGTTTCCAACTGCTAAAGATTATTGTTATTGACACTTTGTTCTTATCCCTATTGTCAGGTCGATCTGTCAATGAGTTTGTAGAGGCTTGTAAGAAGGCAACTGGGGTGCCCATTAAAGTTGATTTTCTGCCTCGTAGGCCTGGTGATTATGCAGAAGTATACAGTGATCCGACCAAGATCAGGGACGAGTTGAACTGGACAGCAAAACATACCGATCTTCAAAAGAGTTTGCAGATTGCGTGGAGATGGCAGAAGGCACATCTCAATGGGTACGGAACTCCTCAGGTGTCGTCAGCATAGATGTTTATGCAGTCAGCGTTCATTGTGGACGACTAACATAGACCTCCATTTTACTGCCTATTTTTGCCCAGTTCTATTAGCTCTTAGGGGAGGGGATTGAGGGCAGGGATTTGATATTTATTCTTTTAATTATCTAAATATATTCAATGTTCAACCATATGGCTCTTAGGGTCCGTTTGATAGCAACAAATTCTATGAAAAATATAACATTCGAGAAAAACGAATTCCACTTTGGCCGTTTGATTGCAATGTGGAAATGAAAACTTAATTTCAAGATACAACCACTTTAAACTTCATTTTCTTTGTTTTCATGGAAAACGAATTTCGATGCGTTTGGTGGATTTTTATTTTCCAACTAGCATGGAATTGAATTTTTTTTTCACATTTTACCTATCAAATGGACCCTTAGAGTTTGTAGGAAGCAGCCACTATTATATGTATTCGAAACATATATTTAGTCAATACTAGTGGCTAATGAGGTATTATTGATTTGTTATTGTATCCTCAATTTTTTTCCAAGAAAGTTTGAATCAGGAGATGCTGATTCAGGGTACTATCTTCTGACTCTATATTAATTTCATTTGTTTACTGGGACATTTTATCTGCAAAATCTGTCTACGGATTGCACAGAATTGTCAATAGATTAACTTTTAAAAAAAGAAAAAAAAACATTGTCAAACAAATTAAATTTATTAAGTCCATGATACACATTTTTTAAAAATATATTTTTTCAAAACTCATTTTTAACTGCACATTCTTCTTTTATATTACATCAATAACTTTCTTTACTTTTTAACCATACATTTCTCATCATATCACAATTTAAATACATTATTTCCTTAATAATATTCATCAAACACATCCTAAACAAAAAACAAACGGTAAATTTCACCGGGGTTCCCAACCTTTCATAATTGTTAATCATGTTGTCAACCATTTAATATTGTGCGAGCAATATCTTCACATGATGGAAAATTTTCATTTACACGTTAAACGTTCATGTTTTATGCACGTGATGTGTTTCTAAAATTGTTCAAGAAAGATTTCCTTTATTTCATAAGGGGTTATATTACAACCCTGAGGAGTTGCTCAATTGGCCAGGTCTTGAGTTTGCTTCCCAATGGTCACCGTTCGAGTTCCCTCAGGGTCATTAAGGTGAGTACCGACCGTAAACTTCAGGGCCCCGTAAAATTAGTCGAGGTGCGCGCAAGCTGACCCGAACATCCACGGTTATAAAAAAATATATATATATATTACATTTTCTTATAAATGAACAACATTTGAATTGTCCTTCATCTTTTTTATTCTTAATCTTTCATTAATTTGCATTGCGTCCCTTTGATGAATTTCATCCAAAAATTCTTTTAGCGCATTAAAATGAGGGACAAATATTTAATAGTAATTTTGTTTATATATTTTTTGCTTATTTATAATTACGAGAGATAAATAAGTTTTTTAATCACTCTTAACAAAATGATTGAACAATAATGTTGTCAATGACAAGATGTGCTAATAATCAATGTTGAGGATAAGAATACAATAAAAAAAAATTAGGGAAGCAAGTATGACATTGAATAAAGGTTAGGTAAGTTATTACAATTAAAATGCAATGCAATTTATTTATTTTTTCCGAACAATTTTACCTTTTTGACAGCCATGTAACGTCTAAATAGACATTTTCCCACTAGGTTAAATACTGCATGCAGTGTTATAAAGTTGGGGATGTGGATGACATAAATAAAAGGTTAGGGAGCCGTCAAGAAATTTACCCTTATATAAATGATTTAGCATTGAAATTTTCGTTTTCTATCAAAATCCTCTTCCCCATCAAAGAAAGGACTACTGAAATGGTGAAGGCAAGTCAGTCTGAACTCTGAAATCTCAAGAATAGAATCTGAATTTGTTTCATCTGTTTGCTGCTATGTCTCAGAATAATAAAGAAATCAGGAAACCTCAATAGTAATTCACAGAAAGACCAGTTATACACAATCAATCCTCTCTTTCTTGGGAAACATATGGTACCAAAGACATCTTCAACCAGTAAAATTATATAATGTTGCATCTCTCTACATCCAAGGGTACTTTTATGATAAATCGACTTCGATGTAAGTTTATGTAAGATCATCTTCATCCAAGGGTTCTTCTAGATCCTTTGTGTCCATCTTAAATGCACTTACATCACCTGTAGGCAGTTTCCTTGCAAGCTTGACAATCTGCAGAAAACTTACTTTAGCTTAAATCATTCCATTATCAATATGAGCATTGAAGATAATGAAACAAGTAAAAGGATAAAACGAAGAACTACTGAAAATTTTCATTTGTCAATTTGTTTTGAGTTCGTTGGTACAACCTTACTAACATGGGCAATTTTAGAATCTGAAAGTGTTTCCACTTGCATTTCTTTATGAGACGTACAATGAATGGGAAGTGCTTCATTACTTATGTGGACATCCATAAGTAAATAGATGCGGTAATTCCTTGCACAATCATTAATTGCATAAATTTTGAATTATGAAAATATGAAGTCTGCAACTAAAAACTCACCAACTCCTCCCAACAGGTTTAAACCATGAAGCAATATTTGCATGTTTTCACCACAAAAGTTGATTTCATTTTCCAGAGAGAAAAAAAGTTGATCTGAATCCAAAATGATAATAGACAATGTTTAATTAAATGTCTTGGAACATTTACCACGTGATCAAGATTGGAGATAATGCTTGATTGAGCCGCACGTTTGATTTCTTCAACATCACCTTCAGTGTATGCAGAAAGGAGTCTACTGGCAGCACGATTTTGATCGCTGTTCAAAAAAGCTTCAACCCTGCCAAGAATCAAAATTGCCATGAGTAGCGAATAAAAGTAGGATAACTTTCCTAGAATGATTATGATGAAAAACATATTATCAGCAAGACGGTTGGATAAATGAAAAGTACACGAATTAGGTCTTATAATTTAAACACATGCTTATGCAAGGATGGAAGAAATCCTTAGTGAAGGACAGAGGAAGAAATTCCTCAATCCTCATCTTTCTCGCAATGCAAAATACAGGAAGATCAAGAGAGGGGCAAAGACCTGATTAAAAGACATCCATATTAGAAATTCGACATCTTTCCCATTTAATGATAACTTTTGGGACTTTGACCCACCGCAAATGAAAAGGGAAACCACTCTGGAATCCCCTAAATTTTTCCAAACATGATTTCATCACTTTAACTTCGTTTCAATTCAATTTAGCCTTTCAGTTAAAATTATGAATTGTCACATTACACGGGCCATGGAGGGTGAAAAGAAAATTCTGGTTTAAAAAGCTAAAAACAAATTATAAGAGAATAGAAAGGGGAAAATAATCCCCTTGTCCCTTTCATCTCATTCAGTTTAGAAACATCATTTCCCATTATTTAGGCACATCTAGAGAAAGCCCACATATCCTTCTTTCCTAGAATGGAACCAATATTTTTGTCAGGTTCTTCATTTTTTCACCCATCAAGATGTAAAAGGTTTGACAGTTGCAGTAAGGCTGCCTAGCCACGAGCATGCGTGTGCGGATAATACCAAGGCATACCATTTAGTACTTTTAATTCCTATCCAGCAATGGGAGGCATCATTTGAGAATGCCAACAGAGTAAAATACAAAAGCCACAAAAAGGTCAACTTACTGACAACAATCGTTGTAACACTTCTCTGCTTGCTGGAAGTCGTGAGCATAAAGATGCACAATGATTGCACTGAGATAAGCCTACATCCAAAAGAGGTTAAGCTAATATTTCCAGGACACAAAAAGGACTTCTGGACTTCAAATATTATTTGCATTTATTACAATTGTGTTTTTGTTTCAGAAATAGACAAATTTTCTTATGTATAATTATTATAATGTTTCCGGTGCATACAAAAGCATCTTCAATGATTGATCTGTTAAGATATCAATCAATAAACGTCCTGCGTATTTTTTGGCATATTGCTTGTTCTGAATCTTAATTTACTGGTTGTCAAGGTAGTATGATCTATTCAGAGCCACTACTGTATTCCCAAAACCACCTAAATTTCATTTCCTTAATTCTTAAACCAAAATAACTACTGCAGTGACTTCATAAAAAACTAAAATTTTTGGGATAAAAAGAGAAAATCTGGGAATAAATTTGAATCTGTGATGTTATTAGCCCCCTCATAGAAAATAGAATAGACACATTAAAGCCTATTCAACGTAATTATCTTACTGTTGTATTCGTCAATACATAAAATGGAATAATGCAAACAAAGTGTTAAATCAATATTTCAAGCTAACTATAGGAAGGGAAATTGCATCAAGAAAGGCTTTGAATAGATGGAAACCAAACAGACAAGCTTTCGCACCTTGCATTGGCTATGGGTAGCATTGCACTTATCAGCTGATAAGGCCCATCTTAAAAGAAAAGTTGCAGCATCTGCATACCTGTATAGGCAGCAAAACTTTCTTTACTAGAAACAGAAAAAGAAATGATACACATATTGGCACGAGTTTACCGTCCAAGTGTGAGTAGGCCACTAAATGGATGCTAAGAATAATACCCCATGTCAAATCCACAAGCTGTTAATGGGATAACTAATTGCAACTTATTTTATGCTCGAGATTGTCAAGGATACAATCATGGATGGTAAATCTATTTTTGTAAAAGCTATTCCTTTTCTTAGGAAAAACATTAGTGAGAACCAGAAATGATAAATGCAAATTCACATGTTATGTGCATAAAATAAAAGCCATGTACACTTACAGCCAATGCCCCTCCCCGCAAAGAGAGAGAGAGAGAGAGAGAGAGAGAGAGAGAGAGAGATGTTCAAGTGAAAACTTGGCATAATTGAATAATCATCAATAGAGAAAATAGTAAATTTTGGCAGAAACGGATGTCTGGCAAATAATCTAGAACAGTCACCATGAGAACAAATGAGATGGGCATTCTGATCATTAGTATTGAGGAACATGTCAAGCTCAATTTTTTATTTTTATTTTTTGAGGAAAAAAGTGCAATATGAAACTTAAAAGTAGAGCACCAATCTTACACAATGCTAACAAGAAAGAGTACTAAGCCCCTGTTTGATACACATTCTTTCAAAATACATTTTTTCAAAACTCATTTTCAACCATACATTCTTCAATAAAATAATATTTTCCATCACATCAATAACTTTTCCTTACTTTTTAACCACATTTCTCATCATATCAGTATTTAAAATACATTATTTCCTCAATAATATCCATCAAACACACGATAAGCAATTCATTGTTTCTTCACTTAATTAATGTTTATAAGGAAAAAAAGCTTACTTTTCAAGCTTTATATAAACACTTGTAGCAGCACGATATAGATCAAAGGCCATTTGTTCCTTTCCATCCTCTTCTAGAGCATCACAAGCATCAGTGTAAAGCTGAATAGCTTCCTCGGGTGCAACATCTTCTAAAGCACTTTAAGAAAACAACAGTTTTATGAGTATCAACTATTATAAATAAATGATTGAACTTACAGGTCTATCTACAAAATTTAATGCAATTGAATTGAATTAGTGGGTCAAATTGCACCAAATATTATGCACATATCATTTCCTTTCCTTTGATAAGACTGGCTCAAATGCCACAGAGGCATTTATAGCAGTTATCAAATGAACGAACAACCGGGAGCAATTTACTTACTATACTTAGTTGACATTCATAAAATGTAGATATTATTGAAAAAGGTTAGAACATATAGAAAAGTCTCAGCAAATGAGATAGGAATTCCAGTATTTCACACTCAAAATATTACAGCATGCACGTAATTGATGTTTCAAAACAGCAAACATCCATCAATAGCATTGTCTTTACCAGATCAAGCAATCTGCAATTTCGCACAATTTAAAAATCATAATCTGTAGTTTCTATAAATATAGTCATACCAACACACACACACACACACACACACACACACACACACATATATTGAACACTTCACAAAATACGAGATGTAATAGACAAAAACTAAGGCCCTGTTTGTTTCGGATTAAAATCAGATTTTAATTTAATTCAAAGTCAAACAATCAATATTAACCACATCTTTTACGGGTTCCACATCTTTTCAACCACATATTTCAAAAATTTCTATCACAATCTACCAATACTCTAATTTTAATCCCCATCAAACACCTACTAATTATAACAAATTGTCTATTAAATGAGGAAACTCCTCAAAATGTAGTATCATAGGTATTGACGCTACAACCAGAAGAGAGTAGAGCATTTCATACCGAGCACCCTTTGCAAGTGCATCTGATGCAGGTTGTGACCTTCCACACTCAGTAAACAACTCAGATGCATGTCGAGAAAATTCAGACACTTCTTTCCAGTTGCCTACTTCCTTTGCAAGAACAGCTGCAGATTCCATATGCTTCGCAGCATCCCAAGGCCTGATTCGTTCGTCAAGGTTTCCAATATTATACAACAAGATACTGTATAAATCTATTAGATTACTTGTATTAACGAAGGTTAAAACAACTTGGATACGAGGAGAGCATTTCTTGTCCTTTTGAAGCTTTCTCAAACGCTTCTTTTGCTTTCTCATAATTTTTTGCCAGCCTATATGCATTTGCTGCCACATAAGAATGAAACCCATATGAACTAATAAGAAACGAACACATAAAATTGCTCCAAATATAATTCCTTCTCTTTAACCTCATATACGTTACATCAAACATACCCGCTTGCTCATACAGAACAGTGGCACCCTTCCAATCTGCACTCCACCTTGTCATACTGAGTTTTGTTCTACAAAATTAAATGGAAAAAATACAACAAAAAATAATTTTTACCATAATTAGTCTAATTATTTGACTTAAGGAAACAGAACTGACACTGGTTTCTACTCGGATTTAGATCAATTATTTTATTGATTGCCTCATATAATCAATATTTTAGGACATTGACCAGTGAAGAGCCCCGTACAACATAATCATCCAGCGTAATGAATTTGTTATATAAAAATTATCAATAAACTCGTTAAATAGTTCAGATCAGTACTGTTAATCTATATCAAATAGTATAGAAAAAGAGTAAAACAGACAGTTTATCGGCTTTGGTGATCAGCTTGTCAGGATCGGAATTGGCCATGGTTGATCGACTGATGAAGTTCTCCTTGGGTCGAAGCTCCTTGCTTTGAGTTTAAGAACTCTAAAGCAATCCTTGCCAAGAAGAAACACCTTTATGAAATGAGAGACTTGCACCCTTGGTCCCCAAGCTATTGTTATAGTACAAAATTGGTTCCTAACTATTAAAAACAAGCAAGTTGGTAGTTGTACAATTAGTCCCAAATCTCCGTTTTGGGGCTAATTACGACAATGGATATTGAAGTTTTAAGTAATTATGTCAATGGTCATTGGCGTTATTTTCTTATTATAATAATTACTCAAGTTTATAATTATTACATTTATGATCACTAGGTTAAAAAAATGTTAAATTCTACGTGGAGAAATGTCAACATGTTACCAAACATTATTATGCCAAGTCAGAAAAATTGGGTATCGAGAATTAAACAAGTTAATATGATAATACAATATACAGCTTTAATATTAATTAGATTTCTAAGCTTAAATAGAATGATAAACCCACACTGCTTTTTATTAACAAATTTTGTTCACTTGGCATAATAAATGACGACGTTTTGTGACATTTACACTTAATGGTGCAACATATGATTTAACCTTAGTTTATCATTATTATTATTATCGAGTGATCATTATTGTATCTGTTGAAAACTTGAGTGACTAGTATTATAAGAAAATAATTCCAATGACCACTATCGTAGTTATGCAAAGCTTCAGTGACCATTAGTATAACTAACTCCTCCATTTTGTAGGTGGATCTTGCATGCTAATTTTGAATCAAGACACATTTCTACGATGTCAGCATGACAATGGGCACGATGGTTTGCCCAAAATAATTGGACGATTTTGAATTAAAGTTAGATTATGCAACGATATAGAATGCAACTGAAAAATTCACCAATTAGGTAGTCCTAACTCCTAACTATCTTTTGTTGATAACCTTATCTCAACAGTAGATAAACTTCTCAAGTGCTAATAATCTCGCTGTAAATATATATTATGGACCTGTACATTTTGGGAGAGAATGCATTTTTACCGTTGATGTGATGGAGAATGTGATTGAAAAAGAAGGAAAAATTAACAATTACATTTTACCAACTTAAACTAATTTCTTAATACAAGTTCTTTAGACTATAATGGACTGGTTTTCGGACCAATCTCAGTTTCAAAACACTGAAACATTCACACATCCTTAAAATGCTTGGAATGTTTCTGTAGTATAATCTGTTCCAAGTATTGCAACATCATATTCACTTGAATGTTTTCGAGTGTTACTAAAACCAGAAGAGAGTCGAATTGCCATTGCATTTGTTGAAAACTCGGTGAATTTTACTTAGTTGTGTTAATGACCAGAGGTGTAAAGTGAGAAGAGAGTGATCGATCAACTAGACAAGGCCTGGCATATATGGCTGGTCCGATGGCAAGCAAAATTCTTGATTGTGCCACATTGAATCGAGCGAAAAAGCCATGCAATTAGATTAAAAAAAAAAAAAAAGGATATCTATTAAACTTTATGGAATTAAATAAATGCAAATGCCATTAATGGATCTGAAGAAATATTCTCATGGCAATCATTCTCTACACAGTCAGATTGAGCTTTAATTTGAACTCATTTCCCATAAGTATTGACATTCCTGATATCTGCACTATAGCAAACCCTCCACTGACTTTTAAACTAGTTCTTGCCCCAGTGTTCTTGATCATCCACTTTGTTCCTGTGTTGATCACGAGTTCATGACTCATCAATTTTGTAACATTTTTCAAACCCAAAAATGTTACCTTTTCTACAATCCATTTCTGGCTCAAAGCATATTCTTTGTTAATTACATTTGATTCAACTGTTACTGTAATTCCAGCGATTCTGCCATTGTATTGTATTAATGTCCATCTCCCTCCTTCTCTTCCCATCTCGACTTCCTCTCCATCATCCAAGAACACCTCTCCCGTGCTGTTCTCATTGCTGCTGAGAACCACCAATAGTTTGAATGGTGTTTTCCGAGCTGCTTGTGTTGTTAAGGCTTCTCCTTGCATCGCTATTATGTTCCCTTCCCGTAAATGAACATTTATATGATCAGGTGGTGAATTGAGCGTTACATGTTTTCCTTGATTCAAACTCAACGAATTAGAATAGTTGAAGAGGTTAAACCAATTTCCTGCTGGAAAATAAGCATTGACTGAGATTACTCCTCGCTTCAATACAGGTGAGACCATTACCCCTCTCCCGAGAAGAAACTGGGAGTCGATTTCATAAGTATTGATGTCTTCAGGGAATGAGAAGAAAAGGGGTCGTGCTATGGGTGTTCCTCTCATGTGCGCCTCGTACATTAGCATGTAAAAGTAAGGGAGTAATTGGTAACGAAGACCAAGCGCCTTCTTGGCTGCCGTGGCAACTGAGTCCCAAAGATAGAGCTCTTGATGGGTAGTATCGTTTGCAGAGTGGTCTCTTGAGAAGGGATAAAAGGCTCCTAGCTGCATAAATATAAGGAGATAAGAACAATCGAAATTGTTCATGACCTTTTTTCTTTTTAAGAATTAAACTTCGAATTATATTTGAGTTTGAGGACCCTACCTGAATCCAACGCTGACAGAGCTCTTCAGTAGTGTTTCGAGAGAAACCACATATATCTGCTCCAACCATAGGAATACCAAACAGTCCAAAATTTAAGATGCTAGGAATTGAGTACGCCAAATCCTCCCATGTAGCTGCATTATCTCCAGTCCAATGTGCTGCGTATTTCCCAGAGCCAACAAACGTTGATCGAGCAAGAATGAATGGCCTTCTACTTGTTGCTATGACTAAGGCCTGATTTGTGGCTTTGGATTCCAAAAGTCCATAAAGGTTATGAGCATCATACTCTGTGACGTTACCAAAATGCAGGGAAGAAGCAGGAACTGTTCCAGAATTAATGGGGTTTTGAGCTCCCGAATTGTTAATTTTATACGGAGGATCATCAAGCGTAGAGAGTGCACTAGGAGATGAAGATATGAAATTTGATATCTCATTCATGTCAAGCCAGAGGCCATCAAATGGGAGAAGATTGTGAAAATTACTGATTTCATTGCTCCAAAAAACTCCACCAGCAGGATTTAGAAAATCTGGGTAGTAGACTTTTCCTGGCCAAACAGTCCCCATATAAGGAATATTATCCCGTTTTATGAATACGTCTGCCTGCATTCCTCTAATGTATGTTTCATATGTCTCGCTCACATGGATACCTGTGGTTGAAACGTAAAATTAACAAAATGTTGGCAATTAAAAATTTAAAAAAACAAGAGTTACAAAGAGTTACCAGGATCCAGGATGAGAACATATTTCTGATTATTTTGGTGAAGTTTGTTAACAAAACTCTTCATTCTGTCCAAAGGAAAGTTAACAGGATCGAGTGTGAAATCCTTGAAACCATCCATATAGTCGATATCAGTCCAAATAACCTCAAGAGGAATTCCAGCTTTCGCATACTGATCAACGACTTCCTGGATATCATTAACATTTTTATAACCCCATCGGCATTGATGAAACCCTATACGCATTAAAAGAAAAATATTAGCACAAACTTTTTTTTTTTTTAATCTCTGATTTTCTATTCAGCAAAAATAGCAATCAAAAGTTTAACATTCACCAAATGACCAGTAAGGCATAGGAGCAGGACGGCCAACGAGCTGTGTGTATTGATCCATTACCATTTTCGCGGAGGGTCCAGCAAAGAAATAAAAATCCAGAACACCACCAATAACCTTGTAAGTGATCATATCACCAGTGTACACTATGTCCATGCCATTACTATTGAGCAACAATACCCCATGAGCGGTTCCCATGGGGCTCCTGATGTCCATGTAGAAAGGGTGGGATCCATATAAGTTGAGATCAGGATTGGAACTTCCAATGTCAGCATTCCAGAGAGTCAGCGTCTGTTTATGTTTCAACTTGAACGAGCTCTTAGTGTGCTCGCCAAGACCATAAATGTTGGACCTGTTCGATGGAAGTGAAGATGACACTTGGATGTACTGATCTTTGAAAACGACGAATGTGTCAGGATGGCCTGATACTGGTGAGGTGTCAAAAAGAATGTCACCAGTGGAGAGGCGTCTGACACTGAAGCCAAATGGAGTAGTATAGTGAAGGGCAAATACAAGATCTGAGTTGACATTGGAGAGGAAGTGGTGGTAACCAGTTGAAACTTGGTAAGTATGAGATGGCATTTGACGATGAACAATGTTGTTTGGCACTTCCCATCGTTGATGGGTAGAGTCTGTTATTCTAATTCTTAGGCAATCATTTGTTTCAAAGCTGCATAAATGCATAAATAAATATAAACACAAGAATTATAAAAGTTAAATCAACAGAAGGATCACGAGTTCATAAAAAATTAATCCTGTATTATAGAAATTTTGCTCTCTGTTCCCCAGTTAAGACATTCCAAAATTTTCATCGAACTGTGGTAATATTCAGTAGTTCAGCTGTGGACCTACCAATTAGAATTAGCATTCAATTAGAATTTAGAATTCATCTCTAGCTGCAACAATCTGCCTAAAGTTAATGCACCACTAGAATGGATTAAGTCCTGATCCCTAGTATCAAAAGCCATATAATAAGAAAACAAGCAATGGGTTGTGACAGATACGTCCACTTGCACCCCCAAAACCAGCTTCGTAGACTTAATTAGACTCTGTGCAGTCCAACAATTATTAGGACTTCAAATTCAGCAAGATTTATCACCAGCAAATAAATTTAAGCCTACCTGGCTATGAGGTTGAGATTCTGAATATCAGGGCCAAAAACCGAGGAATTTTCGATGAGTTGAAGAGCTGCAGTCAATGACCTTCCACTTGAATCCTTGCCAACTGATTTGATAGTGTAGCCATAACCAATTGGCAGCTGAGCTTCGTTTTCAGCAATAGATGTCTGACCAAAGTAAAAGGAAACTAAAAAACAGACAAAGATAGGTGAAAGAAAATTGTGCATTCTTGTCTTCTTCATTGGCCTGACTGAATGATTGAGTTTCAGTCATGAAGCATGTTTTATCTCTACATTTCTCAAGTCCCCACTAAAAAAAAACGTACAGGATGTCACATTCCAAGCCCCACATATGACTAATTTCTAGCCTTTTTCCTGTTTGTCACTGTAAGCGAGCTATACCTGCTTTGTCTTGATTTGAGCTTTAAGATTCCTAAAATCGAAGCAGTGGAAAGGGACCGGCCTATAATACAAAAGAAACGGGACAATTATTTTCATTTTTCCTGTCAGCTAGCTCCTGATTTTCACTATTGCAGCCCTCAGTTAACCCCATGGCACCACATAATTCACAAAGATTCAAAACCCAATGCATCTTCAGTATCCAATCATTTGCATGCAGAAAATTTAAAGTTACTGAAAGAATACTAAAATAAAAATAGTAGAAGCAATCCTTAACTTTTGAAAACCCCACTCAGGCAATTTATCAAACACCTTTTGCCATGCTCAAAATCCTACGAGCAAAGCCTTGAGCTTCCAAGAATCACAATAAAGATTTCTCTTCTTCATCACTTGAGTAAGTTTAATTTGGCATAAGTTTGATAGGTATCAAAAAGTACTCCCGTATTTGATTCCACCCAAATTTCGTTTTATTGCTATTTTTTTTTTCATTGAAAATAATTTTTGACTAGTGAAAATATACCCAATTTTTTAAGTAAAACATTTTATTTGGAGGAGTAAATTTTTATTTTTCTTAAAATAAGAAAAATATTTCAAGGTATTTTTCGTACCAATCAAATATACTCTAATTCCCATTTTTCTACGATCTAATTCCTTAATTACTTAATTTAGCAAATGGTAGTTGAAGTTTAGGCGACACTTCAAATTGGTCCTTATAGTAACTTTATGACTTGTTTAGTTACTAAGTCTTGTTTGATTTTCATTTTTTTTCAAAATATGTTTTTTTTCTATTTTCTTTTCACCACATATTTTTCAATAAAATAATATTACAGACAATTCAAAAAATTTTCCTTGATTTTTAACCACATATTCTTCATTGATCTACTATTTTAATATACATTTCACACAAAAAATAAGGTTCAAACAAGCCATAAAATTAAATAATCTTACATAATTAGGCATTCTTATAGCGTCATCCAATCTAAATTCGATGTTTACATATTAAATCTTGACATCAACTAATGATAATTACGTAAGTCTTGTGAAATTATAGATTTTTCTTTTTAAAATAAAGCGTGTCTTTAAAAGAAGTTATCGTAACATAAATTCGATATATCCCAAATTGACCCATCTAACCTAAAGTTGATGGCTGACATTGATATATTAAATCTTGACATCAACTAATGATAATTATGTCCATGATTTTTAAAATAAAATGCGATCTTTAGAAGAAGTTATCATAACATAATTCGATATTTCCTAAATTGACCTATTTAACATAACATTGTTTATCTTCATTAATAAGTTGTAGAAAGATCGCGGCACACCTAGAGTATGATGTCGACTAGAATGAATCAATTGCTTTAATAGATGCGAGTCCACGTGAAAATTTTAATCAATCTAGTAGTATAATTAGTAACTTTATTTAACATTAAAGATTGACTAGATCATTAAAGTAAATTAAATTTTTGCTTGAACTTCAGTAGATATGGCAAATAGGTTAAATCACTCGTTCGACTCAACTCATGTGTGGCTCGAGCTCATACTAAGACGAGCCATTATTCGAGTTGAGCTTAATATTTATTCACGAATTGGTCGGTTTTTGACTTTCTCCATTAATTTCTTTTAAAAATAGAAACGACTTGTGAATAGTTCGATTCGACCCACAAGATCTATGATTGAAAGAGATGAATCCAGCTTAATTATAGAGACGATTGTCTAACGATCAAACTGGCTCAATTCGATCTATTGTCACTCCTCCACTTTAGTTACCACTTGTAATATAAAATTAGCTAATTCCAAAATTCTTAATAGTTCGTGGCTAGGGGTCTCCAAAAGTCCCGAACCGAATTGGATCGAGCGGTTCTTCATAAATTAAATATCCGAACGGGTACCCGAATCGAGAACCGATGGGTTTGGGTCGGGTCTCGGGTCTAGACCAAGAACCGAAGAACCGAATAAGAACCGAAACTAAATAATTTTTTTTATTTTTTATATTGAATTAATTAAATTATTTTATATTTTTTATACAAATTAGCAAATTAATTAAATAAATCAGATTATTTCATAATTTTAATTAGGGGTGTCCAAAAGTCCCGAATCGAACCGAACCGAACCGAGCGGTTCTTCATAAATTAAATATCCGAACGGGTACCCGAATCGAGAACCGATGGGTTTGGGTCGGGTCTCGAGTCTAGACCAAGAACCGAAGAACCGAATAAGAACCGAAACTAAATAATTTTTTTATTTTTTATATTGAATTAATTAAATTATTTTTTTTTTTTTATACAAATTAGCAAATTAATTAAATAAATCAGATTATTTCATAATTTTAATTTTAAAGTCCAAATCATTTTTAAAACCCATTAACCCATTTTAATTTGAAACAAATGAATATACTTTATATAGTTTTGTTGTAATATTAATATCTACTTTTTGGTATTTGTATACACTGAATTAATCTTATTGGACGGCTAATTATTTATATATTTTTGAATTGGGCTACGTTAATTTGTAAAAGTTACGAATGAAATGTCATTATTTGTATTTATGTAGTGTTGCTGTAAATATTAAAAAATTTGATCATAGTACGGAACCAAAAGGAACCGAACCGACCCGAACCGAACCGAACCGAACGGAACCGAACCCGAACGGTTCCAAAATTATATTTGGACCCGACGGGTCCATTTATTAAATACCCGAAAGTTTTGGGTCGGTTCGGGTATCGTCAGAACCGAACTGAACCGACCCACAGACAGCCCTATTCGTGGCAACGTAATTCAAGACAAACATCGTAGGCATTTTAATGAATAAATGTTTACAACGGCTAATGTGCTCAAGCCTTTTGACACGTGGGATTTTAAAAGTAGTCGGACCCACCCACTTACTTTTTTCCCGTTGCAGAGTGAAGCCCAAAAATCTCTCCCAAAATTACGAAGAATTCTTCATTCCCATATATAAACCCACTCACGAAATCTAACGAGAATTCACCAGTTCCCTGTTTTCCAAAATCATGAATCTCAACATTTTCAAGAAGAAAACTTCACCCAAGGGTAAGCCCTATTCTCTCGTTTTTTTTTTAATGTGTGTTTGTATTATCAGTTTCGCTTGATTTTAGTTGAAGAGAAAGAAGAGTGTTTTGTGAAAATCGTAGGTATTATGGTTTTCTGTACTTGATTCGTATTTGGGGAACTCTCAATTTCGTTTTCCTTGTAATGTCACCATACTTTTGGAGATTTGAGGAGAGTAAATTAACTTTTATTCTTACCTTTACCAAGTTTTCTCTCCATAAAGAACTTCCTGTTCTGTCTCTGTGTGTGTGCTGCGGTGGAGTGGTAGTAGGCCTCCGGATCGGGGTAAATGTATTAGATTGATCAGAATAATTGGATTAATGAAATCTGATTTAACAGATGCACTGAGGACTAGCAAACGGGAAATGGCTGTCGCCACAAGAGGTAATTCTTGCTTTTTCTACATTTATACAATGACTTTCCAGATCCTTGTGTTTGTGCACGTATAATTTTATTCAGATGGCACTTTGTTACAATAATAAGGGTTTAAACGGTTTTTAAGGTGATTGCATAAGAACATTTGAAAAAAGGTTTTTAGGGATTTCATTGATATGGTCGACTTAGTATCTCTTTTCCCTTACCAGAATTTAGTTTAGGTTTTTCGATATGATAGGTCTCAATCAAAGGAGGATTTCAATAGGTAGATAGATAATATTCTCTTTGGGTGAGAATGAATCCACAAATATTGGATAAATATTTTCTCCTCCTCCTCAATGACTAGTCAACAGAATTTAGACATGAAACTAACAACCTTTTCTGGATTCTTGATCTCATCTTCCGAAAATAAAGACCAGAAATCATACTATCAACAAACTAGAAACAGACTAAAACGTAACTGCAAAATAATAGGTAAGAAATACTAAACAATCTCCTCCTTGGATAACAAACTTGACTAAGTCGCTGTTACAAGCTTGAACCACGTCTTCCTTAATCCCATGCATGCACACGATTCTCCTTCACCTCATGATCCTGTGCACCCTCAAGTGGACACTGGATGCTGCTTTTGGAGGTCTTCCTGGATGTTGCTCACTTTCACTTGCTTTGTCTTCACGCGGGTTTTCCTCTATGATCTCTTCGCAGATAACACGATTCTTCTTCACCCCATGATCCTATGCATCTTGGGCACGTATGAATACCTCTCCCTCAAGTGGACATTTGTCCCCAAGGTCGAGACCTGGATGCTGCATTTGGAGGTCTTCCTGGATGTTGCTCACTTTCACTTGCCTTGTCTTTTGTCCTCTATGATCTCTTCACAGATAATTTTACCAATGTTTGTACACCCCTCAAGCAATAAAAGTTGTTATTTGGCACTTATGACCAGCGGTAACCCTATTATTGCAATTGAAACAAAGACCACGTGCTCTCCGTTTCTGTATTTCATCCCATGTGAGCCTGTTTACAGGGGATGCTAGTGTGGGTCGTTTAGGAGAAGGAAGGGTCCTCTGCAGCCCGTTGGCTGGAAGTGGTTGGAAGTGGTTGTGTGAAACTCTGTTGGTAGAGCAGCTGCTCATCTTGCATCCGAGCAAGGTTAATAGCTTCCTTCAACTTTTGTGGTTTGAGCATTCAAATGCCTTCAACCATCTCTGGTTTGAGTCCAACCATGAAAGTTCCTACCAATGTTTTGAGTCCACTCCCTGTATACGGTTGCCCAACTTCTCAAATTCATGCTAATATTCTCGCAGAGAACCAACTTGATGAATATGGAAGAGAGCTTCATCAAAATCTTCTCCATCAGTGGGTCCGAATTGAGCCCATAGTTCTTCCTCAAAGATGGCCCATGTCACCTCCCTTCTTTCCTCCTTGAACGTACAATGCAACCATTACCACCATTAGTTGGCTTCACCCTCTAAGTGAAATGAGGCTAAGAAGACTTTCTGTGTCTCTACTGTGCCACGAAACTCGAAGAACTAGTCCACTCGAGCAAACCATTGCGTCATGTCTTCACCTGAGTATTTTGGAAACTCCAGCTTAGCTGTTTGGGATGAACAATCGGTTGATTGACTTCAATCAATATCTTCCTTATTGGGGCGCGAATTTCCTTCTCTATCATTATTGTTGTGGCTGGTCCCATCTTTGTTAGAAAACAAAGCTTCAGACATTCGTTTGAGTATGATTTCTAGCTTAGTTTGTCAGCCATTCCCAGCTCTATTTGGTGCATGCCGTCGTGGAGACTTCCAAGCGCAGCTTCCAAACTCTTAATACGTTATTTGTTGGTTGCCACTAAAACCTCGCTTTGATACCACCGATAGGTCCCACACACTCCCAGTCAAAGGAGGATTGCAATAGCTAGATAGATAATATTCTCTTTGGATGAGAATGAAACCACAATAATTTGGATAAATATTTTCTCCTCCTCAATGACTACTCAGCAGAATTTAAATAAACATGAAACTAACAACCTTTTCTAGATTCTCAATCTCATCTTTTGAAAATAAAGACCAACAATCATACTATCAACAAACTAGAAACAGACTAATAGGTGACAAATACTAAACAATTTCCTCCTTGGATAACAGCATTGACCAAGTCTCTTTGACAAGCTTTGACCACGTCTTCCTCCATCCCACGCATGCACTCAATTCTTCTTCATCCTATGCATCTTGGGCACATATCAATTTTGCTAGAACAGTTGGAAAAATGTTTTGGGGATTTATTAGGTGTGGTCAACAAACTTAATAACTTTTGCTTACCTGAAATTTTGTTCAAGAAAGAAATCCTGTAATGTGAAATAAGGTTCATCTTCTTATAGCAAAAAGTACTTAAAGGCAGTTGATAATTACATAGGGATGGACATAATCACATTCATGCAGTAGGTGGTGGCATTTTGAAGTTTTTATCAATCACTTCTTGTAAATTTTCAACTCAAGTAACATAGGCTTTCCTCGACAAGATTGTTCTCTCAACCATGACTAAACAAATAATGAATCAATTGATCAGAGCTATTAGCCCTTTTCCTTTCCCAAAATAGATTTGCAACCCTCAGATTGAAGAGGAATATAAGCTTCAATGCATACAGCTTGCTTTATCCCTTCATATCCACCTGCTTTAGTTTTTATTCACACGTTGATTCTGTACCACTGTAGGCATTGAACGTGAGATTGCATCTTTACAAATGGAGGTATGCGGTTTGTGATTTATTATCTATTCATATAAATATGGCACTAATATCTAAAAAGTTACTAGATGCATTTATATAATTTTATGAGAAAGTTACTCCTGTATTCATATTTTAGGAGAAGAAATTAGTAGCAGAGATCAAGAAAACAGCTAAAACTGGAAATGAGGTAAGTCTTGGATGAATTTATTTTTTGTTCATTTAGCATATATGTAATGCACTTTGCACTGTACATGTTACAAGGGACTAGTTGTATTATGAAAATCTAGAAACAATGTAAAGTTCACTGTATTGTAAAAGGCTTAACTGTTCTGATTTCATGTTATTATGTGTCCTATAGGATGTCTTTTTTCAAAAGCTGGTCTTGAATAATTTTTAGTAACCAACAACAAATTTTTATGTCAACTAGGCTGCCACCAAAATTTTAGCTCGTCAACTAGTTCGTCTGCGGCAGCAAATAACAAATTTGCAAGGAAGTCGTGCCCAGATCAGAGGCATGACAACTCATACACAGGTCACTCTATATTGACACGTGGCTTTTGAACAAATATATCCGGTGCTTCTTTTCCACCTTTTAAATGGAGTTTGCTACTTTTATAGGCCTTATATGCCAACACTTCAATTTCTACTGGAATGAAAGGTGCAACCAAAGCAATGTCTGCCATGAACAAGGTATACATTTGAAGCGTTACATTTTGCACTCAACTCAGTTGTTTAATCAACGTTCATTGCTTACCTATATGAGGTCTAAAAGTCATTACAGTTATAAATGAATAATTTTCTTATCTTTCTCATTTGGTCAGTCGATGGCTGACAGATTTATGTAGTTCTGCTGTAGCATTTATACTGTATATGGTTTAATGCTTAATATTTTTGGCTATTTGAAGAAGCCCTGCTAGTTGAGTAGGGGTGCTATTGGAATTATTTCTACTCGTGACAGGAAAGTGAATACAAACTAGAATTCTATTGGCTTATCAATAAATTTGTTTTTCACATTTTTTCAGGAAATGGCACCTGCAAAACAAGTTAAAGTGATCAAAGAATTCCAGAAACAGTCAGCCCAGATGGACATGACGGTAAAATTCATTGCCTAAAAGTTAAATCTTTTCAACGTGGGCAAGTCATTTTTGAAAGCTTCGTGTACTATTTTACATGATGTTAATATTTTTACTAGTGGTATTCTCTTTTTGAATTATGCGTAAAATCTGATGGAACTTCTTTCGTTTGTATAAAAATACATTTGTTTGTAGGAAGTATTCTAATCTGATTTTCTATTTAGATTGAAATGATGTCGGAAGCTATTGACGAGACATTGGACAAAGACGAGGCTGAAGAAGAAACAGAGGAACTTACTAACCAGGTGCAATAATGATATCCTTTCTTCTTTTTTTTTTTTCCTTCTAATAAATGTTAAATTCAATTTTGTTCCTAAAACTTTGTTCATTGTTTTGGTTATAGGTGCTCGACGAGATTGGTGTTGACATTGCATCTCAGGTTGGTTGCACGAGTTTCATTAAGCCATAAATATTTTGCTGTTGAATTTTTGTATTGTGAAGGATAAAAGAGTAAAGAATCTGATCATCCTACCTTCTTTCTCTTGACAGTTATCTTCAGCCCCGAAAGGCCGGATTGCATCAAAGAAAGTTGAAAATAACGTCCCTAGGTATTTTCAATATTTTTTGCATGCCTTGGAGAAAAGATAGGGCTTAAAGGTTACTGATTTATAAATGAGTAATGTTCTCATGATGACTTTTCAGTTCTGCATCCGCTGATGTTGAGGACCTTGAAAAGAGGCTGGCGTCTCTTCGACGAATATGAGATTGAAAAGAAAAATCAAGGTTTCCATCTTAGTCATTTTACCACACCATTGAATTTTTTTTTAAGAAATACTAATGATGAATTAGTTAGGATAATATTGTTTATTTTATTGTCTAGTCGTGCCCGATAATGTGTACCAATACAATACCAAAGCTCTTTCAATGATTTTTCAGGTCTCGAATAAAGCCTAGCATCTTTCTTGCACAGATATGAAGAAGAAATCATGGAATACTGGGACACCTCTTCCAAAAAATATATGTATAAACAGGTTATATTTAGTTTTTGAATAGAGTCAACAAAAATGTAACTTTACGACCGTCGCATCTTTTGTTACTGTTTAGTCCTATATAGTATTATGTATTAAGCATGCATTGAAATTATTAACGTTATCCAGCACATTTTCAAAGGCACGTATTTTTTTTTCAATTTTACATTTATAAGCCTTTTGAATGTGATCTTTTAGCATAACAGAATGGCATGAACTTGTAAGTTTTTAATTCTCTATCGCTTTGCATTCTTAGTTCTTGTATTGGAAGTGTTTACAAACAATTTGAATTATGAATAGATAGAAATGAGTGGTGGATAATATGTTCGAGTGTGTATAAAATGAACCACTTCATTAAGAAATTCTCATGGAGATCCCTTCTCTCATATTGTTGAGCCAAGGCAAAAATGTCATTAATGGTATTTGAGATTTAGGGAGCGCAAGATGATGGAATGTGGGTTTGCCATTCCCGTCATGTCCCATTAGGGATTTTAAGAAGATGGGAGTAGACGAGGTTGGATGGGAGCGGGGCGGGATTAAAATATTTCATTAAATCGTCCTGTGTGCTTGACCGCTTGGTATTTATTCTTTTAATTTTCGTTTCGACTGCCGAGTAGCTCACACTCGAGACCAGTCCCTAATGCGCAAACAAAGTCATGCCCCTAGCATGTGCCAATTGCAGCAGGAGATGTTAGGAGCAGGTTGGACGGAAGTAGTCAACAGAGATATTTCTGTGAATTAAAAGGTTAAAAATGATATGAGCTATTAAAATATATAATGGGCGCGACAAGTGATAGTATAACGAAACAATTGCAATTTTATTTAAAATTACTCCAACATGAGGGTAGTGATGGCAATGGCTGTAAGCAAAAATCGTCAAATCGGAAAATCGAACTGAAATCGCAATTTCGAAACCGACGGTTTGGTGCTACGTGGACCCGTCAACGAAATGATTTTGAACCAAACCAAACCGATCAAAAACGGTTTGGTTTAGGTTTGAGAATTTTAATTATGGTTTGAAATCAAACCGGACCGGCGAAAAATATATAAAATAAAAAAATAAAAAATTGATTTTTTTTAAAAATTTATCCAAAATTTCAATTTTGTAAAATTGAATAATTTTGTCATTTTGTAGGTATTTTTATCAATTTCTAATTTTCTATTAATTATTAAGATTTATGACCCGCCCAATCCTAATTATATATAAAAAAAAGCCCAAATTTGAAAGAAGTAGCACTAAACAGCTCAACCCAAGTCCATATACTCACAAGTCACAACCCTAATCTTCCAATTTTCATTTCTCTCACTCGCAACTCACTGGTCCCAGCCTCGCTCCCCGCGGCGCCTCCTAGTTTCCCCCAAATCGTCAACGCCCTCGAAATCTCGAACCTCCCAGTCGTCGGTAGTGTACGTTCGTCGGTATTATTAGACTATTTCAGGTTCTTGCATATTTATTTGATCATGACTAAGGCTTAAAATTGAAATTTTGTCACTTTCTAGTTGAAATTTGTTTACATATTTATTGATCGTGAGTAAGACTTAAAGTTGAAATTCGAGCTATTAGGTGCGCAAAAGACATTTGTTTACATATGAAAGAATATGTATAATTCCATGTTAAATTGCAGAAGATGAAGGTGGGTATATATAGTGGGATGGGGGAGAAAAAATATTTGCAGCTTGTCTTTTGGAAGCCATTATTAGATGGATCCGTGTCTTAATTTTTTTTTTTTTTTTTCCAATTTGCTAATTAATTTTTTTTTTTATGTATGAAGGACAAAATTGATCATGAGTTCTATAACTTCTTGAGTATGTGAATGTTTCTTCCTTTTGCTAGTTCTGTGAGTTTTGTGACAAAATTTGATGTTTCTTGAGTTCTGTGACAAAATTAATTCGTTTATTCCTTTTGCTAGTTGAAAATGGACATTATTATGTTTTTTTTGGACCTTATATTTATTTTAGTGGACTTGTATTGTATCTTTTATCGTAAAGTATTATTCTAAAACGTCAAAAGGGTGAATAAAAAACTTTGCTTTAATTTTTTGTGATTTTACTTTTATTTTGTTGGTATTTAAATTTATAGTAAATATATTTAGTTTGTTTTAAATTTATTTCTAGTAAGATATAAATATATATTGAATTAATGGCATAAAAGTAGATACTAGACAGGAAAAAAATATATGCGGTTTAAAACCGGACCAAACCGTTAGGTTTAGGTTTTGAATTTTTTTCAAACCGATCAAAACGGTTTGGTTTGAAAATTTGTCAAAAACCGCAACAATCGGACCGCTTACACCCCTGGCAATGGGGCGGGTTCGGGGCCGGGCACCCTCACCCCACTCCGCCCCACCACGTCACTCTCCCTCCTCGCCCTCGCCCCACCCCGCCTTAGACGGGACGGGGCGGGGCGGGTACGGGGTGAGGACTTGCCCCATTTGGTTTTTTTTTTTAATTTTTATTTAAAATACAAATTCAAACTTTTAAAATCCAAAACAAATAATGTTCAAACTAACTATATCAATATTCAAAGTAGGCACTTGAAACAAAAAAATGTCCAAAACAAATAATGTCTAAAACAATTTTTTTTTTATTTTTCACGGGACGGGGCATCTCCGCCCCGCGACCCGCGACGGGGCGGCGAACCTCGCTCCACCCCGCTAACCCGTTCGGGGCGGGGCCCCACGGGAACTGGGTGGGGCTGGGCGGGGCAGAGAAAATTGCTATCTCTACACGAGGGTGAAGTACTAGTGAGAAGATTGTTAACAAGAATTTTGATGATACTAAATTTATGTTAAAAATCATGTTTTAGCTATATTTCATTTCAATAGATATTAAAATTCACTTGTTTATTGTTTTTTTTCTTTTCGGAGTGCACCATGCCACCTAAAAAGAAATCGTAATCTTCGGCCACTTTTTCTAAATCCTTTGACCGTAGTAAATTTGTGAACGAGGAAGCTGAAAAAGGATATCATGACATGGTAGTTCACAAAAAATGTATTTTGGAACGTGGTTTTGACGACCTTGAGCTTTATATGAGGGAGCAAATTGAGGGCAGGAATTTGGGAGTTGTTTACAAAACAACCACAGCCAGGGTTAATACCAGTTGTGCGTAAATTTTATGCAAATGTTAAAGACCATAGGGATTTAAAAGTTTATATCAGGGGATCGTGGATTCGTTTTGACGACACCTTCATCAATAGGTTCTATAGACTACCTGATATAGATGAAGGTGACTTCTCCAAACTGCATGAGGAAGGGACCATCGATTCGATAGATATTCTTTGAGAGTTGGCCCACCCTGACATCACATGGAAACTATCCGGTGCCAATGTCACTCATTTTTCGACAGTGGGCAGATTTCTAGAATACAAAGCGCGTCCCTATTTCATATGTGCTAAACTCTTGCCCAGTAGCAATATTAGTGAAGTGACAAAGGAGAGGACGTTATTGAATTATGCTATTCAAAAGGGCCCTCAGTGTTGATGTGGGCACTGTAATTCAAATCAACTTCTTGCACATACTTCAAGGATCTACAACTGTGGGTACAATCATACCTTCCCCGTCGTCCTTTGCCTGACAGTTCGCGGACTGATGACATTCTTGGTCGAATTGAGGCTATACAATTACATCTAAGTCAGAGACAAGACGAGTTGGAATTGAGGAATCAAGAGAGACATGATGGAATCCATCATCAACTTGATCAATTGCAGGTATCTATGATCGATCAATATCAGTAGTTGCAGAACTCTATATATATACAGTTTCAATATCAGAATGTGTTCTTCTTAGTGTTGGCCTTCGCATACCCACACATGTGATTTTCCCCCATAGCCTACGTTCCCATATCATTCGGCCAACTAGGGTCCGTCTCACCAGGGCGATGGAGACGACACCCACTGATGTCTTCACGGAAGTTCTACCCTTTCTTTGTATTTATTTTCACATTGGGGACAATGTACGTTTTAAGTTTGGAGAAGGTAAGTCAACAGGGTTAATTGCTATTGTCTTTTGCTTTGTAGTTGTGTTTGTGTGATATTATTTGATTTCGTGTGAAAAAAAAAAATTTATGCTTGCTTGTGTGAATTGGATAGTTTGTTGGCTGTGATCAATATACTTGAGAGCATGTATTAATTCGTGGACTGTGGATGAATCATATGCGTAGTTGAATTTTTTGCTTATCTATGCGAAGCGGTACTATTTTTATGCACGATAATTGAGTATAGCGTTGTACAGAAATAAGAAGTTTCATATGTATAGACTGAATATATGACTTAGATGCTTAATCCCTTAACCCTTGATTCACAATATGCTTTAACTTTATATATATACTAGTGTGAGCACGTGCAATGCACGTGTTGTATAGTTTAATTGGGTATTTAATAGTGTGGAGTGAGAAGGTTTATAGAAGAACAAAAGAGAACTAATTTTTCAAGAAATTGTATTGCTTTTGAAAATGATGGCAAGTTTTTGGGAGACTTCTTTCTAAATTTAGTGATAAATGCTTTGGGAGAGGCTCAAGCATTTATAGTAATATTTGAGTCATCAGATGAACCTGTAGATAAATGTATAGCTCGACTAAGCGTACAGAAATGTAAGAATGAAAGCATGAATAAAATAGAAATAATAACTGAAAATAGAACGTCCATCTTGCGAAAAATAGGATTAAATGCAACAACAAGCATGAATAAAATACAAATAATAACTGAATAAATGCTTTTTCGATGATCAACCCGATCAGCTCCTAATGTCACTTGAAAAATAGGACGTCTATCTTGCGAAAGCTGAAGCTCGCAACAAAAGATCTATTGAGGATTAAAAATTAAAATCCAATAAAAATAGGTTCTTGCTAAAAGTGTACAACATACCTCAGATTCAATTTGTTTACAAAATTATCTATTAAGTCATTGCATATAACAATGTAATCAGGAAGAGAATCAAACAAAATAATAATAAATATAAAAATGGAATATAAATATTTTAGAACATGAGCTTACACATAGGCATTATGGAAGGTACAGTTCCCACAATATTAAGCATTCGTTGAAAATTTCAAACACACAATTCCTCAAGCCCGGCACATAATGCTCCTTTAAAGCCTTTGCCCATTCAACATGATTTGCACCTTTATTTCTGAATTCCACAAGTACCTAGTAAATAAATAAAAATTAATAATCAGAAATTTCATACTTGAATTGTTCCAGAGCATATAAATGGCCGTACGATTCTGCCTCACAAAAGGAAGAAAAATGGTGTAGAACTTGAAATTAATGCAATTAAAGGCAAAATGCAACCACATTAAAGGTACCTTACTTTCAAGGATCGCTCTCATTTTATTGGATAAAAGTAGAGATAAAAGGCATAATTCTATCCTTGATAATATATGGTTTGGGTTTTGCTAACATGTGAGATGCAGCAAGTGCCAAATAGTTGGTGGAAGTGATTTATCGAAGCAAGAAAATATGACAAAAAAGTAGACGAAATGAAATGATCATGGAATTACCATTGTGCCATTGATGTAATTGATGGTACATTTTTTCATAAGATAAATGTAGCTTTAAAAAATATATATTTAAGTCAGAAAATTCCACTTTCAAATCTTACCAAGAAGCAGAAGGATTACATATTTTTTTTCTAGCATGTCCAATATCTCATTTTAATATGTGAATGATAAACTAAAGAAACATTCAGCTACAATAATGTTTACAAAATACTATTGAACAAATAGAGAACAACATGGAAGAGAAAAGTCTTACTTCTATAAAGTTTCTTTCTGGTTCTGTAAAGATGTGAGTACTCTTCCATCACTCAGCATTTTTCATTAAGAAAATTATCAACAAACATAATTTTGTCACCATGGATCAAGAAGAAAAGGGTATGCTATCAAGCCATTTTCGAAGTTTCCATGTATCTTAGATTTAAAATAACTGAAAATTGAAATATTTAGGGAGACAGAATGATCATACTCATAAGAGGCTCCAATAAATTTATCTACTGGACATGAACAAGTTATTACATGAACCAGGCATCTTTATATTGATTAGATCAAGAAGCTGGCGATTAAAATGCTTCCCCAAAGAATAGTAGTTTGATTACCCAGCACTTGGTCAATCAATGTGATTTATAGAACCCACAGCAGAAAAGGAAATGCTGATGAAACTTGAAAGTGATTAAAATATAATTGAAGTTTTCAATTAATGATGTAATTGACGACCAAGTCACTTGGGCACATAATACAACTTGAAGAGTGAATGAAATTAGGATTTTCCCAATGTCGTTAGGATGAATTTGATTTTTAAACTTCACAAAATCCTGTTTAGTGTATGTTGTCCATCCTAGGTTAGGTCAAATCCTCCTTCACCCCACTTTTTCTACAGCGAAATCATATAATTTAAAAGAAGTAAATTTCTATTTTTACTCCCCCTTCACCCATGTCAGTCCATTTGAAGAGCAAAAAAAACTGTGATAGAGGGAGCATAGTGTGGTACCTTCTCATAGCATACACGGAGTCTTTCTCTAACAATAGCTTTAGCATCATCAGAATGAGTAATGAGCTTCGAAACACATTGTGGAGGCGGAAGAAGTGGATCCATACTAATATCAGGATTTCCATTTTCACCCTTGACATTGATATTTGGTACATTGAAATTCTTCCCACATTGGCTGCAGATCCTTCGTCCAAGGCATTTCTCAACTAGTACTGTTTCTGGAAGCTTGAGATTTACCACCAGATCAATGTCTGTCATTCAATATTTCCTGCACGTAGAAAAAAGGAACTATTGAGAATTGCGCATGAACTAAATGTATTGGAGATATGCAATGGCTTCCCATTTTCCATCGGTAAGTGCAAGTTTGGATAACTGGTTAATATTGATTTTTTTAAACGAACAGGAAGCACGAAAGAAAAAGGACCCGATCATATAACATGATACCAGTAAATGTCCTAAAATTTGCTCAAAGCACAGAATACACAACAAACATTTGAGTTCTTGTTTGATTTTGATTCCTTGATAATCACTAATTTTCCATTCTCATTTTCAACCCCACATTATTCAAAAAGATTAAAAAGATCATTCATCGCGTTTCCCCATAACTTTTCCCTACTTTTTAACCACAAATTTACCCAACAAAAACCACTTTTCAAAGAATGACTTCTAAAAAAAATCTTTATCAAACAAGACTTGGATAAATGAAGTGCTTGGAGACCTAGTAAACAAGATCATAGTCTGACAACCATGAGCTAAGTCATTAACTGTTACCGACAAGAAATCAAAACAACATAAATACTTCTTAGCATTCATAAATTGAAAACCTATAAATCATTGACATCTTGATCTTTTCTTCTCTTTTCTCAATCCTGTGAACCAGATCATACAGTATGTATTAAGAAGTTCCTTCTAAAATAAAGCAAAGAGCCTAACCAAGTCTAAGATATGGAGGATCATTAGCAAGACTATAAAATCTGTTCTCAAAATTAGCAGCAATTCTCTTCTGAAAACAATACCTTCTTATAGAAAGCTTAATATCTAGTATATCATATCTGTCATGACATATCTTGAGGAACATTAAAGGAGAGAGTCTGTGAGAAAGCTAATATAGACGAATAAATTACTTACTGCTTGCCTAACTGTTCGGGGAAATCCATCTAGTATAAATCCTGATTCACCTTTAGCTTCCCGTCTCAAGCCTCTTTGACAATAAGCTTATAATTATCTCATCAGATACCAGTTTCCCTTGGTTCACAATCTCTGTAAGCTACAAAAGAGAACCAAGAAGGACAAATCAACAACATAAAACACCAAGTTTAAATATATAAAAGATGGACCCAAACTGCATCATAATCAGTACATGTTTGTCAATGTAATTAATCATTAGGGACTATCAATACACAGAATCAAGACAATTGCATAAAAGTACAAGTACACAAGAAAGAGGTTTGTATAAGAAGGCGTAGAACTGGGGACAACCCTTGTGGTATTCAGAAGGACCCTTTTGTTATTAATAAGGCATTGACAATTATTACATTACAGAATTCAAATTTTCCATGAAACACTCTTCGAGTTTCTAATTCCGACAGATCACAAATATATGGAAATCAGTTCAAACCTGAAAGCCATGCATCCATATATATATATATATATATATATATATATATATCCATTTTGAAAAGGAAAAAGACCTTAACTTTAATTGTAAGTTATAAGACAAACTCTTGATTTAACGACAAACAAAGAAATATCTCAATTCCTCATTGCAACGGTATCCCAGAAGTCATATTTAACATGTACTGGCAATGTTGATATTTATACTATATATAGGCACACAGGTTAAGGGGCGGCATACCTGTTTAGAAAGGGGTCCAGTGATAAACTTACTATTAGTAGAAGCCTAATTATAGGCGAATAAACACAAATGAATTCAATATCACATAAAAAATGAAAAACATGTCCCAAATTTTGATTCATATTCATGTTTAAGAGTATTTATCTTATTAAGAAATGGTCCTAGAATACGAAATTTAGGCGATTTATGCCATAATCAGCACAAATGAAGAATCTGACCTCATATTAATGGTACTTATCATTTCACATCAACTATGACTCGTTTGGTGAGTTCTACTATTATTATATAAAAAACTCAGTTTCATTAGTCACAGAGACATACAAAAAGGCATCTGATAGAACAAAAGGGGGGAGAAGGAACAATTTAACATCATACAAAGGCAATCCCAGAGCATGCAATTCAGCCAACATTATCTTAGTTGTGCTCGTTTTAATTTCAAAAGGATGCATGCTAATGTAAGTAGAAGCTCAAATGACAATAAGAATTGACAGTAATTCCAGTAATAAGCCTGCCAAGACTACAACTAAGGTTAATGAACAAGAAATTGAGTACAAGAAAGACACATTAAGTCAGCAACATTAAATTCTTATGCGAATGAGTAGCCAAAACAACCCTTCGCATCATATAACACGAAAGAACCAAGAAAAATAATATAAGCGTGATATAGCTTCATGGAAGACTACGGTTGAATTCAGCCGAAGCATTGACGAAAGAAAAGTGTGTGTGTCTTCCTTGTTTCACACGATAGACACAGAAGAATTTGTACATGTGTGGCGATGATAAGTCATGTACCACCTTATCAAAATTTATTGGGCTTGCCTTAACATTTCAGAAGGGAAAAACAAATATTTTACAAGGAAAGATTAATTTTGTCTAAAAAGAAACAAAGTGGTAGTCCATGTTGTATTGCGCTTATACATATTTCCAGGTAATACCGAAAAAGCGAAAACAAAAGCATTTGGTAAATATACACAAAAGCATCTGGAGATTAAAAAAAAGAATGCACACACTACTTTTGGCAAATACATAGAGGATAGATATATTTATGTCCTGATTTAGTCATGATAAAATAAGTAATCACAAAATGATACAAAATTAAATTGCCCTTATCTCAACAAATAGGCAAGTGACTTGTAACAGGAACCCAAACCTTGTTTTAGCTGCTGAATGGGTGTTTTCCTTAATAAGAATGAGACTGATTCTGCCATGAATTCTCGAACATAGTCCCTGGGGTAGTATCTTAATTTTACTGTAATGCTAAGGGACCAAGACAGAGTCATAATCAGAATCAGAGAAAGAGAAAGAGAAACATTCTCAAAACATGCACAACTCATATAAAAAGGAGAGGCAGGGACGTATGACTATTTAGAGTTGTATATATCATCTCAAGTTTTTCTGTACACCAATTTTTTGTTTAGAAGTTTGGGAACCCCAACATTTCTGAAGAAACACCATTACACATCTATGAGGTCCTTAAGATTCGTCCTCAACACTCGGTGTCGCCACTTCTAAAACTTTATATTCAAGAAAAGGGTTATCGAGATGTGGTCAATGTCAACTATACTCCATTTTCTATAACCAAAAATGTGCTTGCCGTTGTACATTATCATTGACATAGTGTAGAGGGCAGTGAAGGTGTTTGGAGAAATACCATGGCTTCATTGTGACAGACAATCATAGACCTCATTACAGCATGGAGATCGAATCTTGCATCTTCTTCTGTAATGCTTGCATCTACAATAGTTTCCAATAATCAGAAAGTTATCAACTTGATAGTGAAAAATTCAAAATCATTTCAGAGATTAAAGATCTGAAACTTGGTTTAAACACTTCAAAGATTGAAACTATATTATATAGGAAAGATCCAAACTTTACGACAACATGTTACATGGAAAATTAAAACACCAATCTGGATGCTAAAGTACATGAACACGTTCTTACATTCATAAATCATGACTCCAACGGTGATTTAACTACTTAAACCAGGCAAATCCTCAATGAAACAGTTCAGCTTTTATGCATAAAGTTTAAAATTACACAATATGCCTATACTCTTGTTTCCTAAAAAGTAACTTATAAGTTCATTTTTCTATCATATCAAAGTCAAATATTAATTTCAACAACATATTCATAATTACTGCCCATTATTATCCACGTATTTCCTGGGATCCACTCGCATTCCTCGTAAAAAGGCTACAGTTTAAAGATTCAAACTTTACACACAATTAAACACAACAGAAATTCAATATTCATTAGAAGAATTAATCAAGATTAACACACTAATGGAAAAGCTAAAAGATACAATTTTTGAGCAAAATATTCTGCATCTTGAAGATTCAAATATACATATAAATATACATTAGAATAACTATCTTCCAATTAAATATCAATAAATAAAATCAACCCACCTCACGCACTCTAAACCAAACAATGAAAAACTTACAGCAAAGCGTTCATTTTGAACCCTAAATTCATAACTGGAGAAAATCAATGTTACCTGGGATTAAACTCAACCAGAAATAAAATAGTTTTGCGTCGATAAGGAAGTAAGTTGGACGCTCCAGCTTCCTAATATTGATATAATGAAGATCAGGAAAATATAGCAAATCAATGTTATGGTTATTAACAAAGTAATTATAGACAGTTACTTCAGTGGTTTGAAATTCACCAGCATCATCCTTACTTTTATACTCCAATGAGAACATGAAACGGTTGATAAAAGGGAACAACTTGAGATCTATGCCAAACAATGGAAACCAGAATAGTGAAAAAAATAATGAATAAGATCAAATGAAACAGAGAAATCATACAATTGTTCTTTGCAGGGCGTGTCATTTAATCCATTAATTTTGTACTCTTGGTTAGTAGAGATTGTCGTTATCCTCAAATTCTTCAGAACACGTTTTCTCCAAGTGGTTCAAATTATAATATTTTCTGTTTGCAATGAGAAAATTCTCTTGATTAAAGAAGTGGTTCAATTAAACACATATGAGAGGTAGTCCATTATTTTTACACTCTTGCGTATCACATTTGGTGCCTCTACTTACGAGAAAGGCAGAAACAATACGCTTTCTTTTTCGTTTAGCTGGAAGTTCCTCTAATCTTAAGTTTGTCACACGTCAATTCACAGCTAATTAACTACATATGTGGAGTTGTCAAGTGCTCACTTACCAGGTAGATTTTCTGGATGGGTGTAGCATAGCCTCTCCTCATTTTCAAGAGTTGGGATGAAATTGTCAATTAATTTTCTTACCTCAATTTTTGTAGCCAAATGTTCTAACAGCTTTATATCAGAGTCCATTTACACGCCACTATATCTTAACTTTAAAAAAAAAAAAATCAACAACAAAACAGAACCCAAAAAAAAAGCCTAAATGCCTCGTCAATATAATAGATTCAATCCAACGTATAGTACAATGGTGTAAAAATATGTTTGGAAAATTGTAAAATAACTGAAAGACATTATTTGTATTATTCATATTGCTTACTTGTGAAGGCAGATGAGAGGAGTTGCTTTCAAAGGCTGTGGGGCTGGTCGAGTGAAGGATGTATCCAGCTGAGAATATCTTAGGAGTTCTACTTGTTGTGTGAAGCTGTCTTCTTACCGATATGATGAAGATTAGATTAGCATTTTGTTACTTAAAAATGATCGTGCAGGACTCCTTTTAGAAGCTGTGCGTTCTCAGAAAATTAAAAAGAACAATAAGGTAATTCACCAAAAAGATACAGAAAAACATCGATGGATGAATATGGTGGAAAAAAATATTTGCATGAATCCAAATTACTATTAATACCACCTTAATTTGTCTTCATGGCTTCCCAAGAGATGGGTCCAGTTCGTCGACTCTTATTTTAGACTCTGTTTCATTTCTATTTTATTTTTATTTTTATTTTTTTTGGGAGCGGGATATAAGGTTAAGAGGAACAAACATTAATTTTATATTTCCAAGAAACAATTACCAAGTTCTAATGTTACAAGTAAAAACATATGCAAAAATGAAGGTGATTTATTTCTTAAGAGTTATAGTTATAAATGTCTAATGAGAAAATCAAAATTGATATATTTCAAACAAACTAATATATCATCTCTATCTTAACAAGTGTATTGCTATAGAGTTTTTTATTCATTTCTACAATTCAAGAACTTGAATGAATAATGTCGAATATTCTTTTCTTTAGTAGAAACTTCAAATGAAAAGTTAAAAATAGAAGATAAGAAATAGACAGTGGTGTCAAATTGAAGAATAAAAACTACTGGAATTAAATATTTTTGCAACAAATTTTGAATGGGAAGCAAATCATATTATTAGACATTAAAATTCAAGATATATCATCATAAAGAATTAGCTTACCACTTGAGATCTTTTCGATTTATCATGGTTGCCATCTTCTTCATTTCCTTGGATTTTGCTGTAGAAGAAAAATACAAGCAATTTAATCTCAATTTTCAAATATCATAACAGATAAGAAAGCAAGAATCTTATAGGTTTACAAACCTTCTTTTGACAGCAAAAGCATCCTCAGCAAAAGCATCTGAACCACCTAAATCAAGAACCCTGCAAACGGTGTCCTTTAGAAAATTAAACACATTAAAGCTTTGCACATATTACTTCCTAAGAAAAGTAAAGATAGAGTCAAATAACTGTGATTTGACATGTACAATATATCTCCAAACTACATTAAAAGGCAGGAACTTACAGATGCAAAGAATTCATAGTTTTTGCTCCCTTTCTTAGGGTAATCTCATAAGTCTGGTCACAAAGATCTTACAGATATAGTTCAACGAATTTAGCTGAATATAAGCACAATAAAGGTATAAAGTAGCAAAACTAACATATCCTAGAGGAAGAATTAAAAACAACAACAATACAACAAGACCAATTCCGTGATTTAACATGCCGAAACAATTCAAAAATAGAAACACAACTGGATTATTAGTCAACACTAAACATATATCTAATTCTAAATAGCCCTGATTCCCTAGGGCATCAGATTAGATAAATCTAGAAATTTATTACCTTATCAAACAAGACTCTGTAAGCATTAAGATCATGGTACAAAGCCTGTCCTCGGTTACTGCAGTACTGCAGAGCTTGTGCCAAATACAAAGCCATCCTTAACCTCATTGCCCATTTCATGGGATGCTTCTCCCCTATACCAATACAACCACTAAAATATATTAGAACACTATCCATAAGAAGCCAATTTGGCCTAGAAAGCACGACAAGATTTCATATCTCCAAGATCACATCATTAATGCAAATCAGATCTCAAAATGACAAAATCAACATGTATATGAAAAACTTGAAAAACTTGTAAATCCGGTATGAAACTTTAAAATCCAGTATGCTCATTGTCAAAACGGCATATGTTTGATTAAAATCTGGTAAATTCAATCTCTTTGCAAGTAGTTTTGATTTTCTCCATATCCATATCCACTTCCAATTCCTACACCCACAAGATAATCTGATTTTGAATTTTAAAGCCAACTCAAAAATAAACCATAAATACTTAATTTGGTGATTTAGCAGAAATACCTCCATCCAAGCTTGGATGGAGGAATTTCTCTATGCCTCCATCCAAGGATGGAGGCAAGAAGAAATGCCTCCATCCAAGCTTGGAAGGAGGCTTGGATGGAGGAATTTCTTCATGCCTCCATCTAAGGATGGAGGCATGGACAATGCCTCCATCTTGGATGGAGACATGAAGAAATTCCTCCATCCTAAGGATGGAGGCATTTCTTCATGCCTCCATCCAAGGATGGAGGTAGGGAGAAATGGCTCCATCCTGGGAGAAATGGAGGAGAAAGTGAATGCAGGAAAAGGAGTGCAGTTGATTGTGCATCCAACCACGACAATTTTCATTCTGAAAAGGAAAATGATTTGTAATGTGAGTATTGGAGAATACTCAGTAATAACCAATGTTAAAATGCAAGAGCAAGCATTCACCTGACAAACATTCAAATTTTGTAAGTTTTAAGATAGGTCGAGAAAGTATAATATGTACTTTTTGTTTAGCAGACCTGCTCTTCTATCCAGAAAGTATAATTCCACTTGCTTACTATCAATTCAAGAAATCAGCTATTAGCTCAAAAAATTACTCAACATGGCAAATTACATAAATTAAATAAAAAAGGAAGCTCCAATAATCATTAGATGATAGTAAATTCTATTAAAAACCAGAAACACTAGGTTGAGTTTGAAGATCATTGGGTCGAACACCATCACTGAAAGCCCAAGTCCTGCAAACTGGCATCCCCATTTTAGCCCCTTTCTTGAGCATATCAGAGACCCTATATCTCGATGGACCCCAAACACTCTCCTCCATCAACCATAAGAATTCCACCATTTTGAGAATCTGTACCTCTCTATTCTCCACCATTTTCACTCTCTACATTCTGATTCTACTCTATTTCCCAGCCTTTTGTCATGGACTTTTTTCCTTGCCAGTTCTATTTTTTATCTCAATTATCTTACTCTATCTTCTCCGGCTCGGTGCAAGTCAAGAAGCACAAAAGGAAGCGGGATCCGATTCGACGAGGAAATTATTACCGCAGAATGAAGAATTTTCTGATAATGATCTCTACCGGGTCTCAAATGAATCTAAAAGTACCCCGAGCCCGAATTCAAATCCTGGTCCCAATTTTTTGGCTGATTTTTTTGTGGAATGGAACGTGAGGGCTCCGCTGGAAGTTATACATGAATCCGTTCACTCAACATGCCTCCGTCCAACTGGACGGAGGGATGGAGGCATTTGTCCATGCCTCCGTCCAAGTGCTCACAACATAACAAGGGTAAATGAATTTGTGAAATTAACAACATTCATTTGATTTTTAAGGAACAATTTCTGGCTTAACATTTTTCTTAACAACGGTTCTTTTTAATGTTTCAACATCTATATACAAGAGTCACCAATGTTACATTGAATGGTGTACATCAAATGAAAAAAAAAAAAAAAGGACCAACTTCTCAAGCTACCCATAGTACTGGGCATACTGGCAGCAAGCACTGTGCTTGATATAGTAACACCACCATTATACATGTGCTTTATCTCCTTCCGGAACTTTGTTAAAGAATTATCTGGTATGGGCAGAGTTAATTCAATTACATCGCCTATTTTTATCTTGCAGGTGGGATCATAGACTTGTTCATGGTTCAATCGAGGCCTTAGCTTCTCCTTAAGAGGGAGAAGAGTTTGCTGGGAACTCTTAAACTGATATCTGCAAATCCAAACAACAGATAATACGTCATGTTTGGTACCATAAAATTACACACTTATGCACTACGTCTATTCTATCACGGCCAAAAAAAACCCCATAACAGCACAGAACAGGACAAAACCATCCAAAAAGAACAATAAGATATAAGATTAGCACCCACATCAGCATGGCAAATCAAATGAAGCTACTCTGTTAAAAGAGAAAGTTTTGCCTTCGAAGAGAACAAATTCCTGGAACTTTGGAAGTTTTTCCTATTTTTGACGAAGTAACCAAGTCCCAGTTTCAAAAGATTGAGATGAAGTATTACGACAAGGTAAGACTAAGAAATAATAGGCAGAATTGAACTTCCACGTAGCATAAATGCCATAAAAAATTCTAGTACAGGAAAAATTTTTACTCACAAAAATATTTAAGCAGTAATAGATACCGAAGAATTGAAAGAAAATAGACCAACCTTTATATTTGCTCTCCCGAACAAAACTCTCTCCTTCCCAAAATCCTCCTTCGCCTATGATTGTCCTGCGCAAAAAATTTAATTCACTACCTCAATCTATATATGAGTTCAATCATACATTCTACATTTCACTAGAAGTAAACATGACGCGAAAACAAACAAAGTCTTAATCTTTGACTCATTGTAATCACAAATTCAAAAACTATACAATTACAAACAAAAAAGTCAAGGGAAACCTTGAAAGTCCTTCAAAGCTTCTTTAAACTTGCCAATCTCAAATTCGTAGCACCTCGTCTATAATAACCCTGTACAAATTAGCAAATCTAAACACTTCAATTAATTTCTCAAGAAACCAGAAAACAAAAGGAATCAAATGTACTGTCATTCAAGCAAAAAAATAATGTGAAAACCGAGTATTGACTAAATGTCAAAATGCTAATAAACATAACATTTCTAAGTAGCTTGCCATCTATAAGCAAATGTGTTTTCAACTAAATAGTAAATACAAACTTATGCAACATAAAATTCTCGAGTAATCTTTTTTCCTTTTTTTTTCTTTCTCAAGCAATCTTCCTTTGCTGGGAAAATTTAAATTTTAGCTTTCAAAATACAATTATGAATCAAACAACAAAAAAACCAAAAAACTAATAATGAATCACTAAAAATAAATTAAATTAACTACTAATGCCTACCAAATAGTTTGTGGTTAGGTTACACTATGTTTTAAAGATTCCAGCTATTTCACTTGTTCATATTCCTTTCAGTTCTATTTGTATTAATATTTTTCCCCTTTTTTGTTTCTTCGTCGTCTTAATTTATATTTATCCTTTTTTTTTGGGGTGTGTGTGTTTATAAAAGTTGAGCAAATTTAAAATTTTAGCTTCAATTTTGTTTGTCTTTCTATTTTGACATTACATGAGAAATAGCTCCAAAAATGCATGCAGATTATTTCACTGTTGTCCTTGTATACACCATTTTTGTTAAGATTATTTCAGTAGATAAATAACTCCAACAGCAGACAAGGCTATCGACATAGATTAATAGATATAGATTACTTGCAATAAAGTGAACTCATATCACCGAAAAAACACATTTTTTTGCGATAATTACCAGCTTCTTTTTATATCAAAGGATATTAAACTCTAAACAGTTAAGCGAATTATGCCTCAACTAAAAATTATTTGAGCAAGACCTGAGGTCAACCTTAAGCTTAAGCTTCCCATATGACCATCACACACAAAGTTATGATACTAACTCAAGTTTTCCACTTATTTTAGTTTAGTCATAACAGATAATGCAACCTCTGAATCAACAAAAAGAATATGATGGTGGAAGGGTCATATAACTCATACATAGTGTTAAAATCAGGTACCTCGGTGATATCGACCAGGTAAATCACAGAAAAGTTCTTTAATGTTTCTGCAACTGATGCCAGCACCTCTTCCATCTGAAACCCAAAATAAATTGTAAACGACCAAAACAGAATTATAAGTCCATAAATCCACATATGAATAATGAGAAATTAATCAAGCTGACAAAGCAATCGAGCAAATAACAAAACTGGACACAGCCAAACCAAGAAATGTATAGCAGTAAATTACAAATAAAACAAGCTACTATCTCTATGGAAACTGAAATTTCTTCCTCCTCTGCCGCCCCCCTCTCTATGAACCAAACTCGGTGTCAGATAAATTATTCAACCTATTAGTTTGTAACAAAACTTGAATCCCTACTATATTAATGTCAAACTATCAGAAGGAAAATATAGAACCTTCAAATGTGACTTGGAAAACTTCCATTCAAACCTTAATTGATTTTTATCAAGTTCCAATCCCAAAAAACCACCGCAAGAAGCAATTGATACGGGTAAAAGAAAGATACCCATTCACTAATAACACTTGCAAAAGAATATTTCGAACAAGAGCAGCTATACAACCTTCTTAAAAATTAAGCAAATCAGAAATTGGAGCATACTCGTCTGCGGGAGGAGGCAACAACAAAGGCACCTTCCAAGCCGAGCCGTTCCGCGATGCTGAAGCCGATGCCCTGAGTCGAAGCCGTGACTATAGCCACCTTCCCTTCAAATCTCTTCCCAATCTTCTCCATTTGCTTTCTTTCTTCTCTTTACAATTAGTTTGAGATAATAAAAATTCGAACTTTATAATCTGCCAAAGGAGAAAACAGCAGAAGAGGAAGGAATCGAAGCACCAAATATCATACTTACATGTATATGTCTCAATTAGGGTTCAGGCAGAGAATCTGTCCAGCGGCGATGGAGGTGGAGATCTGTTGATTGTCGCGAGAGAGAGGAGAGAGCGAGAGAAATTAGGGTTAAGTCGAGTGAGAAGAGTTGTCGAGAGATGGAGGCGGTGGAACAATTTCATTGCCGGATTGAGGAGGATATTTTGCAGAGAAAATAGGGCAGGAGAGCTGTAAATAGTAGGGAAATGTGTTTAACAAAACGGTGTCGTGTTGGTTGACGATGACGTGGCATAGGAAAAACTGGCTCTTTTATATGTAGTAAAAATTAGGGTTCAGGCAGAGAATCTGTCCAGCAGAGTCCAAACGGTTAAAAACTGCTTAAGGAATATAAAAGGAAGAGGAAAACAATGAAGAAAGTCCCGACAAAATTCACTTTCAAACAGAGAATATGTAATTTACTTTTTTTTAGATTAACTTTAATTAATTTATCTTCTTGTACTTGTGTGCTTGCGCCCCTTGGAGGCATTTTCTTCGTATCCAAACTGTAATCTTCATATTCGATAAACGCCACTTTTTGGGACTTTGTTCCAAGAGGTTTGTTCCTTACACAATCATCTGATCATCTTTTAATTGTTAGCGAGTAACCACGCGAAACAGATATATTAATGTTGTAGTTTTTATTGCTTAATGCATCAAATAATAAATTATCATGTGTATATAACGTATGATTACTGATAGTCTTCACTATAAATATCATTATTCTTTCATAATTATCTCCATAATTAATTCAAAGCTTTCATGCAGATTGCCCATTTAAGTTTAATATATAGTTTAGGATGTAGTTATATGTCCATACTACTTTGTTAAGCTGACACAAAATTTATATGGACTCTAGCCAAAATTGTGCAAAGTAATTTAAACCAGCAGCTGCACCTTCTTTCAGTGTTTTTATCATAACTTTGTATTCCGATGTTCGATTGAGGCGATTCAAAATGCGTTGGAAATTTAACCCATCTAGTTACAACTTTGATTCAGACATCATTCTCCAATTCAATCACTTTCTATGCCAAAAATATGTCTCAATATAACGGAATATGTAACGGAATTTTTTGTTTTAAACAGGCAGCTGCACATTTTTTCAGTTTTTTTTATCATAACTTTGTATTTAGATGTCCGATTGAGACGATTCAAAATGTGTTAGAAAGCTAACTCATTTGGCTACAACTTTGATTCATTCTCCAATTGGATCACTTTCTATGCCAAAAATAGGTCTCAATATAACGGACTATGTAACGAAATTTCTTGTTTTAAACAGGCAGCTGCACCTTCTTTCAATGTTTTTATTATAACTTTGTATTCTGATATCCGATTGAGGCAATTCAAAATGAGTTGGAAAGCCAACTCATCTGGCTACAACTTTAATTCAGATATCATTCTCCAATTCGATCACTTTATATGCCAACAATATGTTTCAATATAACGGACTATGTAACAGAATTTCTTATTTTAAACAGGCAGGTGCAACTTCCTTCAGTGTTTTTATCATAACTTTGTATTCCGATATCCGATTGAGTCAATTCAAAATGCATTGGAAATCTAACTCATTTGGTTACAACTTTGGTTCAGACATAATTCTCCAATTCGACCACTTTATATGCCAAAAATAGGTCTCAATATAACGGACTATGTAACGAAATTTCTTATTTTAAACAGGTAGCTACACCTTCTTTCAGTGTTTTTATCATAACTTTATATTATGATGTCCTATTCAGGCGATGCAAAATGCGTTGAAAAGCTAACTCATCTGGCTACAACTTTAATTCAGACATCATTCTCCAATTTGATCACTTCCTATGCCAAAAATAAGTCTCAATATGAGACTAAAACACCGGAGCATAACTTTTCGGTTGGAAATTGATTTGTGATCATCTTTTGACTAAATTTGATCCCCTGGACACCTTCCTTTATCCAATTGACTCCAAGCACTCTCAAATCTTCATTGTGAGATTCGGCACAACTTTTAAATATTTACATTTTAGCCCCCGAACTTTGGATCCCTTACAATTTAGCCCTTTCTCCAAATTTGTCTACTTTTGCTTATTTTCTTCAATCTCACCGACCTACATCACAATATCAAAATCACACATCTAATTATTTATCAATTACATAAACATTACATCATTAATTATTTATAGGGTGTCTGTTTCTGCTTTTCAGCAGAAATCAAGCCGTTGGTAACACAATTCATGCCGTTGGAGGCCGCAATTTTACCAATTCTCTCACTGTAGGGTTGTAGGTTTAAAAAAAAGGGTAACATAATCAATTTTCCATCCTCCTTGCAGCGTGCCCAGACACGTCCTTAATTAACAAAAAAAAATTACATCTTTATTAATAACAAATTAATTTTCAAACAAAAATATTAAATATAAACTAAGCAAACGTGCATTGCATGTTGCTTGCACCTAGTGTGTGTGTGTGTGTGTGTGTATATATATATATATATATATATTTCAAGGGAAGAATTGTTTGGTGAATTATTATATATTTTTGAAAAACTTGAACTTGATATTTGTGAGGTTGGGGTTATATATTGATTAAATCTTCTATAAAGCGATGAAATTTTTCCATGATAATGTTTAATGTTTAACACTTTTGTCACTATCACAAACACGTTGGAAAATTAAAGTTGAAAGTGTTAAAGCAATATGATTATAAGCGCCACAGATAAAAGCCGCTTTAGAACACTTGGGAGAAATATGTGACCACCTTAAGGCGTTTAGAGCTACTAATTTGTGACTGTATATAACCAAGACATTGACTTGTGTTATATGTGACTAACTGTGATCAAATTTGTCTTTTGTGACTAACTGTAATCAAATTTGTCTTTAGAACAACTTACATAACTATTGAACATCTCCACAGTTTTCTCAGTTTGTTTCCCTGTACTCATTGTTACAAATCCAAACCCTATTATAATTTATGTAGTAGTGTAATCAGCAAACATAGCTTAAAGGAACAGTGCATCAGTGGTAGATAACAATTTTTAGATTTGAATTTGATCTGGAATGAATGAAGTTCAATCAGCCATCAACTTCACCTTGACATTTAAGAATTAAGATCTAGTCGCAGTTTCAATGAGGAAAAGAACAAAGTTTCTCAATTGATTCTTCACTGAATTTTAATTTTAGTTCGTTAACTTGCAATTTAGCTTCACAAACAAATTTCTGCCCTCTATTGAATATAAATCAACAAGGTTCTTCTAAAATAAATAAAGTTTTGAATCAATCCCGAATGAAAGCTGCAGTACAGTACAAATATATTACCTCATTCAAATTCCATGATAATGATTAACAGGAAATTTCATAATTTCTTGATTCGATTATGCAAACAATCATAATTCACACCCAGAATAAATTGAAGCACATATGAATGACTGAATCTCACATAAACCTACGTATAAACCTACGCAGAGAATGAAATAAACGCATAGAATTGAAACGGAACGAAGAGGCCACGATTTGGAATACCAGAATTCTTTTTGGTGCTACTGCATGCTGGACATTTTTATTTGGGGCTGGGCTACTGTATGGATTTTGACGCCCTAGGCCTTTGCCTAAGTGGTTTGGTCCCAGGGCTGGCCTTAAATACAATTAGGGTCGAGAGGAGAGAACGAGAGCAATTAGGGTGCTGGCAGTGAAGTTACTTTTGGTTCCCCAGAGGAGATCTTGAGTTTTACAAATGCTCGTGACGCTGTACCGGTTCTCTTTATTACTATAAAGGAAGAAAATAAAAAGAGAGTATGTCTGAGAAAGATCAATGTCGACAGAAAGAAACGAAAGAGGAGGGACATCGGCAAAGAATAGTAAAATATGGCAAATGAATGTTATGGCTTTTAACAAAGTAATCATAAAAAGTTATTTCAGTGGTTTGAAATACACCAACATCATCCTTGTTTTTCTGCTTCAATGAAAACCTAAAAAGTTGATAAAAGGGTACAACTTTAGACCCCTGCCAATCAATGAAAACTGTAGTAGCAAAAAAAAATAAAATTAATAAAACCAAATGAAACAGAGAGACTATACAATTGCTCTTTGCAGAGCTGTTACTTAATCCAGTAATTTTGTACTCTTGGTTATTGCTACTTTCAAATTCTTCACAACAGGTTTTGCTAGAGTGGTTCAAATTATAATAGATTTAATTTGCAATGAGAAAATAATCTTGATTAAAGAAGTGGTTTAATTAAAGGTAGTCTATTATTTTTACACTCTTGCTTGTCTGGTGTATCTACTTATGTAAATCGTAAATATGACATAAGAAATGAAACTATTAATTATGATAGACAAAAGTATATAGGTAAAATAATTTTTTAAATAAAGATTTCCTATCTTACCTTATATTATAGCTAAAACAATTTCTCATAATTATTGTAGTTTGTTTTTCCATATCTATATTTTTATGATTTTTATTATTTAAAGCGGTATCCAAATATAAAGATGGTTACATACTTGCTCTTTACTTTTTTTTTTTGTTCTCAATGAGACCTTTCTTTACCCTCTAGAATTAATAAAGTAAAAACAAGGGAAGGGGAGACAAATGATTGAATTAGGCTTATAACAAAAAAAGAAACCTACATTGTTTCATACCTTTAATTTTTGCCAACTTTGTAGCCGAGGTACAGGTAAATAGAATTGTTTCTATTTATTTATCTTCTTTCTTTAGGCCTTAATTTAAACAAACTCTAAAGGATAAGTGATTTAAATATTTTAAGACGATTGTTCAGAAATTGTGTATCTGAAAAATGTGGAGGCGTTTTTATTTTTTTCCCTCTTTCTTCTTTCAAAGCATAATTCTCAATATGGAAATAAATAAATTTTACGATTATTGTTTTATAGCATGACTCTATCAAGCAAAGACATAAATTTAAAGCTTACCTAATGTTGTCAACCAACACTTCTGTTTCATATCGAAATTATTTAAAAATCTAGTTAAAGAAAAAATTAATTACCTTTGGGAATTTATTGAAAAGCCTATGTGAAAGCTACGAAGTTTGTCAGACTTTGATGGTTTCTAGGAAGTGGATGAGCTGCTTGACTTGTTAAATATTGCTAGTGTGGTGCCTGAAATTGCAAAACAAGAAACCAAAAATTTAACCGTTATGTTTTCTACATTTTACTGCATTTTAGAAGCACATACAAAGATTATGAATTTGTTTAATTTCAAAAATTAAATAAATTCTAGCCTTCTGTAATTATGGGAGTGGCGTCAAAGATGGAGGTAGTAGCTGGAAGTTTTGGTACTGTATTGGTAGAGCTCTTATCCTTGGGACTCTCTCGTGGCAGAGTTAATTTGTCCAATGCTTTTGAATTATTATTATTACAATTACTACTTTTGCCCTGTCAAAAAAATAGATACAAAACAGAGAAATATTCAAAATGGAGAATTGAAGTTAAACAATTCAAAAACTATAAAAATTATAGAGAGACAGTGTTTTTTGACACTTTCTTGATGAAGACTTCGCTGGAGAAAATGATTTTTTATTTTTATTGTTTTTGTTATTATTATTATTTGAAGATTTACTTCACCTCATGAACACCATTTTTGTTCTTCTTCTACTCTTCCCCTTCGAATGCAGAAAGGGAATACAGATATTCACAGCCATATGAGATTGCAAAGAAAGAACTTACAATTCTTTGAATACTCTTCTTTCCACTAAACATAACTGGAAAAACAAAAGCAAACCAATCAAATTTATGTCTTTTGGATATTAGTGTGATTTATTTCTAGCGAAGGAAAAAAATCTCAAAAAATAATAGCAACAATGAAGGGAAAATAAATCTGGAATTAAACTGAATGAGAAATGCAATAGTTTTACCTTGATAGGGAAGTTCGTTTGATGCTTATGTTTCGTCACATTGATGCAAGAAAGATTGGCAAAATATGGCAAGTCAATGTTGCAGCTGTTAAGAAAGTAATCATAAACAGTCATCTCAGTGGTAGTATCATCCTTGTTTTTCTGCTTTAATGAAAACCTGAAATGTTGATAATATGGTACAACTTCAAACCATGCCAAAGAATGGAAACCAGAGTAGTAAAAAAAATAAAAAATAATATGATCAAATAAAGCAAAGAAACTATATGATTGCTTTTTGCAGAATTGTCACTTAATCGAGTAATTTTGTACTCCTAGTTACTGTTATCCTCAGATTCTTCAGACACGTTTTTCTCGAATAATTCAAATTATAATAAATTTTGTTTACAATGAGAAAATAATCTTCATTAAACAAGTGGTTCAATTAAATACATGAGAGGTAATCTATTTGATTTGCTACATGTAGTTATGGAAATTATGAATATAAGATTAGGAATCAAACTGTTACTCATGACAGACAAAAACATATAGCTAAAATAATTATTCAAATAAAGATTTCTATTCTTACTTTAAATTATAGCCAAAACAATTTCTTGAAGTGTAACTGTTGTAGTACCTTTTGCCACAACTATGTTTTTATGATTTTTATTATTTGAAGCACCATCCAAATATAAAAATAGTTAAATATTTATTCTTTAATTTTGTGATTTGTTCTCAATCAGACGTTTTTTCATCCTCTAGAATTAATAAAGTAGAGATAAGGGAAGGGGAGGCAAATAGTTGAATTAGGCTTATAACAAAAAATGAAACGCACATTGTTTCTTACCTCTCATTTTTGCCGACCTTGTAGCCTAGGCAAAGCCGATTGAAGAAGCCTGTTAAGTGAGCTTTAAATTTTAGCCTATATTTTGTAGAGGAGCTTTTGTCATTGTCTCGAATTCCTTTTGTTCAGCTTAGAATGTGTACATAAAACTAACTGTTAAAAGAAGTGATATGGATTTGAATAGTTAAAATTTAGAAATAATTCGCTAAAATAAAGGAGGGTGGGAGTAGCCATAGAATTTTAGGTTTAGATTTAAGATTGATACAACAATATTTCACATGAATATATACATGGTCGAAGCTACAACATAGAATAAATACATGGCTTAAATATGACGAATTAATTTTACACTAATGTTTCATCTCTAAAATACTAAATGGAATTAAAGATATTTAACACATTTAATAGTATGATTTCTATTTATGTATCTTCTTTTTTTTGCCCTTAATTGAAACAAACTTCAAGGATAAGTAATTTTAATATTTTAAGACTATTGTTTGAACACCATCACTCCGAAAAATTTGGAGGGGTTTTTTTTTTTTGCCTCCTTCTTCTAAAGTATAATTTCTATCATGGAAATAAATAGATTTTATGGTTATTTTTCTATAGCATGACTCTACCAGATATAAATTTTAAGCTTACCTATCGTTTTTAACAATACAGAACTAATCACCAATGGAAGATTTGTGTATATTTAAGAGGGAATAACGATGTAAAAAAAACAAAACATAATTCTAGACAAATAAATATAGAGACATGATATTTATAATTTATATTATGTAAAGATAATATGTGTTGTATATATTCAAAGAATAATAGAAATCTTTGTTTAGAATATGCTGTCGTCGTTTTTTAGCCTCTTTGATTGATTCAAAATTGGCAACATGAGCTACACCAATAATTGTGGTGAGATTAATCCATAAATTTGTGGAATTAAGAAAGACAGTTCTCCAAGACAGTAACACAAAATTTTATTTAACAAAAAATTTACTTCAATTAAGGATTTATCATGTTTATAAACAAAAATTTAACGTAAGATTGAGATGATTTCAGACTAAAGATGTTCAAAAAGAAGAGTATGATATAAGATTCTATAGTCTCCCTTTATATACTGAAGAGTGAAGTGCATGTATAATTCGATAACGAGCTGTAGGATAAAGTTTTAAAAACATATAATTAATAGCACTTTGAAGATATCTATGAAGATGTTATCAAATCAAGAATTTCTTTGTAGACAATATTTTTTGTGCATGTATTATGTATAATAAACTTGTTTGATGGTTTTATCAAAACTTTAATTGATGTACTTGTTTTTACTCTAGATAAAGCAACGTATAATTGTCCATGAGAAAATACATGTTCTGGAAGATAAAGCCCGACAAAATCCAAAGTTTGACCTTGTGACTTATTTATTGTCATTGCAAAACATGGACGAATGGGAAATTGAGTTCTTTTAAAAGGAATTGAAGTATTGTCACTTTCAAGTGGTATAAATGGAATTCTAGGTAAAAATACTCGTTTTCCACGATATTCTCCAATAGTAATCTCAGCATCAATCACATTTTTCTCAAATCTTTGACAAATAAGTCTTGTTCCGTTACATAGACCTTCAGATGGATTAATATTTCGAAGTAACATAACAGGACAATTTTGTTTTAACGTAAGTTCATGTGGTGGAATACCATTCGGAGTTAATGTGTTTAAAAAATTTTCTTGGATACTTTGTTCAGATTTGTCAATGGATTCATCAAAACTATAATATGTAAATATTTCTCCAGGAATTTCTTTAAGTAAAATATTATTTATTTGGTCAATGTGTTCATTTTTTGGTGTTAAAATAACTCTATTAATCATAGTATTTAAACTTTCTGTATAATTTGTTATATTCGGGAAAACTACGTTAATCAAATTTTTTAAAGATTGAAATTCATCTTGAAATTCTATAGTTATATCTGTCGGAAGTGTTATCATCTTACATGAATGTTCTTTCTCTATACCATTTCCAATACGAAATAAATAATTACAAAATAATGGATCTAATTGAGCTCTCATATTTTGTATCAATGGTAAACGGATAAAAAAAAGGCCATAGATATGAAAAAACTAAACTTGCTTTTATTATTTTTTCTTTTGTACCTTTTTGTACAATTGGTAAAACTTGTCGAAAATCACCTCCTAATACAATGACTTTTCCCCCAAACGGTATATTTGTTTCATTTATATCTCTTAACATTTTATCTAAAGCTTCTACAGTATAATGATTTACCATTGGTGCTTCATCCCAAATGATTAATTTGGTCATTTTAAAAAGATCTGCCAGTGCAGACTGTTTACTTATTGAACAACTAATATCATCATTTATATCTAAAGAAATTTTAAATCTAGAATGTGCAGTTCTACCACCTGGTAATAAGGAACCAGCAACTCCAGAAGAAGCTGTAGCTATAGCAATGAGATTTTTTGATCGTACAGCTGCTAATAAAGCTTTATATAAATATGTTTTACCTGTTCCACCAGGTCCATCAACAAAAAATATGCCATTGTCATCATTGTAAATTCGAGATAAAATTATATTATAAGCATATAGTTGCTCTTTGTTTAGGCAATTTGTATTAAAGTTGTTACTTTGATTAGTACTAAGTTTCAATTCTTCAGAAATCATGCTAGCTAATCTTTCGTCTTCTTCTATGCTTATATCGAACGGTACCAATTGGTAATCATTTATGTTTTTGTTCAATGTTTCCAATATGGAATTTATGCATTGTAATGATTTTATTTCAGCATTATTAGATGACATACCTTGTTGTATAAAATCTTCAAACATAGAATCTTTAAACTTATTCCACAACAATTGTGGATTGTTAGGAGTATAAAACGTTAATATAGTAGCAAATAATCTACGAAGTGAAGAAGGCATTTGATAAACAATCGCTTCTTCTAAACATAGTTCACAATTATTACCTGCACTTAACAAACCATGTAAAAGAGCTGCCTCACGAAAGCTAGTTGTCAATGTACCATTTACATTTCGTAACTGCTCAAAAGAAGTTGATCCTTTAATGTGGTTTAACAAAAGCCGTAAATAATACCTTTCACCTTCAGATGGATTAGCTGTAACTATTCTACCAATTACATTTTTTTGCTTTCGAGGAGTCCAAATTCGTCCGTTTGCATTCCACACAAAATAAGAAGGGAAATCTTTATACGTAAGTGATCTGGCTTTTTCATTTATAATATTAGTATGGAAAAATTCAGTTAATGTTGTTTTGCGAGTATAATCTGTACTTATAATTGATTGCAAATTATCTCTATCTTTATAAGTAATTAATTGATGGTCTTCAAGGTGTAATTGTAATGAAATAACTGAAGGAGACATTTCAGACAACATAAATCCATAAATTCTCCACATTGCTTCTGGTGGAGAAATCCACCTAGCAGTTTGATATATTGAAATTTCATCAATATCAATATTAGTATCCTTTTTATTATCACCTATAGAAAAACTTATTTGGTCATGTCCTTTATAAACATATTTAAACAAATATTTTACAGCTTTAACAGTTGAACATACTTCAACATTAATATGACAATCATATTTAGCTATTAGATAAGGATTATAAGGTACAATCCATCTATTATCTAAAAAATGTCCCCTAACTTTAACTTTTTCACCATCATTACGACGTTTATATCGAGGATATGAATCATTGCCGAGTGAGGTTGTGGTCACATATTCTTTTGGATACTTATTTTTGCATATTTTGTAATTTGACATACATACATTAGTTGGATTTAATATTCCACAAGGACCATGAAACATATGTTTTATAACAGTAGAATATAAATGAGAGTAAGATTTTTTGTTTGGAATTTCACAACAAACAATTTTATCAACTAAATCACTTGAAGTAATTTTTGATCCATATTTAAAAATTAATAGAAAATGAACATGTGGAAGACCTCTTTTTTGAAATTCAACAACATATATATATGCAGCAACAGGTCCTAAAATATGTCTTTTGAACAAGTCAATTTTTAATTCATCTAATTTAGCTCTAAATATTCGTGACAACAAATCAGGTCTATTTTGTTTTTCATCATTATGCTTTAGTTCTTGTTGTATTTCTGGCCAATTAGGATTGCAAGTCATTGTTAAAAATACATCAGGTTTACCATATCGTTGAACCAATGCCATCGCATCCATATACGGTTTCTTATTATCTCTAGGACCACCTGTGAATGAAGATGGTAAAATAATTTTTCGGCCGATTTTATAACCTCTACTTTTACCGATATCAATACTATCAACAATTCCTTGATAAAGTTCTGCTCGTATTTGTTTTTGGTTGTTACGAAAGTAATTCAGTCTACTGGTTTCAATTTTTACATACATATCAACAACATATTGTTGAAATAGTCTACCAGCATGAAACAAAATACATGTACCTGAATTTCTAATTTGTAATTTATAGCAGTAATACTCCCGACAAGATACATATGATCTCTTCTTTATTTTCTTCATAACTACAAGGAGAAAATAAAAAATTAATCATAATATAATAGAGGAAATAGGAATTAGCAAAAAACAAATTTCAAAATTATTAACCTTCATTTTCTCTTTCAATCAACTCATTTGCAGAATTGATGCTATTAATGTTTAAATGGTTATCTTGAGTAGAGAAATGTAATATTTCTTTATTAATTCTTTCAATACCCTGATGCCATCCAGCTTCACCAAAAGGAAAGAGTAATGGGTATTGAAGAGGATCATAACAACCAAAATAATAATGAACTCTATATGAAGCACCAGAATGACCATAAATTGATATATCACGAATTTTGTTGTTTGTAGATGTATCATCATCAACCCAAACTGCAGCTACTTGTGAAGCTGTTGGAATATTGTACACTCTTTGATCTAAACCTGGATCACATCTTATTTGTATTTGACATGTATATAAATTATCAATATTGGTTAATGAACGGAAGAATCTACAGTAAGGATTGATCGTTAGGATACCGATTAATATTCGTAAAGTTGATTCGCAAAATTTGTCTGAAATCTTTAATCGATTTGATACTTCATTTTCAGTATCGTAAAAGTATAATTGTAAATAAGTTGGGTTATCATTTGAGGGTAACAATTGGTTTATATAATGATAAACTTGTCCTTGAATCCTAAATGTATAGATTCCTTTATACCTCTTAAACAAATTTTTATCATATTTCACGCCAAAAGATGTAAACGCAAAATGGTTGTTATAACTTCTTGCAATCTTTTTGAAATTTAATGATTCAGCTGAATTTGAAGTAAATAAATGATATAATTTATCAGGTACGCTATGTATATGTAATTTAACTTTACCATCTGAACAACAAAATCCTTTGCTCTCTCCATGAAATTTTTTTGCATCACAATGTAAGCAAAATGTTGGCTCTATCAAAACATGGGATTTAGTTGGGATATTCTGTAAACTTAAGTCTGTAGTTTCACATCTAAATCTATTCTCTTCACATCCATACTGAGTATTTCCATCTGGTGGATAAATTGTGGTTGCTAAAGATATACTATAACTACAACTGCCAACTACAATAAAATAAAATGCGATTTAGATACAAATATTATTGATTTGTAACGAATGGAAAATATAAATCTCATGCTATTAAATATATTATATAGATAATTAAAATCCAACAATTTGTAAACTTACTTGTTTCGGATTCAAAACAATTCTGATGAGAAATATTATCTGTGTAATCTTCAAGTTCAAGCCCAACACATCCAACTTGCTTTAGATGTTCTGCAGGTAAATAATTTCGTAAAAAAATACTAATAAAATTATAATATGTGGATGGGAAAAAATACAATACTTCAATGAAGGTATTTTTTAATGTTGGTACATGTATAAAATTAATACAGACAAAGCTACAAATCTATTTCTTAGTAGATGCATCAAATTAATACAAAAAGCATTATTATATACCTATTACAGAAATGTTGCAGCTAAATTTCGCAAATGAATGGGGTATAGTAAAAATTAAACAAATAGGTAAAAATAAAATTAAGCAAAACTATCTATATCAATTAACATATAGAAATATTTCTTCAGAAACTAAGTTAAATCTGTAGAAATACCTTCTTCTACCACTGTTACATCATCAACTTTATGTTCTGCTGCATCACACAACTTTTTTGATGTTTCAGCGTACAATTGTCGTCGTCGTGAATTTTGACTATCTTTTCTTTTAGCATAAATTTCTCTGCGACGCTTTTTTAGTACTTCACAACTTTGATCACCACTATGAGCAGCATCCATAAGATAAATAACTAAATACAATAAAATATAATATAGCGTTAACAATAAACGAAGTAATTTCCTCAAAAGCTAAGAAAGAAAATTACTCACGACATTTGTTACATGTCATTATAATAAGTACCCACACTGTAATTTTTGCAAAGGTCTTTAAAGTGCTCTTCATCTCAAGTTGGAAAACGTTTAATGAATGGCTGCCTACTACCCATGAAAATAGAGACTACATAAGTTGCCCTACTTCAAATACTATCTTTTTTCACTTTATCCTACCTTGCTCACTCACTACACTTCAGGCTTAAAAGCCTTTTCGTTGTCATCACTTCCCATATCTATATGGTGATATTCCTATATGGCAATATTTGTAGACCATCCACAGGAAGAAGAATGCGAGAGCACAAAGGGTTGCAAGAAATAATTCAAGGTGGAAGGTTTATCACCTAGAATAAGAGCAAATAGGGCAATTTTATCCTAAGACAAACGGCACCATCAACCAGGTTGATGATGACGTGGGATCAACAATAAAAATTGGCTGTTTTATATGCAGTAGGTTTTAAAGAGAAATTTAAACTAACATTCAATTCTTCGAACGTTTTATTGTCTATACTTCAGTAGATATAAATATAATAAGGTTTTGATTTGCCAAATTTCTAAATAATAACCGAAAAAATTTAAGCAATACAAAAACTTAATTTCACAGAAGCACAGTAACACGCCTACTATAAAACATTAACTTAAACCCAAAACACAATAAAAATTTATACCTGATAATTTATTTGGCAGAATTTAGGAAGAATTTAGTTTCAGATCTTTTGAAGACAACAAAACTGAAGTAACTTAATCCTTTAGTTTAATAGATATATACTATTTTATTTCCTAAGAGTTGACGCAACGATTCGAAATCAGCTTGCACAGAATCGCGAATCGGCCTAACGAATCTCCGAAAATCGCCGTAGAGAAGGTAATAAAATTTTGGACTATAAAATCAAGGAATTAAATTGATAACTCTTATCAAAGCATAAACTAATAGTGATTCGTATATCCACTCTCCCTCTCGCAAGGAGATATAAAATTCAAGCCATACAGAACATACCTTTCAGGTGTCGGCAGCAGAGGCACAGGCGATAGCAGAGTACCAACTGAGGAATAAACTCAGCGAAATCAAGGATGGATTCAACTAAAAGGTAGTAAATTTGAAGACAATCCAGACGAAGAAGAAAGCGAAGAATCAAACGGTTGGAACAGAATACTCGACGCGAAGGGTTTATTGCCTACACTGAGAGCAATTGGGGCAATTTTATTGTAGGAGGAACGACACCGTATTGGTTGACAACGACGTGGCAACAACAGTAAAAACTCACTCTTTTATATGTAGTAGGGATATATATAAAATAATTTGGGGTGTTCTAGCTGGTGAAGGAGACGACTTAAGATTGTGGTGATTTCGTGTATGTGAAAAAGATTTGTGTGGAGTGTCTTTAACTTTCTAGTATAAGCTTGGTGATGACCAAATACTAGGGATCTAACCCATGTAAATTTTGCTTTTCTTTTATAGAAAATAAGCATTATACTTATTGAGATTATGCCTCACACCAACACTTTTTTGACTTGAGCTTGAAACCTGGTATCTTTTGGTATTCAAAAGCCTGGGGGTTACCGACTAAAAGCTCCCTCCAGGGGTCAAGAAGAGAAAAAAAGGTGATGTTAATATTAGGTTGAAAAGAAAATATCATAGAGAAAAATTATATGCAAGGGTGCAAGTAAGAATTGATCGTTAGGGATTAGTTAACTAGTAGGTTTGAATCACTGGGTAAAAACTTGACTGTTGAAGTACTCATAATTGGAAGAATAACCACATGAATAAATTGTTGATGTCACTAGTTAGACTAAACCATATTTTAGTTGTGTGAGAAACTGATCAAAGAAACTAAACTTTAGAGTTACACATTGGGAAGAGAATGAAAGAAACAAATTTGGGGGCGTGTGAATCCTACGAGCATAAAAATGATAAAACTGACTATAGAGGGTTGGGATTTGAACTAATTTGTGAATGTAAGGCATTATATTTGATTCTATACATGTACACTCGTTTTGTATTGGATAAATGGAAGTTTGACTTTTCTATTGTTATTTTGAAGCGTTCATGGGTTGATATAATGTTCTTGATACTGAGCCAAAGGACAAGCTATTTGACTAAGTTTTCGTGGTATGATTTTTAGTACTCATTTGCTTTGTGTTTGCTCAAGGACAAGCAAACTATTAAGTTTGGGGGTATTTGACGATTGTGTTTTACTCATGAGTTTTATTCCCTTTTAAACTTAAAATTATGAGCTAGATATTACGATTAGTGAACATTTTTAATGAGTTTATTAGAAGTGGTAAGATGACGCAAATTAGGAAAAGAAAAGAGACAACAAGGCCAATGTCATTGAAACAAAAAGGGTAAAATGGTCAAATTGAAATATCGAGGATAGAAGAGCGGCGCCCCGGTGCCACGAAAGCCACACATTAGAGGTGTGGCACTGAGGCGCCACACATCAGGCTTTGCGACGCCAGAGGGTTTTTTTGACGCTGCGCTGCGATGCCGATTGTAGACATCATGGCTATTTTTTGTGGGCCAACTTTTGAATCCACAAGATACCCTATATTCATATAAACGTGGGGAGGAGTATAAAGGGAAGTTACTTGGCACTTTTGAGGGATTGGACACATTGAGAGAAAGAAAATACAACTAGAGATTGAAGAACACAATTCAAGGGAGAAAAACATCAAGAAACTCAAGATTTTAAATTTAATTGGAAGAGGAAGAAGATATTGGTGCAAGATTAATCTCTTTTTCTACGTCTTTATTCAAAATCCAGTGATGTATTCAATAAAAATTTCTTATTTTTCTTCTTCCATTATTATGAGTAGCTAAATTTTATATTATAATAAACAATATAATATACTTGAGAACTTTTATTTCATTCATTAAGATTCTTGTTATTTTATTATACATGTGTTGATTGTGCTATGAGTTTAATGCGTTAAGTTACTTGATCACTATGTGAATAGAGATGTGAGTTTGAGATTTAGACCATATGGTAAAATCTAGTATATTAGTATAACGTGTAGATATACATATACTAAGTATTGTGATCATCATATGAATTCTTAAAACTAATATTTCATTTAATTAAGGTAGATTCACATAGAGATATGTGATTGAATTAATTAAATAGGTTCAGTGAGAAATCGAGATGGGTAAATTGTCATAGTCGAACGTTACTTTAGATTCTTGAATCTTGAATTAAGACTTAAAGGTGATCAATAGGTGAAATTATTCGGCCATAATATCCGTCAATTATTTGAATTCTCAATCAATTTTTGTGTGCATTTTAATTAATTTCAACTGTTTAAATAAAAAAATTCACAACAACATATAATTTTTTGTTTACTTTCATCAAATAGGAGTTAGAAAAATCTAATTAAGTTCTAAAGTATAGTCCTCGTGAGACCGATAATCCAGATTCAAATGTCCATTGTATTACTTGTTACGATATCGTACACTTGCGATAGAAAAAATGCAACAACTCTATTTTCCATCAAATTTCCTACTTTTGGAATGTTTGATCGACAATTTTTTTCATGAAAAATATTTTCCAATTTTTAATCATGTGACCACATTTTTCTCAAAAACAAGGAAAATAATTTTTCTTAGGAAGGAGTGATTTTTATTTCTCAGGCAATTCACTCTATATTTCTCTATCTCACCTATCCCCTTTTTCTCATTTACCTACTAATAAAAAATGGACAAATATAATTTTTTTCTAAGTTGAAAAGAAATCATTCAAACACATATAATAAATAATTGCCATACAAATAAGTTATAGTCAATTGAATTGCCTAAAATTTATTTTCTTTCCATGAAAATTCCGTGCTTGCAATCAAATACACATTAAGTTATCTAAAAATTTTAATTAAAATGAAATTTCTCTTGCAAAAAAAAAAAAAAAAAAAGAATAATTTATAAATTAATTAATTTGTGGCTAGTCTGAATCCATTATTTACACGCGAGTGTATTATGTACGAACCTTGCTTGATGTACAGAAATTATGGTTCACATACCATTTACACACACTCACAATAGGGGCGGGTGAGCGGGATTTTTTGGCATTTTTTATTTAGTGGGACCCACACATTGTGAGTATTGATAGGAATTCTGTGAACAATTATTCCGTACATTTGGCTTTACTCATTATGTATATATAACATGTCTGCTAGCGCCCCAACCCCGTGGACATTAATTTAGGACTAAATTAATAGTTAGTCAAGTTAAATTTTTATACTTGACTAACTATTGCTCAAGATGAAAGTGTACAGACTTGGACTGCAATTTACTTTAGGACTAAAATGGAGAAAAAGAAAACTTCGGCCAGGCGAGCGCCTAGGCTTGCAGAGCTGGCGCGTGCCATGGCTCCTTTCGTTGGTTACTGACAATGTCCATTTCCCTCAGGCCTGCGTCTCAAGCTGACTTGTGCGCACACCTTAGCTGGCATGGTTGGGATCGTGTTACTTTTCTCAAAACCTGCAGGGACTTTTTAGCAATTTTTGGATAGGGTTTGAAGCATAAAAACACGGCAGCAGCTTCATCTGGAGAGGCTTCTTCCTTGTTTTGTTTTCATTTTTATTTTGATCTTTTCCTTTCATTTTCTTTTCTTTTTCTTCCCATAATTTCTTGACATTTCGGGGGCAAAATCAAGGGCATAGGAGAATCAACCAAATGAGGTGGAGCGATTTTGGGAAAATCAAGTTCAAGCCTAATACATCTTCAAAAATCTAAGAAAAGGGTTGTACTTTAAATTTTGTATTTTCTTCATTATTATCTCCTCTTTGTAATGTATTTTATGAAATATTCTCATTTTTATCATTTGTATAAAATAGTCTACTATTTGTGTTGGGATTTATGATTGAAGTTTATCCCAACTTTAATTAATTTTAATGTTTGCTATTTAATATTAAAATTACTTATGTTCTTGTGTTTTTACTATTGCTATTATTACATTATCATTTATATGATCAATACATGATTGTGTTTAGAGATTTGTACATCGTTCAATAGAAGATTATGCATTTTAGATCAAATAGTAGAAACCCTATGTTTTTGAAGGGGGATAGAGAGATACCTTAAACCAAAGATTTAATGCGGATGTTTTGTCTTAATTTGACATAGAGATATAGTAGATTAAACCAATTAATTATGGTTAATTTCATTTGAAAGAGGTAATTAATTAAAATTAGAAAATCAAGTCGACATCGTAAATGAGTAATATGTTAGTAATTAGGTGACGGTTAAGTGAAACCACAAATTCCAACCCGGTTTTCCTCCGAAATCTTCAATATTTTTATGTTTTGTTATTTTTGTATAGTTTTTAGTTATATTCTCATTCTCATTTTCAAAGTCAAAATCTTTATTGTGTGTTTGTTTTATTGTTAGAATTAAACTAATTAAAGTTGTGTAATCGAAAGTAAGTATTCTTGAGGGATTGAAAACTTGGACTCATAAAGTCAACTTTATTACTTGAACACGACCCATACACTTGTAGTACGTGATTTTTAGCGAACACGTACCATCTAGCTGCAATCTTAAAATTGTTAGCAGCCGAAAATGCCTCCCAATGAGCAATGGCAATAAATCGTGCAAATCCTGGTTGGGATGCCTACTCGAAATCCAGGGAAACCTCCAAGCAAGTACAAGAGCGCCAGATCATGGGATCACCAAATGCGTTAGATAGGCTAGCAAGGAAGGTAAACTCTCACGAGGATAGGCAGGGCCGATCCTGTGATTTTCGGGGCTCGAGGCGAAATCAACGTAAATGCAAAATCCAACGGTGTATTATGCAACATATTGCTAACTTAAACCTCATTATACAGTCAGGTTGAATCACTATTTCAACCTCATTCAATGCATTCACATTGTTGCTTTTAAAGTACTTATCAATATCCCCTTCTTGATTTTGAATTAATGCAATTTCTTTTTCTCTCTAGAGCTCCAAACTTATATTTAGGAGGCATAGTGTATGAATCTAACGCCCGATCATTAACATAAAAGACAATTACAAAATATCTCAATCATCTCACCAATTATATAAGCCGACAAAGCTTCAAACATTTTCAATACATTCAATAACAATTTAGGGCAAGCCATCACTTACCCGAGAAGTAGAATTTCGAGAAAAATTATGGAATCACAGTATCACACCCTTTAGAATTTTGCCGTCACAACTCACAATCCTGAAATTAATATTTAACATCAACCACCAATGTACAATTCTATTGCATTAATCTATTCCGTTTAAATTTAGAATCCTATTGTAGCAAGAAAAATGATTGGGAATACAATAACTAGCACAATAAACAATTAAACATATATAGGTATGTTAAGCACTGAGAATTTTTATTTTTATATAATATAGCAACTCAGTCATGGTAGTTTGAACAAAACTATAATGTCAATGCATGAGATGGTAACCAATAAATGGTAAACTTAAAATAGCGCCAGTGCCTCATTCGGAAAAATTCTTATCATTTTTATCAATGCCCAGATGCTCAAAAGGAATGGTGTGAAGTAAATAACATCCATGTTTATAGAATTGAAGAAGCAAGGTATTACCTTACAGCTAAAGAACCAGAGCAACGTGTAGCACACATTCCCCCTATCGTTGCTCCTGGCCCTGCCAATTAGGAAGGTTTTATTACGTAGAACTTGAATATATAAATGATAAATCTCTTTGGTTGATTAAGGCTACGAGAGTGAGCAAATCTCAATGTTTAGAAATAACCTGATTCAGGAGGATTTTACTAGTATTTTCTTTCTTCACATGAAACCACTCAAATGACTATATAGCAAGCAGATATTTAAAACAAAAAAAAAGGATATTTACTCGTAACTCGATTTCAAGCATCATCCAAAAACAGAAGAGCTAAAGTAAACACAAAAGTTATGTTGAAGTTGAAAACTATATAAGCACTGACTGATAAAGATCAAAAGAAGCTGACCTGGATGATATAGAGTGGCGAATGGTGGAGGCGGAAGGACCGAGGAGTGACCACTCCTCGTGGGGTCGCGTCAGCGTGGCTAGGGTTGAAAAGGGGCTGGATTGTTCTGAATCTTGTAAGTTATGATTTGTTATACGTTTAATTTTTAAGATTTGTGAAAGAGACAGTGAAGGGAAGCAAAGAAGAAAAAGAGAAGCAAATGCCGTCATCACCTGGTTCTCGGTCCGGTTGGAGTTGGAGGAGTTGCCAGTCATGGAAAACGGAAGGTAAGAATGAAAACATTTCCTCTTTTCTTCATTTAATAATTATAAAAAAAATTGGGCCTAAAATAGGCCCCCTCTGGTTTTGGGCTTGAGGCGCATGCCTCATTTGCCTCCCCACAAGACCGGCCCTAATGATAGGTATCGTCTTCGTCTTTCCTCTGACGGATGGAAGGCAGAAGGTTTGCTTAAGGCGTCCTATTACGGTCCTCATTATAAGGAATATGAAGGCAGACCTACTAGGTTTTACAAACTGGACGATGAAGATGAGAGCTTACCCTTCTCGAAGGAATCAAAGAAATCCCATTCTTGACATCTTTATCCAACCAAAAATGAAAAAGTACAATAGGCAAGTTGATCCCACGTATCAATTGCATAAGCATATGACCCAGATGAAGCTGAAGAAGGTGATCGCAGCACTAAAATCCAAAGCCACTACTTGGTACCTTTACTGGGAGCTGACTTGGCGACGCTCTTGTTACTACGATAATTGATATAAGGCAAGAAGAAGGAGAATCACTTAAGAGCTTCTCTGCTAGATTCAGTACTGAGTTTATTGCTTAGGAAAGTATAGAGGACAAAAAGGAGAAGGAAGCTTTGTTGAATAGGCTACAAACAGAAACTCCCTTCATAAGGGAGATTTGTAACTGTTTCGCGTGGATTATTGCTAACAGTTAAAAGAAAGGTCCAAACGATTGTGTAAGGAACAAATCTCTTGAGACAAAGTCCAAAAAGAGGTGCTTTATTTATGAAGATTACAATTGGAAAGAAGCAAAAATGCCTCCAAGGGGCACAAGCACACGAAGTAAATTGAAAGTTTGCAAATAGAAAGTAAATGAATTGAAATTATATATTCTCTGTTGAGAGTGTTTGATTCGGGGTCCTTCATTTTATGTCTTCTTTTCCTTTTTTTACTCCTTCGCCGATTTCCACTTGTAAAACTGCTTGGAAACTGTTTGACGCTCTATAACTACCCACTTTCTTCGTGATGGCTGACTTGTCAAAGAACTGCCGTTAGCAACTGTTGTTAGTGTTCTTATTGTTTAACCGCTTGTAACTGAGATTCTTGGATCGTGGGGTGTGATAAGGTTGCTCAATAACTACTTCAATAACTGAACAAAATGCTACATTCATCCAGACCTTGGGTGTCTCGAAGGTTTGGGCGAAAATGAGACCGTCGTTCTGAGCGACAATGGGATACTTCATTCACTCAGATCCTGGGCATTCCGCAGGCTTGTGCGATGATAGTCCTCTACTCGTGGGCTGTCATTATATTTTACAATGGTCTTATTTGGGCACATTCCTCAATTTCCCTAACTAGGCTCCATTTCTTGGACCACATAATTGGGTCTGACTTAATAATTGAGCCTCATGTTTGTATGTCAACAATTACCCCCCAATATGGTAGAATTAATATCAATTATTATTTTTTGCCATATTCTTCCTTTGTATTTTCCAGCAATACTTGAAATTTCCAAGAATTTCAATCATTATTTCCGTTTGGTGGTAACCCTTCTTCAACCTGAAAAGTGTAACATTATACCCCTATAACCCAAAGACATGCCATTTCATCACGCCATTACATTCACGTCTTTACATCGTGCTCTTCTATAAAGATCACTGTTCATCATCTTACTTCTTTGCTATGTTTCTCAAGGACTTTCCACAACAGCCTTATTTTATTGCAAATGGCGACTTCACAAACTCCTTCCGATAAATCCTTCAGTCTCAAAGATTTCCAAAACCTCATCACCAAGCCTTATGTAAGCTCAAACTCTCTTTCACAAGCCTGCCTTGACAACAATGAATCCTACCTCAGTTTAATGATGCTGAATCGATTGGGTAGGCGGCGGTGGGTCAGTTGTTCCCTTGTAGGGAAAACTCCCCCTTTCTGAACTCTTTGCCATTGAAGCCAATCCGCGAGAAAGGTATTCGCACTTAGCCCAAAACTGATGCTAGTTTTCGTAGATGGCATGCACGTATGGTGAATCATGGTCCCACCAAAGCTATTTTTGATCATGCTAAAATTTCAGATTTATTAGAAATTACTCTCCAACCCCCAATTTATGACCCAGTGCTTTTTCCTATTGCTCTGAGTTTTGGTCGTTCAGAGTACAATACTTTTGTCCTCCCCCTTGGCCCAATGTCTATTACACTAAGGGATGTTGGAGCCCTAGTAAACCTTCTACCTTTGGGCGACACCATTTTTCCTGGCATTTTGATTGCTGGTGTTGCCCCAAAGTTTGACAAAAAACTCACTGAGTCATATTCAGGCATGTAAGGCCTTTATACTGCTTTTAATTCTGAACCCTCTCATGTTGAGCGTGTGGCCTTCCTTCAGGTCTGGCTTTGTAAACATGTTCTTTGTGTCTGCAGCCTGAAGCTTTCTATGAGTTATTTACCTATCACGCATGAGTTGGCACGTGGTAGGTCTTTGAATCTATGTTCTTTCTTTTTAGCCGCCTTTTATAGAGGCATGACTTCCTTTCAATCTCAATTAAAGAATGGTGCATCTCCCACTGGAAGTGGGCCCATTTGGCTAGCTCAGCCAGAGACTTCCTCCACTTCTCCTATTTTGGCCACCATCGTGTCCATTATGAATCATTCTTTACCTGCTCGTACTAAACATTTGACCCTTCCATCTACTTCTCCTCCTACTCGAGCTAGTGTAGCCAAAGGTGCTACTAACCGTAAATGACCAGCCCCATCTTCACCAATTTTGCCAGATGATGATGATGATGCTCCTCTTATCGTCGGGAGAAAGGTATTTGAGCCTGTTTATTTTATGCACCAAATTATTCTTCATAGGCTAACATTATAGTTGAATTTTCAGAAGAGTTCAACTTCCTCCTCGAAGGCTCTAGTCTTAGCAGCCTCTGCTCCATCACTTCTCGCTGAAGTTGTTCCATCTAAGTCATCTGATGCCGGAACTCTAATTCAAGAGAAATCTATAGCCTAGAGTCTTCGGCACAATTAGTTGGAGTGCTGCCACCTTCCCAGAGCGTTGACCCTCGAAGTGTTGAACCAGAAGGTAATACATATTTTAATATCTTTACCCTTGCTTATACTATTAGCATTTGATTCATTACTTTTTGAATTCTGCAGAGGTCTCCATGGATCTGGCCGTTGTGGCAGAGTCTGCTCGTCCAGGTAAGGAGAAGTCTCTACAAGTGGCTGAGTCAATCAGTGACGTGCCTGAACTTTCCGAAGTTGCTGATAAGGTAGCTTTTGTTTCATTCTTCTCTTCATTTTCTGTAGTGAAAATGCTAAATGCTTGCATTTTTCTTTACAGGATGCGGATGCCATTGTGCGTTCTATCCGGGACTTGTTCACTTCTTGGGGACAATTAAAGACATCTTGCCCTTCTTCAACCAGTCGTCCTTCTGCTTCATCTTCTGCTTTCTCGGAGGAATATATGAAGACTCTCAAGCAATCAGTGTTTAAATATGTTTCTTTTATGGACATGGATATCGGCAAGGCTAGTGCTGCTAAACAAAAAGATAAATTTGAGCTTTTGAGTGTGAAACTGGCGCAAGCACTTAAACTTCCGTCGACGTTGAAGATTATCCATTCTGAAATCATCTCTTTGTTAGCCAAAAATGTTGAATTGAAGGCCAAGAGTACTCAGTATCTTTATGCTGTATTTGAAAAAAAGTCTTTGCTTCAAGAGAATGATAAAGCCGAGGCTGAATTAAACTAAATTTTCTCTGAAGTTATGATTGAAGATTCTTTGATGATAAGTTTAGTTGCAGAGATGAAGGAACTTCAAGCGAAGATAGACGACTGTAGGGCTAGGATGACTACTAAAAAGTGTAATGCTTCCCAAGGAATTGAGCGAACCAAGTCTTTGGTTGAGTGTAATACAAAGCTAGAGGTTGATGAGGATGTTGCAACTGAGTTGTCTACTATTTTTTCTAAGTAAAGCGAGGATTGGGGGAAGTTTAGGGAACAAATGCGTTCAGCTTGGGGTGAATTGTAGCTAAGATATAGATGCCTTTATTTTCTTTGTAATTTTGTGCTGGCAGCTACTATTAATTCGAATGTAACGGCAGCCAATGTTATTAATGGAACAACTATTTTATTTATTTACGTATTAATTGACATTTTCTTCAATCATCAACCCCCAAGCATTTAATTACTTTATGCTAAACTTGTATACATTTCCCTTCATGGAATTTTTACACGGAGCAAAACTTTTGGCATTCCAATCTTCTTTTCCAAGATATTGGGCGATTTAATTTCGGTTACTAGGCATGTAAGTGGCCATTCATATTCCGCATTTTCACCTTCACACCTCTATAAATGCGTGTGTGATACGCATTTGTTATCATCTTCATCCTCCGCAAAATCAACTTACTTGCCATTGTTTGGCCTTTTAGATAATTAGCCAACTATCTCCTCCTGCAACAGAAATGGATTATTTGATTTGTTGTCCATTTCGCTGTCTGCCTTGATGTCACCTTTGGTATGGAAGATATAGGAAACATTCTTTGGCCAATAAATGTATTCTCAGTACCTCTATTTATGTTCTCTAGAGCGAGCTCTTTGATGGAAGGCGATTTGCGAATGCTTTTTAGGCAACTTGCCTGTTGAGAGTGCTTCTCAACCTCCTTGCCTGCTATTGCAGCAATGCAATTAGGAAGGTGGTTTGAGAATGCTTCTCAGCCTTTTGCTTGCCATTGCAGCAATGCAATTAGGAAGGCGGTTTGAGAGTGCTTCTCAACCTTTTGCCTGCCATTGCAGTAATGCAATAAGGAAGGCGGTCAAGGCCGGTTCGCCCTTTTTTTGTAATTGATAGAAGAATGATGACAACTTGCTCCCAATTGCTGCTTATAGAGCATCTTGTATTTTGTATCTCATGATTTGTAATGAGTATTTGATAATAAAAGAATTTATTTGAACGTATTTCGTTCTTGTATTATTTAATCAGGATCGCTCAACAATGCCATTTTTATGCCTTTATTTGTTCACTTTTCCATAAGGAGGGAAACATATTTTTTTAAGTATTTGCCATTAATGAATCTCACGTGCTTAGTACCGTCTAAATCTTACAAATAATAGGCTCCATTAGGCAATATGCTATTCATTTTATATGGCCCTTCCCAATTGGGCGACCATTTGCCATGTTTTGAATTTTTGCTATCTAAAGGGAGTATTGTTTTCCAAACCAATTCGCCAAGACTAAAAGATTTGGCTATAACTTTTTTGTTATAAAACTTAGCCATTCTTTGTTTTTGAACTTGTAATCTATCTAGGACATCCAACTTTAATTCTACCAACTCCAATAGGTTTTGGGCTAATGACTCGGCATACTCGCTATCACTTAACTTATGTTGCAAACACACTCTGATCTATTGCACATTAATTTCCATAGGCAAAAGAGCCTCCTGTCCATAAGTAAGTTGAAAAGGAGTAACTTAGGTACTTGAAAGTGGCGACGTCCTATAAGCCCATAAGGCTTAATTTAAACATTCATGTCAATTTCTGTCATTTTTATTTATCATTTTTCTTATAATATTTTTAAGAATCTTATTAGAAGATTCTACCTGTCCGTTAGATTGAGCGTAATAACGTGTGTAGTTTACTAACTTAACTCCAAACTCGCTCAAGAACTCCTTCACTTGATCTCCATTCAGGGAAGTTCCATGATCCACCATCAAAGTTTGTGGAATCCCAAATTTATAAATAATGTGGTCACGAATAAAATCTATAACACTTTTCTGAGAGATCTCCTTTAAAGGTATCACTTCTATCCACTTAGTGAAGAAATTTGTTGCAACTATTACAAATGTATGTTGGTTGGACGATGAGGGATAAATCTTCCCTATCAAGTCTATCGCCCAACCTTTGAACGGCCATGATTTAATAATGGGTACCATTTCTCTTGGTGGCGCTCTTTGAATCAGACCATGCTTTTGGCATGCTAAACAACTCTTTGCATACTGAACGCATGATTCTCCCATTTTGGGCCAAAAGTATCCACTCCTAATAATCAACAATCTCATCCTTTGGCCAGTTTGATGGGCTCCACATATCCCTTCATGCACTTCAACCATGATCGTTTTGGCCTCTTGCAAACTCACACATTTTAGTAGTATACCATCCTAGCATTTCTTGAATAGCTCTTCATCTATCAATACATAATTCAACGAACGCAACTTCACTTTCCTACCACTTTCCTTATTAGGTTAATTGAAGAACCTTTTAATCTCTATCTTCCAATCTATTGCATCTCTATCTTGTATGTAATGAACTCCAATCCTTCTCGCCTTCCTTTTTACTATGGGCAATATTACTACATACTCACAAGTAGATTCCCAATTTAAAGCTTTTGAATAACCCAAAGCTATTTGGGCCAACTCATTTTCTATGTCATTAAATATCCTATTAACATATTGAAGCTCTACTTGGTTAAATTCTTCCAACAATTCTTGGGCGATTTCGTATTGACTTATGATAGAATCACTTAGGCACTTAAAATCACTAATTAATTGGTAAATTACCAATTGAGAATCGCCCATAATAATCACGTTTTTTATTCCCATATCTACTAACTCTAAACCTACGATTAATGCTTCGTATTCGGCTTGATTATTAGTACACATCCTATCCAAAGTGAAAGCGAATTTGTAACAAATCTCTAAATGATTTATCAACGCTATTTCTACCCCGCGCCTCTAGAGGTTTTTGATTCATCAAAGTATAAAACCCAATGTTTTAATTTGAATGATACGATCTCCAATTCAATCTCTTTAGGCATGTCAAGGCATGGATGATCGGCCAAAAGTTAGCCAAAACTTGATTTTTGACTGCCTTTTGGGGTATGTATTGTATTTCAAATTTTGACAGTGGTAAATTCCAAAGACCTATCATTTGGTGTAAAATAGAGCGAGAAAATATATATTTAACCAGATTTAGTTTAGAAACTAAATAAACGGTTACAGGCCGTAACTAAGCCCTTAATTTTGTACATGTAAAATATAAAGCAAGATATAATTTTTCCATAGTAGAGTAATTACATTCACATTTTGTTAACAGTATACTTAAATAGTAAATCGCCATTTCTTCACCAAATGGTCTTCTTGCGCAACCATTCCAACTATCGATTCTTGTTCAACCGATACATACACTTTCATTGGCTGTCCTTGGATTGGTGACACCGATGCTCGTGGACTCAATAGATATGTCTTCAGGCTATCAAAAGCCTTTTGATAGTCTTCTTTCCAGATGAATTCATCCTAATTTTTCAACTTTAAAAGAGGTGAAAGAGTTTTCGTTCGTCCTGCACAATTAGAGATAAAGCGTCTTAAAAAGTTTACTTAGCCTAGAAACCTTTGCAAGTTTTTTTTTTGTTGCTAGGTGATTTGACCTAAAAAATAGCCATCACTTTATTCTTATCGAGTTTAATCCCCTTTTTGTGCACTAGAAAACCAAGGAAGTTTCCCGCATTAACACAAAATGCACATTTCAAAGAATTCAATTTTAGTTTGTATTGCCTCATTCGCTCAATTGAGCGTTTTAGTTGTTTAAAATGGTCTTCCTCTTTAATAGACTTGATCACTATATCATCTACATACACTTCAACAAACTTGCCTATCATATCATGAAAAATCAAGTTCATTGCCCTTACATTTTTCTGGCCGAAAGACATAACTACCCATTCAAAGTATTCTAATGCTCCAGGGCATCTAAAGGCAGTTTTGTGTATATCTTCTTCAGCTATGTAAATTTGGTTGTATCCTGAATACCCATCTATAAAAGAATATATCACATGTCCGACAGTTGAATCTACTAGAGAGTCTACCGTAGACATTGGATATTCATCTTTGGGCGTTGTTAAGTTTAAATTTTTAAAATCTATACACACCCTTAACTTACCATTCTTTTTTAACACTGTCACAATATTAGACAACCATTCGACATATCTGGCCGTCCTAATAAAACCTACTTTTAACAATCATTCTATCTCTTTCTTAATTTCAGGAAGTACATTAGAGGCAAAACGTCTAGGATATTGTTTATGAGGCTTAACATTTGGCTATGTTGGTAATATATGTTTTAACAAATTCTTATCCAAACCAGACATATATTCATATTTCCAACCAAAACAATCTTTACACTCTTTTAACAAAATGATTAATTTACTACTAACCTTCTGACTAAGCATTGGCTGACAAATGTTGGGCGATCTTCTCATTCGTCGCCAATATTTACCCCACTCAAAGGGTCATGTGTTTGAGCATGCCCAGGCTTTGTGATCCTCATTACTTCATCGTCCAAGTTCCTTGTAAGCACTTCATCTTCTAAGCAATCCACCTTGTTGACTTCTCGACCAATATTCTGCTCCAACTCGAACACTGCTACTTTTTTTCCCTATGCTTTTAATACTGCTTTTTATTTCATCTTGTCTTTACATTCTTTATTGATTTGAAGGCCAGAATGTCGGCCATTTGCCCTTGTTGCTGAAAACTCATTTAAAATTCTTTGATTACCTTTTTGCCAATTACTGGCTCTTCCAGGGCCACTATGTTTGGCCTCATTTGACTGAACATTTCAGTAAGTGCATCAACTGAAAATGGCTCTTCACCCTGTGCGACAATTTGAGTCTCTTTTTCATTTTGAACCACTCGACATGTCCATAATTTCCTTCATACATGAATCTTTCCATTGAGTTTTCTTATGCGACAAAGGGCCTATGATCTGTCTTCACTACTTCTGCTTCGCCCTTGTCATTCCAGAAAACCAGACATTGGTAGAGCGATGAAGGTATGCAGCGACTCCTGTGGATCCAATCCCTTCCAAGTAGCACATTATAACTAGTAGGACCATCTATTACAAAAAAGACTGTGGTCCTAGTAGTTGTTCCCACAGTTATGTCTAGTGACATCACTCCTTTAGACGAAGTTGCTCCCCCATTGAAACTTGTGAAAATGACTTCTGTTGGGTTCATATTGCTTTCTGTCTTTGAAAATTTTCTCATCATCCTGGATGTGATGGTATTTATGGATGCTCCATTATCAATGAGCACCTTTGCTACAGGTATACCATTGACTAAGGCCTTCACGTACAATGGCCTCAAGTGTTTAATTAATTTCATGGCTGATCTCTTGAAGATGACCTTTTCAGCAGCATCTATTTCCACTTTCTGGTTGTCTTCCATTGAATTATTTTCTTGTGATAACTCAACATGCAATATTTTGCATTGAGCTTCTGCTTCCTGGATTTCATTTCTATTTTCTTCTAGTGTTTCTCTTCGGTTACCCATTCTGTAGGGGGAGGTAATATTCTTGGAGGTGACCCATATTTCTCAGAGCGAGGCACTCTCATCTTTCTTTTAGGTGTCCCCTACAACACATAATAATCAAAGGAACACCCAGATGGTTCTCCCAAGAAGTCTACCTCGCGAACACCTTCTCGATGTAGCTGTTTCAACAACGTATTACGCGACACCCCCTCTTACTTCTCTCTGCTTCCAAGTCAACCTCTTCTTCGATGCCCATCATACGATCATCCTCTTCTTCATCATATACCCCTCCAGATGTTTGGCCATCTTCACATTCCAGCACACATGCTTCCTCCTCGTTATCCTCTCATTCTTGCTCTTTTTTCTCTTTATTTTTGAACTCATTGGCAAATCAATAGTTACTAGCCATGACAGGAGGTAATGTACCAAACTGAATAGTGAGGGATTGCTCTGGATCTTCTTCATCCTTTTTTCCTCGCTCAAACTTTGATCTCCAAAAAGAACTTTTTGGCAATTCTTCCATTGATTCGCATGTACCAGTCTCTTTACTATCATCGAGAACATTTTGATTAGCCACCCGAGTAGTTTAGGCTCCTTAAGACATGACAATCCTTGTTGTTGCCTCATCATTTGTCCATAATTCCGTTGAAAACACTTTTGTTGAGTTCTAGTAATCTCATTGAAAGGTATCACCCTTCATGTCTTATACTGGAATGAATGCCATGCATTTGATTGGTGAGGTTGTGGCCTGAATGTCCTCCCGTTATTTATTAGCCTCCAATAGGTTGGGTGTTTGGGACAAAATCAGGGCGATGGTGGTGTTACCATATTCCTGGTCTCTCTGTGTTTGCACTCACTTCTCCTTTACGTCTTGCACATGATGCTTCCATCCTCTCTAGGCTCTTTCCCTTTTATATGTTCAAAAATACTGGGATGGAGCCCAAAATCTTTTTCTCCATCGTCTATAACCAATTTGAATTTTGGCAACTTGTTTTTGAAACCAATCGTCACCATGTTCACCCCAAGTAGCTTTGGGAAAGAATTTTCGTCCACTGCCGTTTTCTTCTTATCTTCGAACGTGATTTGCCCTGACTCGAATAGCATCCTGTAACACATGAAGAAAGACCAATCAATTATTAGTCATATGTGACCATGCATTGTGCCATTTACAATATTTTTTACCCTTAATTTGCTTAGGGTCTGGCAATTTTATCTGCTTATCCTTATACAGTTTGTCAAATATAAGGTCAACTTTGGTCATATCAAATGAAAACATTCTAGCTTTTTTGTTTTCATCTTTTATAGGCTCATAGCTATTACCTTGACACCAAAGAAGAGTTCGACCCAATGCTTTATTTCTGTCCTAGTTGATCCTGATTCGACATTAGAAGTATATTGATTTTTCCCCAATAACCGAATACTTTTGTTTGTAAATACTGCATATTTGAGTCCATTCTTGCCCGACGCCTTGGGTTTGGCCATTATAGGACAGGCATATGCATCCCTTAATTAATTCAGCCAAACATACTTCAGTTTGATCGTAATATTCGTCGTTAATAGTATGAACGTTAAAATTTGGGTCTCTATAATAAGTTCCTTTACTAGAGTTTTTCATCTGTTATTCTTCTCTTATCAATCGTTCATACCTAATCACATTCGCGCTAAATTGGAAAAGATCAGGAATGTCCTGGATTTTTTTTTTCAAATCAAAGCTCAAACAACTTTGAGCGATTTTGACAAATTCTTTCTCGGGTAGAGGTACAAAACATTTGCTCCTGGCTGTTTTAAACATTTGAAAGAAACCTTCTGCCCATTCGTTTGGCATTTGACGTAAATTTGCCAAATCGACCAGAGTAACTTCAGATTCAGTCTTATAAAACTGAGCGTGGAACAATTGTTCCAGTTGTTGCCATATTTGAACAGAGTTTGCTGGGAAATTAATGATCTAGGAGAAAGCTACTCCTGTTAACAAACTAGTGAACAACCTCATTTTATGATAGTTAGTTACTTCACCACTTTGCAGTGTGAATCCCCATATATCTTACTTAGTAGACACTTCTCCTAGGCAAGTGAATAATGAAAATTCTGACACTTTGTACTCTCTATGCTATGGATATGCCTGATCTACCCAATCAGGATATGACTTTGTATAAGTTGGCCTAATAACATGACGTACCCCAAAAGCCATTTGATCATGCACTATTTCCATAATTTGATTCATCAACATGATATTGGGATCATATGGAACTCCTACAAGTTGGTTCATTGGTTGATTTACTTGAGGTCTAATATTTGGTCCTTGGTTGGCGACAAAATTGCCATTGTTTGGGCCATTTTTACCGTTAGCCCGAGTGTTTACTCCATCATTAACACCCAGGGTATTATGTCTATTATTTAGGAGATTGTCTCTTATATTTGAGTTACCCCCTAGGTTTGTCATCCCATTACCACCATTCAAGTTCGGCATTCCACTACCCCCTGGTTTGAAGTAGACGGACCAAAAGGTGGTTCTAACCCTTGACTTGGGTTCAAACCTGGGAATTATGTGGGAAATTATGTCCCACAATCGTCCTGATTTGAAAGTGATTCCCTATTGGTACAACTGGTTGACATATTTGGCTCACTAACTTATTCATAATTTCATTCAACGTGTTTAGTTGTTTGGCCATGTTGTCATAATATGCGTTCCCCTTTTGGGTAAATCTTTCCATATTGTGAACATTTCATAGATTTACTTGTTCAACGACATCCTGTGTGAGTCCCCTAAGCAATGCGCCCATGGTCCGAGGACTCAACTCTATCATTAGCTGCTTTGACTCTGTCCTTCTAATCATGGAGAGCTTTGCTGCTCCTCATATCCCTTGATTACAAACTGGACTACTCCTTGGCTTGCTGCTTCTTTATCAGAATTCTTATGAGGCATAATGCTTCACTTTTCGTATCCTGAAATACCAATGTCCCACATGGCGTGCTAAATTGTTTATTATTGCTAACAATTAAAAGAAAGGATCAAACGATTGTGTAAGGAACAAATCTCTTGAGACAAAGTCCCAAAAAGCGGTGCTTTATTTATGAGAATTACAATTGGAAAGAAGCAAAAACGCCTCCAAGGGGCACAAGCACACGAAGTAAATTGAAAGTTTGCAAATAGAAATTAAATGAATTGAAATTACATATTCTCTGTTGAGAGTGTTTGATTCGGGGTCCTTCCTTCTATGTCTTCTTTTCATTTTTATACTCCTTCACTGATTTCCTCTTGTAAAACTGCTTGGAAACTGCTTGGCGCTCTATAACTACCCACTTTTTTCGTGATGGCTGACTTGTCAAGGAACTGCCGTTAGCAACTGTTGTTAGTGGTCTTATTGTTTAACAGCTTGTAACCGAGATTTTTAGATAGTGGGGTGTGATAAGGTTGCACAATAACTACTTCAATTACTGAACAAAATGCTATATTCATCCAAACCTTGGATGTCTCAAAGGTTTGGCCAAAAGTGAGACCGTCGTTCTGAGCGACAATAGGATACTTCATTCTATCAGATCCTGGGCGTTCTGCAGGTTTGGGCGATGATAGTCCTCTGCTAGTGGCCTGTCATTATATTTTACAATGGTCTTATTTAGGCCCGTTCCTCAATTTCCCTAACTGGACTCCATTTTTTTGGACCACATAATTGGGTCTGACTTAATAATTGGGCCTCATTTAATTATTGGACCTTATTTTTGTATGTCAACAGTAACAAAAATCCTACTTCATATCACTAGCTTGTCAATTGTATTCAGGCTGAGATCCTCATGGAAGAAACTATATAAAACATGAAGAAAATAGAGTAGGGGCGAACGTAAAGGCTGAAGAGAAGACAAAAAGCTCTGATGTTTGGGCAGAGATCACTATGCACATTATTTCTATTGTTCAGTGAAGGCGATGGTCGAAACCAATATTCCAACCTTTAAAGTTCGGAAACCTATGTTCTGTTGGATACGTCAGACTAGAGATCATGAGACTGAAGAGTATCCTAAAGTCATTAAAATAATGAGATTAGAGCCTCGGGTCTTAATTATTTCTTTTACAAATGTATATTTATAAACCCACTAGTAGATGGTATCGTGACGAGTAATAAAGTCATGTGAATCCAAGTATCATTTTCATGAGGATTAAGCATTTAATATAGTTCCAATTAATCCTAAACGAATAAGCTAACTACCTAATATGGTTCCTCTTATAGAGCTACTACATATCTCTAAGTTACTTATGTAAGTGTTATGCCCTAAATCCAATCAATTTTGAACATAAACACTTTTAATATATATAATTGATGCGTAATTATGGCAATATCTATTATTTAATTAAAGTAATATTCTAATAAATTAAATAATAGAATCCGTAGATTCAAGTTTTAGTGATTTATTAATCACAATAAGTTGTGATTGTGAAATGCAAATTACGTATGACTGAATCTTAAATTGTCTGTGGTCGTATGTAATAACGAGATACAGATATCGTTATTACAAATAGACCATCACGTGTGACATTTCTTACTTGTGAAGTAAGTAACTGATCTCACAAGCTAAAGTGCAGTGACATTTGAATGAACACGTGGATATTTTGTTATAGAACAAAACATTGGAGACCCACTGGGAGATTCCACATGGATAACTATCTGAGTATCAGTGGTTAATCTCTAACGTTCGGTTGTGGAATTGGTCCTTCGACTTGATGCCATCATAGTGTCTTATATGAGGACAGTCATACTTTGGTGATGTTGGATGTTGCTCTACCAAGAGTCGCTAATACAACATCGTTCGGGTATGTCAAGAATCATACGAAGGTTGTGAATGATCAATAGAGAATTAGTCACTCTTAGATAGTAAGAGATTATGATCTACATTTTATCCAATTAAGTTGATAATGAAATCTTTGGTCAAGGTGAACTCATAAGTCGAAAATGAGTTTTCGACTTACATTGACTTAACAGTTAGATAAAAGATATGATCGATAATTGAGATTGATACATCCATATTTCATAATTGATCGGATCATATTGACGAAATGATTATAGTTTCATATTAAATGAACAAATTTGGTTTTGTCAACCACATGACATTTCCCGGCACATGTATTGCCAGACATATTGTTAGATGTCAATCTGAGACGACAGATGTGAATTGATGATAAATTAAAAGGGGTCTTTTAATTTATCAATTTTGATTATATCAAAATAATAATTTACGTCGTTAAACATCGTGTTATGTATAAGAGACGGGCCAAATCCGCTTGGACTTATATTAATAGGCTGCTAGAATTTGAAAAACTGTATGAAATAATTCACTATTCTTGCTAGCACAAGAAAAGAAAACTCTAGTCATCATTCTTGCTCTCTGTGTGGATCATCATTGGAGGCTGGACATTGGACAGCTTGGATTGCAAATCATGATCATTCGAGTTCAAGAAAAGCAAAAGAGTTTTTGGAATTTATCAAATGTATAATTCTTATCCCAGTTTCTATCTAAACACGATGCAGATCCTTGTGGGAATTGAAATTTGATTTATTTTCCGTTGTGCATGTTAAGTAAATTTCCGATTGCATGATCCATTTTCATGAATCTTGTGTGTTAGATCTTTAGATACATATTTAATGATTATTTTTTCTGATCGTGCTCATCATGTGCGAGTGTGATATGTTGGAAATGAATTGGTCGCGTATGTGGGTTGGGCCGAACCATGTAGAATGAAATGGATTGGAAGGAGAAGTTATTTTTTGATTTGTTGAATCCTACCACCCGATAACCAATATAACTTATTTGATTTATTAGTAACGTGAATGTTGGAAAATGGTGCAAAAATAAAAAAAACAAGAAGATCATCATTTTTGGGAATTCAATCATCACATAAAGGGTATTTATAATTTGTATTGTGAAGGAACTCTTTCATTCACATAGAGTTTTGGACCAAGACGTACAAGAAAAGGCAAGACAACACAAGTACAGACAAGGCCAGCGAATCAACCAATTTTATCTTGAGATTTCAACTTCATGTAGGTTCCAACAACAAATTTTATACATTTTTTCTCCAACCAAACGTGCTCATACAAAAGTCAAAAAAAGGCCCAGACCTTTTCTTTGTTGGCTATCTCAGTTTATGGGCTATAGCAAGTGGTTTCAATTAGGCATATATCACTAATGATCTTTTCCCATTAAGAAAATTAAGCGAAACAATGATTTTACGATTTGATTATCATTAAGAAATTTCTTCAAAAATCAGGTGCCAAGTATATATAAATATTATTTTTAATAATTTTAAAACTATATTATCAAAAAATATATGGTTAGTAAGGAATCCCGGACTTTAAGATTAATTATCATCTTTAACGGATTTCAAATTCACAAAATCTAGAGAAATATCAAATTATTACCAATTAGATTCAATGTTTTCATTCTCGTGTTCTAAATGAAGCTTTCAACCTTTAAATCGTGTCACAATTCTGGCACGAATCACAATTTCCAAAGAGACATATTTTAGGTCAAATTAAAATAGATATGAATGAATGTCACAAACACACAATATTATAAGTTGCAATTACAAAACTAGTATGTCACAGGTACCTAACGTACTAAAAGTGTTTGAGATCAAAGTTGCACAATCTATAGGTCACAATTACACAACATATTACATTATAGTCACAATTTTTGCACAAAATGACCGAAAAATATTATGGTCGATGCCTGTGACCGGAACAATTATGTACAAATGAATTTTTTATTCTGTATTTCACCAGTACACTTAAAAATTGTGGCCAATTATTCTGAAGAAAATGTGGACAAGAAGGTAACAAACATTTAGAATAAATCATGTCGGAAATTTGTGGCAAATTTCTTCATCTATTCTAGATAATCACATTTCAAGATTCTATTTTCTGTTTTAGAATTTGTGAGAACATTTTGATTGATTTTTAGAAAATAATAAGATGAGACGAATAATTATCAATTATCCTCAACTTGAGTCACATTAATATCTTATTTAAATCCATATATTTATAATTTTAGGAAAGATAATATTAACTTTATTTTTTTGGAAAGAATTCTGCAAATTTGATTATTGTCTTTAATATAAAATTTATGAGTAAATCAATATGATTATACTAGTCCACACAAAATATTTCGGCAATAAATCGATGTGATATTAAATGGTGATGTTAAGCCAACTGAGTTACCCGTAAGCTGACTAATACCTATGTTAATTCAAAATTTAGTGCGAATCTTTGGAACTGCAACAAGCTAAGACAATATAGTTACATCCTTATGTTGACATACAAAAAATGGGGCCCAATTAAATGGTCCAAAAAATGAAGCCCAATTAGGAAATTCGAAGAATGGACCCAAACGAAACCATATAAAAAACCCAAGATGGAGTTATGTCATGGAAGCCCATCATCGCTCAAGCCTACGAGACGCCCAAGATTTGGGCGATCCTGTCATCGCTCAATCTTGTGTGACGCCCAAGATATCTTGGGCGAATATAGCGTTTTGGTTACTGTTCGAAGCAACGGTTATTGAAGCAGTTAATGGGTGACCTTATCACATTTCACGATCCAAGAATCTCGGTTGCAAGAAGTTAAGTGATGGGAGTAATGACAGAAGTTGAAAACGGTAGTTTCTTGACAAGTCATCCATAATGGATAAAGTGGGTAGTTACAGAGCAAGAAACAGTTTTCAAAAGATTCTACAAGGAAAACTGTCAAAATAGTATAAGAGAAAAAAAAGAATTTAGAAGAGACATAAGATCAAATGACTCTCAAGAGACATAAGATCAAGCAACTCTCAAACAGAGAATTATATAATTTTATTTCTTTTTTTCTTGTTAACCTTAAATTACTTTACAAATTCAGTGTACTTGTGCCCTTTGGAGGCATTTCACTTCGTCCATATTGTAATCTTCATAAATAAAATACCCCTCGTTGGGACTTTTTCTTGTGAAGTTGTCGTTTCTTACACAATTGTCTGAATCATCTTTTAATTGCTAGTGAGACTCGATTTCCACGCGAAACAATTTGGCACGCCCGGTGGGACCATTGATGTTTGAAGATACGAAAATTGAAAGCAATATGCCTCATAAAAACTCTAATAAGGAGCCAGAAAGCCAACGAATAGTCCAGTATGTGATCGAAGGATATGAAGAGCAACAAAGTACTTCACAAACTGAGAGACAGAGTCAAAGCCGTTATGAGCCAATGACAGAAATGAGTCCTTGAACCATGCATGCATTGTTTGGTGAACTCACACAAGATGTCGTTGAACAGGTATTTACAGAATGTTCATAATATGGAAATGTTTGATCAAAATGGAAATGTACACTATGACAACATGGCCAAACAACTGAACGCTTTGAATGAAATCATGAATAAGTTAGTAGGCCAAATCTGTCAACCAGTTATGCCAAGTATAGGGAACCACTTTCAAGCTAGGACGATTATGGGACATAATTACCCGGTCCTGGGTGCGAATCTTGGGTGCGAAACAAAGGGTAGAACCACTTTTTGGCCCATCTACTTCAAACCAGGGGGTAGTGGAGTAGCAAATTTGAATAGTGGTAATGGAATATCAAACCTGGGGGGAAACCCAAATGCAAGAGACAATGTGCAAGTCAACGGACAGAACATCCCATGTGTTAATGATGGTGGAAATACTCAGGTTAACGGTAATAATGGCTTAAACAACGGCGCTTTTACCACAAACCAAGGACCAAATGTTAAGCCGCAAGTAATTCCACCAATAAATCAACCTATAGGAGTTCCATATGATCCCAACGTTATGTTGATGAATCAAATTATGGAGATAGTACATGATCAAATAGCTTTTGGGGCACGTCCTTCTCTTAGGCCGACTTACACAAAGCCATATCCTGATTGGGTAGATCAAGCATATCCGTGGCCTAAAGTGTACAAAGTACCAAAATTTTCATTATTTACCGGTCTAAGAGAAGTTTATACTCTGGAACATATAGGGCGATTCACACTGCAAAGTGGTGAAGTAACTGATTATCATAAACTGAGACTGTTCCCTAGTTCACTACCCGGAGTAGCTTTGTCATGGTTCATTAATTTGCCAGCAAATTTTATCCAAACATGGTAACAACTAGAACAATTGTTCCACGCTCAATTTTACAAAACTGAATATGAAGTTACTCTGGCTGATTTTGCGAATTTACGTCAAATGCCAAACGAATGGGCAGAAGGTTTCCTTCAGAGGTTTAAGATAACTAGGAGCAAATGTTTTATAATTTTGCCCGAAAAAGAATTCGTTAAAATCGCTCAGAGTTGTCTGAGTTTCGATTTAAAAAAGAAATTCCAAGACAGAGAATTTCCTGATCTTTTTCAACTAAGTGCTAACGTGATTAGATATGAGCGTTTGATAAGAGAAGAAGAATAAATGAAAAATTCTAGCAAAATGACTTATTATAGAGACCCAAATTTCAATGTTCATGCTGTTAATGACGAATATTATGATCAGACAGAAGTGTGTTTGGCCGAATTGATTAAGGGAGATGTTCATGCTTGTCCTATATTGGCCAAATTTAGAACATCGGGTAAGGATGAGCTCGTAAAAAATGAAAATCGAAAGGTTAGGATATTTTCATTTGATGTGACCAAGGCTGATCTTATATTCGATAAATTGTAGAAGGATAAACAGATAAAATTAAGCTACAAGCATAAATTGCCAGACCCTAAACAAGTTAAAGGTAAAAAATATTGTAAATGGTACAATGCATGGTCACATATGACTAATAATTGCCTGATTTTCCGTCATGTGTTACAGGATGCCATTGAGTCAGGGAGAATCACGCAGTGGATGAAAATCCTTTCCCACAGCCACTTGGGATGAACGGGATGATAACTGATTTCAAAAATAAGTTGCCAAGATTCAAGTTGGTCGTAGATGGTGGGGAAGAAGATTCTGAGTTACATCCCAGTGTTTTTAAACGTATCAAAGGAAATGAGCCTAAAGAAGATGAAGACATATTGTGTTCTAGATGCAAGGGAGAAGTGAATAAAAATATGGAAAGATCAGGAACGTGGTGATATCACCATCGTCCTGACATAATCTTTTGCCCTCCACAGTCTTTTGACATTTATGTCAAAAGACTGTGGAGTTTCCAGCTCGGTAGAGGACGGAGTATGTCATTTTATGGGGGACCGCCTTTTGAGAGGCAGTTCAGACCAATAAACATTGGAAGAACATTTAGGCATAACCTTGCCAACCAAATGTATGGCATTCATTCTAATATAATGCAGGAAGGGTTGTACCCTTCAATGAAATTACCAGAACCCAACAAAGACGTTTTCAACATAACTATGCACGAATGATAAGGCAACAGCAGGGATCGTCACATCCTAAGGCACTTAAATTGCTTGAGGTGGCTAATAAAAATGTTCTTAAAGATAATAAAGAGGCTAGTACGGGCGAATCAATGGAAGAGTTACCAGAAAGTTCTTTCGGGAGATCAAAATTTGAGCGTGGGAAAAGTTGCAAAGACAGAAAGCGATATGATCCCAACAGAAGTCATTCTCACAAGTTTCAATGGAGGAACAATTTCAGCTAAAGGGGTGATGCCACTGGATATAACTGTGGGAACAACTACTAGAACCACAGTATTCTTTGTGATAGATGGTCCTACTAGTTACAATGTGCTACTAGGAAGGGATTGGATTCACGAGAGTCGTTGCATACTTTCATCGCTCCACCAATGCTTGGTTTTCTAGAATGACAAAGGAGAAGCAGAACTAGTGCAAGCAGATTATAGACCCATTATCGCAGAAGCAAACTCAGTAGAAAGGTTCATATAAGAAGGAAATTATGGACCTGTCAGGGTAGTTCAAGATGGAGAAGAGCCTCAAATTATCGCACAGAGTGAAGAGCCATTTTCAGTAGATGCACTTACTGAAATTTTCAATCAAATGAGGCCAAACATAGTGGCCCTTGAAGAGCTAGTAATTGGCAAAAAGATAATCAAGGAACTCTAATGAGTTGTCAGCAACAAAAAAATATGGTTGATATTCAGGCTTTCAAAGTTAAATTAATGGCTTTCAATAAGGAATGTAAAGCAAAGATAAACGAAGAAGTAGCATTAAAGGCGTTGAGAAACAAATTAGCAGTGATCGAATTGGAGCAGAATATTGGCCAAGAAGTCAACAAGGTGGATTGCTTAGAAGAGGAGGTGCCTACAAGGAACGTAGACAATGAAGTAATAAGGTTCACAAAACTCGGGTAAGCTCAAGCACAAGACCCTTTGACAAAGGTGAACATCGATGACAAAGGGGAAGATCGCCCAACATTTGTCAGCTAGATGCTTAGTCAAGAGGTAAGTAATAAATTCATTGTATTATTAAATGAATAAAAAGACTGTTTTGCTTGGAAATATGAACACATGCCTGATTTATATAAAAGTTTGGTAGAATATAGGTTACCAACTAAGCCACATTTTAAACCTCATAAATAACCTCCTAGGCGTTTTGCCCATAATGTATTGCCTGAAATAAAGAAAGAAATATAGAAATTGTTAAAGGCAAGTTTTATTAGAACAACTAGATATGTTGAGTGGTTATCTAATATCATGTCGGTGTTAAAAAAGAATGGTAATCATAGGGTGTGCATAGATTTTAGAAATTTAAAATTAGCAACGCCCAAAGATGAATATCCAATGCCTACGGTGGATTCTATAGTAGATTCAACTTCCGGACATGTAATATATTCTTTTATGGATGGATATTCAGGATATAACCAAATTTACATAGTTGAATAAGATGTACATAAAACTGCCTTTAGGTGCTCTTGAGCTTTAGGATGCTTTAAATGAGTAGTTATGCCTTTAAGTCTGAAAAATGTATGGACAACCTATAAAAGGGCAATGAACCTAATTTTTCATGACATGATAGACAAATTTGTTGAAGTGTATGTAGATGACATAGTGGTCAAATCTATTAAAGAGGAAGACCATTTTGAACAATTAAAACGCTCATTTAAGCAAATGAGGCAGTACAAATTAAAATTAAATCCTTTAAAATGTGCATTTGGTGTTAATGCGGGGAATTTCCTTGGTTTTCTAGTGCACAAAAGAGGAATTGAACTAGATAAAAATAAAGCGAAGGCCATTTTAGAGGCCAAGCCGCCGGTAATAAAAAAGAATTACAAATGTTTCTAGGCCAAGTAAACTTTTTGAGACGTTTTATCTCTAATTGTGCAGGGTGAACGAAAGCTTTTTCGCCTCTTTTAAGCTAAAAAATCAGGACGAATTCGTCTGGAAGGAAGAACATCAAAATGCTTTTGATAGTTTGAAGACATATTTGTCAAGTCCTCCGTGTTAGTATCACCTATCCTAAGACGGCCAATGAAAGTGTACGTATCGGTTGAACAAGAGTCGATAGTCGGAATGGTCGTGCAAGAAGACCAATTTGGTGAAGAAAGAGCGATTTATTATTTGAGTAGACAGTTAACGAAATGTGAATGTAATTACTCTGCTATTGGAAAGTTGTGTCTTGCTTTATATTTCACATGTACAAAACTAAGGGCTTATTTACGGCCTGTAACTGTTTACTTAGTTTCTAGAGTAAATTTAGTTAAATATATGTTTTCTCGCCCTATTTTACACCAAATGATAGGCTTTTGGACTTTAGCATTATCAGAGTTTGAGATACAATATACCCCCAAAAGGTAGTTAAAAATCAAGCATTGACTAACTTTTTGGTCGATCGTCCATGCCTTGACAAGCCTAAAGAAATTGAATTGGAAATTGATTCATTTGAATTAAAACCTTGGGTTTTACACTTTGACGGATCAAAAACTTCTAGAGGTGTAAGGGTAAGAATAGTTTTAATAAATCCTCTAAGAATTTGTTATAAATTTTCTTTCACTTTGGATATAATGTATACTAATAATCAAGTTGAATATGAAGCATTGATTGTGGGTTTAGAGCTGTTACTAGAGTTGGGAATAAAGAATGTGATTATTAGGGGCGATTCCTAATTAGTAATTTACCAATTGATTGGTGATTTTAAATGTCAAAGTGATTCTATCATAAGTCAATATGAAATCACCTAAGAATTATTAGAAGAGTTTGATGAAGTGGAGTTTAAAAACATTAACAGGATGTATAACGACTTAGCGAATGAATTGGCCCAAATGTGATGCAGGAGGATCCGAGTCAGACGAGGCCGAGCTATTTCATAGGATGTTAATGACTCTGAGATACCATGAGTTGGTGGATCAGCGCAAAATTGGCAAATAATCATCGACCTTTCCTAATTGGGGCTCTTTTTGGACACGTTTTGGTATTTTGGCTATAACTTTGGTTACGGTTGTCAGAATCATGCCCATGACCCCAATTCGGAAAGCTCTTTTCGGCGTGCACATCGTGCTCATGTATATATGCTCTATGTACATCGGTTTCAAAGCCAAATTGAGCTGTTTTCCCTTCTGAATCATCAATTTAAGTTATTTTTTGTCATTTTTAGTAATAATTCAATTTCCTTTTTGACATAGATTACGATCTCAAATTAAACCAGATTTTTGGGATCTTATTTTCGTTATTACGTATTTCTTTTTGGTACGAATAATTGGATTTTTCTATTTTTGGTAACATTTCGATAATTATTATTTTCTAGCTATTTAACCCGGTTTGTGGGTTATTTTCGTCCAATTTTTGAATAATAAAGATTTTCTCATTTTTCTTGATGTTATTCTCTTGCGTTCTTCTCTGTTATTATCTCTTGGTTCCAGCCTGCAGAATAATCACTATTTTGTCTGGCGTCAAAATGACTTCGAGTTATTCAAAGGTGCTAAATTTGGAATCTACTTGTGAATATAGAGTAATATTACCCGTATTACAAAGGAGGGAGAGAAGGATTGAGACTCATTGTATACAAAATGGAAATGCAATAGATTGGAGGGCAGAAATAAAAAGACTCTTGAAAGAACCTGACAAAGAGAGTAATAGGAAAATGAAGTTATGATCATTGAACTACATATTGATAGATTATGAGCTATTCAAGAAACACTTAAATGGTGTGTTATTAAAATTTGTGAGTTCTCAAGAGGCCAAAACGATCATGCCTGAAGTGCATGAAGGAATACGTGGAGCCCATCAAGCTAGCCAAATGATGAGATGGTTGATTGTTAGGAGTGGATACTTTTGGTCCAAAATTGGATAATTGTGCGTTCAGTACTTATAGTTGTTTAGCATGCCAAAGCATGGTCCAATACAAAGAGTGCCAACAAAAGAAATGACGCCCATTATTAAACTTTGTCAGTTTAAAGGTGGGCGATAGACTTGATAGGGAAGATTTATCCCTCGTCGTCCAAGCAATATACATTTATAATAGTTGCGATAAATTTCTTTACTAAATGGGTAGAAACAATACATTTAAAAGAAATTTCTCAAAAAAATGTTATAGACTTTATTCGTGACCACATTATTTATAGATTTGGTATTCCACAAACTTTAATGGTGGATCATGGAACTTCTTTAAATGAAGATCAAGTGACGGAATTCTTTAGCGAGTTTGGAGTTAAGCTAGTAAACTATACCCCTTATTATGCTCAATCTAATGGACATGGAGAATCTTCTAATAAGATTCTAAAAATATCATAAAGAAAATGATAAATGACAATGCCAAAAATTGGCATGAATGTTTGAATAAAGCCTTATGGGCTTATAGGACGTCACCACGTTCAAGTACCAAAGTAACTCATTTTCAACTTACTTACGGACAAGAGGCTGTGTTGCCTATGGAAATCAATGTGTAGTCAGTTAGAGTAGGCTTACAAAATAACTTAAGTAATGCCGAGTATGCCAAATCATTAGCCCAAAATTTATTGGAATTGGACGTCCTAGATAGATTGCAGGTTCAAAAATGAAGAATGGTTAAATTTTATAACAAAATAGTTATAGCTAAATCTTTTAGCTTGGACGAGTTGGTTTGGAAGACAATACTCCATTTGGATAGTAAAGATCCAAAGTATGGTAAATTGTCACCCAATTGGGAAGGACCATATGAAGTGAAAAACGTATTGCCCAATGAAGCTTACCATTTGGAAAATTTAGATGGCACGAATCATATGAGATTTATTAATGGTAAATATTTGAAGAAATATATTTCTTCCATATGGGAAAGTTAACAAATAGAAGAAAATTATATTCATGAGTAAACAAATAAAATGAGTTGGATGATTACGTCCAAATAAAATAAGAGCGAAGTACATTCAAATAAAAATTTTCATTTATCAAATATTCTTTACAAACCAAGAGGCGCAAAAAACAAATGAGCCGCAGTTAGAAGCAGGCTATCATGGTTCTTCTATCAACTACAAGGAAAAGGGTAAATTGGCCATCGTCACCTTCCTAAATGCATTGCTGCAATGGCAGGCAAATGGTCCAAGAAGCACTCCCAACAAGCAATTGTTTCACGTCCAGAAAGGGGTGCTGAGAAGACCTTCATTGACCAAAGAATATTTCCTATATCTTTCATACCAAAGAAAATATCAAGATGGATGGAGAAATTGGGAGAAGGTTAAGTTCATCTCTGTTGAAAAAGAAATAAATTGATCAATCATTTGAATGCCAAATGATGACAACAAATTGGTTTTGTGGAGAATGAGAACGAAGATGATGAATGTGTAAAAAAGACGCAACTTTATAGAGGCTTGAAAGTGAAGGAACAGAATGCGAACGGTCATATACACGCATAGTAACCGAAATTGAAGGTCTAAATCTTGGAGAAACAAATCGGAATACCAAAAGTTTCATTCCGTGCAAAGATCCCACAAGGGGAAATGTGCATGAATCTGGCACAAGGTTGATAATTAAAATTTTGGGGAGTGTTGATCATCCTATTTTAGAAATTTATGCAAAGGCCATCACACAAGTAAATAAAATGGTCATTCCATTAAATGAACTTGGCTGTCATTACATTGTAGCCAACTGTGGCTGCTATCATGAAATTAAAAGAACCAGTGTGAGATGTAATCGTCCTATAAGAAAGCTCAAAATATAGTTACAGCCTGCCCCAAAGAGAACGCATTTGTTCTCTAAGCTTCTCCCATTCGTCGTGCTGCTCATTGGAAGCGGTAGATAGGTCAGTCATAAGTTCCTCATCAACTTCCAATTTCGAATAACGTTCAAGCAAAGATTTGCCTCACTCAACTTTTTGGGAAGCATTAAGCTTCTTGGCGGCCAACCTAACCCTACAGTCGTCCATCCTTACTTGAAGTTCCTTCATCTCTATAGCCAGACTCATCATCAAAGAATCTTTAACCATAACTTCAGAGGAGATTTCGGTTAGAGTGCTCTTGGTCTTCTCAATCTCTTGAAGCAAAGACTCCTTTCATTTACAGCACGAATGTACTGAGTCTTCTTAGCTTTTAACTCTACATTCCTGGATAGCAAAGCGCTTATCTCTGAATGGATAATCTTCAACGTCAGCTTAAAATCAGATGAAATCTTAAGCGAAGGAAGCTCAAGTGCTTGAGCCATTTTTGCACTTAGAACCTCAAACTTATCCCTTTGTCTAGAAGCACTAGCGTTGTTGATATCCATATCGATAAAGGAAATATATTCAAGCACTGATTACTTGAGAATGTTCATGTTTTCCTCTAAGATTGCAGCAGAAGAAGCAGAATGACGACTGGTTGAAGAGGAACGATAGGTAGCGCTTGCCCTGACCTGTTCCTAAGAAGTAAACAAATCCTAAATGGAGCGTAAAATGACGTCAACGTCCTATAAAGAAAAATTCAAGCATTTAACATTTTCATTACATTGAACGAAATGAAGATGAAAGATGAAACAAAGGTTACCTCATCAGTAGCTTTGGAAAATTGGGGCACATTACTGGTTGATTCGACCACCTGTGCGGACTTCCCTTTGTATAAATGAGCAGGCCCTTCCACAATGGGCATACTTATGGGATTTTCTGCAAGAATCAGGTGATAATGACTTAAATGCCAACAACATAAACAAGGAGAAAGACCATAAACTATATATTACCTTCCGGTTCAATACATTGGGGGTCAGCTCCCTAGAAGGGTGGAAATTCTTCAGTTGGCTGTGCGATTAAATACTCTTGGACTGTGGGCCTCTCCTTAGGTAAAGTCCCCTCGTCAAAGGACTTGGACGGAGAAGCTTTGGTGGAAGGCAGTGGAGCAAGAGCCGGTAATGTCAGAGTTTTCAGAGGAGAAGTTGAGCTTTTCTGGAAGATCCAGGTAAAACATTAACATATGAATATGAAGGATTTTTCATGAATAAACAAACTTGATTACCTTTCTCGTGATGATGAGAGGGGCATCATCATCGTCATCTAGCAGACCTGACGAAGCTGGCCGTTTACGGATGGGAACACCTTTGGCTGTTCCAGTTTGAGCAGGTGGGGAACTAGATGAAAGAGTAGGATGTTTAACATGAGTAGGTGGGAATTTCGAAGGAGAAGTAGGGTTCCTGACAGATATAGGAATGGCATGAATATGAGAAATGGAAGGAGTCTCTAGCCTTTCCAGCTAGTGGAAAGCGTGGTTAACATCATTTTCGAATAAGCTACGCTTTATAGATGGCCAGAATTGTTCAAAAAGAGGGTGAACGACAAAAGTGGGATTAAAAGGGGCCAAGGAAAAACCGTTTGTCAAAAGAGTATTACGGCATCAATGACCTGTGCCTCTGTTTTATTGATAGTATGAAAACGGTCTATCAGACTTTTGGAATAATAGGGAGGAACCGACCACGTTTGGCCAAAACCAAGTTGACGTCATAAAAGGAATTGAGTGATAGGGAAAGGAAAAAAAGGAAGAGATTGAATTGTAGTCATAAAAGAATGAAAAAACGTCCCTATTGGACTTATTAGCATGGCTTAATTGGTTGATGGCCAGCCCGTAACAACTAACAGATCGAGGAGGAGTGGATGGAGCACCAAGTTGTGGAAAGTATGCTCTCAACCACAATTGAGTAAGCCAAAGAGGCCCGCTGCCAGTAGGAGATGCGCTATGCCTTAACTAGTATTGAAGGGAAGCCATGTCTCTATAAAAGGTGGCTAAGAATAATGAACAAAGATTTAAAGGCTTACCACGAGCTAATTCATGCGCTATGGGCAAATAACTCATGGAAGGTTTAACGCTGGGTACACAAAGAATGTACTTACAAAGCCAAACTTGGATAAAAGCGACATGCTCAGCGTGAGCAGGTTTAGCACTAGAATTGTTATAAAGCTCCTGCATGCCCGAGTAAGAATCAGTGAATCTTTTATCAAATTTTGGGGCAGCACCAGTGACCAAAATGGCAGGAGAAATGGTGTCGCCCAAGGGCGGAAGATTTACTAGGGCTCCAATGTCCCTTAGAATAATAGACATTGGGCTAAGTGGGAAAATAAAAGTATTATACTCAGAAGACCAAAAACTTAAAGCAATAGAGAAAAGCACGACATCGTAGATTGGGGGATGGAGAGTGGATTTATCCTAGCGCGATAAAAAATCACCTTAGTAGGGCCATGATTTACCATACGTGCATGTCACATGCAAAAAGTAGTATCAGTTTTGGGCCAAGTAGGAATACATTTCTCGCGGATTAGCTTTAGTGGTAGAGGGTTTAGAAAAGGAGGATCTTGAGTGCAAGGAAATAGCTGGCCCATCGCCGCTTGCCCAACAGATTCATCATCATTAAATGACGGGCCTAGGTAGAATTCATGGATGTCAGGGTTAGCTGGTGAAAGAGAAGCTGGATTTATATACGGCTTGGTGAAGAGGTTTTGGAAGTCTTTGAAGCTAAGGGAGTTGTCAGGAGAGTTATATGAAGTCGCCATTTGCTACAAATTGCAGTATTGATGAGGGTTTTTGAGAAACGTAACAGAGAAGCAAGAAGATGAACATTGGTCTTTATAGGTGAAAGAGAAGCGCGCGATGCAAGACGTGGGTATAATGGCACTATGAAGTGGCGTGTCCTTTGGTTTATAGGAGTTGGGTGATACACTTTTCAAGATGTAGAGGGTTACTGCCAAACGAAATTAATGATTGGGATTCTCTGCCCTTTTTGGGATTTCAAGCATTACCGAAAAATACAAAGGAAGAATATAGCATGAGATTAATAATTGATATTAATTTTGCCATATTGGGGGGTAATTGTTGACATACAAAAAATGAGGCCCAATTAAATGGTTCAAAGAATGAAGCTCAATTAGGAAATTCGAAGGATGGACCCAAACGAGACCATATAAAAACCCAAGATGAAGTTATGTTATGGAGGCCCATCATTGCTCAAACCTACGAGACGCCCAGACGCCCAATATCTGGACGAGCCTGTCATCGCTCAAGTTTGTGTGACGCCCAAAATCTGGGAGAATATAGCGTTCTAGTTACTGTTCGAAGCAACGGTTATTGAAGCAGTTAATGAGTGATCTTATGACATTCCACGATCCAAGAATTTCGGTTGCAAGAAGTTAAGTGATGAGAGTAATGGTAGCGGTTGAAAACGGTAGTTTCTTGACAAGTCATTCATAATGGAGAAAGTGGGTAGTTAAGAGTGAGAAGCAGTTTTCAAACGGTTCTACAAGGAAAACTGTCAAAGGAGTATAAGAGAGAAACAAGAATTTAGAAGAGACATAAGATCAAACGACTCTCAAATAGAGAATTATGTAATTTTATTTTTTTTCTTCTTGTTAACCTTAAATTACTTTGTAAATTCAGTATGCTTGTGCCCCTTGGAAGCATTTTGTTTCGTCCATATTGTAATCTTTATAAATAAAACACCCTCGTTGGGACTTTGTCTCGAGAGGTTGTCGTTTCTTACACAATCATCTGAATCATCTTTTAATTGTTAGCATGCTTGATTTCCACGCGAAACACCTTAACAATCATATGCTTTGAGAGCTGTGAATTTTTTACGGTGAAGGTGTGAAACACAGAAATTGTACATAGACCGTACCAACACCCGACTATTTTTACGGTGTTTGAAGTAACTAACTTTGTTATGAATAATCAATATTTTACTTGGTCATTATGAACTTAATGTATTTCCAACTGAACTGATTTAACTGAAAATGCGAAAAAAATGAAATTTCAGAAAATCCACGAAGGTCACTGCACTGTAATTTGAAATGTTGCTGGGGTGGCAACGCCGCTTGACCGTTTTGGGTTTTAACAACATTGGGTAGGTAGTAAATTTTGCAGGAACATTCCCCAAAATCCCAAAAAAATAATATGATCTACGTATATTATGAATTTTTCTGTAAACGTCATGCATGCTGAAATTTTCTGCTTGATATCATTATTTGTACTACTTAATTGACAACTTTCTAAATTCGATAAAATCACGATCTTGCTCATATAAATATTTAATATGTTTTTTCAAAATTTTAAAATTTTCTTACCATTTATAGTGGATAAAGGGTCTCTCCGTAATTTCAAAATTGTGCACCATTAGAGTTCATATAAACTGTCACTTTACTAAGTTATGGTTGATGGGATTTGATGAATTTATAAAATAGTATACAAACTCTATATATAGAAGTTTAGTTTTCTTACGATTAGTTTCTTTCAATTTTTAAATTATGTAAAGGCATCACCATTTTCATGAGATAAACGGTGAAATTCGAATGAGATTTAAAATAAATTTTTCTAGACATGTTAATAATCTAGGCAAAACTTTCATATTATTTTGAAGCCAATATAAGTTGTATAATTTTTATGGCTCTCTATAAGTTTGTCATATTGTGTACCACTTTGAATGTTGTAAGGAGGTATCAATAATGCATTGTGATACCGTTTGAGGCTAGTATTTGGAGATATCAAAACATGAAATCAAGTTGTTCACAGTGCTTTATTATTTTTTATTTTTTCTATGTGAATGTCATGCAAATTATCATTCAAAAAGAGTAGGTAAAGAGATCACAAAAAGTAGCCTAAAGAAAGAACCAAGCATAGATTAGCATCGCACATGTGCAAGGTTGATGGACATAAGTCAAAAACCAATCCGCAGCCTACTGGTTCCATTACAGCATTTTCATTACCATTTAAGGAGCAAGGGGTGTAATTTATTTTAGAGCTCGAGTCATTGTGATGCCAATGACACGTGCCTAAGTTCCTAGTCTATAGTATTCATTTCCTGGCGAAATGTTACATACAACTCCAATGAGGCTAACTCAATTGTGAGTTATTGCTGATTAATGAAAAAGAGATAATTATATTACTCAACTGAAATTTTCATTGAATTCCAAAATCTTGTCTTCCACTATTCCTGTGGCCTGCTTGGAAACCATTGGAATCTTTAGTTCTGGAAACTTCCTCTCTTTTTGGCAATAGTGTCCAAATACCAACTGTTTTAAGAAAGGATAGAGAACTCATTGAATAGGCAACAATTCTGTAAAAAGACAAGATATAATCTCCAATGAAAAGATCGTGGACAATTGTCACAACATATAGCCCTTGTTTCGTTTGGATTAAAATCCGATTAAAATTTCAAATCAAAGTCAACAATTAATTTTAACTATCATAACTTTTCAACCACACATTTCATCAACTTTTATAAAAAATCTACTAAAAATCCGATTTTAATCTCTATCGAATAGGGGCATAATATCTCTGTAATGAGAGCAACCTGAGGATTAATCAACCTCGGGATTCGCTGCATCTTCTAACAAAATAAAAAAAAGAGTCTATTTTAGCGATATTTTAGAGATATGAACCCCACAAATTGTAATATATAATAACAGATTGGATTGCAAAACTTAAACTCTTAATATGCATCGACAAGACTGGTAAAAAGTTTGAGTGAAGAACTTCTGGAAGACAATTGAAGTCTTTCTAGGTAGAATAGGGAAAAGTGATTCATTTTATGATTATTCTTGAAACCTAAGAGAGTTATATGGATGGTCCTTAGGGATGGTGCAACTTGTGAAGTTGGCCGGTTTGATCCTATGATGGCTTTTAGTTGGACTATTTCACCCATTTTTAAAAGGCAGGTGCATGTACATGCACTTGAATTGTGCGTGTGTGTGCATGAAAATAATTTTGAAATTCGTTTTTAAAATAACATTTCTAAAAATAAACTAATGCTAAATTAAGAAAAGAATTACTTAATAACACGTTCAAAAACTTCTCTTTTAGTTACACAGACTCTAAATGAATATTGTGCTTTTGTCATCTGTGTGTGATGAACAAGAATGAGTATTTTGTTAAGATTCATAACTAAAAAAAATCAACGAATGAACAAGGAAATAGGAGAAATTAGTGCTGGATCATCTTTCAAAGGATAAGAGAACAAAATATAATATAGTATAATAGAAGTTGTACTAAGTTAAACCTCTGACGAGTATATAGCTCAACATCTGAAAACGCTTGAGTAATACAATAATTACCTAGCCACTGTTGTTTCAATGATACGTATGCACCTCTGGTTATTCGTTCGAAAGCATTGACTCTTGCAACTCTCCTAGCAGCAATAGCATTAGTGTTGTGCTCCGCAGACATTTCCTTCCAGATCATATTCTCACAGTATTTACAACACCATCTGATGAATTCTTAGAAGAGAAACACATTTTGAAAGAGGAACCAAGCATGAAGAGCAAGATAGTGAAAAAGAGGATTTATAAGATATATATATATACTTTTTTTTTTTGCCCTTTTTTTCCTTTGAAATTTCACCCTTACCCCCAAGGTGTCTCAAACCTTGTTCTATGACCTAGAAAGATGCTTTGGTACCAATAAATAAATACACCGTACAGATCTTAGTTCAAATATTTCTTGACGTCTAACTTGAGTTCTCCTTATATTTATTCCTCTAGAAAATATCAATAAAAAACTTGATCTAGCAAATAAAATGGGTCTAACGGATAGTGGAATCCACTTCGATTAGTTATGGTAATCTTATATTGAATTTATTTTTTTGTCAAAGCGATTAGATAATGTTCTCAACTTAATCACTTTATCCCATCTCAGTACATTTAAAAATGTCTGAGGCAATTACTCGTGTAAATGAGCCAATCTTTATCTTTCAACATAGTTTTCATGTGTGCATACAAATTACTCGTAAGTAATCACATTGAGGAATGATCTAAAAAAGAGTTTTTCGTTGAACGACATTTAAAAGTTTACAAAATACATCACAAAATTCTATGCAATCTTAGAGATTTAATATCAGAAACAAGTCATCTCTAGATATTGTTTTAGTAAGCTGATTAGCTACCATATAATGAATATAAATATACTGTAAAGTCACTTATTTCTTTACTATGACATCTTTTACAAAATTATATTTTGTATTAACGTGTTTGGTCCTGTTATAATATTTAGGATCCTTAGCATACGCAATAGTAGGTTGACTATCATAATAAATCAATGGAGGTCCCACATCTCATTAATTATTCTTAGTTGCTGAAAGAATCTCATTAACCAAATAACTTCTAATAGTGAAGCACATGCCACATATTTCTGCTTCCATTGTAGACAATGAAATTCATGTGTTACTTTTACTCCATGAGATGGTGCTATATTAAGTAATGATGCATATCTCGAAGTTGATTTGTACTCAGCTAGGTATTTATCCCAATCAGCATTTGTGTATCATTTTAAGTACAAATCATTTCCATGATAGCATAAGAAATCACTAGCGGTATTCAGATATCCATTGACTTCTTATGGGATTAGATTGATACCCGTTAATAAGACCAATGATATAAAAAAATTTAGGGCGGGGACACTTTATAGCAAACATAAAACGCTCCCAACTATGGAGTATCGTCCTATGGGCATTTCTTCTTTTTCTTTAAAAATCTTAGGAAACATCCTGTGGGCTTATTGGGCCCTATTTGAGTGGTTCTCTTTAACACTCTTCTGGGCCGGGTTCCTATTATAGCCATTGGATGGAGATCTACGGTGGAGATGAAAGTGGTTGGGATATTTTTCTTTGGTTTGACCTATATCACGTAGGTGGATCCCTTGATTCAAATCTCCTCCCCTTCTCGACTGCTTCTAGGGCACGATTCTCTGCCTTCTTTGTGACTGCCCTATTTCTCTGTCTGGTTCGATTCTTCTTGTTCTTCTGGAGTTCACTCTTAACAATCGATTGAAACCTGTCGTAGAAGTGATAACCTGGGTGTTGCTTAGACCTGAAAGAGGGTTAAGCTGTTGGTTCTTTCTCGAAGGATTTTTCGATCAGATTGTGGCTTCACCTTGATTGTTTATGGTAGATCCCTTTGGATCGATGACCTAGTCAAGTGGGAGTGTTCTTTGCCGGTTCTCATCTCTCTGGACGGCGATTGCATAGACGTGGAAGGCTGTTCCTGAGCCTGACCTTTTTCAGTCTACACCTCTGTGAAGAGAAGGGCAGAAGAACGACCAGCAGAAAGGAGGAGCCTGCACGGTTGATAGGGAAGTTCCGTTACAGCTTTAAGTTTTTTCTATTTTGGTTCCTGTTTTTGCTCTGTTTCAGTCACCATAGTTTTTTTGCCTCTCGATTGATCTCTTTATTGCTATGCCATACAAAATGCTGTGTTACATTCAGTAATGTGGAGGTTTCATTTATATGTTTAAACATCTGTGGAATGACAATGTTATATACTCTGTAAATGACTTGCAAGCTGATCCTGGAACATGTTGTTTTCAGTCCATGTTACCTTTATAATGATATTGGAAATTACATACTGCTTGGATTGAACATCATTGATTTGTCATTGGTTAGTTGAGCATGTTATGTTTAGCTTAAATGTCAGGCTTGATCAGTCTATTTCTCTCAACATCTGGTATCAGAGCTAGCTTTAGGTCTAGGGTTTCGATTTTATCCTTCACTGATTAGGGTTGATTGTTTTGGGCATTCTAGGTTTTTTGATTCGATACTGATTATTGTGAATTTGTGTTGTGCATGTTGTTGACCGACTGGTGACTGGTGATTCTGGAAATTTGGTCTGCCTGAGGACTTGGTGGACTTGGTGGTATATTTACTATTTTTCAAACAGTTTGTTGGTAAGATTATTCCAAACTCTCCGTAGGTTAAGTTTGGTACTTTTACCATTTTTATACCTGGCACGTTTATTTGTATAATATACCTATGCATTGCTTAAGTTTGAATCACACCGGCACACACATCACATCAAAGTTTATGTGATCGAATTGATTCGGTGTCGTGTTTCATTTCTGGACATTGTTTTTAACTCTGCATTCATATCGTGTGTTGATCATCTGTGAAAACATTTTTCAAAACCTTTTCTGTTTAGTCCATGAGTACGAGCCACCCTTTTACAGAATCTAGTATGGGTTCGAGGGTCGAATTATCGCAATTCGATGGAAAGGGGGACTACTCAATTTGGAAACAGAAAATGAGGACCATTTTGGTCCAATAGAGAGTTGCTAAAGGTCTCGATGATCCTTTGACTTTTTTCTGACGAGTTAAAAGCTAAACTTTGATGAAATCGAGGACATGAATGAAATTGCATATAGTTCTATAATCTTGCACTTATCGATAACATCATTAGACAACTTGATCATGCTAGAGATGCTAGGACATTATGGATTGCCTTAGATGCCTTATTCTTGACTAAGACTTTGCCTAACAAGATTTATACGGTTAGAAAAATTGTTTAGTTTTAAGATGGACCCGGGAAGGATTTAGAGGGGAATTTGAGGCGATTTTAGCATAATTGTGAAAAGTCTGCTCATAATGATAAGAAGTTCGACGATGAGGATTTAGTTGTCATATTGTTAAATTCATTGCCCGAATCATATAAAGAAATCCGAAATGTAATTAAATATGGCGAGGATACTCTCGCGAGTCTATTGTGATAGATGCGTTGAAATCGACAGACTTGAACTGAAACGTGATAACCGAACACATGTGAAAGAAGAAGCACTTGTTTGTTAGGGGAAGAACCGAAAAGAAAGAATTTAACTTCCATAACAAAAAGGGAAGGGAAAGTCTAAAATGAGATCGAAATCAAAAGACAAAAGTGGTAAAAAATGCTATAAGCTGTGGAAAGTTAGGACATTTTAAGAAAGATTGTTTAGTGGAAGAAGAAACAAAGAGAATTAAATGACCCAGTCAAAACAATCTTTCTTTGTTGTTTACGAATTTGATAGTCTACATGTCCTAAATGTGTACGAGGGGGAATTTGACAACAATTGGATCCTAGACACGGGGTGCACCTTTCACATGTGCCCCTGAAAAGTCTTGGTTCTATAACTATCGAGAGATTGAGTCTAGGAAGGTCTACATGGGAGATAACAATTCTCGAGAATGTGGTTGGAGTTGGTGACATAGCCATCGGGATGTACGATGGGGTTGTCGGGCAACTCGGGGAGGTTAGGTATGTCCCTAATTTAAAGAGGAACCTCATTTCCTTAGGTACTGCTTGAAGATGAGGGATATACTTTTAAATCGGGAATAACGTTACGAAAATTTTTAAAGGGATCTCACGATAGTTATGAAAGGACCCAAGAGGAATGGGCTATACTATCTAGAGGGCAAGCGGAAACAACACACGATTCAAGTCTTCTTGCTTTGTCGGTAAAAACAAAACCGAACTTTGGCGCATGTAGGATGGGTCGCATTGGGTTTAAAGGGTTAAAATCTTTAAGTAATCAAAAATTGCTTGGAAAAGATGACATTGAATCAATGGACTTAATGAAACATGTGTTTTGGGTAAATCTCACAAGGTTAGCTTTGAAGCTAGCTCTCATAGGACCAATCGAGTCCATTGGACTATATTCATGCTTGATCTATGGGGCCACGAGAAGCATTCAACATTTGGTGGAAGTAAGTACTTCTTATCCTTAGTGGATGATTACTCAAGAAAAGTTTGGATTTATCCTCTTAGGCTAAGTCGGAAACTTTTGAGAAATTCGAGAATACGGTTAAAGTCGGTTGAGAATCGATTTGGAAAAGAAACTTAAAACATTAGGCGATAATGGGCTTGAATTACTGCCAATTTCGAATTTGACAATTTCTATAAGCGAGAAAGGGATAACAAGACACAAAACGGTTAAGTACACACAGACGAGAATGGGGTTGCGGAGAGAATGAATAGGACCATAATGAACAAAGTTAGGTGTATGTTGATTAGCTCGGGTCTTGCAAAGGGTTACAAATTTAGTTGCTAGTACGCACTTGAATGCGATTAATAGGTCTCGAATCCGATGGTATAGGTTTTAAGACCACGGGAGATGTGGACGGGGAGCCTCAAATGCAGGTCATTTGAGGGTGTTTGGATGTCTTGCATTTGCACACCAATCGAAGGAAACTTGGGCGAGGCGGTCAAATGTGTGATGTTAGGGTATCCGAGGGTCTGAAAGGCTATAGATTATGGTTTTAGGGGTTCAAGGCATTAAGATTATTAATAGCAGGAATGTAGTTTTTAATGAATATGAAATGCAATGTCTAAAACGAAACACGATGAAGCTAACAAATGCGAGCGAGAGGAGTGTTGAGGTGAGGTGAAGGTGACTAATCTTAATTCACCAACACCTAGGAATGATGATAATGATGACCACACATCATGTGGCCGAACTTGGCGGAGCCCGAAATTGAACTCGAACGGTGTTGAACTTCAAGATATTGCTTGAACAAGTTGAAGTTGAACACTTTAATGATCAGCCACCTAATCAAGATTATCAACTCGCTAGGGATAGGCGAGGCAGCAGATTAGGCCGAACCACCGTGCGAATCCCTAAATACGTTGAGTTTGCATTAGTTTTAGGATGAAGTTCTTGAACAAATAGAACACTGTAGTTATGAAGAAGCTATTAATGGAAATTATTCTAAAAATTGGATAGAAGCTATGCAGGAAGAAATGAAATCATTGAGTGATAACAAAACACGGAAACTTGTTAAGAAACCTAAAGATCGAAATTAGTTCCATGTAAGTGGATTTACAAGTTGAAGGAAGGTTTAAGCCCTAATGATTACGTGAGGTATAAGGCAAGATTAGTGGCTAAGGGTTATACTCAAAGAGAGTGTGTGGACTATAATGAGATATTTTCACCCGTGGTTAAGTACAAGACGATCAAATCGATGTTGGCTCTTGTTGTTCAATTCAATTGGGAACTCGAACAACTTGATGTAAAAACTGCGTTTTTACATGGAGAGTTGGAAGAGGATATGTTCATGAGCCAACCACAAGGGCTTGTGGTTAGAGGTAGAAGTACGAGTATGTGTGCAAATTAGAGAAATCTTTGTACGAAGTGCAGACGAGTCCAAGACAATGGTACAAGAGGTTTGATGCCTATGTCTTGAAGATAGGGTTTAAAAGAAGTGAATTTGATGCTTGCTTGTATTTTAATGACATAAGAGCGGTTGTGAAGTCTACTTGTTGCTTTATGTCGATGATATGCTTTTAGCTGGACCTAGCAAGTCTCAAATTAATGAACTAAAGGATCTTTTGAAATCGGAATTTGATATGAAGGATTTAGGAAATGCTAGAAAGATTCTAGGGATGGTGATAACAAGGGATAGGGCTAAGAACAAGTTAACAATTTCACAAGAAGCGTACTTGAACAAAGTTGTAACTAAATTTGGAATGAAAGACAGTAAAATTGTTAATGTGCCTCTTGCTAGCCATATGAATTTTTCACATGATCATTCGCCTAAATCCGAATCTGAATTAAAAGAGATGGAAAGTATTCCGTATGCTAATGCCATAGGTTAATCATGTTTTCTATGATTACTACCGGACACGATCTTGCATTTTCCATCGATCTTCTAAGTAGATTTATGTCCAACCACTGGTAAAGCCGCATTGGGCGGGTATGAAATGGTTATTAAGATATTTGGTTGGGACTTTAAATCTAGGCTTAGTGTATGAGAAAAGATCGAGGAGTTGACTCTTAAGGGTTATGTTGATTCGGACTTTCTTTGGTGATAGAGGCAGGTAGGAAATCAACTACCGCTTACTTCTTTACTAGGTGATAATTGTATTACTTGGAAATCTCATTCTGACCACTTAGTGACTACATCCTAGTCGAAGAGTGAATACGTTTGCCATAAGGCGGTTAAGGAATGTATGTGGTTAAAGGGAATCTTAAAAGAATTGAACTTCATGCATGATACACCTATTATGTTTACGGATAGTCGAGTGCGTTGTCACTTAGTAAGAACCATTTATCATGAGAGATCCAAACATATTGAGGTGAAGTATCATTTTTATACGTGAGAAGCTTTCTCAAGGTGAAGTCGAACTTGTTAAGATTCATCTTGATAGGAATCCTACGATGTGGGAACTAAAATTCTACACAGTAGGAAAATTTAAATTATGCTTATCTTTCTTTGCATATTGATCTTTTGGTTAATTTTTTCTTGCGAGGTAGTGGGCGATGATGATGAGCAGTCCTTCCATGTGCAATTGGCAACCGAGAGAGCGTGTTACGAGAACCAAGGTGAAGTTTGTGGGCTTATTGGGCCCTATTTGAGTGGTTCTCTTTAACACTCTTCTGGGCCGGGTTCCTATTATAGCCATTGGATGGAGATCTACGGTGGAGATGAAAGTGGTTGGGATATTTTTCTTTGGTTTGACCTATATCACGTAGGTGGATCCACTTGATTCAAATCTCCTCCCCTTCTCGGCGCTTCTAGGCGCACGATTCTCTGCCTTCTTTGTGGCCCTATTTCTCTGTCAGTTCGATTCTTCTTGTTCTTAGGAGTTCACTCTTAACAATCGATTGAAACATCGTAGAAGTGATAACACAGGTGTTGCTTAGACCTGAAAGAGGGTTAAGTGTTGGTTCTTTCTCGAAGGATTTTTCGATCGAGATTGTGGCTTCACCTTGATTGTTTATGGTAGATCCTTTGGATCGATGACCTAGTCAAGTGGGAGTGTTCTTTGCCGGTTCTCATCTCTCTGGACGACGATTGCATAGACGTGGAAGGCTGTTCCTGAGCCTGACCTTTTTCGGTCTACACCTCTGTGAAGAGAAGGGCAGAAGAACGACCAGCAGAAAGGAGGAGCCTGCACGGTTGATAGGGAAGTTCCGTTACAGCTTTAAGTTTTTTCTATTTTGGTTCCTGTTTTTTGCTCTGTTTCAGTCACCATAGTTTTTTTTTTTTTTGCCTCTCGATTGATCTCTTTATTGCTATGCCATACAAAATGCTGTGTTACATTCAGTAATGTGGAGGTTTCATTTATATGTTTAAACATCTGTGGAATGACAATGTTATATACTCTGTAAATGACTTGCAGTTGATCTGGAACATGTTGTTTTCAGTCCATGTTACCTTTATAATGATATTGGAAATTACATACTGCTTGGATTGAACATCATTGATTTGTCATTGGTTAGTTGAGCATGTTATGTTTAGCTTAAATGTCAGGCTTGATCAGTCTATTTCTCTCAACACATCCAAAGAGTAAGAGTTTTGCCTTTAGAAACAAGAGTGTCTATGGGGTTGCAACTCTCCATTTTAAAGCATTTAAGAATCTTCTTTGTATATGACTCTGTGACCTAGTAAGAAGTCACTTTGAACAATCTTTATGGGTTTTAACAAGTATGTAATTTTCTTCACTCATATCCTTCGTCTTAAAATTTGAGGACAATCATTTCTTAATGGTCTCTACATACCCCATGTCATTTCTAGCTAACAAGATCTTGTCTATGTAAATAGATATATTTTAAAGATTTATATTGGACCTTTCCAGATAAATATAGTAATCTTCGTCCAACATCACTAAAATTGTAAGAGATTAAAGCTCTGTCAAATCTCAAAACTTGGAGCAATGAAGTGTAAGGGAAAAGAATTGGTGGGGATTACTTTCAAAACCTTTTTGTATTAGCTCTAATTTTTGCGTCCTAATCCATTTGAGATGGTGGGGCATCACATCCAAAAAAAAAAATGAAGACCAAAACATGAATTAAAATTTGGGACAATGAAGTGTTCGGGAAAAGAATTGTTGGAATTATTTTCATGACCTTTTTATATTAATTCTACTTTTTCATCCCAATTCATTTGAGCTTTAATTTGAAGAGACATAAAGGTTGTATGGTGGAGACAGAGAAACGAACCTTTCAAAATATTGAGACCAAATGAGGAAGGAGGAAATAATTCAAAATGAGAAAGAAATAAAGAGAGAAACCAGAGAAGAAAGAAGCATCAATTTAAGCTTTAGCATGGTACATATTTCACTTTCTTGCTTGTAGTTAATTCCTAGTTTGGCTGGAAAAGAAGGTAAGTTGGGAATTTTTTTTTTTTTTCGGAACAGTTATTTGAACAATTTATTAAATGTTCGACAAATTCTGTTAGATAAAAAGACTGGAGCAAAAACTCAACCCGCAAACAGCACATCCAACAGCGCGTCACCCTCCGAACAATATATATGCACCTTTGGGTTATTTGTTCGAGAGCATTGAGTCATGGAACTCTCCCAACAGCAATGGCATTAGTATTGAGCTGCGCAGACATTTCCTTCCAGATCATATTCTCGCAGTATTTACAATACCAACTGTCTGGAATATTCTTGGACGAGAAACACAATCTGTAAGAGGAACCAAGCATGAAGAGTAAGGCAGCGGAAAAGAGGATTATAAGATACGTTTTTTTTTTTTTTTGAATTTGACCCTTAAGCCCAAGGAGACTGGAAGCCAGGTCTATGTCCTACTAGGATGCTGTGTACCCATATATTATCCATAATCAAATAAAAATAAGAAAATAGATTAATAAAAAAATTGCGGCAACATGAATGCCGTAAAAAATATGGCACCTAACTTAAGTGAAAAACAAAAATTCAAAGCACATTTAGATGCCAAGATTAACATAAGAAATAAGGTCAAAACAAAAAAAAAAAAATATCTTAATTTAATTATTGATTTCCAAACTAGTAAATAAATACTCCTAATTTCGAAGGAGCAAGGCTGCAAATACAAAATCAATACATTAGGATGCAACATCCTATTGAACTTTTTGCAAGGTTTAAGAAAGGATAGAGAACAAGTAATAATTCTATAAAAAGACAAGGTATAATCATCACGGTGAAAAGATCGCAGACAATTGTCACATCATATAAGATCTCCGTAATCAACCTGAGAAAGCTGCCTCAGGATTAAAAGACTTCATCTTCTAACAAAATAAAAGAGTAATCTATTTTAGTGATATGGGCCCCAGATATTCAAGTATATAATAACGGATAGGATTGTGAAACTTAAAACTCTTACAATGCATCAACAGACTGGTAAAAAGATTGAATGATGAACCTTTGGACGACAATTGAGGTCGGGTCAGGTAGAATATTGAAGAGTGCTTCATTTTATGTTTATCTTGACACCCAAAAGAACTTAAAAAGTTGGCTGTATGGTTGGTACATAGGGATGGTACAACTTAAAAAGTTGGCTGGCTTGATCCTATGATGGTTTTTAGTTGGACCATTTTACCCGTTGTAAAATGGCAGGTGCATGGTCACGTGCTTGAATCGTGCATGTGCGTGCAAGGAAATAATTTTGTAATTTTTTTTAAAATTATAATTCTAAAAATAAATTAGTGCTATATTAAGAAATGAAATACTTAATAACATGTCCAAAAATTTTATTTTGCTAAAAAACTCTAAATGAATATTGTTTTTACGTCGTGCATGTGTGATGAACAAGAATGAGTTTTTTGTTAAGATTTATTATTAAAAAAAAAAATCAACAAAGAAGAGGATAGAAGTAAATACTGCTAGATCAACTTTAGAAGGATAAAAGAGCAAAATAAGTCCCTACCTTTCACTATTATTGTGAAAAACGTCCATAATTTTCATTTTTGATATTTTCACCCTCAATTACACTTTTAATTGCGCAAAACATCATTTCCATCCATTTTCATCCAATTTCTCAACAAAACGTTGCGAAATGATGAATATACCCTTCTAGTTAAATAACATTAAAAAATATAAAGAATTAATTATAACCATAGTCCCAATTTTTAAAAAAGTGAAAACGAGTCCCTGATAAATTATTAAAAAATAAAACATTCACCCAAGATGTGCCGATAATACTTCCCTGAGCACCCTTTCCCTTTGCACTGAAACTAAACAGTTAATCACCAATTTGACACTCAAAGTTTATGTTTCTTGTGCTGGTGGGGGTGATATTGATATTGGACAGGCGGCGATAGTGGTGTATAAACTGGCCGCGTAAGCACAGCTGGGCTAATATGCACTGGAGAAATCCAAGTGGCTTCGTAGCCCCATCATCTTCCACTTGAGGTTGGAGATTTCTATTTTTTGATAATCTTCAATTCAGAGGAGAAATGAATCTTAATCGACTTCTTCCATCTTGGAACCCTCGTCATCAGCATCTGCTTCCTCCATTGCAGGCATGTCAACATTAGCCTCACCAGCATCATCCTCACAAATGCTCAAACCAAGTTTAAGCATTTAGTGATTCTATTGCCAAAGGTGTTTGGCTCCTCAAGGCTGAATCCAGAAGTAAGCAGAGCAGTCTCGAACAGCAAAAAGGCAGGTGTATGAACACGTGCTTGAATCGTGCGTGTGTGCAGGAAAATAATTTGTAATTCTATTTAAAATTATATTTCTAAAAATAACCTAATGCTAGATTAGTGAAAAAAAAAACTTAATAACATGTCCAAAAACTTCCCTTTTGTTAAAAACACTATAAATGAATATTGTTCTTAGGTCGTGCATGTCTGATGAATAAGAATGAGTATTTTGTTAAGATTCAATATTCAAAAAAAGAAAACAACGAACAAGATAATAGAAGAAAATAGTGCTGGATCAACTTTAGAAGGATAAGAGAGCAAATATATTATATTAGAAGTTGTACTAAGTTAAACTTCTAAGGAGTATATAGCTCAACATTGATAGGGATGGCAACCGTTCGGTTCGACCAAAACCATAACCGCAATACCAAATTTTTGGTCATACCATAACCATGTAAGTTGATTCAGTTCGATTAATAACCACGAAAATAAAATATTTATACCCTCTATCACTATGTTAACAAAATAGGCTAATTCATAAGAAACAATATGCCATCTAGGATCAATGTCTGAGCCCCACAGGTAAACTGCATGGTTTCGATGTTAAATGCCTTTTAACACTATTGAGCAATAGATTCTCCTTGACCTCCATCCAAATATTTTCACAAACCAATTTAATTCCGCGGAAAAGAATATAGGGTGTAATTAACATGTTTTCAGGATAATTATAGAAAATTATCATCAAGACATTCCATATATCCCAAAACTTTTAACTCACAGTGATCCATAATGTTGTACAAATCTACATTACAGTGTATGAGCACTTCTTGATTACCCATCAATAGTACTAATTAAAAAACAAGAAAACTATCCATTTATTTCGGGAATAACTACGGATAGACAGTTTTTCACATTTAGCGAACAAAATCATCAAATCGGAACCAAAAAAGAAAAAAAGAAGAGAAAAGAAAAACACTGCATGGGCAAAATAAACTGGAAAAATAAAAACAGTAGCATATCATAATTTCCCCAAAAACATGTCATAATTTCAACTGGTGCATGAGATAAAATGCATACTCAAAACACAGTATGAAATAATTTTATATAGAGATAGGAAGACTTACATGAATGTAGAGAGAAGGAGGTGAATTTGAGCAGTTGATTTTAAACCCTAGAGAGAGAAAGTGAACGTGTGATATTATGAATGTGTGATATTATCCGAGAGGGCTTTTTAAGATTTGAAAAATGTGAGGGCCTTTTGCGTGCTTATAAATGTATCTTCTTTTTTCCTTTTTTTTTTTTTTTACTGAAACCCGACAGGACCAGAATTAAATGAATTAGTTTGTGTTGCTACAACCATTGAATCCCTTTTCTCAGTTGATTTTTCTCTTAGTTAATATGGGTAAATGTATTCCAAGCTTCTGAAGATAGTCCCTTTGATCTAGATTGGACAAATCACATACTAAAAGAAACAAAGGAAAATCAAGTCTTCCACCTAGAATATTTGTCAAATCTAATATAGGTTTAATTAAGTTTAAGTATACAACGACATTATAAATTGTTTTTACATTGTCCTTCTTTCTATATACTCCAAGATAATGCATATCATGTTAATGTTTATGTCATGATAATAACACTTATGAGAGTATAACTGAAGAAGATCCAAATAGAATTAGCCGAAAACAGCTCAACATCGGTATACAATTAGCGGAACACTAGTATTACAATAACCACCGAGCTGAAACAGTTATTTGGAGAATTTATTAAATGTTCGACAAATTCTGTTAGATAAAAAGACTGGAGCAAAAACTCAACCCGCAAACAGCACATCCACCAGTGTGTCACCCTCTGAGCAATATGTATGCACCTCTGGGTTATTTGTTCGAGAGCATTAAGTCATGGAACTCTCCCAACAGCAATGGCATTAGAATTGAGCTACGCAGAGATTTCCTTCCAGATCATATTCTCGCAGTATTTACAATACCAACTGTCTGGAATATTCTTGGACGAGAAACACAATCTGTAAGAGGGACCAAGAATGAAAAGTAAGACAGTGGAAAAGAGGATTATGAGATACCCTTTTTTTTTTCACCCTTAAGCCCAAGGAGACTGGAAGCCAGGTCTATGTCCTAGTAGGATGCTTTGGTACCCATATATTATCCATAATCAAATAAAAATAAGAAAATAGATTAATAAAAAATTGCGGCAACATGAATGCCGTAAAAAATATGGCACCTAACTTAAGTGAAAAACAAAAATTCAAAGCACATTTAGATGCCAAGATTAACATAAGAAATAAGGTCAAAACAAAAAAAAAAAATATCTTAATTTAATTATTGATTTCCAAACTAGTAAATAAAAACTCCTAATTTAGAAGGAGCATGGCTGCAAATACAAAATCAATACATTAGGATGCAACGGCCTATTGAACTTTTTGCAAGGTTTAAGAAAGGATAGAGAACAAGTAATAATTCTATAAAAAGACAAGATATAATCACCATAGTGAAAATATCGCAGACAATTGTCACATCATATAAGATCTCCGTAATCAACCTGAGAAAGCAGCCTCAGGATTAAAAGACTTCATCTTCTAACAAAATAAAAGAGTAATCTATTTTAGTCATATGGACCCCACATATTCAAGTATATAATAACGGATAGGATTGTGAAACTTAAAACTCTTACAATGCATCAACAGACTGGTAAAAAGATTGAATGATGAACCTTTGGACGACAATTGAGGTCGGGTCAGGTAGAATATTGAAGAGTGCTTCATTTTATGTTTATTCTTGACACCCAAAAGAACTTAAAAAGTTGGCTGTATGGTTGGTACATAGGGATGGTACAACTTAAAAAGTTGGCTGGCTTGATCCTATGATGGTTTTTAGTTGGACCATTTTACCCGTTGTAAAATGGTAGGTGCATGGTCACGTGCTTGAATCGTGCATGTGCGTGCAAGGAAATAACTTTGTAATTTTTTTTAAAATTATATTTCTAAAAATAAACTAGTGCTATATTAAGAAATGAAATACTTAATAACATGTCCAAAAATTTTATTTTGCTAAAAAACTCTAAATGAATATTGTTTTTACGTCGTGCATGTGTGATGAACAAGAATGAGTATTTTGTTAAGATTTATTATTAAAAAAAAAAAATCAACAAAGAAGAGGATAGAAGTAAATACCTGCTGGATCAACTTTAGAAGGATAAAAGAGCAAAATAAGTCCCTACCTTTCACTATTATTGTGAAAAACGTCCATAATTTTTATTTTTGACATTTTCACCATCAATTACACTTTTAATTGCGCAAAACATCGTTTCCATCCATTTTCATCCAATTTCTCAACAAAACGTTGCGAAACGATGAATATACCCTCCTAGTTAAATAAAATAAAAAAAAAATAAAGAATTAATTATAACCATAGTCCCAATTTTTAAAAAAGTGAAAACGAGTCCCAGGTAAATTATTAAAAAATAAAACATTCACCCAAGATTTGCCGATAATACTTCCCTGAGCACCCTTTCCCTTTGCACTGAAACTAAACAGTTAATCACCAATTTGACACCCAAAGTTTATGTTTCTTGTGCTGGTGGGGGTGATATTGATATTGGACAGGCGGCGATAGTGGTGTATAAACTGGCCGCGTAAGCACAGCTGGGCTAATATGCACTGGAGAAATCCAAGTGGCTTCGTAGCCCCATCATCTTCCACTTGAGGTTGGAGATTTCTATTTTTTGATAATCTTCAATTCAGAGGAGAAATGAATCTTAATCGACTTCTTCCATCTTGGAACCCTCGTCATCAGCATCTGCTTCCTCCATTGCAGGCATGTCAACATTAGCCTCACCAGCATCATCCTCACAAATGCTCAATCCAAGTTTAAGCATTTAGTGATTCTATTGCCGAAGGTGTTTGGCTCCTCAAGGCTGAATCCAGAAGTAAGCAGAGCAGTCTCGAACAGCAAAAAGGCAGGTGTATGAACACGTGCTTGAATCGTGCGTGTGTGCAGGAAAATAATTTGTAATTCTATTTAAAATTATATTTCTAAAAATAACCTAATGCTAGATTAGGGAAAAAAAAAACTTAATAACATGTCCAAAAACTTCCCTTTTGTTAAAAACACTATAAATGAATATTGTTCTTAGGTCGTGCATGTCTGATGAATAAGAATGAGTATTTTGTTAAGATTCATTATTCAAAAAAAGAAAACAACGAACAAGATAATAGAAGAAAATAGTGCTGGATCAACTTTAGAAGGATAAGAGAGCAAATATATTATATTAGAAGTTGTACTAAGTTAAACTTCTAAGGAGTATATAGCTCAACATGATAGGGATGGCAACCGTTCGGTTCGACCAAAACCATAACCGCAATACCAAATTTTTGGTCATACCATAACCGCACCATAACCATATAAGTTGATTCAGTTCGATTAATAACCACGAAAATAAAATATTTACACCCTCTATCACTATGTTAACAAAATAGGCTAATTCATAAGAAACAATATGCCATCTAGGATCAATGTCTGAGCCCCACAGGTAAACTGCATGGTTTCGATGTTAAATGCCTTTTAACACTATTGAGCAATAGATTCTCCTTGACCTCCATCCAAATATTTTCACAAACCAATTTAATTCCGCGGAAAAGAATATAGGGTGTAATTAACATGTTTTCAGGATAATTATAGAAAATTATCATCAAGACATTCCATATATCCCAAAACTTTTAACTCACAGTGATCCATAATGTTGTACAAATCTACATTACAGTGTATGAGCACTTCTTGATTACCCATCAATAGTACTAATTAAAAAACAAGAAAACTATCCATTTATTTCGGGAATAACTACGGATAGACAGTTTTTCACATTTAGCGAACAAAATCATCAAATCGGAACCAAAAAAGAAAAAAAGAAGAGAAAAGAAAAACACTGCATGGGCAAAATAAACTGGAAAAATAAAAACAGTAGCATATCATAATTTCCCCAAAAACATGTCATAATTTCAACTGGTGCATGAGATAAAATGCATACTCAAAACACAGTATGAAATAATTTTATATAGAGATAGGAAGACTTACATGAATGTAGAGAGAAGGAGGTGAATTTGAGCAGTTGATTTTAAACCCTAGAGAGAGAAAGTGAACGTGTGATATTATGAATGTGTGATATTATCCGAGAGGGCTTTTTAAGATTTGAAAAATGTGAGGGCCTTTTGCGTGCTTATAAATGTATCTTCTTTTTTCCATTTTTTTTTTTTTTTTACTGAAACCCGACAGGACCAGAATTAAATGAATTAGTTTGTGTTGCTACAACCATTGAATCCCTTTTCTCAGTTGATTTTTCTCTTAGTTAATATGGGTAAATGTATTCCAAGCTTCTGAAGATAGTCCCTTTGATCTAGATTGGACAAATCACATACTAAAAGAAACAAAGGAAAATCAAGTCTTCCACCTAGAATATTTGTCAAATCTAATATAGGTTTAATTAAGTTTAAGTATACAACGACATTATAAATTGTTTTTACATTGTCCTTCTTTCTATATACTCCAAGATAATGCATATCATGTTAATGTTTATGTCATGATAATAACACTTATGAGAGTATAACTGAAGAAGATCCAAATAGAATTAGCCGAAAACAGCTCAACATCGGTATACAATTAGCGGAACACTAGTATTACAATAACCACCGAGCTGAAACAGTTATTTGGAGAATTTATTAAATGTTCGACAAATTCTGTTGGATAAAAAGACTGGAGCAAAAACTCAACCCGCAAACAGCACATCCACCAGTGTGTCACCCTCTGAGCAATATGTATGCACCTCTGGGTTATTTGTTCGAGAGCATTAAGTCATGGAACTCTCCCAACAGCAATGGCATTAGAATTGAGCTACGCAGAGATTTCCTTCCAGATCATATTCTCGCAGTATTTACAATACCAACTGTCTGGAATATTCTTGGACGAGAAACACAATCTGTAAGAGGAACCAAGAATGAAAAGTAAGACAGTGGAAAAGAGGATTATGAGATACCCTTTTTTTTTTTCACCCTTAAGCCCAAGGAGACTGGAAGCCAGGTCTATGTCCTAGTAGGATGCTTTGGTACCCATATATTATCCATAATCAAATAAAAATAAGAAAATAGATTAATAAAAAATTGCGGCAACATGAATGCCGTAAAAAATATGGCACCTAACTTAAGTGAAAAACAAAAATTCAAAGCACATTTAGATGCCAAGATTAACATAAGAAATAAGGTCAAAACAAAAAAAAAATATCTTAATTTAATTATTGATTTCCAAACTAGTAAATAAATACTCCTAATTTAGAAGGAGCATGGCTGCAAATACAAAATCAATACATTAGGATGCAACGGCCTATTGAACTTTTTGCAAGGTTTAAGAAAGGATAGAGAACAAGTAATAATTCTATAAAAAGACAAGATATAATCACCATAGTGAAAAGATCGCAAACAATTGTCACAGCTTATAAGATCTCCGTAATCAACCTGAGAAAGCAGCCTCAGGATTAAAAGACTTCATCTTCTAACAAAATAAAAGAGTAATCTATTTTAGTGATATGGGCCCCAGATATTCAAGTATATAATAACGGATAGGATTGTGAAACTTAAAACTCTTACAATGCATCAACAGACTGGTAAAAAGATTGAATGGTGAACCTTTGGACGACAATTGAGGTCGGGTCAGGTAGAATATTGAAGAGTGCTTCATTTTATTTTTATTCTTGACACCCAAAAGAACTTAAAAAGTTGGCTGTATGGTTGGTACATAGGGATGGTACAACTTAAAAAGTTGGCTGGCTTGATCCTATGATGGTTTTTAGTTGGACCATTTTACCCGTTGTAAAATGGCAGTTGCATGCACACGTGCTTGAATCGTGCATGTGTGTGCAAGAAAATAATTTTGTAATTTTTTAAAAAAATTATATTTCTAAAAATAAACTAGTGCTAGATTAAGAAATGAAATACTTAATAACATGTCCAATAATTTTATTTTGCTAAAAAACTCTAAATGATTATTGTTTTTACGTCGTGCATGTGTGATGAACAAGAATGAGTATTTTGTTAAGATTTATTATTAAAAAAAATCAACAAAGAAGATAATAGAAGTAAATACAGCTGGATCAACTTTAGAAGGATAAGAGAGTAAAATAAAAGTCCCTACCTTTCACTATTATTGTGAAAAACGTCCATAATTTTTATTTTTTGGCATTTTCACCCTCAATTACACTTTTAATTGCGCAAAACATCATTTCCATCAATTTTCATCCAATTTCTCAACAAAACGTTGCGAAATGACGAATATACCCTCCTATTTAAATAAAATAAAATAAAATAAAGAATTGATTATAACATAGTCCCAATTTTTAAAAAAGTTAAAACGAGTCCCAGGTAAATTATTAAAAAATAAAACATTCACCCAAGATTTGCCGATAATACTTCCCTGAGCACCCTTTCCCTTTGCACTGAAACTAAACAGTTAATCACCAATTTGACACTCAAAGTTTATGTTTCTTGTGCTGGTGGGGGTGATATTGATATTGGACAGGCGGCGATAGTGGTGTATAAACTGGCCGCGTAAGCACAGCTGGGCTAATATGCACTGGAGAAATCCAAGTGGCTTCGTAGCCCCATCATCTTCCACTTGAGGTTGGAGATTTCTATTTTTTGATAATCTTCAATTAAGAGGAAAAATGAAGCTTAATCGACTTCTTCCATCTTGGAACCCTCGTCATCAGCATCTGCTTCCTCCATTGCAGGCATGTCAACATTAGCCTCACCAGCATCATCCTCACAAATGCTCAAACCAAGTTTAAGCATTCAGTGAATCTATTGCCAAAGGTGTTTGGCTCCTCAAGGCTGAATCCGGAAGTAAGCAGAGCAGTCTCGAACAGCAAAAAGGCAGGTGTATGAACACTTGCTGGAATCATGCGTGTGTGCAGGAAAATAATTTGTAATTCTATTTAAAATTATATTTCTAAAAATAACCTAATGCTAGATTAGGGAAAAAAAAAACTTAATAACATGTCCAAAAACTTCCCTTATGTTAAAAACACTATAAATGAATATTGTTCTTAGGTCGTGCATGTCTGATGAATAAGAATGAGTATTTTATTAAGATTCATTATTCAAAAAAAGAAGACAACGAACAAGATAGTAGAAGAAAATAGTGCTGGATCAACTTTTGAAGGATAAGAGAGCAAATATATTATATTAGAAATTGTACTAAGTTAAACCTCTAAGGAGTATATAGCTCAACATTGGTAGGGATGGCAACCGTTCGGTTAGGCCAAAACCATAACCGCACCACCAAATTTTTGGTCATCACATAACCACGTAAGTCGGTTCAGTTCGATTAATAACCACGAAAATAAAATATTTTTACCCTCTATCACTATGTTAACAAAATAGGCTAATTTGTAAGAAACAATATGCCATCTAGGATCAATGTCTGAGCCCCACAGGTAAACTGCACGGCTTCGATGTTAAATGCCTTTTAACACTATTGAGCAATAGATTCTCCATGACCTCCATCTAAATATTTTTCACAAACCAATTTAATTCCGCGGAAAAGAATATAGGGTGTAATTAACATGTTTTCAGGATAATTATAGAAAATTATCATCAAGACATTCCATATATCCCAAAACTTTTAACTCACAGTGATCCATAATGTTGTACAAATCTACATTACGGTGTATGAGCACTTCTTGATTACCCATCAATAGTACTAATTAAAAACCAAGAAAACTATCCATTTATTTCGGGAATAACTATGGATAGACAGATTTTCACATTTAGTAAACAAAATCATCAAATCGGAACCAAAAAAGAAAAAAAGAAGAGAAAAGAAAAACAATGCATGGGCAAAAAAAACTGGAAAAATAAAAACTACAGCAGCATATCATAATTTCCCCAAAAACATGTCATAATTTCAACTGGTGCATGAGATAAAATGCATACTCCAAACACAGTATGAAATAATTTCATATAGAGATAGGAAGACTTGCACGAGTGTAGAGAGGAGGTGAATTTGAGCAGTTGATTTTAAACCCTAGAGAGAGAAAGTGAATGTGTGATATTATCCGAGAGGGCCTTTTAAAATTTGAAAATGTGAGGGCCTTTTGCGTACTTATAAATGTATCTTCTTTATTCCATTTTTTTTTTACTGAAACCCGACCAGACCAGTAATGGGGGCGGGGCAAGAATAATGGCGGGGCAAGAATAATGGAATGCCCAATTGTCCAATTATTATTTTTTTAATTGTTAATCGGTTCGGGGCGGGGCACCGTCGCTATATACCATACCCGCCCCACCCCAAACCGGGTTATTAAAAGACCTGAGAAAGCAGCCTCAGGATTAAAAGACTTCAACTTCTAAGAAAATAAAAGAATAATCTATTTTAGTGATATGGGCCCCACATATTCAAGTATATAATAACGGATAGGATTGTGAAACTTAAAACTCTTACAATGCATCAACAGACTGGTAAAAAGATTGAATGGTGAACCTTTGGATGACAATTGAGGTCGGGTCAGGTAGAATATTGAAGAGTGCTTCACTTTATGTTTATTCTTGACACCCAAAAGAGCTATATGGTTGGTAAATAGGGATGGTACAACTTAAAAAGTTGGCTGGCTTGATCCTATGATGGTTTTTAGTTGGACCATTTTACCCGTTGTAAAATGGCAGTTGCATGCACACGTGCTTGAATCGTGCATGTGTGTGCAAGAAAATAATTTTGTAATTTTTTTAAAAAATTATATTTCTAAAAATAAACTAGTGCTAGATTAAGAAATGAAATACTTAATAACATGTCCAATAATTTTATTTTGCTAAAAAACTCTAAATGATTATTGTTTTTACGTCGTGCATGTGTGATGAACAAGAATGAGTATTTTGTTAAGATTTATTATTAAAAAAAATCAACAAAGAAGAGAATAGAAGTAAATACAGCTGGATCAACTTTAGAAGGATAAGAGAGCAAAATAAAAGTCCCTACCTTTCACTATTATTGTGAAAAACGTCCATAAGTTTTATTTTTTGGCATTTTCACCCTCAATTACACTTTTATTTGCGCAAAACATCATTTCCATCAATTTTCATCCAATTTCTCAACAAAACGTTGCGAAATGACGAATATACCCTCCTATTTAAATAAAATTAAAAAAAAATAAAGAATTGATTATAACCATAGTCCCAATTTTTAAAAAAGTGAAAACGAGTCCCAGGTAAATTATTAAAAAATAAAACATTCACCCAAGATTTGCCGATAATACTTCCCTGAGCACCCTTTCCCTTTGCACTGAAACTAAACAGTTAATCACCAATTTGACACTCAAAGTTTATGTTTCTTGTGCTGGTGGGGGTGATATTGATATTGGACAGGCGGCGATAGTGGTGGATAGGAGAAATCCAAGTGGCTTCGTAGCCCCATCATCTTCCACTTGAGGTTGGAGATTTCTATTTTTTGATAATCTTCAATTAAGAGGAAAAATGAAGCTTAATCGACTTCTTCCATCTTGGAACCCTCGTCATCAGCATCTGCTTCCTCCATTGCAGGCATGTCAACATTAGCCTCACCAGCATCATCCTCACAAATGCTCAAACCAAGTTTAAGCATTCAGTGAATCTATTGCCAAAGGTGTTTGGCTCCTCAAGGCTGAATCCGGAAGTAAGCAGAGCAGTCTCGAACAGCAAAAAGGCAGGTGTATGAACACTTGCTGGAATCATGCGTGTGTGCAGGAAAATAATTTGTAATTCTATTTAAAATTATATTTCTAAAAATAACCTAATGCTAGATTAGGGAAAAAAAAAACTTAATAACATGTCCAAAAACTTCCCTTATGTTAAAAACACTATAAATGAATATTGTTCTTAGGTCGTGCATGTCTGATGAATAAGAATGAGTATTTTATTAAGATTCATTATTCAAAAAAAGAAGACAACGAACAAGATAGTAGAAGAAAATAGTGCTGGATCAACTTTTGAAGGATAAGAGAGCAAATATATTATATTAGAAATTGTACTAAGTTAAACCTCTAAGGAGTATATAGCTCAACATTGGTAGGGATGGCAACCGTTCGGTTAGGCCAAAACCATAACCGCACCACCAAATTTTTGGTCATCACATAACCACGTAAGTCGGTTCAGTTCGATTAATAACCACGAAAATAAAATATTTTTACCCTCTATCACTATGTTAACAAAATAGGCTAATTTGTAAGAAACAATATGCCATCTAGGATCAATGTCTGAGCCCCACAGGTAAACTGCACGGCTTCGATGTTAAATGCCTTTTAACACTATTGAGCAATAGATTCTCCATGACCTCCATCTAAATATTTTTCACAAACCAATTTAATTCTCCATGAGCACTTCTTGATTACCCATCAATAGTACTAATTAAAAACCAAGAAAACTATCCATTTATTTCGGGAATAACTATGGATAGACAGATTTTCACATTTAGTAAACAAAATCATCAAATCGGAACCAAAAAAGAAAAAAAGAAGAGAAAAGAAAAACAATGCATGGGCAAAAAAAACTGGAAAAATAAAAACTACAGCAGCATATCATAATTTCCCCAAAAACATGTCATAATTTCAACTGGTGCATGAGATAAAATGCATACTCCAAACACAGTATGAAATAATTTCATATAGAGATAGGAAGACTTGCACGAGTGTAGAGAGGAGGTGAATTTGAGCAGTTGATTTTAAACCCTAGAGAGAGAAAGTGAATGTGTGATATTATCCGAGAGGGCCTTTTAAAATTTGAAAATGTGAGGGCCTTTTGCGTACTTATAAATGTATCTTCTTTTTTCCATTTTTTTTTTTTACTGAAACCCGACCGGACCAGTAATGGGGGCGGGGCAAGAATAATGGCGGGGCAAGAATAATGGAATGCCCAATTGTCCAATTATTATTTTTTTAATTGTTAATCGGTTCGGGGCGGGGCACCGTCGCTATATACCATACCCGCCCCACCCCAAACCGGGTTATTAAAAGACCTGAGAAAGCAGCCTCAGGATTAAAAGACTTCAACTTCTAAGAAAATAAAAGAATAATCTATTTTAGTGATATGGGCCCCATATATTCAAGTATATAATAACGGATAGGATTGTGAAACTTAAACTATTACAATGCATCAACTGACTGGTAAAAAGGTTGAATGATGAACCTTTGGACGACAATTGAGGTCGGGTCAGGTAGAATATTGAAAAGTGCTTCATTTTATGTTTATTCTTGACACCCAAAAGAGCTATATGGTTGGTAAATAGGGATGGTACAACTTAAAAAGTTGGCTGGCTTGATCCTATGATGGTTTTTAGTTGGACCATTTTACCCGTTGTAAAATGGCAGGTGCATGCACACGTGCTTGAATCGTGCATGTGCGTGCAAAAAAATAATTTTGTAATTTTTTTTTAAATTATATTTCTAAAAATAAACTAGTGCTAGATTAAGAAACGAAATACTTAATAACATGTCCAAAAATCTTATTTTGCTAAAAAACTCTAAATGAATATTGTTTTTACGTCGTGCGTGTGGGATGAACAAGAATGAGTATTTTGATAAGATTTATTATTAAAAAAATCAACAAAGAACAGAATAGAAGTAAATACAGCTGGATCAACTTTAGAAGGATAAGAGAGCAAAATATAAGGGTAATTAGCACTTAACGTCCCTACCTTTCACTATTATTGTGAAAAACGTCCATAACTTTCATTTTTTGACATTTTCACCCTTAATTACACTTTTAATTGCCCAAAACATCATTTCCATCCATTTTCATCCAATTTCTCAATAAAACGTTGCGAAATAATAAATATACCCTCCTATTAAAATAAAATAAAAAGAAAAATAAAGAATTAATTGTAACCATAGTCCCAATTTTTAAAAAAGTGAAAACGAGTCCCTGATAAATTATTAAAAAATAAAACATTCACCCCAGATTTGCCGATAATGCTTCCCTGAGAACCCTTTCCCTTTACACTGAAACTAAACAGTTAATCACCAATTTGACACTCAAAAATTTATGTTTCTTGTGCTGGTGGGGGGTGATATTGATATTGGACAGGCGGTGATAGTGGTGGATAAACTGGCCGCGTAAGCACAGCTGGGCTAATATGCACTGGAGAAATCCAGGTAGCTTCGTAGCCCCATCATCTTCCACTTCAGGTTGGAGACTTCTATTTTTTGATAATCGTCAATTAAGAGGAGAAATGGAGCTTAATCGACTTCTTCCATCTTGGAACCCTCGTCATCAGCATCTGCTTCCTCCATTGCAGGCATGTCAACATCAGCCTCACCAGCATCATCCTCATAAATGCTCAAACCAAGTTTAAGCATTCAGTGAATCTATTGCCAAAGGTGTTTGGCTCCTCAAGGCTGAATCCAGAAGTAAGCAGAGCAGTCTCGAACAACAAAAAGGCAGGTGTATGAACACGTGCTTGAATCGTGCGTGTGTGCAGGAAAATAATTTTGTAATTCTAATTAAAATTATATTTCTAAAAATAAACTAATGCTAGATTAGGAAAAAAAATACTTAATAACATGTCCAAAAACTTCCCTTTTGTTAAAAACACTATAAATGAATATTGTTCTTGGGTCATGCATGCCTGATGAATAAGAATGAGTATTTTGTTAAGATTCATTATTCAAAAAAAGAAATCAAAGAACAAGATAATAGAAGAAAATAGTGCTGGATCAACTTTAGAAGGATAAGAGAGCAAATATATTATATTAGAAGTTGTACTAAGTTAAACCTCTAAGGAGTATATAGCTCAACATTGGTAGGGATGGCAACCGTTCGGTTCGGGGTTGGTTCGGTCAAAACCATAACCGCACCACTAAATTCATAACCGCACCATAATCACGTAAGTTGGTTCGGTTCGATTAATAACCATGAAAATAAATTATTTTTTATCCCTCTATCACTATGTTAACAAAATAGGCTAGTTCGTAAGAAACAATATGCCGTCTAGGATCAATGTCTGAGCCCCACATATAAACTGCACGGCTTCAATGTTAAATGCCTTTTAACACTATTGAGCAATAGATTCTCCATGACCTCCATCTAAATATTTTTCACAAACCAATTTAATTCCGCGGAAAAGAGTATAGGGTGTAATTAACATGTTTTCAGGATAATTATAGAAAATTATCATCAAGACATTCCATATATCCCAAAACTTTTAACTCAGAGTGATCCATAATGTTGTACAAATCTACATTACAGTGTATGAGCACTTCTTGATTACCCATCAATAGTACTAATTAAAAACCAAGAAAACTATCCATTTATTTCGGGAATAACTACGGATAGACAGTTTTGCACATTTAGCAAACAAAATCATCAAATCGGAACCAAAAAAGAAAAAAAGCAAAAAAGAAGAGAGAAGAAAAACACCGCATGGTCCAAAAGAACTGGAAAAATAAAAACTACAGCAGCATATCATAATTTCCCCAAATACATGTCATAATTTCAACTGGTGCATAAGATAAAATGCGTACTCAAAACACATATAAAATAATTTCATATAGAGATAGAAAGAGTTACAGAGTGTAGAGAGAAGGAGGTGAATTTGAGGAGTTGATTTTAAACCCTACACAGAGAAAGTGAACGTGTGATATTATCCCAGATGGCTTTTTAAAATTTGAAAAATGTGAGGCCTTTTGCGTATTTATAAATGTATCTTCTTTTTCCTTTTTTTTTTTTTTTTTTGTCTTTTACTGACTGAAACCCGAAGGACAAGAATAATGGAAAGCCCAATTGCTCAAAATTTTTTTTTTTAACGGGTAATCGGTTCGAGGCGGAGCACCGTCGCTAAATACCATACCCGCCCCACCCCAAACCGGATCATTAAAATCAAAACCATAACCACCCTATTGCACCATCGGTTCAGTTTTTTTCACCCCATTCGGTTCGGTTAACCGTGATTTTCGGTTTTAACCGTTCGAATTGCCATCCCTAAACAGTGGTATGAAATTAGGAAAAAAAACAGCTATTTGAACATCCTATCAATGCTTGACAAATTCCGTTAGATAAAAAGAATGGAGCAAAAATTCATCAGCCTCTGTTGTTTCAACTGTACATATGCACCTCTGGGTTATTTGTTTGAGAGCATTGACTCGTGAACCTCTTCCAGCAGCATATTTTTCTCACCAGACATTTCCTTCTGTATCATATTCTCACAGTGTTTACGATACCAACTATCTGGAGTATGTTTTTTAGAAGAGGAACACATTATGCAAGAGGAACCAAGCATGAAATGCAAGTCAGTGGAAAAGAGGATTTGTAAGATACCTTTTTTTTTTTCTGAAATTTCACCCTTAGCCCAAGGAGACTTGAACCCAGGTCTATGGCCTAGTAGGTCGTTGTGTTACTCGTATATTATCCATAATCAAATAAAAATAAGAAAAGAGATCTAATACAAAATTGCGGCAACATGAATGCTGTAAAAAAATATTTCACCTAACTTAAGTGAAAAACAATAATTTGAAGCACATTCGAACACCAAGATTAACACAAGAAATAAGGTGAAAACGAACAAAATAATATCTCAATTTAATTCTTGATTTCCTAACTAGTAAATAAATAATCCTAAATTAGATACATTAGGATACAATAGCGTATTTAACTTTTTGCAAGGTTTAAGAAAGATTGAGAACTCATTGAAATGGCAAGGTTTCATCCTATGATGGCTTTTAGTTGGACTATTTTACCCATTGTAAAAAGAAAGGTGCATGAATACGTGCATGTGCGTGCAAGAAAATAATTTTGTAATTCTTTTTAAAACTATATTTCTAAAAATAAACTGATGCTAGATTAGGAAAAAAAAAATACTTAATTACATGTCCAACAACTTCTCTTTTGTTAAAAAACGATGAATGAATAGTGTTCTTAGGTCGTGCATGTCTGATGAATTGTTTAGATTCAGTATTCAAAAAAATCAACGAACAAGAGAATAGGAGGATATAGTGGATCAACTTTAGAAGGATAAGAGAACAAAATATAAGAGTAATTAGCACTTAACCCTACCTCTCACTATTATTGTGAAAGACGTCCCTAGCACTCAACCCTACTTCTCACTAAATTATACATTTGATTGCGCAAAACATCATTTTTAACCAATTTCTCAATAAAAAGCTGAGAAATGACTACTATATCCTAATTTAAATAAGATTAAAAGAAAAATAAAGAACTAATTGCAACCATAGTCCCAAATTTTTTAAAAAGTGCAAACGAGTCCTAGATAAATTATTTAAAGAATAAAAAATAAAACATTCACCCCAGATTTGGAGATAATACTTCCCCGGGCACCCTTTTCCTTTGCACTGAAACTAAACAGTTAATCACCAATTTGACGGCTAAAATTTATGTTCCTTGTGCTGGTGGTGGTGGTGATATTGATCTTGGACAGGACGGCGATGGTGGTGGATACAGTGGTAATGGAGGTTGGGGTCATGGTGGTGACACGAATGAATCCAAGTCTTCATGGGATGGTTTTGGACCAATTGGGGCTTTTATAAATGGGTAGAGGTCGAGGTTGCAACAAGTTGACAATTCCCTTTAAGGTTCTTATGGAGGAGTTGGTTGATGTTAGCTCTTGCGTTCTTGGCGATATGGCATCACGTCCCAATTTCGGTCTTAATGAGCTTGAAAATCAAGATGTTAACCACTAATCGAAAAACACGGCTCTAGAATCGAATGAAGCTTAACCGACTTTTTCCATCTTGGAACCCTCATCATCAGCATCTGCTTCCTCCAATGCAGGCATGTCAACATCAGCCTCACCAGCATCATCCTCATAAATGCTCAAACCAAGTTTAAGCATTCAATGAATCCACTGCCAAAGGTGTCTGGTTCCTCAAGGCTGAATCCAGAAAGTGCAGTCTCGAACAGCAACCGAACCAAGTCCTCTAAAGACTTGTCGTTCTTGTCGACATCAACGAGATTGGGAATCCTTTTAAGGGTGGTTGCCCCTCTCTGTTAAGTCGATGATGTCCCCCACTATATTGACAACAACCCTTGAGAAATTGGAAACAGCCAATGTGATCTATGGAAAATGGAAACATAATTACCTATTATGGAAGCATAATTTATTTGGGACTCGTTTGCACTTTTTAAAAAATTGGGACTATAGTTGCAATTAGATATTTATTTTTCTTTTTATTTTATTTTATTTTATTTTATTTAAATATGAGGGTACATTCATCATTTCACAACTTTTTATAAAGAAATTGGATGAAAATTGATGGAAATTGATGTTTTACACAATCAAATGTGTAATTAAGGGTGAAAGAAAAAAATGGAAGGCATGAACTTTTTCCACAATAATAGTTAAAGGTATGGACGTTGTGTATTAATTGCACCAAAATATAATATAATAGAAGTTGTACTAAGTTAAACCTCTAACTAGTATATAACTCAACATTGATATGAAATTAGCCAAAAATAGCTATTTGAAAAACTTATCAATGCTCGACAAATTCCGTTAGATAAAAAGACTGGAGAAAAAACTCAACCTAATGGCACATCCACCATCATCCTCGTTGTTTCAACGTTATGTATGCACGTATGGGTTATTTGTTCGAGAGCATACTCTCACGCAGCAACGACATTAGTATTGCGCTCTGCGAATGTTTCCTTCCTGATCATATTCTCACAGTATTTATGATACCAACTGTTTGGAGGAATTTTTAGAAGAGAAACACATTCTGCGAGAGGAACCAAGCATAAAGTGTAAGTCAGTGGAAAATAGGATTTGTAAGATACTTTTTTTGCGGCAACATGAATGCTGTAAAGAAAAATATTAATGAACCTAACTTAAGTGAGACACAATAATTCTAAGCAAATTCAAACACCAAGATTAACACAAGAAATAAGGTGAAAAGGAACAAAATAATATCTGAATTTAATTCTTGATTTCCTAACTAGTAATTAAATAAATAATCCTAATTTAGAATGAGCAAAGCTGGAACAAAATCATTACATTAGGATGCAATAGCCTATTGAACATTTTGCAAGGTTTAAGAAAGAATACAAAACTCATTGAACACACAATAATTTTATAAAAGGACAAGATATAATCATCACTATGAAAAGAACAAGGACAATTGTCACAACATATAAGATCTCCGTAATCAGATCAACCTGAGGATCATATGTTTGCAAGCAAGCAAGCAACCTCAGGATCCAAAGACTGCATCTTCTAAAAAAATCAACTTAAAAAGTTGGCTGGTTTGTTCCTATGATGGTTTTTAGTTGGACTATTTTACCTATTGTGAAAAAGCAGGTGCTTGAATCGTGTGTGTGTGCGGGAAAATAATTTTATAATTCTTTTTAAAATTATATTTCTAAAAATAAAATAATGCTAGATTAAGAAAATAAATACTTAATAACATGTCCGAAAACTTCTCTTTTGTTAAAAAACTCTAAATGAATATTGTTCTTATTTGTTTAAAAAAAAATCTAAATGAATATTGTTCTTTTGTCGTGCATGTGTGATGAACACGAATGAGTATTTTGTTAAGATTCATTATTTTAAAAAAAAAAAAAATCAACAAACAAGAGAATAGAAGAAAATAGTGTTGGGTCAAATTAGAAGGGCTAGAGAGCAAAATATAATATAGTAGAAGTTGTACTAAGTTAAACCTCTATAAAAATGTAGCTCAATGATGGTACGAAATTAGCTAAAAACAGTTGTATGAATAACTTATCAATGCTCAACAAATTCGGTTAGATAAAAAGATTGGAGCAAAAACTCAACCTGCAAACGGCACATCCACCATCATCCTCTCTTGTTTCAACAAAATGTATGCAGTGCTGGATTATTTGTTCGAGGGCATTAACTCCTGCAACTCTTATAGCGGCAACGGCATTAGTATTACGCTCTGCAAACGTTTCCTTCTGAATCATATTCTCACAGTATTTACAATACCAACTCTCTGGGGGAATTCTCATAAGAAAAGTACATTCTGCAAGAAGAACTAAGCATGAAGAGTAAGGTATTGGAAAAGTGATGTAGTTCAAAACTACAAACCAAACAATAATAAGGTGAAAACGGATTGCTCTCTAAGAAAATCACACACTTTTCTTATTTCTTGAACAACCGAAAAACTACAAACGTTTGGAGAGCTTTAAATATAAAAGAAAATAGTTAACCTACTGGGCCAACAGTCCCTAAATGTGCTGGGCTACAAAGCAAAACAAATAAACATTAAAATTAACGAATTACGAAACTTAAAATGCTGTTTTGACAAGGAAGATGACGTCAAAGGCCCAAAATCCATCATAGGTCCCAACAAAGTAGTGAGTTCAATCCGAATCATCGCAAGCTTTCCAAAATGGGGTTATGGGCCCAAAACGGACACCGTATGCAAAAGTTATGCCACTTTCTTTGAGTGCCGACAATCCAAGCGCTCCAAATATGCAATTGCCTGTTCCTCCACATTAGCCTCATCATTCTCCCTGGGGTTAATGGGATTTGCCCTTGAATCAGAATTGGTAGCACCGTCTTCTATGTTATCTCCATGGTGGGGTAAAAGATGTTTCACATTAAATACATCAGAAGTCCGAATATGAGAAGGAAGGCGAAAGCGATAGGCGTTGGGATTAATCTTCTCTGTAATTTCTACAAGACCAATGGTACGAGGTGATAACTTTGAATATTCATAGGAAGACACTCAATCCTTAGTCAAAACTGCCCAAACATAATCCCCAACATCAAATTCAACTGGACGCCGATGCCGGTCCGTCGCCTCTTTATACTGACGGTTGGACTCCAACAGATTCCCTCGAGTCTCCTCATGAACCTGCTGCAAACTACGAACAAAGTCAATTGTCGTCCCATGTAAATGTCTCTTAGAGGGCAGAGTCAACAAATCAACAGAACAGCGGGGCAGAATGCTATAAACAACTTGAAACGAACTGAAACCAGTGCTCCTGTTTCGAGCATGATTATAAGAAAACTCCGCCTGGCTAAGCCGCTGATCCCAAGAACGGAGATTATCTCCAACTAGGCATCGTAACAAATCACCCAAAGAACAATTCACTACCTCCGTCTGTCCATCCGTTTGAGGGTGGTAAGCACTACTGAAATTAAGTGACGTGTTAACTGACTTCCATAAATTCTTCCAGAAATGACTGATGAACCTCGTGTCTCTATCAGACACAATAGAAGTGAGCAAACCATGAAGCCGATAAACCTCCCTGAATAACAGCTGGGAAACCTTGACAGCGTCATTGGTACGCTTACAAGGTATGAAGTGTACCATTTTGGAAAATCGATCCACGACCACAAAAATGGAGTCATGACCACGCTGTGTGCTCGGTAAACCCAGGATGAAATCTATGCTAATATCAGTCCACGGAGTTAAAGGCACTGGTAAAGGACGATAAAGCCCAGCGTTTGTGGCCTTTCCTTTTGCCACATGACACACCTTGCACCGCGATACAAACTTTTCCACTTCACGGCGCATAGAAGGCCAACAAAAAGAGGTACTAATGAGAGCTAACATACGATCTCGGCATACATGACCCTTACCATGAAACTCCTCGATCAACTTCAAACGTGGGCTGCAATTCGGTATACACAACTGAACACCCCGAAACACATAACCGTCTTCTAACAAAAAAGGAGGATGAGGTCCTTGCATTAAACGATGAAAAATGGGGGCCAAAATACGAATCATGAGCATAAAGAGAGGCAAAAGTTTCGAACCCCGTGACTGCCACCTATAGACGTGCTAATAATCCATGTTGTCGACTGAGTGCATCTGCCACACGATTAGAAGAACCAGGCTGGTGTTTGATGACAAAGTTGAACTGCTGTAAGAAGGCAATCCATGATACATGACGGGCAGACACCGAATCCTGACTGGACAAATGCTTGAGGGCCTCATGATCACTGTATAAAACAAATTCCCGCTGAAATAGATAATGCTGCCAATGGCGTATAACCTAAACAACTGCATAAAGCTCGACGTCATAAGTGCTATATCGCCCACGAGCCTATACTAATTTCTGACTGAAATAAGCTACTGGTTTCCCTTCTTGACTGAGAACAGCCCCTATGCCCAATTTGGAGGCATCGCAATGTAAGGCGAAAGGCTGCAATACAAGTATCGGGGCTGAAGTCAAGCGCTCCTTAATAACCACAAACGCCTCCTCAGCCTCGGGAGTCCACTGAAACTTGCTCTCTTTCATGTAATCAGTAATGGGAGACATGATGGTGCTAAAGTGTTGAATAAATCGTCGATAAAAGGATGCCAAACCATGGAAACTCCGAACATCACAAACTGATTTAGGCTGGGGCCACTGTCGGATCGCAACAATCTTAGCCAAATGCACTGCTACCCCACTGGCTGACACAACATACCCCAAAAACAGTACACTGTCAGTATAGAAAACACACTTGTTACGGGCTGCGAAGAACTATTTGCTGAGCAAGGACATCCCTTAAGTGCACACCATGAGACTCATCGGATCCACTATACACCAATATGTCATCGAAGTATACGATCACACACTTACCAATAAAAGGACGAAGCGCTTGGTTCATCACCCGCATGAACGTGCTCGGTGCATTGGATAAATTGAGTGGCATAACCAGCCACTCAAATAATCCCTCCTGTGTCTTAAACGCTGTCTTCCACTCATCACCAAGGCGAATTCTGATCTGATGATACCCGGTCTTCAAATCCAGTTTGGTAAATATCGTTGCTCCTGCCAACTGGTCCAGTAAATCATCTAATCGCGGTATTGGAAAACGATATCGAACTGTTATTTTGTTGATGGCTCGGCTATCTACACACATCCGATAACTACCATCTTTCTTTGGCACTAGAAGCTCGAGGACTGCACACGGCCTGAGGCTTTCTTTGATATACCCCTTATGCACCAACTCCTCTAATTATCTCCTCAACTTCTCATGTTCGGCAGGGCTCATTCCATAAAGCGGGTGGTTTGGTAGTGATGCACCAGGTATTAGATCAATTTGGTGTTGTATATCCCGCAAAGGAGGAAGACACTTAGGAAGGTCCTCTGGAAATACATTATGAAATTCGGATATTAAGGCGGGAGCTTTGGGGTGAAGACCCGCCCCCTCGGCTGCCATAGGAACTGCCGACACTCCCGTCGCCTCAATTCCCACCAGCAACAACACAATACCTTCCGCCAACATCTCACGCACAAACAAAGATCGGGAAAGTAAATTACTAATGTCCCCTACCGAAGAGACACAATGAGCATCCTCGGAGGGTGATAGTATAATTTTCTTACCCGAAAAGGTGAACGTATGCGCGTTACGATGCCCCTCATGACACACATCCCTATCAAACTGCCATGGACGACCTAACAAAAGATGTCATGCGACCATAGGCACCACATCACACCAAACACTATCAAGATACACACTGTCGATAGAAAAAGGAACCAGCACACGTCTAGTAACACGAATCTCATTACCTCGTCTCAACCATGCCGGTCTATATGGAGCAGGATGGGGTTCGAATCGCAACTTCAGTTTTTGTACAGCCAATTCTAATATCACGTTCTCGCAGCTACCCGAATCAATGATGAACTTACACACTTTGCCCTCAATGGTACATGTGGACAGAAATATGTTATTGCGCTGCAAATCCTCGGACGACCCCTTAGGCGTAAGGCACACCCGTCGCACCACCAAATGAGGACTCGTGTCACCTGTATGCACTACTTCAGCTTCTTCTTCCCCATTTGCCACATGGACAGGTTCTTCGAAATATGTGTGTGCTACCTCTCCTATCAACAAACCTGGACGTGGTTGTCCTTATGAAGGTCACTCCCTCCTCAAATGACCAAAGCTACCACAACCAAAACACTGAATACCACGCCCTCGTCCACCAAAAGGAGCCCAACCACTCGGGTTTGCAGCTGGGGAAGCTGCTGGCCGAATGTTCCGATCAACGTCCCGACCGCCCGTTTTGGAGGATTGGGACGGACCAGATGTGGGGTTTGGGCCGAATGGTCGACCCCCACGTCTAGATGGACCACCAAAATTAATTACTGCAGAACGACGGATTTGCTGATTTTCAGCCTGGAGTGCGCGCTGGTGAGCCTCTGAAACAGACACCGGCGAAAACATATTAAGAACATCTTGCAAATTCAACCGCAACCCACCAATGTAGCGTGCCACCAACTGATCCTCTAATTATCCCACGTCATTACATGCTATCAACTGATAAAATTCTGTGGAATAAACATCGACAGATCGGTTGCCCTGCCTTCAATTTTGTAATCGCTAATACAAGGTCCTGGTATAATTGAAAGGAAAAAACGCCGCTTTCAATTTTTTTTTCATCTTTTCCCACGACTGAATTTTTGACTTGCCCTGCCGGATCCGGTTCTACTTCAGTTGTTGCCACCAAGCAGCAGCGCGACCACACAAACGCGTCGCCGCCAATGGTACCCTTTTATCGTCAGGCACCTCTTTGTAATCCAAGATCTCCTCCACTGCCGCTAGCCAATCAAGGAATTCATCCACCTCTATCTCACCATGATATTCAGGAATATCAATCTTGATTCCAGATTCCCAACATTGAAATGTATCCCGCACACGAGTGGATTGTACGCGAACGCCACGTACAGCTGATAATGTCTCATCTTCTAACCTCTCGCCTGAATCATACCCGTCTTCCCCGTCACTTGCGGGGTCACGATGCGGAGGGGCAGGGGTGGTCCGTTCCGCACGACCTCCGTCAGCCAAGTCATGAACTGATCAAACCGAACTGTCAACGCGTCAATCTGATTACGCAAATCTGCAACTTCATCAATCTGGCCACCATGACCAGCACATCCTCATCCACGAACCATGCTCTGATACCAACTGATGTAGTTCGAAACTACAAACCAAACAATAATAAGGTGAAAACAGATTGCTCTCTAAGAAAATCACGCACTTTTCTTATTTTTTGAACAATCGAAAAACTACAAACGTTTGGAGAACTTAAAATATGAAAGAAAACAGTTAACCTACTGGGCCAACAGTCCCTAAATGGGTTGGGCTACAAAGCAAAAAAAATAAACATTAAAATTAACGAACTACGAAACTTAAAATGCTGTTTTGACAAGGAAGACGACGTCAAAGGCCCAAAATCCATCATAGGTCACAGCAAAGCAGTGAGTTCAATCCGAATCGTCGCGAGCTTTTCGAAATGGGGTTATGGGCCTAAAACGGACACCGTATGCAAAAGTTATGCTACTTTCTTTGAGCGCCGACAATCCAAGCGCTCCAAATATGCAATCGTCTGTTCCTCCACATTAGCCTCATCAAAAAGAGGATTTACAAGATACTTATTATTATTTTTTATTTTTTTTGAAATTTCACCCTTACCCCCAAGGAGACTCGAACCTATGTCTAAGGCCTAGTAGGACACTGTGGTGCCCATATATTATCCATAATCAAATAAAAATAAGAAAACAAATCTAATAAAAAATTGCGGCAACATGAATGCGGTAAAAAATATTGCACCTAACTGAAGTGAAAAACAAAAATATGAGGCCCATTCAAACACAAGAAATAAGGTGAAAATGAAAAAAATATTATCTTCATTTAAGTCTTGATTTCCTAACTAGTAAATAAATAATCCTAATTTAGAGGGAGCAAAGCTGTTAGGATGCAATAGCCAATAGAACTTTTTGCAAGGTTTAAGAAAGGATAAAGAACTCATTGAACAGACAATAATTCTATAAAAGGACAAGATATGACCACCACTATGAAAAGAACGAGGACAATTGTCACAACATATAAGATCTCCATAATCAGAGCAACCTGAGGATCATTTGTCCGCAAGCAAGCAAGCAACCTACCTTAGGATCCAAAGACTGCATCTTCTAAAAAAATCAACTTAAAAAGTGGGCTGGTTTGTTTCTATGATGGTTTTTAGTTGGAATATTTTACCCAATGTGAAAAGGCAGGCGCTTGCACATGTGCTTGAATTGTGCGTGTGCGTGCACGAAAATAAGTTTGTAATTCTTTTTAAAATTATATTTCTAAAAATAAACTAATGCTAGATTAAGAAAATAAATACTTAATAAGATGTCCAAAAACTTCTTTTTTTAAAAAAAAAAGTCTAAATGAATATTGTGCTTACGTCGTGCGTGTGTGATGAACAAGACTGAGTATTTTGTTAAGATTCATTATTTAAAAAAATTGACAAAAAAGAGAATAGAAGAAAATAGTACTGGATCATCTTTTAAAAGGATAAGAGAAATGGAAGTTGTACTAAGTTAAACCTTTGTCGAGTATATAGCTCAAGATCGGTATGTAATTGAACAAAAACACTTGATTATTACAATAACCACCCGGTTGAAACATCTATTTGATATCAAATGCTTGACAAAATTGTTTTAGATAAAAAGACCGTAGAAAAAGCTCAACTCGCAAACGTGCCATTAGGGATGGCAACGGGGCATGTCGGGGTTGGGGTAACCTCCCCGTCCTCCGCACTGCCAAGCAATTCCCTGCCCCATTACCCGTTTAAGGCGGGGCAGGGTGAGGCAAGGTCCTTGCTCCATTTACTACCCTGTTTAATTTTTTTTTTAAGTTTTTGATAATTTATTTTTATTGCTCCCCATTCATTGGACTTAGATAAATAATTTTAGTTGCCATTTTCTATTAGAATTAATGAAATTTCGTGAAATTTTCCATTTAAAGTATTGAATTCAAAAAAAAAAAAAATTTAAAAATAAACGGGGCGGGATGGGGTGGGGCGCCCCGTTACCCGAACCCTCCCCGAGGCAAAATTCCCCGCGCCCGTCCCCGCCCCGGCCCCGAATATCCGATTAAGAAGATTATCCCCGCCCCGTTCAGGGCGGGGCCCGTGAGTATCGGATTTGTCGGGTTTTTTTGCCATCCCTACGTGCCATCCACCATCACTGCCTCTATTGGAAAGATAATGAAAATGAATTATCAATAAAATCACTTGCAAGTTAACGATACTTGGAAATGGGATTACATAAAAAGATTTCAACATGGTTATGATGCTAGGAAATACATCCCGAATTATAAAACACTGGAAAATAAAAGCTAGACACTAACTAGATGTGTCTAAGTACTAGATGCTAAAATATAGAAAAATGGGTTACATCCCATTAAGGGGCGGTCCATTTTTTGCGACAATGTATTCATGAACTTTAAATATGGGTTTATAGGTCTTGCTTAGTTTATATATGTAGGCTGATCTTGCACCAAACTTACGTAGTCCTCCAAGCTTCTACTTTTCCCTTTTCACCGTGATATGACTTGCCTACTTTACCCAACTCAAACTCAACTATGAAGACTTCAACTTCCTCACTGGCCTACCAAACAATCAATTTTATAGCAAATAATGAAGATTGAATTAGCACGGAATCCTCTGACGTCATTGAATGCATTTGATATACACCAAACTTCATAAATTGTTGCAGAGATCCCCCACAAGCATGTGGTATACATCATTTTCTGGGTCTTTGATCTCATAGTAATATTGTTGGTCTCTTGTACATTTTGGTTCCCTATCAATGAACGAAGAAATATAATTACATCAACTGAAAAGGAAAACGAATAAAAATATTCCAGTAAAAGTTAGAATGAGGAAAAAACTAATTAAATAACTTAGTCCCGACAATGATACCAAAAATTTGTTGCTCTAAGATCACACAAGTGGATTAAATCATAAACAAGTAAAAAAGTGAATATGGATTCCGGATTATTATTCCCACAAGGACCAAGTATTCAATTAGTTTCCTATTAATGCCAACTTTAATCGCATAGCAATATTTCATGAATGATTTATATTAACAACCTAAACATGTAACTAATCTCGCTTTAATGGCAAGAGGTTATGAAACTCAATTAATGTCAAGCATTATCTGACTACACTTATTCAGATTTGAAAATTAATGTTCATATTCTATTCAATAATCTCTTGTGAATAGTACTAAAGTACATATCTTCACTTATGACCCTATTAATCTCTATGAAAGATGTGAATATGTGCAGATTCATCAAATCACAGCAACATTCATAAGATCACGTAAAGTATAGTTATATATCTTCCAAATGTCAATAAAAACCACAGCAATATTCCTTCTCCCAAATGTCAAAAAAATCGCAAAAATAAAGTCAATTAGTAATCAAATAATTGAAAAGACATTAAACTACAAATAATCATTCATAACCAAAAAAATACCTAATGTCGAACTCTATAATTTTTTTCAAAAGCTTCATAATATATTGTTCAACATTATTCTACCATCTATACAATTAGACAAGCATACAAAAATACAAATTGGATTAATGCATCATCACCCGAATTAAAGTTTGGAAGGAAGATGTAAAATAATCTTGAAATCATTTCATCTCTTCAATGGCTCATTGATCAATTTCCTTGATATCTCCATCTTCTTCAAATCCAAGCAAAGATGTATTAGTATCAAGTATAAGAATGTATTTTGTATCAAAAGTTTCTTCAAATCTTGTAAAGAACATCTATCGTGTATCCCAAGGCTTCCCAAAACTTGTAAGAAATATGTACTATGTTCGCTTCCCCCTATGCTTCGTCCATTGAATGGTAGATGAATCTCAGTATTTATAGTTCCATAATTCGGTCAAAACTTGTACCCCAATTTGTATTTATGTAGAAGTTGAAACCAACTAGGGAAGAAAATAATTTATGCTTTTTGGTCGCATGGTTATAAACCAAAAATTACCTCCTTGTTATCGCATGGTATATACAATACGATCGCAAGGGCTTATTTTTTTTCCTCTTCCAAATTCATAAATTGGTCTCTGAATTCAACATTTTTTCATGCAACCTTTTCATTGTCCTAAACTTCAATTTTGATGTGAAACTTTCAACATCTTCAAGTTTAATCCTGGAAACTTTATAATAATTCCCAATTGATTTTGAAAGTTTATAATTTAGTCCCAAACTTTCCAAAAGTTGAATCCCCCCCCCCCCCCCCGGGGGGAACTTGCAATTTTCATCTCTAAGCTTTCTTTTTACCTTCTCTCTCTCACACCATCAGGTTAATCTTTAATTTCTCCAAAATAACTCCAAATTGTCCCTTTTTAAACTACGTTAGGTAGATATTCACTCAATTAGCAATAATTCATCAAGTTTTAGCAACACGAAAAACACGTTTCACCTTTTATTTCCCCTTCATCTCTTTAACTTCGTGTTCTTCTTTCATTTATATTTGTGGCTCCACGCAATTGAAAGTGAAATATGTACCATGTAAAGCTTAAATTGATGCTTCTTTCTTCTCTGGTTTCTCTCTATATTTCTTTCTCTTTTTGAATTATTTCCTCCTTCCTCATTGGGTCTCAATATTTTGAAAGGTTCGTTTCTCTGTCTCCACCATACAACCTTTATGTCTCTTCAAATTAAAGCTCAAATGAATTGGGATGAAAAGTAGAATTAATATAAAAAGGTCAAGAAAATAATCCCAACAATTCTTTTCCCGAACACTTCATTGTCCCAAATTTTAATTCATGTTTTGTTCCTTTTTTTTTTTGGATGTGGTCCCCCCGCCATCTCAAATGGATTAGGACGCAAAAATTAGAGCTAATACAAAAAGGTTTCGAAAGTAATCCCCACCCATTCTTTCCCTTACACTTCATTGCTCCAAGTTTTGAGATTTGACAGAGCTTTAATCTCGTACAATTTTCGTGATGTTGGACGAAGATTACTACATTTATCTGGAAAGGTCCAATATAAATCTTTAAAATATATCTATTTACATAGACAAGATCTTGTTAGCTAGAAATGACATGGAGTATGTAGAGACCATCAAGAAATGATTGTCCTCAAATTTTTAAATGAAGGATATGAGTGAAGAAAATTACATACTTGTTAAAACCCATAAAGATTGTTCAAAGTGACTTCTTACTATGTCACAAAGTCATATACAAAGAAAATTCTTGAATGCTTTAAAATGGAGAGTTGTAACTCCATAGACACTCATGTTTCTAAAGGCAAAACTCTTACTCTTTGGATGTTTCCTAAGATTTTTAAAGAAAAAGAAGAAATGCCCATAGGACGATACTCCAACATAGTTGGGACTCGCCCTAAAATTTTTTATATCATTGGTCTTATTAATGGGTATCAATCTAATCCCATAAGAAGTCAATGGAAAGCTGTGAAATGGATATTGAGATACCTGAATACCGTTAGTGATTTCTTATGCTATCATGGAAATGATTTGTACTTAAAATGATACACAGATGATGATTGGATAAATGCCTAGCTGAGTACAAATCACTTCGAGATATGCATCATTATTTAACATAGCACCATCTCATGGAGTATAAGTAACACATGAATTTCATTGTCTACAATGGAAACAGAAATATGTGGCATGTGCTTCACTATTACAAGAAGTTATTTGGTTAATGAGAATCTTTCAGCAACTAAGAATCATTAATGAGATGTGGGACCTCCATTGATTTATTATGATAGTCAACCTACTATTGCGTATCCTAAGGATCCTAAATATTATAACAGGACCAAACATGTTAATACAAAATATAATTTTGTAAAAGATGTCATAGTTAAGAAATAAGTGACTTTACAGTACATTTATATTCATTATATGGTAGCTAATTCGCTTAATAAAACAATATCTAGAGATGACTTGTTTCTGATGTTAAATCTCTAAGATTGCATATAATTTTGTGATGTATTTTGTAAACTTTTAAATGTCGTTCAACGAAAAAATCTTTTTTAGATCATTCGTCAATGTGATTACTTATGAGTAATATGTATGCACACATGAAAACTATGTCGAAAAGATAAAGATTGGCTCATTCGCACGAGTAATTGCCTCAGACATTTTAAATGTACTGAGATGAGATAAAGTGATTAAGTTGAGAACACTATCTAATCGCTTTGACAAAAAATAAAAATAAAAATCAAGATAAGAGTACTATAACTAATCGAAGTGGATTCCACTATCCATTAGACCCGTTTTATTTGCTAGGTCAAGTTTTTGATTGATATTTTCTAGAGGAATAACTATAAGGAGAACTCAAGTTAGACATCAAGAAATATTTGAACTAAGATCTGTATAGTGTATTTATTTATAGAATATAACATATACCCTAAGAAATGGAAAAACACCAAAGAATGTGTATTAGACCATGTGTGCTTGGACGAACAATAAAAAATGAAATAATGGATTCTTGTTTCTTCATTGTGTGAGCCCCTAAGGTATATATAACCTCATTTAATATATCCTTATGACGTTTGATTATTTTTCAAGACTTCATAATGTAGTTATTACTTTAGCATATTGCCAATTATCATGAATGATTTGGTCTAACGAGATATGGATAGGAAAATAGATATTTTAAAGGTAAGAAATTGAAGTAGAAAAAGATCTAACATGCTTGTATTCACCGGTCGGACGATTGTGTTAACTATTTGGAATTTTGGCACAATTTTGAATACAATATATGATGTAGAGTTCAAGTATATTCTTGATTAAATGAGGGACAAAAAATAGGTGAACTAGGTATGTTGAGAAATGATATTCCTCCTAGAGCTACTATGTATCCCTCACAAGAACTTGATCTCTTATTTGAGGATGATTCCTCTTGCGCTGGGTGTAGTGTCAAACAGCGGCGCAACCTTGAAAAAGAACGAGTCTATGATTTCCTTGCTGGTCTCAATCGTAATTTAGATGAGGTATGAGGTCGAGTGGTGGCACAAGATCCGTTTCCTTCCACAGAGGAAGCTTTTGCTGAGGTTCGACTTGAAGAGGGCCTTCGAAAGGTGATGTTAACAGATGATCCATCACCACTTCTATCTGCCCCAGAAGGATCAGCCTTGGAATCCAGAAATTCCTCGTCCAATGGGCAGTCTAATCATGACCAACGCATGAACAAGCGTGGAGAACGACCTGTAAGAATAATTAGAAAGTATATAAACAAGGAAACCTTGTGACTCGAATAGCTGGCTTAATTGCCAAGGCTGTGTATTACATTTGTATTTATAGAGGAAGAAATAACAAGATTACAGAGTCCTAATGAGAGAAATAAGAAGATATATATCTAGTAACTAGAGATTACATAGAGCTTGTTTGGGAGAGATTTTTGGGGGAAGAATTGATTTTGAATAGTGATATTATAGGAAATGTGTGGTTGAAAAAACAGAAAAAATTATTGATGTGATGGAAAATATTATTTTATTGAAACATGTGTGGTTGAAAATGAGAATTGATTTACTGTAGAAAAATTTAATTCCTCCCAAACAGGGCCATAATCTACAATTGAATTGATACATATGAATCTAAATTAGTTAGTCGTAGATAGAGTTTTGAAGCTGCAAAATAAACTAACTAACAGCTGAAGATTTATCTCTAACACCCTCCTGCAAACTGATGGGAAGGCAACAAACCATTAGTTTGTGTCTCAAAAATTGGAAACGAGCTGCAGTATGGCCCTTGGTGAACACATCAGCTACCTGGTCTTGAGTGGAAACATACTTAACTTGGATATCATTATTGTTACGTCTCATATTTTTTAGTCAAAAGTCAATAGTTGAATTGTCGAAGTTAAGGTCAAATAAGGAATTTATTGGAATAAATTATTTCCTTAGGGTTTACTTTGCAATGGGTAAAATATGAGGCTTAAGATGGATGTGATTTATAGTTGAGGATTTACTTATGCATCAAATGATAGGTGGGGGACTTCCTTTGCAATTATCACTTGATGTCCCCATTAATTAGCAAAATCTAGACCATTTTAATTGTTCTTTTCTCACATTCCAGCAGAGAGCAAGAAACCGAGAAGAAAGAGACCGAAAAAGAGAAGAAAAAAGGGGAAAGAAGAAGAAAAGAAAGGGAAAGAGAGGAAGGAAAAGGAAGAGGAAGGAAAGGATAATGGGTGAGTGTTATTTTCCCTAATTTTAGGTCTAAATTATCCATTTCTTCATGAGATGAATGAAGTATATTATGTTAAATTTCTAGGGTTTTAATTGAGTGGTTTAATTTTTCAGATTAAGTTGAAGATATACACTAGTTAGTTCAAGTTTTTGAGTGTTTATCTTCCATTTACATCAAGGTAAGGAAATTTTATTTTGGGTAAACCCTAGAATTTATATTTGGATTCTTGAATTAAGTATGTTTTGTGGAATATTTATGTTGATGAAATACTCATTTGGAAGAATGAATTTTATGTTAGAATATAAAAGTTAAGTGGATTTTTATGATTACTAGTTTCGTTAGGTTTGAAAAAAGATTGCAATGGGGATTGGAAAGAAGGTTATATTAATGAATTAGTTATTAGTAAATGGATAGAAAATGTAATTAGTTTCAACGGATTAAATGAGTAATTTGGGAAAGTTATTCAGGTATCAAGAAATGTAGTTTAAGAATTATAGAAATGGACTATAAGGGTTTCTTGTTTTGATAGTTGTTTAATTGATTATTCATATCGTATTTCAGGTAGTAACGAGAAGATTGGAAACGTTTTGATGCCAGTCTAGCTGATAGCTTGTTTTGAGTGAGTGCTTATTTTTCAGAAATAAATAATTATTAAATTTATATCATATTAGAAAGTTAATAATTTCATATAACTGGTTTAACAGCATGATTTTCAGAATCAAGTTGATTTTATACTCAATTCTTTTAAAGTTAAATTCAGTCCATTGAAATCATTTTCTAGCATGTTAGATTTATATTACATATTTCAATATATTTCGAGTTATTTTAAAACCACTAGAAAGTACTCAGGTGATTTTACCCTTGTCTGCACTGATGTGAATGTGTTTCCACAGTGTATGACTTTAGATGATTATTTTACCCGATTTGCAATGGTGTGAATGTATTTCCACAGTGTATGATCAGTTATAGTGATTTTACCCGCTCTGCACTATTGTGAATGTGTTTTCATAGTGTATGACCTGATTATAGCTCTGCGCGTGTATGACCAGAATTTCAGAATCTCAGAATTTCAGAATTTAATAGCTTTGCCATATATATCGATACTTATCGATACATGAATAAAGTTATTCAAGGTACCTTTTTTGTGTGATATTTCAGTATTTCTACAGCTTATTTGATTTTCAGTCATAGAATTCAGATTATTCAGTTTTCAGTTTAAAGATTTCAGCTTATAGTATTGAACTACAGAATTATTTCAGAGATTTCGTAGTTATCAGATTAATTATATTCATTATACTTTATAGTTAATTGTTTAGAATGAAGAACAAATGATTTTATGATTTAATCATGTTTAAGTTTTTATGAGTACTATCAGATTTCAGAATTTCTTAAAGTTTCATAAGATCAAGGATTTTCAGAAAATATGCTTAAATGGAAGAAAAACATTCTTATTTATATTATATCCACTCACTGAGTTACAAAGCTCATATATTTTGTTAATTTTTCTCTCTTATCAGATAGTAGCTGAGTTGAGCAGCATTGGAGCCTAGTGATCCACCGTGTAGAGCCACATTTTGTCTATATTTGTATGACTCCTTTTGTCAATTTGCATTGAACATATTTCTTTTGGGGTACATGGTTTTGTTGTCAGAAAGTTAAAGGTGTATTTCATGTATCTATGTCATGGGCTCATTGCATATTGAGTATTTTGAGACTTTTGATGTAAAATGTTTGTAATTGTCAACTTTCTTGTATTGTTTTTGAATAGTTTGATTTTTGATGGGCTGGTGTACCCTGTTTTAACATATATGTTCTGGTTGGAAGAGTTTGATTATTGTTCAGGTGGTTTTGGTCCATGTTACAGGGGACACTCTGTCAAAATTTTTATAAAAGTGTGTCACAGTTAGAACAAGTCATAGTCACCTTGGTGGTAGGTCCGACACTTAGTTGGTATCTACCATCGGCGCACGACACGTGTCAGGTCTATTAGGGTGACTTGGGACGGGTCGTGACAATTATTGACTACCTTGTCCCGAACAAAATGGTAATCAACCTCCACATGTTTAGTTCTTGCATGAAAGACTGGATTTGAGGCAAGTGCTATGGCTCCAACATTATCACGCCATAAAATAGGAGGAGAAGACAGTACAATGCCAAGTTCATAAATAAGCATGCACAGCCAATAAATTTCTACAGTTGCCAGTGCCATTGACCGATACACAGCCTCTGTAGTAGATCGTGAGACCACATTTTGTTTCTTGGCACTCCAGGAAACAAGACTATTACCCAAAAAGATACCATAACAAAAAGCAGTTAAAGAGATATCAGATGGGGCATAAAAAAGACCATGGTCAAGTGTGCCCTTTAAGTAGCGTAAAACTCTTTTTAAGGCAATCCAATAGCAGTCTTTAGGATTATGCATGAATTGACAGAGCTGATTGACAGTATAGGAAATATCTGGACAAGAAATTGTGCAATATTGGAAAGCTCCTACCACCTGTTGATACTCAGTCGGATCTGTTAGGGGAATCCCTTCAGTTGCAAATAGTTTTGAACCACTAACAGTCGGACTTCATAGAGGCTTGGCACTAGCCATCTTAGTCTATTCGAGTAAGTCTCCTATGTATCTACTCTGACGTCGATGTAAGCCATTCTCACTCCGAGAGGCTTGAACTCCCAAAAAATAAGATAACTCTCCTAAATCTTTAATGTGGAAACTAGTCTTCAACTTCTCTATAACTTGATGGATAACCACCCCATCAGTTCCTGTGATTATTATATCATCAACATAAACTAACACAAAAATCTTCACAGTATTAGAATTCAAAGTAAACAAAGAGTAATCCACTTTGGATTCTAAGAAACTCAATTCTACAAGTTGTCGGGACAATCTTCGAAACCATGCCCGAGGGGCTTGTTTAAGTCCGTAGAGTGACTTGTGAAGCCAGAAAACAAAGTTGGGTTTAGTATCATCAATAAAGCCCTTAGGTTGCTCCATAAATACCTCTTCGTCCAAAATACTATGTATGAAGGTATTTGACACATCCAACTGTCACACTGACCAATGAAGACTGACTGCTAGTGACTAAACCAATCTAATAATGGATGGTTTAATCACAGGATAGAAAGTTTCATGGTAATCAATCACATCCCTTTGATCGAATCCTTTAGCCACCAAACGAGCTTTATAACGATCAATAGTCCCATCAGTTCTCCTTTTAATCTTATTGGCCCATTTGTTTCGAACAATGTGCTTGTGTCTAGGTCTTGGACATAAGGACCATGTTCCATTTGCCATTAATGCATCAAACTCATTGCCCATTGCTACACGCCAATGAGGATTAGACATTGCTTGAGTGTAACAAGTAGGCTCTGTTTCATCATACACATTGAACAATACACGCAGAGGATATTTAGTTGAATGGAAAGTTTGAAAACCTGGAAATTGTTTTGGCCTTAAATTTCCTATCTCGGAACGTGTTATGACTTGTGATGGTAGAGAGGGCGGTGCTCCATTGAATGTTATACTATTTGTAGGAGCATTAGGCACTACAAGAGAAGTGTTTGGTTGGTTTGGTGGGGAATCAATTTGAACTTCATGAATCTGACGAGCGAGGTCAGGTGGCATTTGAAAATCAGAATTGAAGGAGTCTTGAATTTTAGGTAAGGAAGGAGTTGAAGCAGGTTCAGCTAAGGGTGCAGTAGTGTCAGGTAGAGGTAAGGAAGAAATAATTGCTGTAGGAAAAACTGGAGATAAATCTGTGCAAGGAGACTTACCAGACTTGGCAGAACTTGTTGGACCGGATATGCTAGAATCAGACTCCATCGCTGGAAAAGAACTCTCATCAAATATTACATTCCTACTTATATAAACTCTACCAGAATGTGGTTCAAGACACCTATAGCCTTTTTGTTGTCCAAAGTAACCTAAGAATATGCACTATTTGCTTCTATAAGATAACTTATTTTGTTCATATGTTCAAAGCAAAGGGTAGCAAGAGTACCCAAAATTTTTGAGGTCACAGTATGATGGCATTTTTTTAAAGAGCATAAAATAAGGTGATAGATTATTTAGAACTTTTGTTGGTAGACGATTAATAAGATAAACTGAAGTTAAAAAGGCATTTGCCCAATTAACATTGGATAGATGTGCATTAGCAAGTAAAGAAAGTCCCATTTCTTGTATGTGTCGATGCTTACGCTCAGCAATTGCATTTTGCTGTGACGTGTGAGGACATGTTAAGCGATGAAAAATCCCATGTTTAGATAAAAATTGTTGAAACTCAGTTGAGATAAATTCACCACCATTATCGGTCTGTAATTGCTTAATTTTGCAAGAAAACAAGTTTTCCACAAGAGCCTTATATTGAACAAAAAAATGAAATACATCGGACTTATGATGCAAAGGATATAACCATGAAAAACGAGAATAATCATCGACAAAAATTACATAAAAGCGACTCCCTCCTACTGAGGCAACTGGTGACACCCACACATCAGAATGTATGAGACCTAGAGGATGGGTGGTCTGATGAGAAGACTCTTGAAAAGGTAACTGCTTTGCTTTCCCTAAAGGACAATGCTAATAAAAAGTACTTTTATTTGTAGAAGAAATAACTGAAAGATATTTCGACTTCGATAAATGATCTAAAACTGAATGAGATGGATGGCATAGCCTTCAATGCCAGTTGTCCATCGAGGTTTTAACTCCTAGCTTGGCAGTAAAACACTGAATTTTACTTGACATGCTATTGTGTCTAGAGATGGGACATAATCCATGCTCAGCCTGACCTCAAAGCAAAATTATGTCCGTCTTGTTCTCCTTTATACAGAAAAAAAATCACCAGTTAATATGAAATAGCAGTTATTATCAAGACAAAATTTGTTTATAGATAAAAGGTTAGCTGAAGCATCAGGAAAATGAAGTATATTGGTAAGCTGAAAAATAGATTTTCCCGTGGAAAGCAAGGTATTTCCAGTGTGTTTGATGTTCAAACATGTATCATTATCCACAGTGACAATGTCACCACCCTCAAAAGGCTGTTGATGGTTGAGATTTGAGGCATTAGCAGTAATGTGAGCGTTGGCCCCGCTGTCAGCATACCAAACCTGATGATCAAAAGCTACATTTGCTTCGGATGCCATGGCTGCGAGGTCAGCTGGAGGGTGCCGACCTTGATATGAGAAGTCAAATCGATGGTAGCAATCCAAGGCAGTGTGCCCTACCTTTCCACAAATTTGACAAACATGTCGAGAATTGAAAAAACCAGCAAGCTGTGGTGGTTGAGCAGATATATGTGTCCTTTTGTCATGAGTAGGAGTCACATAAGAAGGTTTGGGATTTATAACTTGCAGTTTGGATTTTTTGAGAAAAGTTGGCAGTTTGGCCTTGGAGGCAGCAAATGTAATATGAGAACTAGGTGGTGGAGCATGCTGGACATCAAGTAAGGTGTCAAAGCTCAGTAATTCAGCTTGAACATCATCGAATGAGAGTTCCTTATCACAAGATGCAAAGTTGAAAGAAGTTATAAATGGTGTGAAGCTTGGTTTTAAACCTCCAATAATATGGCTGATCAGCTCCTGATCGTCCACTGATTTTCCTGTAGCAGCTAATTGATCAGCCAAGCTCTTTGCTTCTTCAAGATTATCGGTGCAGCTCTTGGATCCTTGAGTGAATGTCTGAAGTTGCCTTTTGAGTAAGGCAATGCGAGACCTAGATGTTGAAGAAAATCTAGTCAGCAGATGATCCCAGACCTGTTTAGAAGTCTTTAGACTATAAAAACTAGCAACAATCTTCTCCGAGATTGATGCAAGCAGCCAGCTGATGACGCAGTTGTCCTTCCTGTACCATACTTCATATGCTGGATTGGGAGCGTCATCTGAGAGTTTTTTCTCAGGAACCTCCCCAGTTCCATCCACGAAACTAATAAGGTCATGACTCCTCAGAAAAACAGTAATATGCATGCTCCAGGGCATGAAGTTTGGACCATCAAGTTTGTGGGATACTAGGTGAGTTGAATGGAAGGGCGGGATGTCTGTAGTTTCTGTATTGTTTCAACAGAGGGGGAAGATGAATCATTCATGGTGAAAGTGTATGCAGACAGGGGCGGACACAGACTATTTGGACTGGGGGGGCACAATCAAACTTTCAAAAAGTAACGAAAAAATTAAAGTAAGAGATATCTTATCACAAATGTTCTCTACGTGTTCTCATATTTTGATAACGTTCCATAATTACATCATTTTCAATCTTGTCAAATACATCTTTCTCAATATAAGCAATCAAACTATCATTCAACCATTGATCTACAATTTGATTGCGCAGACGATTTTTGACAAATGTCATCGCAGAAAATGATCTCTCGACTGTAGCAGTAGCCATGGGAAGAACTAAGGCTGATGTCACAAGCTTGTAGACCAATGGATACACTTCATGTTTATTCTTCGCAACCAACTTCTGTGCAAGATCACTAATGCCTTGTAATCCTTGAAAATCCTCGGATGTGCGCATGTCAAGAATATATGTATCTAATTGATCATCAAGTTCTGAGATATCTGCTGCAACAAAATCTACCGGATAATACTGACATAGTCGAATCACTTTGTTCTTTTCAAAAGCATCAAATGAGTTAGTTGGAGACAAACACGCAACACAAATGAGCAAGTCACTATTAACCTCAGAAAAACAATCATTCAGCTCCTGAAGTTGCATATCAATGATAGCATAAAACATTTCCACACGATAATGATGCAAATTTGTCACTGTCTCACGTCGTGAACGACCTATAGTTATGAACATATCATCCATGTTGGGAACATTGATCTCGTGAGCTTCACAAAACGAACAAACAATTTCAAAAAAAGACTCCCATCCATCATCCCTCATCGTTTGGAGTCGTACTTTATATAATTGCACCAATTTCATGGCATTGACAATATCCTGATCTTTTCGTTGTAATGCTTTTGACAATTCATTTGAAATCCCCAAAATCTTTTTCGTGAGATGTAGATTAAATGCAAATTCAAATTTTAACATCAACTCAAGTGAAATACAAGCATCACCTCTTGTTCCGGTACTTGTAGTGTCAGTTGCAATCCTCTCAACAACGTCGACTACGGTTGAAAACATGAGAATCAAGTTAATTAAACAACCATAGTGAGAGCCCCAACGTGTATCACCAGGACGTTGAAGAGTAGTTTCTTGATTGAGACCTCATCCACTTGATAATTCACCGACACTGAGTGATTCAAGAACTTTCAACCTTTGGTTCTCTCGAACAAGATCACTCCGTTTAGCCGATCCACCAACAACATTCACCAATCTATATACTGTAGTGAAGAAAGTTTCAATCTTTGGATATTTCTGTGCCACAGCCACAAGAGCTAACTGAAGTTGATGAGCAAAACAATCAATATAGTATGCACTTGAGTTTTCTTTCAAAATAAGTGCTTTGAGACGATTATACTCACCTCTCATGTTACTAGCCCTATCATATCCTTTACCTCTCAAATTAGATATACTTAAGCTATGCTCAGAGAATAATTGATCAATTGCAGCCTTAAGTGAGATAGCTGTGGTACTTGAAACATGACGAACACCAACAAAATGTTCCAATACATGCCCATTCTTCACAAAACGAATAACAACCGACATTTGCTCATTAACTGAAATGTCTCGGGATTCATCAACTAAAATTGAAAAGAAACTACCACGAACATCTTTCATAATCACATTTAGACATTCAGAAGCAATAGCACTCACAATATCTTTTTGCACTTGCGGTGATGTTAATTTGAAATTCTCAAGTGCATTCGTCAAAGCAACAGCCTTAATCTTAGCATTATGATCACACAACCAATGTAGTAATTCAAGAAAGTTTCCTTGGTTGTTCGAATCTTTAGATTCATCGTGTCCTCGAAATGCCATACCTTGTCGTAGAAGATATCGAACACAATCAATTGACGCACTCAATCGAATAATCTGTTCGATCTTGATTTGATTGCTTAACAAGACAGGATCGAATACTTTGTTCTTGATTCATAAACGATTCATATTGGACTCGAGCCTGATTGTGTGCACTACTTGAAGCCCCAATATGTTTTCTAAGAACTTCCTTCTTTTTCCAATTTGAGAATCCATCAGTAAGAAAAGAACAATCACTCGAACTGAACAGATAACAATAAAAACAAAATACTGCATCTTTCTCAACACTATATTCCAATCAGGTAGGTTACTCATCATACCACGAAGCACAAAATCACCTATCTTTGTTACCCATTCTTGTGGGTGGAAACGAACGATTGCGAGACTGACAAAGACCCCTTTGCACATACACTCTTCGAATCACGTCTCGATCTTTAACATTATAATTCTGTATTGGAATTCTCAATCCAGGATCGGAAACAAGATTTGCAACATCAACATCCCCAACTCCTTCAACATCAAAATCAACATTATTTTTATCACTTTTCTCTCGAACATTCCTTTCGTCTGTATGTTGCTCATCAGAAGAAAGCGACTTACGTTTAAAGTATTTGTCCATAACTGATACAAAAAAGAAAAAAAAATCAATCCCTAAATCAAAATTGGCAATTGTACCAATCCCTAAATCAAAATTGGCAATTGTATCAATCCCTCAATCAATCCCTAAATCAAAATTGGCAATTGTATCAATCGCTAAATCAATCCCTCAATCAATCCCTAATTATAGCAATTTCCAACAAAACCCTAAATCCCTAAATCAAAAAACCCTAAATCCCTATCAATTTCCCAAAAATCCTAAATCCCTAAAACAGTATAACACTATAACACAGAATTCAGTTGCCTCATTTCAATAACACAGACCACAGACCACAATTAGTCTGTTACAACATACACAATTACATAACAAACATTATTACACAATTACTGAATTACACATAAGTCATAACATCAACTGAGAGTGGTAGAAATTAGAAAACTTACCCACGTGAGTGCCAGAGACCGAGAATGCCCAGAGAGGCCAGAGGAGTGGAGGGGCGAAGTGGTGCCAAACTGCCAGCAGGGGAGGAGTGGACTGTGGTCTGTGGAGTGGAGGCGCAGAGACGGAGTGGTGCGATTCGTGAGAACGCAGCGAATCCAGTGCCTAGTGAGAGTTGGGAGAGACTGACTGTCTAAGAGAGCTTGGAGGTGAGTCAGATGACCGACGGGTGATCGGAGTAGAGGCTAGGGCTTGGAGGCTGGAGCGATTTTGGAGAGGAGCAATGGAGCGGGAGCTTCGGTCGAGTTCGAGATACGGGAGAAATGGAAGAAGTGAATAGTTTGAGGACTTTGTTATAATTTCTTTGTTTTCATTTCATTTAAAAATAAATAAAATTTCCGAAAATCCTGGGGGGCACGTGCCCCCCCCCCAAGCCACCCCCCAAGTCTGCCAGTGTATGCAGAAGCATTAGGTTGAGGATCAGGTGTTCGTGTATTTTGGTCTGATACTGTATAAGAATAAATAGAAAGTATATAAACAAGGAAACCTTGTGACTTGAATAGCTGGCTTAATTGCCAAGGCTGTGTATTACATTTGTATTTATGGAGGAAGAAATAACAAGATTACAGAGTCCAAATGAGAGAAATAAGAAGAATATATATATAGTAACTAGAGTACATAATCTACATTTGAATTGATACATATGAATATAAATTAGTTAGTTGTAGATAGAGTTTTGAAGCTGCAAAATAAACTAACTAACAGCTGAAGATTTATCTCTAACACGACCATGGTGTGATCATTGTAACCATCCTGGCCGTACTCAAGAGAAGTGTTGGCAGCTACATGGAAAACCAGCCAATTGGCAACCTCGAAAACAAACTGATGGGCGAGCCTACTAGACCTAATTCGGCCAAGACAAGGCTGGATACACCGACCCTTCTGCACCATTCAGCAAAGAAAAAATCGAGCATCTTTGTTGCCTCCTAAATCAGTCATCCTCCAATCTCTATCATGTTAATCCCTCATCAGGTTCCACAATTGAATCGTGCTCTGATCATATGACAGTTGGATCTAATCTTTTTTATTCTTATATTCCTTGTTCTAACCATACCACTATTAAAATTGCTGATGGATCTTTAACTTCTGTTGCTGGGATTGGTACCATTAGACTTCAAAATTTTGTTCTTAAATATGTCCTTCGAGTTCCTGCCTTAAATGCAATTTGATAGCTCTTATCAAAATCACTCGTGATAATCATTGTGTTACTAAATTCTTGTCTTTGTCATGTCAATTTCTGGAACTATTATCGGGGAGGACGATTGGAAGTGCTAAGGTTCATGATGGTCTTTATTACTTTGACAGTGATCGTCCACAGAGTCGACAAACTTTTGCTTCTGGAGTTTCTTCTGTTTCTATTTTTAGTACTAAGGAAATAGAGAGATGCTACATGTACACCAAGGTTTTACTATTGGGCACGGACCCCCCCTATTATGATGGGGTTGTACACAAATAGCCAAATTCAAGGAAATAATGTTATGGCATCATAGACTTGGCCATCCTAGTTACTCTTATTTGAAATGTTTGTTCCCATCTTTGTTTGATAATAAAATTTCTATTTCATTTGATTGTGAAATTTGTCGGCTTGCCAAACACACTTGCACTTCATTTCCTCCAAAAACATATTTGCCAACCACACCATTTTCATTAATCTATAGTGACATCAGGGGGAAATCAAAAAACCCCAACTTCTATTGGCAAAAAATGGTTTATCACATTCATGATCACACACATACTACATGGGTTTATTTTCTTCGTGAAAAATCTGAAACATGTCTAATATTCCAAACTTTCCACAAAATGATTCAAACTCGTATCCAAATTCTTAGATTGGACAATGGCAAAGAATATTTCAATTCTATCCTTGGTGACTATCTATTGAATAATGGGATTATCCATCAAAGTTCGTGTGTTGACACTTCACAACAAAATGAAGTTTTCGAAAGAAAAAAATCGTCATTTGTTGGAGGTAGCTCATGCTCTCATGTTTATCATGAATGTCCCAAAATATTTATGGGAAGATGTTTTAACTGCCGCCTATCTAATAAATCGCCTGCCGAACTGCACAATAAACTTCAAAACTCTGCTATTTCTTCTTACCAAAAACTACAAAAAATTTCCAACTCAAATGCTCATAATTTAAGAACCTTTGGATGTACAGCCTTTATCCACATCCATGACCATTGTTAAGTCCAAATTATAATTGGCAATTTCTAAATTTGTAATTGACAATTTTCTTAGTCAAAATCAAGTCCTAGTTTAATTGTATTAAGAGTTTATCGAGTTGTAATCAAAGTCAAAATATGAGTTATAGAATCCTAATTAAAGTCAAAAGAGTTTGGCTGGTAGTATAGTTCCTGAAGAAGTTCAAGAAGATCACATATGAACATTGGAATGCATTTAGAAGTTGAAAGAGTGTTAAAGAGTCGTACAAATTATGCTCCAAATTCTCAATCGCAAAATTGCAACGCATTTTTCACATAGAAAAAAATTGAATTTGGATAAGGCCCGTTCAAAAATAAATGTAGCCATCTAAGTTATCTTTCCAACCCATTTTGAATCACCTCAATCGAATATCGGGAGAGAAAGTTATGATAGAAATACTAACAATTGTTCAGATGTTGCTTGTCTGTCATTAGCTTGGTGCTCGAGCGACGGGTCGACGTTTAGAATTCTGTATTGCTTGAAACACATGGTTTTTCAATCCCTTTTCATTCCAAACACTTTTCCCTATATATATCCTACCCTATGAACGTCCATAAGTGTGTTGAATCAGATTTATTCCATAAAGATCAATTCTTTGATGATCCAAAACATTCTCTGATTCCAAGATTCAATCACAATATTATTTTAGCCATAATTTCATCTAAACTTTGATTTGTTGATTTAGCCATATTATTTCACATTAAACCACAAATCAAAACACACGAGATCTTTTGATCAAATACCAAACCATTTAATCCACCAGAGATAAATCAATATCATGGATCGGGAGTTGTTGCAAAAGCACAAATTCAGGAGGACTAAGGTGAGATACCAGGAGTCGGGATCTGGCGTTAAGAGCATGTAGTCTAGGAAGGCTAAGGTATAAACTAGGAGTCGAGATTTGTTTTGAAGGAGCACACCTCTTGTAGGATCAAGGGAGACTGTAGGAATTGAGGTCAGAAGTTCTACGGGGTAGACGGGTCTGGACCGTACTATAAGTTTGCTTCGATTTATAGTGGATTATTGACTGGCAAAGTGCCGGAGTTTTTACCCAGTTGGGGTTTCTTCGTGATCATCTTTGGTGTTCTTTACTACTTTAATTATTGATTGTGGTATTCAAACTTAGAATAAATTGACTTGTTTGATCTAATCATCTAGAAACGATTAAAAGTGACTTGTTGCCTTTAATTATGTAATTTCGCACATGGGTCTAAATAATTTAAAACTTTCAACCATGATAAAAGCAAACTTGATCCCCGTGCTCTAAAGACCAACTTCATTCGATACTCTCCAACCCAAAAAGGTTATCAATACTACTATCCAAAAAATAAGAAAACCTATGTCACTTGTGATGTTACCTTTTTTTGAAGATACTGCTTATTTCTCTCCAACTTCACTTCAAGGGGAGAATCAGGATAAAGAAGTTTGTTGTTCATGGGAAACTCTTTGACTGGCCATTGCTCGGAGTAGATACCACCATCCCCACATCAGCATTCCAATAAATGAGCCAAGTGTTCCAAAACAAGATCAACCATCTAACAGTATACCAGTACTGGAAACAAGGAGAAAATCGACTATAACTAATCAGCAAGAGTTATATGTCTATTCAAGAATGAAGGTGTCCCTGGGAAATAAAGACATCATGAATCCTAATCGTAGTTAAGAAGTCAAACCGATGGTAGAACCTCACTTGCCAAATGTGTCAGGTAATTTGAGTCCTAATCTTGATCTAGATGTTCCAATAGCAATTATAAAGGGTGTAGGTCTTGTACTCAACATCCTATTTCCAAGTTCATCGCCTATTCCACTCTATCATCTTCATTTCGTGTTTTTTACTTCTAATATGTCTAGTGTGATGATTTCCAGGTCTACTAAGGAGGCATTAGCTATTCCTGAATGGAAATCTGCAGTATTCGAAGATGTGCATGCTCTTAAACAAAACAATAACTGGAGTTTGGTGAAATTACCATAAGAAAAAAAAAGCATTGTAGAGTGCGAATGGGTGTTCACAATAAAATATAAGGCTGATGGTTCTATGGAAAGATATAAGGCATGTTTGGTTGCCAAAGATTTTACAAACCTATGAGATTGACTATACTGAAACCTTTGCTCCTATCGCTAAACTTAATACCATCAGAATTCTACTTTCACTGGCAACAAATTCTGATTGGCCATATTACATCAACTTGATATAAAGAAGGCTTTCCTTGACGATAAGCTTGAAGGGAGGTTTACATGAGTCAACCACTAGGTTTTGACCAAAAATTGGGTAGTCAAATTGTTTGCAAGCTCAACAAGTCACTCTACAGTTTGAAACAATCCCCACATGCTTGGTTTGACCTTTTTCAAAAGTAATCAAGAAGTTTGGCTATGTTCAAGGACAAGCCGATCTTACACTATTTGTCAAACACTCTAAAGGTGAGAAGATAATCATTCAGATTGTGTATGTTGATGATAACATTGTTACTGGAAATGATATTGAGGAGATAGATAGAATTAAACAGAGTATGAGGAATTCAAAGTTGAAAATATTGGAGCTTTGAGATACTTTTTGAAAATGGAATTTGCAAGGGGTAAGAAAGGTATTTCCATTTCACAGAGGAAATACATTCTGGCAGGGGCGGACCCACATGGGGTCATGTGGGGTCAAATGACCCCACAAATTTTTTTTTTTTTTGAGTTTTTTTTAAAAACTTTTTCTCCATTATTTTTTGTTTTTACTTTTTCTCCATTATTATGTATGTAAGATTTAAATTACTTAACTAGAAGAATGATGCCAAAAGTAGTGTCAGAATTCTAGATGACGAGAGTTGATTTGATGAAAAAGGCGACTTTGTTTTAAACAGTCGATAAAATGTCATGTAATATTATGTTAACTATTATTTCAATTATTTTAACACTGTAGCATAGTTCAAAATTTAATCCATTGATCACTCATCTATTCTAACGGTTACCTATTCATCAATGATTTGAAATTCATTATTCTCAAATTGGTGAAAACCATCGCGTGCCTGACAAAATTGACTGAAAAAATAGTAGGATTTATCGTTCCAAGTGTTTCCACGACCAAAGGTCAAACGATCGCTGAAAATTAATAACAGTGACCATTATATGGTCACTAGTTGGGTGTCATATTCATCGACCACCTTCTTTGGTCGGTGAAAATATTAAATCTAAGTGAAAAATCATGCGTTATTTTACGTACCAAGTGTAATGGCTTTGTCAGTTTGTCTAACTTGGTGATTTAAAATAGAATTGTTTGTAAGTATTTTCTGCAATGAAAATTGTCAAGAATCGACTGCGTAGTCGGATGGGAGATCAATGGTTAAGTAATAGTTTGGTTGCATATATTGAAAACGATGTACTTAACAATATTGATAACGATATAATTATACGACGTTTTTAGAGTATGAAAACGCGTAGGCTACAATTGTAATAGCCTATTGACTTATTTTCGTTAATGATATGTAGTTCTAAATATTTTTGAATTCTCATTTTTGACCCCACAAGACAAATGGTCTGCGTCCGCCCCTGCATTCTGGATCCTTTAGAAGAAATCAGCATGATGGGTTGTAAACCAAGTAAAACTCCAATTGAACTTGGTAATAAATCAAAAATATTTGAAGGAGATCCTGTTGACAAAGGAAGTTATCAACGTCTTGTTGGAAATCTCATTTATCTTTCACATACAAGACCTGACATAACTTTTGTCGTGAATTTAGTAAGTCAGTATATGCACGCACCATGTTAAGGTCGTCTTAATGCAGCATATAGAATATTGAGGTATTTGAAGCAAACACCTGGAAAGGGATTGTTATTTGCAAAAACTGATGATCAAAAAGTGATGCATATTAGGCTGGTTCCATTGATGATTTCTAGGTATGTACTCTATTGTGGGGAAATTTGATGACATGGCGTAGTAAAAAACAGTCAATTGTTGTAAGAAGCAGTGCAAAAGCTGAGTATATGGCTCATGGAGTCTGTAAACTTATTTGGATAAAAAGAGTGATGAAAGAGTTGAAGATCAAATATGAAGAACCTATGCACCTCTATTGTGATAACAATTCAACAATGAGTATAGCTCATTATCCTGTCCATCATGAATGTGGAGGTGGATCGACATTTTATCAAAGAAAAGCTTAATGGAGATTTTATCAGCATTGAATATGTGCCTACTATTAAAACTTGGGGTTTCATCTTAAAATATCCACCTTGCTAAGTGGAGTTATAAATTGGTCTATGTTTTTTATCTTTATTCGATATAGAATTGTATCCCTTAGTATGCCTCCGTAAAATGGTAGCTTGTTTGAGCAAACAAATCTTGAAATCCCCGTGGTCATTTTTTAAGTCTTAATCTAATCGAATCATCTGTTCGTGCTTAATAGGCTCTGATACTATGTTAAGACTTGAGGTTCCATCTTAAAATGATAATCTTATTAAGTGGAGTACTCAAATCCTTATAAGTTGGTCTATATTTTTCATCTTTTATCCCTTAACACTTACTTCTCAACAACTAGCTGATATATTCAAGAAAGGGCTGACAGAACAAACATTTGATTTCCTTGTAAGCAAGCTTGGTCTCATCAATATCTACAGCCAAGCTTGAGGGGAGTGTAGACGAAATCAAATCACATGCTATAGGGATTTAATCAACTGTATTCAAAATTCAAATTCTTATTAGTGATGGAATATTGTTATCAAATTGTTGTTAGTGATAGACACTACGCCAAAAGTGAGCATTCGCAACACATAAAAGGCAACATTCGTTAGTTAAGTGTTGCTAAAGGGGTCTATCGCAACATTTTAATAAGTAACTATTGCTATTGGTTAATATAATTGAGTTTTAGCAACATTTTATAAATAAACGTTGCAAAAAATGCATTTCGCAACGTTTATTTAACGTTGCAAAAAGTTTTAATTTTTGCAATATTTATTAAACGTTGCGAAAAATCAACTTTTTGCAGCGTTTAATAAACGTTGCGAAATGTTGCCTTTATCAACGTTTATTAAACGCTGCAAAAAGTTGATCTTTTGCAACGTTTAATAAACGTTACAAAAAATAAAACTTTTCGCAGCGTTAGATAAACGTTGCGAAAGGCACTTTTCGCAACGTTTATTTAACGTTGCGAAAAATAAAGAGGATTATACGAATTGGTTTGGGCCATTTTTTTAATTGTGGACGGGTTAACCCGACCCAGCCGATGTCTTAGGTTAACAAACGTTGCCTAATTCCTTTGGAGGAAATAGTGGCAAATGCCCGGATGACCCGCCAATTTTTGCAAAATAGCCACTCGCCAATTTAAAAAAAAGAAAAAATACAAAACAAGGAGAGAACTTTACTTTTCCCATTTTTACCCTTAACTTTGTTGGAAGAGTGAGAGAGGGGATTCTCACCCGGACGACCCCACCAACTCGGACACCTCGATCAATTCACAAGAAGAAGGTGAGTGAGTTTGGGAACAATAATATGTATTTTTTATGATGATGATTGCATTTGGTTGAATTAAAAAGCATGGACTTGTTGATTATTATGTTTATTTTCGAAGAAATTGTTGTAGAATCAATTATTTTAGGATGAAATGTGTCTTGGGAGCAATTTTGGGGTTGGAGATTGTCAAAAATGGAGTTTTCCGGCGATCTCCATGGTTGACGGTTTCTGAGCCTGGGCGCCCAGAAGTCTGGGCCCAAAAACCTGGACCTGTTTGCCCAAGCTCTGGGCGTTTCTCGGCCCAGAAACACCCAGAAGCCTGGTCGTTTCTGGGCCGCCCAGACTTCTGGGCATTTCTGGGCCCAGCCTTTCGAGCCCCAATTTTTTTTTTTTTATTATTTTATAAATTAAAATTTTAATTTTAAATTACTTATTAATTTGATTACAAAGATTATTATAATCGATTTAAAATATATTTTTTAAACTACTTATTTAATTTGATTACAATTTAAAATAAATTATTTCATTTAATTTCTATATTTTAATAGTTTGTCTAATATTTAGTTACACAAAAGAGTTTATTTAAATTTGAAATGTAATATATTTAATTACAAATAATAAAATATTAAACAAACAATATATTATATAAACAATTGAAATAATGAATTCTTCTTTTACAACGAAATATTAAGTGAACAAGTAAAATATTTATTTTAAAATATTTATTTTAAATTACTTATTGAAATTGTTTATAAAACATGAACTAGACAATTAAAATGAACAATTTATAATAAATTATTCCATTTAATAGTTTATTTAAATATTCATTCTTTATAATTAAAAATTTTTATTTAAATATTTATTGTTTATAATTAAAATTGTCTATTATAAATTCTTATTTTATTTTGAAATATTAAGTGAACAATTAAAATTATTTATTTTAAATTACTTATTGAAATTGTTCAAAAAACATGAAATAAACAATTTAAAATAAATTATTTCATTTAATTGTTTAGTTATAAATAATAAAAAACTAAATAAACAAAATAAATTGTTTCTTTGAATTGTTTATTTAATATTCTAATAATTATAATTAAATATTATATAAACAATTAAAATAAGGAATTTAATTATAAATTCTTCTTGAAATATTTGGTTGTTTATTTAATATTCTGTTGATTATAATTAAATAATATATAAATAATTATGATTTGTTTCTAAAGCATTAAGTAGTTAAAATAAATTATTTAATTTAATTTTTTATTTAATTCGTTTAGTTGAATAGTTCATTAATATTTAATTACAAAAAAGAGTGTAGTAATGTCATTCGGTTATTCCATTATTATATTATTTGTTATTCCATTATCTATTGATTCTTACGGATAGTAGTAATTGTCATTCGGTTAGTTTAATTTTCTCATATTATGTTTTATTTATTATATCTTGCACAAGATTCTAACATTTGAAATGTTGTAGGATGGATTACCATTTAGATGATGCGGTCAGACAGATCCCTTGCAAAGTTACATCGTACTGTAACTTTACCATCTTTACGGTGGTATTAGATTTGCTGGAGGAGGAGCACGCAGACATATTGAGGCCATCCTATTTATGGCCATTGTATTCATTACGCGGCGTACAGTTTTCTGGTCAACTACTCAATGCGTTGCTATGTCAGCTGCTTAAACCAGTTGACAGAGATGCCCTCCATTTTGATCTTGGGGGCAAGGTAGTTAGATTTTCTATATTCGAGTTTGCCCTCATCACCGGATTGCTGTGTACGGGCGAAAAAGCAACCCGAGCCCATATTCTGAGAAACCAGAGGTTGTTGAATGAATATTTTCACGGGCAGATGGCGGTCACTTCGGCCCAGTTGGTAGACGCATTCAGGGCATGCGAGGATATGTCTGACAGGTTGAAGTTGGGTTTGATGCTTATCCTCAAGAGCGTACTCAGGTGTCATCACAAGAAGACGTCGATCGACGTTTTTCATTTGGAGGTTGTTGATGACATTGATACCTTCAACAGCTATCCTTGGGGACAGAGATGTTTTGTGGATACCTTACGACACTTCAGGAGGGGATATTCGATGCCTAAGGGGGATAGACCCGAGCGCAAGTACGATGCATATGGCATGCCGTTGGCTTTGCAGGTAAATGTTCAACATAATGAATTATCTATTTTTTATATTAAATTGTATATATAATAATTCTAACTGTTGCAGATATGGTTGTACGAGACTGTCCCCGTATTGGCTAGACGGTATGCGGGGAGAGTGGAGACGAGCTGCCCTCGGATTTATCAATGGCAAGCACAAGACAAGCCACCTGCAAAGCACATATCAGCTCTCCTCGTCGATCCTGAGGTACGTATTATACACTTTGCGATTTATATTGTATGTCCTTTCTAAAAATCGATACATGGTCATTAACCCGGTAAAATGTCAATATTTTAGGTTGAAGTCCTCTCTGAGTTGACCCCGTCGATAGAGGAGGAGGGACAGAGTTACATGCGTTCCTTGTCTATGCAGGCCGTGTCAGATGATCAGATGCCCAAGTCCATCGTTGATCGGGATAGGGTAGGTTCATTGAATATAATATGTTGATTGTTATAATGATTTTTGAATTAAATTAATAATTCGGACTATTAATTTTTCAGGTGTGTCATCCAGTATCACCTCAGTCGCGGAGATCACCTCTGCCGTCGCCGAGATCACCTTCGTTGACGAGGGCCTCACCACCACCGCCGATCAGTTCACCTTCTCCCTCGTCCACTGATCTGTATACCCGCCTTACTGAGTTTATGCAGGGTCAGAATTCCAGATTGTCATTCGAGTTTGGGGCGATGCGACGAGAGTTGGCACGATAGGTGGACGATCAGTATGCCAGATTGTCGAAGGATATAGGCGAGATGCGGCGAGAGCTCAGGGGATAGGTCGACGATGTATATAATGATGTATTCGTTCTACGTCGCCACGTGGTAGATGTGCAACGTGAGATAGGAAACCTTTAGACTGAGATCTATACATTACGGGGATAACGTAGCAGCCCTACGGGGCGACGTAGCAGCCCTACGAGGGATTGGCAGTCATCGGGATGGAGGGGTGACGGTGGAGCTAGACAGATGGGGTATGATGATCTGTCATGGCCGGGGGGATATTATGACTCATTTTTTGATGGGGTACCGGAGAAGAGGGTACCGACGGAGGTGGAGGCGGACGGGAGGGTACCGGTACCAACGGAGGTAGAAGCGGTACCGATGGGTTCCCAGGGGGTACCGACGGAGGTGGAGGGAAGCACGACGGATGACGAGGGGGTACAGGCGGAGGTGTACGGCGGAGGTGGAGAGGGTACCAACAGAGTTCGAGGGGGTACCGACAGAGGTAGAGAGTGTACTGGTAGAGGTGGAAAGGGTACCGACGGAGTTAGAAGGGGTACCGACGGAGGTGGAGGGGGGAAATGGCCGAGGCAGATGACGTAGTTTTTGTGTCGGAGAGGACTACGGAGCTGAGGAAGGGTACTAAGCGTGCTGTTGACGTGACGCAGCTGGTGGTTGGTAACAGACCGAGATTGCCGTCATAGTACATTGTTTCTCCCTTCACGGCCGAGGTGAAGAGACAAACGTTCTTGGACTAGACGTTCCCCAATCTTTTCCGCGAGGTTGACCCGGTTCGGCAAAAGGCGTTCTATGACTGGTTCAAATCCTTTCAGCATGAGTAAGTATTTTATGATTTTCCTAAAGTACATACGAGATCATCTATACTTTTTGTAACAATTCACTAATTTCATTTTTGTAGGGACAAATATAATATAGGGGCGACGACCATCTCGACCGTGAAGAAGTGGTTCGACGATGTACTGACGAGAAGTGCTTGGCTCACCGATGATGTAAGTGCATTCTCATTGTTATTTGTTGTTTTATTTAATTTAATTATTTGTTATTTTATTTAATTTAATGACCATCTACTTTTTATTGGTTTTAGCACATCGACTTAGCTATGGAACTATTGCGCGATAGAGCTCGGAGACACCCGAGATCTGTTGACCTTCCTGGCCGAGTCATCCTTAGCTCCGGTTTCGCACGTGCCCTAGATATTGAGCACAGCACCCTCCTACTCCAAGGAAATGGATATGTGGTGCCCGAATACATGATAGAGTGGGTAATTGGGCTGGAGCTGAAATACGGGAAGTCGTGGACGAATTGTACACATATGTATATTCCACAGATTACGAACTTACACTGCTTTGCAGTGGAGATCGTATTCGCTGATTCGACTATATATGTGTACAACTCCGACCATAGCTGTTTGACCCAAGGGCAACTGGAGCAGATACTGGAGCCGATGCGTGTGATCATTCCCAAGATGGCTAGACATGCAGATATTGAAGTAAATGACAGATTAGCCATTATGCGGGACACGACGACAGCGAGACAAGGAACATCGTAAGAATTTACAAGTTTTTAATTTGAAAATTTAGTTTTTAGCTATATATGTTATCGAACTAATATATTTTTATTTACTTGCAGGGGCGACTGTGGAATGTTCGCTATAAAGTATATAGAATTTTTGAGTATTAGTCGCAATGTTGATACAATAAATCAATCTTTGATACACATGCGGAGGTTGAAGCTGGCTTGTAATTTGTATGAATATAATTGTGATCCTTAGTACATTGTGCAATTGTGTAATTAATAACCACTATTTTATTTAACTGTTTATTTAATATTCCATTAATTATAATTATGATTTATTACATAAACGACAGTTAATTTAATGTAAATAAATAATGTAAATAAATAATTTCATTAATCAATAAATATAAATGACATTTTTAAATTAATTATTGAAATAAACATTTAAATAAATAATTTACGTAAGCAATTTAATTATATTGAATATTTAACGATACTAAATAAAAACATATTATTCGGTTATAAATATTAAACTATTACATAATATTACGCATCCGTTAAATTGTGTTATAGAGGAATCTGACTTGTACAAAATTGACGAGTATGCCCTGTTACGCCGCATCTGCCGCACTTACGAGGTTGGGAAAATTCTCCGGTGGATGATATTCTAGATGCACGTCTACGTCCCGAGGCACGTGGTCCGATTTCAGGTGGCAACAAATTATTAAGTGGGAGAATATGGTCGGAAACTTCCCATTCGGCTTCATTTGGCAAGGGAAATATCATTTCGACATACACCGCTCTTCAAAATTCGGTTATGTAATAATAACTGCATAAGGTGTGTGGCGGAATTCCTCTATGCATAGCTACTGCCACTGCATGCGTACACGGAAACCTTTTCAACTGAAACTTTCTACACGTGCATGTGTTATCATTCAAGTCCACGATGTATCTGATCTTACGTCTACATCTCACGGAGAAACAAAACTGATCCAATGGTTCCACGTATACCTTCCTCGTAACCTCTAGAGTTTTGAAGATTTTATCTTTCTGAGCCGGAGTCAGCACACTTGTGTAGTTTTGTGATTCATCACGTCAATCATGAAACCACTGCTGCAACTTGTTACGAATTTGCTCAATCATTGCGAGAATTGGTAACTGTCGATCCTTCTTGAATAACGCATTGAGTGACTTAACATTGTTCGACGTCAACATGTTGTATCGACGTCCTGGAAAATGTGATCGTGCCCAATGTTCGTTCCCCATATCTGTTAGATAAATCCATGCAGCATATGATTTACTTTCAATTTCGACCATGAACTTTTCAAACTCTTCAAAACTATATGCCTCTGCAGCTTTCCTAAATAATGGAACGATGCCACTGCCACGAAACTTCGTCTTTAAGTTACCCTATATATGGTACATACAATAATCGTGATGTGCCTCAAGAAAGACTTCGGCGATAGCATTTATTATTGACTGCCCCCGGTCAGTTACGAATGCAAGGTTCTCGACGTCTCCAATTACTTCCCTCAACTTCGTAAAGAACCAACGCATCGCTAAGTCATTCTCTCCATCGACTATACCGAACGCAATAGGGTAAATTTGGATGTTGGGATCTTGACACGTAGCAATAATCAACTTGTCTTCGTATCTTGCCTTAAGGGTTGTACCGTCGACTAGAATTACGGGTCGCATCGCTTTCCAAAATCCTCGAATGCACTGTCCAAAGGCCATGAAAAAATACTTGAAGCGATTCTCGTCCTCCGTATCAATATAAAATGCCGATCCGGGATTAGTTTTCTCCATGTTGTGGCAATATCTAGCCAATTTAGCGTAACTTTCCTCGGCCGAACCCATTAAGTCCTCCAATGCGCATTCTTTGGCCTTCCAGTCTTTCTGATAGCTCATGACCACCCTGTAATCTTGACGGACGTCGTTGATGATGTCTGAAGGTCTGTAGATCGTTCGTGGGTCCCGAAACTTGTCCATTATTTGTCGGCCAATGAACTATGCTCGGGCCTATCTATGATCATTTCGACGAATACCCACTTCGCAAGTATGTTCCCATGCATACTTACGAATTACAAAGAACTCATTCGTGTCCATTTTCATCGTTCGCAAACGCCAGTGGTAACTGTCGTCAATGCAAATAATTGTGTACGTCAACTTGTCCGATTTTTTAACTTTAAACTCAAAATTGTGTCTCAAAGCAATCCGGTGCACAGCTTCCTGCAAATCTTTCTTTGTTTCGAACAGTTGCTCGACATATAAATCTTCATCGTCAAGAACTGTACGAGAACAATTAGAGGTACGTGAACTCATCCCAGCTTGTGAACCCGACCCATGTCTTCGACCGGATAAAGCAATCAAATCCTCATTCGTAAATTCATTTTCATTCTCGTTGTCATCAACTATCAAGGGAATTTTGTGCGTAACAGTGAAACCATGATGATGAACAACTGTAGTAGGAATAACCACATCATTCTCACGAGCTATCTCCACTGTGTTCCAAAAATCATTCACATTACGATCCCCTCCATCGAGATCTTCGTGTTCACTTTCGGGGACATTCTTTTTTACTAAAGTTACGCAAACAGGAGTAGTCGTGCGAGCTTCGTTCAATGCAATTAAAGCTTTGATGTCATTTTTAGAAGTAACCTTTGTAGGTGGAATTGGAATGGATGTATGCTCGTTGTTGAATAGAAATCTCAATTCAATGTCGTACTGAGAGGGATCGATGTTGAGCACGTCCTGTATCTCACTGTACATTTCTGCATACGATGTATTCGATGTCAATACAATTGAAATTGAGCCATGTATATCACATGTCCATTTCCAAACCCATAGACCATTTTCATTTTCTTCAAATTCACCAAAGTAAAGAACCGGGATTGCAACCATATCTGCTGCATTAAAAAAAATATTTTGTCATTAACGTGGAAAAAAATAAACATCGACGACCCAGACTACCCGGTCGTCCAGGTAGTACGTACCGGACTTCCGGGCAGTCCGGGCCCGGACTCCCCGGAAGTCCGGGGACGGTCCGGGACCGGACTGCCGGGCCGAACGTCCGGGTAGTCCGGGCTCGGACTACCCTGACCGTCCGGGCAATCCGGGGACGGTCCGATAGTCCGGGCCTGGACGTCCGGATAGTTTTTCTTCGACCGCAGATCTGAAAATCTCATGCAGATGAATTTTTTTCTCGTTTTTATTTAAAAAAATCGATTATAGGTCTATTTTAAGATCATAATATTTTCAAATATATAAGATTTAAAGATTAGAAAAATGTACTTAACTGAAACGAAATTAAAAATACGTAAAAATATACTTACCGATTTCACTGATAACTGTGAATAATATTTCCTTATTGAGCGTTTGATAAATTTATCTGTTTTCAAATTTAAAGTAGATGAAAAATGAAATTATTTTTATTTGTATTGGACTAAACAGATAAAGAAAGTGAATTGGTTTCGAAACTTTAAGTGGGAAGTGTTTGAAATTTTTCATAACTTACAAAGTGTATTATTGTCTTTTAAACAATACCATTTTGTAATTTGTATAACATTTTAAGGGTAATTTCGTCTTTTCAGCCTTTGAAGACTATTGTGGTGAATGGTAAAAAAATTTGGATAAAGTGGAAAATGACACCTCTCACTTGGACAAACTGAAAAGTACCCCATTTATTTGTCATCCTCCCTAGTAGAGGTGTCAAGACGGACGGGCCGGTTAGACCCGTGAAAATCGAGACAGCGGGCGGACCCGTGACCCGTGCAGGCGGTTCACGGGCCATGAAGGTGTAACTCGCGGCTTGCACCCCCACGGGCCGCAGTTAACCCGCGGCCCGTGAAAAAAAAATTTGAAAAAAAAAAAGAAATTTTTTTTTTAAAAAAAAAAGCGGGGAGCCCAGCAGGCGTGCCTGCTGTAGAGCTGCAGGCAGGAACCAAAAAGTTTTTTTTTTTTTTTAGTAACGGTAATATTATTTTATAACGGTAATATCATCACCTTCATCTATAAATTCCAATTTATTCTTACAATTATTTTTACAATATCCTCTCATTAGTTATTATACACAATTTCTTCATAGTTCATAGTTCAACTTCATTTCTTCATACTTGTTACTACCTTACTGCAATTTCTTTATACTTATTACTACATTTATATTTCATAGTTCATTCTTCATACTTTTTTCATACTCAGTTCTCACTAGTCACTACTAAACTTTTTAATCCTACTATATTATGGATTCTCGCGATTCTTCTTCTCAAAATCCTATTTTCAATGATAGTTGCTCTCCAATAAATTTAGAAAATGATAATGTTGTAGAAGTTGGATCATCTCAAAATGCAAGGAAAAAAAAAACATCAGATGTGTGGCAAATGTTTACAGTAAATGAAAAGGATGGAAAAGCAGTATGCAATATCTGTAAAAAAAGGATTATGTCTGGAGATATGGTCAAGGCACCGGCACACTACGGAGACACAAAGAGAAACATCTAAATGAAACGGGACATTTGGATCCTGGACAAACTCAGATTACTGGTTTTACTAATGCTAGTAGGTCAGTTACTTTTACTAATTTTGTGTATTCGCAGGAACGAATGCGAGTTGGGATGTCGAAATTTTTAGCAACTCGTGAGATGCCCATCACATTTGTAGAAGATCAGTATTTTGAAGAGTTCCTGCAAAAATACATTCAACTTTCTTACAGGAGCGTAATTAGAAATACTACTCGTTCTGATTCTATAAAATTATTTCATACAATGGCTGAGAATTTAAAAAATGATTTTAAAAAAATTGATGGAATTATGTGTTTTACGTCTGATTGTTGGTCTGGACGAAATCATAATGGTTATGCTTGTGTTACAGCACATTTCATTGATAATAACTGGTTATTGCATAAGAGAATTATTACTTTTCGTTTACTTGAATATCCACATAATGGTGTAAATTTGTGTGAAAATTTATTACAAGTTTTTAATGAATTTGGTGTGTTAAATAAACTATTTAGTGTTACATTTGATAATGCAAGTGCTAATATTGCATGCATTGAGCTTTTAATTAGAACGGTTACACCTCCATACGATTCTAAATTATTTTTAATGCGTTGTGTTTGTCATATATATAATTTAGTTGTACGAGATGGTTTGAAATTAATAACACCACAAATAAATATAATTAGAGAATCTATTAATTATATTTCTTGTTCAGATTCTAGACAACAAGAATTTACAAAAATTTGTAAAAATCTTGGATTGAGAAGAAGAAAATTTATTGATGATATTCCTAATAAATGGAATTCAACTTTTTTAATGTTAAAATCGTGTATTGGCTGTACTAATGCTATTAATGTATTTGTTAATTCAAAGCAAAATCAATTTTATATAACTGATTCGGACTGGGAAAAAGCATTTAAAATTATGAAATTTTTGAAACCTTTCTATAAGGCAACAATAGTTAGTTCTGGAGTTTATTATCCAACTAGTAATCTTGTACTTTTACAATTAGTAGAAATTGCTGGACAGTTTTCATCATTTAGAGACGATCCATTTTTCTTTAAAATTATTTACTCAATGGACTTAAAGAAGATATTTTGGAAGTTCTCATATGCGTGAAAGATTGGATATTCACAGATCGAAGGATGCAAGATAAAATTAATGATGATGTTGCTGAAAATTTCAAAAATCTTACAGTTCATGAAAATTGATTGATTGTGATGTACTTAAATTATAAATTATAGTAAAAGTAGGTGTCAACCTAGTTGGGATGTATTTTGTGTAAATATATACCTTCACGTAATTAGAAATGCATTTAGTTGTTAAATTTCAATTATTAAATTTGAATTCTATGTAAACATTTCTTGGTATAAATATGAATTTATCATTTTGTTCAATTCCTAATTTACATTTAACAAAAAAAAAATTGCTATCAATATAAAAAATTCTTGGAACAACCCGCGACCCGTATGGGCTAGACCCGGATGGGTCAGCGAGCGGGCCTAAGTTGTAGTCCAAAATTTGTGGACTGACCCGGAACTCGTAGCGGGCGGGCTTGTTTTTTACGCGGGCCGTTACCAGCTCATATGTTGACGGGCCCACCCCACCCCACCCTACCCTGATTGACACCTCTACTCCCTAGCCATCTTCAGACAAGAGTAGAAATCTTCTAGTCGTCCTTGGTCGATTCTTCAAACCTCGGTCGAAATCTTCATACCTCAATCATTTACCGTTTTATTTTTACATCTTACACTATCAAATTAGGAAGAAGACTACTGGCCGAAGGAATGGATACGGAGCAAAACTTGCAAATATTTTCTCCACGGAGTTCAAAATTGAGACGGCTGATGGGAGGAGGTAGAGGAAGTACAAGCAGGTCTCACATCGTGTTTCTTTCAGTTGGATTTTATTTAATCGATAACTCTTTTTGGGTATTGATTTTTGATTCTAGGGTTTCTGATATTATATTTGTATGTGTGCCTCTGCAAATCTGCTATTGGGCTTGTGTGGGGTGTCCAATCATGTTATGATGTACATTATTTAGGTTTGCTTGCAACTTTTATTCTTTTACCTGATCTATGTGTTTGTTGATTTTATTGTGGATTCAAGTAGACAACAAAGAGGGAAGGATGTGTGTGAAGACAGGTTAAGAACCCGGAATCTATTGTGGATCATATGTATCGGATGGGGTTAATGGCTTTAATCTATGCTGACATTCCTGAGATTAATCGAGACAAGTAAAGCTGATTAATTATCATTGCACTCTCAACATTCTTTTAGATATTTCGGTTCTGTCTTAAAACTAAATATTTTCTGATAAACTATATTTTTTTTTGGCTAATTTTTTTATTTCCTTACATTGCAGATGCATAAAAATGGCTATTGTTCATGATATTGCAGAAGGTCCGATGGGTTATTCTGAATCATAAATTTTTTAAGTAATTATATTTTTTATCCATGTTGTGCATCCTCCATGCAAACAGAATGTCCTCGTTTAGGTTAGCACAAACTTTAATAAGACTATTTTGAACTATTTCTTATGGTTTTATTTTCACTTCTAGAGAGTCAAATGCTTTCAATTTGATCGAAATATTGCAATTAGCTTTATAAGCAATATACTGTGAGCTAAATAAAATTATAATTTGATACTTAAAAGGTGGGACTGATGTTGGAAATCCAAACCAGAAATTCAAAATTGTCAGAGTTCCGAGTATTTTGGATGAAGGTTGTTTTGGCCAATAATATTTATTAGATCTGAAATTTTGTTTGGATTAGTAGATTTAGGAATTTGTTCTTGATTCAACAGCTATTGTTGGGGACATCACTCCTTCTGATGGGATTCGAAAGCATGAAAAAAATCGACGAGAGCGTGAAGCACTCGAGCACATGTGTAAATTACTTGGTGGAGGGCCACGGGGTTTGTTTCTCTTCTATTCTTATATCTATGGCAGTTTACTAAATTTATTTGTATTCTAATTTAAAATGATATATTATTTCTTGTTGGTTGATTGTGTTATGCTCATGACAGCAAAGGAGATAGCTGATTTATGGATGGAATATGAAGAGAATTCTAATCCAGAAGCTAAGATTGTTAAAGATTTTGACAAGGTATGACATGTTTGCATTTCTAAATCGGAATTCTCAATATTTAAGTTGAACTAATTGATGCCCCTAGCTATGGACTTAAGTAGTGACAATTCTATAACTTGTTGTCAGTAACTAATACGCTAAGTGCTTATTAAGGGAACTTTGTGGATTAATCTGCTTGCTTCTTTTACATACAGATAGAGATGATACTTCAAGCTTTGGAATATGAAAATGGTAATGCCACGATGTACTTATTCTTTGGTTGTTCCTGAAAAATACGTTTTTTGAATGATTAGTTTTAAATCTTTAAATATGAGCAAAGACACAACCTGATTTACAGCAATTCTTTTGGATGTTCTCTTACATATTGATAATTTTTTGAAAATTATTCTGATATTCTGTCCTTTGAATTGCTTCACATTTAATATGCAGTTTCTTACTGTACATCTTTTTCACCAAACTGTTGTCTAGTTGTGCCTTTTTCTATGTTATTATTCAACAGCCTGTTGTAAGCTCTGTGTACCTTGCTGGGTAGTAGCCTTCTAAGTTTGTGGTTTACGATTTTCTGTATTAGATCAAACTTTGTAGGTATTTTTTTTTTTTTATTAAATCACTCTGTTGATAATGATAGTTTATTGGTGAACTTAGTAGTAGGTTATTGAATCCTATTGTTTGTCTTATCGTTTTAAGAGATTTGTTATGTTTTCTGTCTTTTGTTGAGTTCGATTTTGATGAAACATTTACCTTACTATTTATCATGGTTTCACGTCAAAGAAGTAGCTTAGGTCTGATCCTGCATATTTATCTTACTATTACTCAAATGTCAATCTGAACCCAAGGCTGCCGCCGCCTCTGTTGTCCAAGGAGGATTGGCAGTTTGCACAGAGGTTACAAGGAGGGAATTCGACCATTGGGGATAGGAGGAAGGTGAATAGGATTGATACTGATGGTGTTGGGAGATCCATGTTTTCGATGCCACCTGGATTCAATTCTAAGAACCAAGAGAGTGAGACTGAGATGGATAACGTGTAGGGTTTTGGAGAATGGGGTGTTGATGGATTGATTGGCAGATACTGGAACAAGCAGTTAACTGTGGCTAAGGAAGCTCAACGTGTAGATATCATGTGTTATAAAATATTCTTGAGTTATAGGCTGCTGGATGGAACTTCCAGATTTGAAGAACTCCATGAATTTATTAAAGAAGCGAAAGCCAAGTTAGAAATTTTTAATGATTGTAGTGAATCTTCTCCAAATGTTGTATTGATTCAATTTTGTATTGTATCACATTCTAATAGTGTATTGATTTAAAAATTTGTAATAAAATTATCAATTTTTATGCAATTCCAAAATTTGTTCACAAAGTGCATTTTCAATTTTGTCAGTCAATTACCATATATAACTGTAAAAAAAAGGTCTACGACAACGTTGAAAAAACGTTGCAAAAAGGTATATCGCAACGTTGGAAAAACGTTGCAAAATGGGGTTTACCGCAACGTTTAAAAAAGCTAAGAAAACGCTGCAAAATAGTCTATCGTAACGTTTAAAAAACGCTGCAAAATGGTCTACCGCAACGTTGAAAAAACGCTGCAAAACACTTTTTCACAACGGTGAATAAACGCTACAAAAAGTCTTCACTCAACGGCAACACCGACCTTCGCAACACTTGGAAAAAATGCTGCAAAAGCCCTTTTTTGGTGTAATGAGAATATTATTTTGTGGTTAAGTATCCCAAATATTAGGAGTTAGTTTTTTCTCTGTAATCTATTCAATTGTATCTTCTCTCTTGAATCAATATACAAAAATAAAATAAAATAAAAATTGTTTCTCATCTCTATTTGTATAGGTTGGTAATGCATTGTGATTAGGGGTGGGCAAAACCCAAACCAACCCGAACCGATCGGTTTGGGTCGGTTTTTTTTTTTTTTAATTAGGTTGGGTTTTGGGCGAAGAAGGCGGGTTGGGTTGGGTCGGGTCACGGGTTAATCCAAGAAAATCAATTTAACCCGTCCCACTTAGTTTTTTTTTTTTAAAAAAAAGGCAACTCCATTCCAAAAAGCAAAAGTCACAGGACAAACAAGTTACAAAACACAATTACACAACCTTAACCTAATAATCTCTCTCTCTCTCTCTCTCTCTCTCTCTCGCTCCCATAGTTCAACTCTACTCGTCGCCGCCTCTCTTATTTTCTCACCAAGAAATAGGAAAATATTTTTTTCTAAATTTCTTAATTGCTAAAATTTGTCGGTGAAAATCTTTTAGAACTTTTGTATTTTAAAATCTTGACGATGTTATACTGAGTATCTATGATTATTGCAAATTTATAATTTAACTTGTGGTTATGCTATTAAAAAGTTGTTGTAGTGAATTTTTGATTAATCTTTCTCATTTCTTGTTAAGCTTTGATTTGAAAACAAATGCAATTTTAATTATAGGTACAAGATGTCTATATTTTCTTTCTTTAGCATTTTTTATTTATACATTTCATGTGGTTGATAGGTTTTTATTGTCGGAATATACGTTTATGATTTTTAATGTCTAAACCGACCTACCAAACCCAACCCAACCCAATCGAAACTTGATTAGTTTCGATTGGGTTGGGTTGGAACACATAAACGGGTTGGGTTGGGTTGGTTTGATTTTTTATCAAACCGACCATATTGGGTTGGGTAAAAAATTGACCCAACCCACCCCCACCCCCACCCCCACCCCTAATTGTGATACTGTTTAGGCTAGTGCTTGGAGATATCAAAGCATAGGTATCAAGTCATGGACAGTGTTTTATTTTTTCATTTTTTCTATGTTAATGTCATACAAATTACCATTCGAACAGAGTAGGTAAAGAGATATGTAAAAGTCGCCTTAAGAAATAATCAAGCATAGATTAGCATCGGATCTGTGCAAGGTTTATGGGCATAAGTTGAAAACCAATCCACGGCCCACTGATTCCAATACCATTTTGAGGAGGAAAAAGGTGTAATTTATCTTAGAGTTCAAGTCATTGTAGTGCCAAACAACACGTGCCTAAATTCCTAGTATATAGTATTCATTTCGTCGCCAAATGTAACATACAACTCCAAATAGGCTAACTCAGTTGTCAGTTAATGCTGATTGAAGAACAAGAGATAATTATCTTACTGAACTAAAATTTTCATTGAATTCTGAAATCTTATCCACTATTCATGTGGCCGGCTTGGGAATCCTGGGAGTCTTAGCTCCAGAAACTTCCTCACTTTTTGGCAATGGTGTTCTAATACTAAGGGTTTCCAATTTTTAAACTGAAAAGTGTCAAATATAAAATCTGCTCGGACACTGCGCGAAATTTTGGCGCTGTTAGAGTCAATTAACTCCAGGGAGGCCAAGTTCCTTTCTGTTTGCTAAACTGAAAAGTGTCAAATATAAAATCTGCTCGGACACTGCGCGAAATTTTGGCGCTGTTAGAGTCAATTAACTCCAGGGAGGCCAAGTTCCTTTCTGTTTGCTTCCTGAAAGGAAAAAAGCTATAACAGTTACGATTTGTTGTTGAACAATTCTGCGATTATAAAGTACCCTCAAAAAATAGACAAGTCTTTTTACCAAGAATAAAACTTTAAAGGTCCTTGGAAGGGGAAAAATGTGGCTGATTTTGGGGTTATAACTCAATGCCTGGTGCCCACCAGAGGTAATGGTCAGTATCTGACTAATCTTCTGCTGAAGATCAACGTGAAGGTGTGATGCTCGATGAAATTGTAATTTTTGTTCTGTATTATGCGGTTGTTGTAATAATTTAAGAATTTTATGAACTTGTATCTTCTATCCCTTGCATTCTTGTGTTTTGGCGGCTTGGAAACGAAAATTCTGTCTTAGCCATCAAACAAACTCCTATTATTCCAATGGTATCCAAAGTTGCAACTACAAGTCTTCGGATGGATGTGTCGCATGGCATCCCTGGCAAGTCTAATATACCATCCATTGCTGCAGTGAAGTGCTCCCAGTCTTGTGTCCTCTGATATATACTGCCTTTTTTCTACTTACTGCAACCTGCTTCTGTGTTTTCTTCTGAAATTGGTTGTCAGTTCCAGACAACGACCATCAATCTCTCATTATGGAGCTTGTGTTCACATTCAATCACCCAGGATAGATTCTCTTTATAAACGTGTGTAAGACACTGGATGATCAGTTGAGTTTTTCCCTCTTGGATTGGAATAATTGAAAGCTGTTGACCCCAAAAAATGGCTCGGACACGTGGCCAACAGGATATGTCTTCAAGTTAAATCCTCTTGCACACGTAGCACGCCGTCAGTCACTCGTGGCCTCTCCCTGAGAGGGTGGGAGCGACCGCAAGCACTCCGACGGTCAAGTCAGTTTATATTCGACCGGTAAGGGTTCCACCGGCTGTGGCACACTCGCCGGGAAGGTGGTCGATAAGGCGTTGGTAATATTGACAAATATTTGAGGGAAAGATGATACTTGGTTTTTGCAGTATTAAGGAGAGCAAAAGGGATTCCAATCCCATCTTTGGCGCAATGAGAGGTTATTTATACTAAGGATGGAAGGAGGGGAACCATTGGATGAGGGGACACGTGTTGCTGGATCCTTAGGGCTCGTCCCATCCTAGGCGTCACTCTGTCCCTCCATAGGTCGACTGGTGTTAAATGTTTTTAGCCATAGGCTGCTGATTTGACCGTTTGAGAACCTGCCATACGTCCCATCAGTCGGAGATTTGACTTTGGGAAGATCTTTGTACAAAGGATCTTCGTAGAGGCGAGGTGTGGCAGGTGAAGCGTTGCAGCGTTGTAGAAGCGGAGTGCGGGCCTTTGCATCCACTGCGTACTTGTGGATGAGTCCGGTTCGTTCGCTGACGCGTTTTCAGTTCGTTCTTAATGCAATCACCTCGGCATGTACAATCAGTTCGGTTTTTGGTTTAATCACCTCGTCCGGCACGTGGCTTGGGCCACGGGTGTGGACACGTGGCGGGTGAGGTGGCGGGTCTGACACAGGCCCGTAACAATAGTCCCGCAAGTCCGTGTATGAATATTTATATAATACAAGGATTTTCAATTCCGAGCTGGAAGGCACGGAGGTGAGTCGTTGGTGGTGGGAGTCGTCGCAACACAGGATCCCGCTGTGGCCGAGGCTAAATGGGTTGGCAACTCTTTGGGGAGCTGTTGCAACACTACATTCTGATGTGGCCGAGGCGAGATGGGTTGGCAACTCTTGGGGGAGCTGTTGCAACATTACATCCTGATGCGGCCGAGGCGAAATGGGTTGGCAGCTCTTGGGGGAGCTGTTGCAACACTACATTCTGATGTGGCCGAGGCGAGATGGGTTGGCAGCTCTTGGGGGAGCTGTTGCAACACTACATTCTGATGCGGCCGAGACTAAATGGGTTGGCAGCTCTTGGGGGAGCTGTTGCAATACTACATTCTGATGAGGCCGAGGCGAGATGGGTTGGTAGCTCTTGGGGGAGCTGTTGCAACACTACATTCTGATGAGGCCGAGGCGAGATGGGTTGGTAGCTCTTGGGGGAGCTGTTGCAACACTACATTCTGATGTGGCCGAGGCGAAATGGGTTGGCAGCTCTTGGGAGAGCTGTTGCAACACTACATTCTGATGTGGCCGAGGTGAAATAGGTTGACCTTGAACTTTGTGCTAATGATTTGGAAGCCTTTGTACCTTCCCAAGGCAATCATGGGGAGGCGTTCGCTTGCTTTCAAGGTACGCCTCCTTTGATATAAATGATAATAATGACGACGGCTCCCTTTACTCAAGGCGACGTTCTTACACCAAGCGTGTGGCCCACTGCCTCATCAGGACCGTTAATTCAAATGACCATTGATTTGGACGGAGATCCTTGCATTTGAGTGCTGGATGGTTTAGATTGTGCTTAGATTGATCCAACGGTTGGGGTGAGTTTGGAGTGTCTATAAAAGGCCCATCTTTCTCATTTTAAAACCTTCATTTCGTGAAAATTTTGAGATTTGGAGAGCACTTTGCGATTTTTTTTTCTTTACTTTGCATTTCACGGCGACCCCTGTCAAATTTCCGGCAGCACCTGAGCTATTCCGGCAATCGACTTTGTGAACTCCGGTGGTCGTTGAACTAGGTAACGGAGCTTGATTCAGTTTTTTCTCTTTTTCTCCTTTTTTGAATTCTTCCAAAAAATCGGTCATGGCAAATGAACAGTCTGTGAGTACCTCGGGGAGTGAGGGGAGGAGAGGTGAGGGGGATTCTGGGTTGATGGAACCGGTATTGGTTTCTCCGGACGAGCTGAGTAGGGCCATTAGGGCCGGGGAGAATATTTGGAGAAGACCAGCCTCCCCCGTAGATACTTCGGTGCAATGGGGGGCTTCTAATTATCCTTCCAGCATCACCAAGGAGGTTTTGGAGAGGTGTAGGGTCGTTTTCAGGATCCCAGATAACATAGACTTAATAATACCCGAGCCCCATGAGAGAGCTTGCTACCCGAGGCCGGGGTGCGTAGCGGTGAGTGAAAACCTCCTAAGGGCGGGGTTAAGACTTCCTTTCCATCCCTTCTTTAGGTTAGTACTCCGATCCTACGGGTTGGCTCCGACCCAGCTGAACCCAAACGCGTGGTCCCACATGGTGGGAACGTGGATGCTGTGGCGCCGGGCTAGCATCGGGGTGGACATGCCATTCAGCGTGTTCCACTCTCTTTTCTTGACGAAGTGCGTAGTAGGGGGGAGGAAAGCAAGGGGTGGTACTACTTGGCGCCTTGGGAATCGCACGCCCCGTTCGTGACTGGGCTGCCCACCTCCGTTAAGGGCTAGAGGAACTCTTGGTTCTGGGTCTCCGGGAGGTGGGACACCATGGAGGGCGACCCCATGGCGCCTCTTACCATCCCCACCACATATTCTACTCATAGTAAGTTTCTTCCCCGAGTTGATTTTACTTTGCACATTCGCTCATGTTTTTAATATACGTCGTTTGCAGGCTCTCTGCCGAGGTGTGAGATTTCTGAGGAGGAGTGGGATATCATAAGCCACCTCTACCAGCTATCTCCGAAGGAGAGGAGCTACAAAGAAATTATCGACAAGAATACGCACTTCACTACTCACGGGCTGATGTCGACTCGAGGTAAATGCCTAAGCTCGATTTTTCGTTTGTCCTGTTTTCGTGACAAGTGCTCATTCGTTAATTCTTCTGTAGGAGATTTTGTGAAGAAGAAGGTGCCGAGGCCTGACTTCGCGACAATCCGCCGGAGTGTGGCGGAAGCGAAGATGTTGAAGACGAGCTCGGCTGCGTATAAGAAGCAGTCGGAGCGTCTGCTCGCGCTCAGTAAGGCTCCCCAGCCTTCTGTGGAGGACGAGGCGGAGGAAGGAGCCTCCCTCGTCAGAAAAAAGAGGGCCAGCCCGGTGAAGGCCCTTGCCCCAGCTCCTGCCAAGGAGACCCCCCCTCCCGCCGTTCAGCCTGGAGTAACCGTGGCGGCCCCATCGACCATCCCTCAGGCCGTAGTGCCTATAACCGCCTACTTCTCCGAGGGCCCAGCCAAGAAGAAAATGAAAAAACCTGTATCCGCCTCGGCCCGGGGTAAGGCCACCGACTTCTTGGGGAGCCGAGATGAAGACCTCTCTGAGGCAGTGCTGGAAATGCTGCCCCCCGAAACAGCTTCTGCCGCGCGGATCCATGGGAAATACTGGACCGAGGACTGGCAAAGACACGCCGCCTCTTGTGATATTGAGGATCTACTGGTAGCGAATAACGCTTGCGTCGCCAAGGCGCTAAGTGTGGGCGCCGCTGCCGAGGATTTGGTCCGAGGCCTCCGCAAAAGGAACGAGGAGCTCGAGGAGAAGCTGAAGGCTTCGGAGTCCTGGGAGGCCGAGGTGGCCAAAGCGAAGAAGGAGGCGGAGGAGGTTGAAGAAAAATGGATAGCCACTGCTACCAAGCTAGATTCGGCAGAGGTCCAGGTGAATCAGCTGAGGAACGAGCTCCACGAGTCCGTCTCCCAAGTAGCGGCCCTGACCAAGAGAGTTGACCAGGCCAATGATCACCAGAGGATCGCTTCGGATGCTCTCGTTGAGGCCAACAAGCAGAAGGCCGAGCTGAGGACCCTGTGTGAGGCCCAAGCAGGCGAAATTGACTCACTGAGGGCCGAGGTAAAGGCGGCTGGGGAGGCGGCAGTCGAAGACTACAAGGCGAATTTCGACAAGACGCCTGAGTATGACGACTTCGCCGACTTCTGGGCTTCCTGGGCTGCTCAGGAGGTGATGTCTCGTCTGCACGAGAGCCATCCAGGGTTGGACCTTGGCCCAATCGAGGAGGAGTTCGGTGGGCCTACCGGAGGCAGGCCTGCAGCCGATGAGCCAGCTGAAGAGGGGGAGGAGGCTCCCCTGGAAGAGGTGGGAGAGGGGGCAATTGTAAACATAGACTGAATTTTTGTAACGGCTTCGGCCCGTATTCAATAATGAATTTTATTTTTTGGAAATGTTGTTGCCTCTTTCCTTCTCGTTTGTTCCATTGTTTCGTAGAATAACTTCGAACAAATAACACATCGGGCTTAATCACTTAACAAAATGGAAGAATCCAATGAATCAAGTAACAACGCATCGGACTTACTCAATCACTTAATAAAATGGAAGAAGCCAATGAACCAAGTAACAAAGCATCGGACTTACTCAACCACTTAATAAAATGGAAGAAGCCAATGAACCAAGTAACAAAGCATCGGACTTACTCAACTACTTAATAAAATGGAAGAAGCCAATGAACCAAGTAATAAAGCATCGGACTTACTCAACCACTTAATAAAATGGAAGAAGCCAATGAACCAAGTAACAACGCATCGGACTTACTCAACCACTTAATAAAATGGAAGAAGCCAATGAACCAAGTAACAAAGCATCGGACTTACTCAACCACTTAATAAAATGGAAGAAGCCAATGAACCAAGTAACAATGCATCGGACTTACTCAACCACTTAATAAAATGGAAGAAGCCAATGAACCAAGTAACAAAGCATCGGACTTACTCAACCACTTAATAAAATGGAAGAAGCCAATGAACCAAGTAACAACACATCGGACTTACTCAACCACTTAATAAAATGGAAGAAGCCAATGAACCAAGTAACAAAGCATCGGACTTACTCAACCACTTAATAAAATGGAAGAAGCCAATGAACCAAGTAATAAAGCATCGGACTTACTCAACCACTTAATAAAATGGAAGAAGCCAATGAACCATAGATAACGCATCGGGCTTACTCAACATGCGTATGTTGCTTCGTCCAGGATGGCACCCGCACCACCTCTGGCTTAAGCAAATTGTCTTGGGGGTATACCCTTTGGATGGGCTTGCACCTCGCCAAGTTTGATGTATGCGCGCTGCTTCGTCCGGGATGGCACCCGCACCACCTCCGGCTTAGGCAGAATATCTTGGGGGTGTACCCTTTGGATGGGCTCGCACCTCACCCAGTTTGTATAATGTGTGTGGATGCAGGAACAAAGTGAACAGAACATTCATTTATTTGATTGCAACATTTTCAACAGTACACGTTCCCTACTGATAGTATTTCCTTAGGTGTTCGATATTCCAGGGATGAGGCATCATCTTCCCATTCAGTTCTTTGATCTTATAGGTTCCAGGCCTGACTTCCGCAATCACCCCAACCGTTGGATCAATCTAAGCACAATCTAAACCATCCAGCACTCAAATGCAAGGATCTCCGTCCAAATCAATGGTCATTTGAATTAACGGTCCTGATGAGGCAGTGGGCCACACGCTTGGTGTAAGAACGTCGCCTTGAGTAAAGGGAGCCGTCGTCATTATTATCATTTATATCAAAGGAGGCGTGCCTTGAAAGCAAGCGAACGCCTCCCCATGATTGCCTTGGGAAGGTACAAAGGCTTCCAAATCATTAGCACAAAGTTCAAGGTCAACCCATCAGAATGTAGTGTTGCAACAGCTCCCCCAAGAGCTGCCAACCCATTTCGCCTCGGCCACATCAGAATGTAGTGTTGCAACAGCTCCCCCAAGAGCTGCCAACCCATTTCGCCTCGGCCACATCAGAATGTAGTGTTGCAACAGCTCCCCCAAGAGCTGCCAACCCATCTCGCCTCGGCCACATCAGAATGTAGTGTTGCAACAGCTCCCCCAAGAGCTGCCAACCCATCTCGCCTCGGCCACATCAGAATGTAGTGTTGCAACAGCTCCCCCAAGAGCTGCCAACCCATCTCGCCTCGGCCACATCAGAATGTAGTGTTGCAACAGCTCCCCCAAGAGCTGCCAACCCATTTCGCCTCGGCCGCATCAGGATGTAATGTTGCAACAGCTCCCCCAAGAGTTGCCAACCCATTTCGCCTCGGCCACATCAGAATGTAGTGTTGCAACAGCTCCCCAAAGAGTTGCCAACCCATTTCGCCTCGGCCACAGCGGGATCCTGTGTTGCGACTACTCCCACCACCAACGACTCACCCCCGTGCCTTCCAGCTCGGAATTGAAAATCCTTGTATTATATAAATATTCATACACGGACTTGCGGGACTATTGTTACGGGCCTGTGTCAGACCCGCCACCTCACCCGCCACGTGTCCGCACCCGTGGCCCAAGCCACGTGCCGGACGAGGTGATTAAATCAAAAACCGAACTGATTGTACATGCCGAGGTGATTGCATTAAGAACGAACTGAAAACGCGTCCGCGAACGAACCGGATTCATCCACAAGTACGCAGTGGATGCAAAGGCCCGCACTCCGCTTCTACAACGCTGCAACGCTTCACCTGCCACACCTCGCCTCTACGAAGATCCTTTGTACAAAGATCTTCCCAAAGTCAAATCTCCGACTGATGGGACGTATGGCAGGTTCTCAAACGGTCAAATCAGCAGCCTATGGCTAAAAGCATTTAACACCAGTCGACCTATGGAGGGACAGAGTGACGCCTAGGATGGGACGAGCCCTAAGGATCCAGCAACACGTGTCCCCTCATCCAATGGTTCCCCTCCTTCCATCCTTAGTATAAATCAGCAACACGTGTCCCCTCATCCAATGGTTCCCCTCCTTCCATCCTTAGTATAAATAACCTCTCATTGCGCCAAAGATGGGATTGGAATCCCTTTTGCTCTCCTTAATACTGCAAAAACCAAGTATCATCTTTCCCTCAAATATTTGTCAATATTACCAACGCCTTATCGACCACCTTCCCGGCGAGTGTGCCACAGCCGGTGGAACCCTTACCGGTCGAATATAAACTGACTTGACCGTCGGAGTGCTTGCGGCCGCTCCCACCCTCTCAGGGAGAGGCCACGAGTGACTGACGGCGTGCTACGTGTGCAGGAGGATTTAACTTGAAGACATATCCTGTTGGCCACGTGTCCGAGCCATTTTTTGGGGTCAACAAAAGAAAAGCCATCTTCAACAGCCATTAGTTAAGTTCTGTGACCAAATTACTCAAACATATTGAACTAAATTAGATGATGATTCAAACAGCTGGGAACTTCAGCTAACCAGATTATCATATTCACGTAATTGGTTGTACTTCCAGATTGTAAATACAATGTCCTACCATGTATTTCATTGTACTTAGTATTCTAACATTTTTCCAGAGCCCTCCGAAACATATTGAACTAAATTAGTTGAATATAAAATATTTCCACAAGCCCAGACCAAAATGTATAAAATTAATAGATGGATCAAGAAATAATGGGTTCAGTAAAAATTCCCATAACAAATGGAATATGAAGAGAGAACTCAAGAAAGTCTCAACATCGTGAAATTTAAGAGAGCCACTATGAAGCCAGAAATGATGATAACCACCGAACTCATGGGAAGTGGGACTTTAAGAATTCTATTGAAGTACTCGTCCAAATTGCCCAGAATTAAAGCTTTCAATAAAGTTTGCATTGGAAATTTCGTAAGCGATGGAGTACCTGAATCAAAATAGAATCAGCCACTTTGAAATTCTTCAGTTGGGTGTAAAAGAAGCTCATAATCGACCAATCTGAGTAAAATAAATTTTCAAATAATTTACTCCTCACTATAATATGAGTCGCGATATGTTGTCTCCCACGTGTTCCTTTAGCTATCTTCCAATTAAAATATTACATTTCATCCCAAATTTATACATAACCAAATAGGGAAAAGTCAGTATATAAGAACATTTTATCATCATACATATATCATCTTTTCCTTTCTATTTAATTCTGGATTTGAGTTTCACAGGGCATACACCAGAAACTCCTTCTACAATCTAATGTTTCTCTCTGAGAACAAGAGTTATCATTTAGAATTCAAGTAGGAAGTTGAAGACCAAAAAGTTTCCTTAAAAATATTCGAAACATAAAATCAATTTTGTATAAAGTTATCCATTAGTGGTTTATTCAAGGTTATGAAAATTTTAGATTCTTTATAAGGAAAGACACCAGCCGTCTACTTATTTGATGAAAACTATAATTAATGCAAACTGAGTTATCATCAATGTCTTCCTCAAATAAAACATAAAATCCTATTATGGCATAATTAAATAGGGTTGTTCTAGATGGCGCCATAATTAAATAGGGTTGTGCTAGATGTATACATAGGTGTAATCCATTAGGTAATGAGTTGTGTACATTTAGTCTAATCCAATTAAATAAATTAGACAAGCAAAATTAATTAATTGATCCAAGGGACATGCAATCTATATTCGATTTATAAATTTGAACCATTACTATTTGGGGGACAATATCATGCTCCAAGCAGTTAAAAAAGTCATAGCTCATTAAAAAAATATATGCCAATGAATGTTAAGTCATGAACGGAAAAACATAGGTTCCAAACTTCTAAACAAATGAATAGATTCATATAATTATGAAATTAAAATTACTAGTAGGAATAAAATTTCAGCCATGTTATCTCAAATTTACTTTATTGAGTCCAAAGAATCCTGACACAACGATTGGCTACAGTCAGGGACCAAGAATCAAGGAATGAGAGTGATTAATTAGGGTCAATCATAATAATGTTAATTTCAGAATCAATGTTATTTCCTTTCAATAAAATAGGCAGGAATTATGCATATGTAATTTCATTTTTTTCTGAGAATAGGTTATTTAATAGCTTGAGGCCATGAATAAATATTATCCCATGATTATTATCTCCAACCTTGAGTTAATTAGGAGTTGTGGTTTTTTCTCGAATTAAACCAACCTAAGGAGGTCCAAGGGTCCCTCGAAGTATCCTAAAAATTATCATCATAGGTAGAAAACGTAAGAACGAACATTGTTCTCTACCAGTTAATAAGCCCTTTACTAGGTTGCAATCTAAGGCAAGTGACAACTTGGCACCATCTGTAAAGGTGTCTGTTGCAGACATGTCCAAGTCCAACAACCGCCTTGAACACATGGAAAGTGAGCTTGGCTCTTTGGCAGCTAGCCAAAGGGACCTTCAACAATCCATGCAAGCTACTTAAGAATGCCTTTTGAAGCATATGGAGAGCATGTTTGCTCGTTTCTCTATTCGCGGTGGAAGCTACGATGAAGATGCCAAGTCTTCTCGTCCCCCACCTAGTCGCGGTTCATCGGGAGGAGGCCATCACGCTCCAAAAATCACAAAACTGGACTTTCCATGCTATAATGGCTTGGAGGACCCTATTGTGTGGATATCTCTTAGATGTCGATGTTCAGTTGTGGTACCAACAATTCATGTAGGAATAAAACAATAATGTTTACCGTCATAAGATTGTTCGTGTTGGATCATCAAGAACTAATTAACCAAAAGCGGAAGCGTACCTGGATCAGACATGATTATCGCAATGAATAAGTCCTGCGGTATTAGTCTTCCAGATCAACACTTTGTTCCTTAGTTTCTCTCTGAAGATGGGAGTCGGAATAGAATGAACAGAACATGTGATCCGGGGACTATAACCGTATATTTATACTGATTGCCCATTGACCTAATCCGGCCCATCATGAAATTAGGAATAGGCCCGGTCTCTACACATATGAGTCCATATTTTAATTAGATGTTTCAAAACCCAAAATACCGAAACCTTATTAGATCACTTTAAATAGGCTTAACTGAAATTGATAGTCTTTAATTTAATACACAATATTTCACATATAAGCCCACATGTTTGATTAAAAATCCTTACAATCTCTCACTTGGGTTATATGTGTTACCTTATATTTGTGCAATAAATATAACCTTATGAGTACTCAAAATTTTGCTATCATTACCGAATGCATCCCCAAACAATCCGGTCAATCAATCATATCAACATAGGATCAAAGCGGCTTTCGCTACTTATATCGTAACTAAACCCATCAATGGTCACATATATTGATATAACTGAATAACATAGATCAAGCATGGATGTGTAGCATGGAAATTTCATGTGATGTGATCTTAACATGCCTATTTCCAACTGGTCCACCTTAATACCTTAGTGAGATCATTTTCAAAATGAGTTCAGTGATAATAAACCAAAAACTTTAGAACTGAAAATAACTTTAACCATAAACCATATCCAAAATGACAGTATATGTGTCTAATATGAAAGGCACAGAAATACAAACTCCCACTGAAATTAGATATCTTCAAGAGATATTACACCCATATGAGCAGTATGCTCACGAAAGACCTTGGGTATCAATCCCTTAGTAAGCGGATCCGCAACCATGGAGTTTGTCCCGATATGCTCTATTGACACATGTCCACTCTGAACTCTTTCTTTAACAGCCAGGAACTTGATCTCTATATGCTTTGACTTCGTCGAGCTCCTGTTGTTATTGGAATACAGTACTGCTGATTTATTGTCATAAAATAACTTTAGTGGTCTTTCTATATTATCCACAATGCGCAGCCCAGTGACAAAATTTCTCAACCATATTCCATGATTTGATGCCTCATAACATGCTACAAACTCCGCTGCCATGGTGGAAGTAGCTATGAGTGTCTGCTTAGCACTCTTCCAGGATATAGCACCTCCAGCAAGCATGAAGATGTAGCCTGAAGTGGATCTTCTACTATCTTGACATCTCACGAAATCGGAATCAGAATAACCGCAACTGATCCGATCTCCTGTATGTGAGCATGTAGTCCTTTGTTCTCTGTAAATACCGCATGACCCGTTTGGCTGCTTTCCAATGATCCATTCCCGAGTTACTTAAATATCTCCCTAACATCCCAACAATGTACGCTATATCCTGACGCGTACAAACCTGAGCATACATCAAACTCCCTACAGCTGAAGAATAAGGAATCTTCTGCATTTCTTTAATTTCCAAATCATTTTTTGGGGTATTGACTTAAACTGAACTTGTCCCCTTTAGCCACAGGGGTGTCACCTGGTTTACAATCTTGCATGCCATATCTTTTAAGTACCTTTTCGATATAGCTCTTTTGTGATAATCCTAGAACACCCCGAGAACGATCCCAGTGTATCTGAATTCCTAATACAAAAGAGGCGTTACCAAGATCTTTCATCTCAAAATTCTTTGTTAGAAATCTCTTGGTTTCGTGCAGTAAATCTATATCGTTGCTGGCAAGCAATATGTCATCCACATATAAAACCAGAAAAATATACTTACTCCTACTGAACTTGTGGTATATACAGTCATCTACCAAATTCATCTCAAAACCATACGAGATGATCACTTGATGAAACTTGTAATACCATTAACGAGAGGCCTGTTTGAGTCCATAGATGGATTTATTTAGTTTACAAACCATTTTCTTTGTGTCATCCGACACAAAGTTTTCTGGTTGTACCATATAGATTGTTTCATCAATGTCACCATTGAGAAACGTTGTCTTAACATCCATCTGATGTAACTCAAGATCGAATTGCGCTACCAATGCCATTATAATCCTGAAAGAGTCTTTCGAAGAAATCGGAGAGAAAGTCTCTTTATAATCGATGCCTTCTTTCTGTGTAAAGTCTTTTGCGACAAGACGAGCCTTATACCTCTCCACATTACCTTTCGAATCCCTCTTGGTCTTAAATATCCATTTGCAACCAATGTGTTTCGCACCTTCAGGCAATGGAACGAGGTCCCATACGTCATTGTCCTTCATGGACTTTATCTCTTCATTCATGGCATCGAGCCACTTTTGAGAGTTTGAACTTTCCATGGCTTAACGGAAGTTGATCGGATCATCTTCCATCACTCCAATGTCAACTTCATGTTCTTGGAGAAATACGATCATCTAGAACCGCACTTCTCCTCTCTCTAGTGGACCTTCTTAATGGCATTAGTTCTTGAGACTGTAGAGTTTGTTTTTCTGGAACAAGTTGTTGACTTTCAGAGGGAGATATAATGACATTGTCTTGATCCGGAGTTGCTTCTTGAACAATGTCAAGAATAGAAACCTGATCCCGATCATTGTCAATGGCAATTAGAGGGATTTCAACATATTCCTCATCAAAGACAAAGTCTGTAACCCTTTCTCCCCCCGCAAACTCAACATCCTCAAAGAACCGTATATTTCCTGTCTTGAAAATTGCCTTAGTTGTGGGATCATAAAACTTGTAACCCCTGGACCTTTTAGAATATCCAATAAAATAACAACTGATAGTCTTTGCGTCCAATTTCTTTTCATTTGGCCTATAGGGCCTTACCTCAACTAGACATCCCCAAATGTGTAAGTGCTTCAAACTAGGCATTTTACCTTTCCAAAGTTCATAAGGGGTTTTATCAGTAGCCTTAGTTGGAACTCTGTTGAGTATATACGCTGCGGTCTTTAATGCTTCACCCCAGAGTGATTCTGGCAAGGTAGAATGAGTAATCATACTCCTCACCATGTCCTTAAGCGTTCTATTTCATCTTTCAGCAACACTATTCATAGTGGACGAACCCGGCATAGTGTACTGTGGGGCGATACCGCATTCCTCTAGGAATTTAGCAAATGGTCCTGGACATTGTTCACCTGAACCGTCATATCTGCCATAGTATTCACCACCACGGTCAGATCTGACGCTTTTAATCCTTTTGCCAAGTTGGTTTTCAACTTCAGCTTTATAGTTTTTGAACACGTCCAGTGACTGTGATTTTTCATGAATGAGATATATATAGCCATATCTTGAAAAGTCGTCTATGAACGTTACAAAGTATTGTTGACCATTCCAAGAAGCCGTAGGGAATGGTCCACAAATGTCCGTATGTATAAGTTCTAAGACGTCCAAAGTCCTGTTGGCTTGAAATCTCCTTTTGTTGGTGTATTTTCCCTTTATACAGTTAACACACATATCATAATCTGTAAAGTCAAGGGAATCGAGAATTTTGGTAGACACAAGTCTCTCAATTCTCCTCTTGGAGATGTGACCTAATCTCTTGTGTCATAACGAGGCTGAATTCTCACAGGTTAATTTTCGCTTTACACATTTAGTACTTACATGCAAGGATTAATTAAAAGAAGCAATTATATCAATCAAATAAAAATTATCGTAACCTGATAAAGAATCGGAATGAACCAATTTTGAATCATGAAACAAACTAAATATTCCATTCCCGAATGAACAAGAATAACCAGATTTGTCCAAAACAGAAATAGAAATCAAATTCCGTCGAAAAGACGGTACAATAAATGTCTCATCAAGATCCAAATAAAATCCAGTTTTTAACAATAATCTAAATTTTCTTATTGCTTCTACTTCCACCATCTCGCCGTCGCCAACATAGATGTATCTTTCACCATCACTTGGTTTTCGGCAACTCAGGGAACCCTGCATAGATACACTGATGTGAGTTGTTGCACCAGAATCTATCCACCATGTGTATCTAGGTACCGAAGTTAAATTAACTTCAGAACAAACCAAATTAAGAAGAATACCTCTCTTGACACACCATGCGTGATAGTTGGTACAATTCTTCTTCCTATGACCTGCAGCTCCACAGAAGAAACAAACACCCTCAGTTGGTTCCTTATGATGTTTCTTTTGTGATGCTGTACCCGCAGCTTCCTTATCAGCTTTCCTTTTCTTGTTCCTTTTGTCCTTAGAGGTGGTGGCTAAATGAGCACTTTCTGTCTTGTCATGCTTCAATCTCTCTTCTTCCTGGACACAGTGTGAGATGAGCTCATTAAGGGACCATGGGTCTTTTTGACAATTATAGCTCACCTTGAATTGACTGAATTGTGCCGGAAGGGACATCAAAACTAAGTGCACTAATAAACCTTCAGATATATCCATCTTGAGTGCCTTTAGTTTTGAAGCAATGTGAGACATTTCCATAATGTACTCCCGTATGTTTCCTTTCCCTTTGTACCTCATTGAGATAAGATTTGCCAAAAGTGTACTAGTTTCAGCCTTTTCATTCTTGGCAAACCTCTTCTCAAGATCCTCAAGGAAACCCTTAGCCGTAGTCACCTTATCGGACATAGTGCCCCGAAATGCTTCTGGAATAGCACGCTTCATGACCATCAAGCTTATGCGGTTAGATCGTTCCCACTTTTCCATCTCCCTCTTGTCATCAGAGGTACTCTTATCAGTAAGTGCAGTAGGTTGATCGACCCGTAAAGCAAGATCTAGATCCATGACTCCGAGAACAATCATTACATTCTCTCGCCATGCCTTAAAGTTGGTTCCATTAAGCATTGGAATAGAATTGATGTTAGAGGATATATTAGCAGCAGAACCTGAAACTGAATTTAGAGAACGATTAAGTTGAAGAGCTCACAATCCTTAATATGCAAATATTAATTTCAAATAGTGGTAGGGCCCATCACAAGATACCTAGCACAACATCAGTACTTAGTCTTTGGACAGAAATATTGACTTGTAAATGATACTCTTGTTGTAGTGATCAAATATTGACAATAAAGAAACATGTCAATCAATAAACCTGTCTTTGGACCGATTCATTGATCACACGTTAAACCAAATAATCGCCACATATTTATCACCACAGGTGTATGTGTAATTCGGCCAATTACTGACCTTCCTTTGGGCCGATCAAGTATTCGCATGAATAACACACACACAAACACCTTTTAATATTCTAAGTAGATTAATTTCCACAAGAGAGGTTGCTTTGACAACATGTTGCTGCAATTAATTTACTTTCGAATATTATATCTCTCAAAAGAGTCCTTTGTACCAAAATTTGAAAAAGGAATCACCAATTTTGCATATTTCAGTAATTTTGAAACTTTAGGGACCTTTAGGTTAATAATTCATAACTTAAGGGATAAAAAATTAATTATTCAGAACTTTAGGGGGTCAATAATTAATTATTGGAAGCTTTAGGAGTCAAAAATTAATTATGCAAAACTTTAGGGATCCAAAAATTAATTATTTAAAACTTTAGGGGCCAATTTAAATTAATTATGAACCTTTAGGGGCTTAATTGCAAATTTCAAAACTTTAATGGCCCAAATTAATTAATTTTTTAAACCTTAGGTACTGAATTATTAAACTCGAAACTTTAAATGGTACAATTGAGTGAATTATAACCTTAGGGGTTGAAATAACCAAAGTTACAAACTTAAGGGGCTGAAGCTGTAAATACTAAACCCTAATTGTAAATTGCAAAATAGGGCCCAAAGACTTCAAATTTACAACAGAAGCCCCCCCCCTCCAAATCACCCAAACCCTAATCCTTTAAAAAAAAAAATTTTAATCTTTAGAATCAGGACGACAATGACCACTTGATAAATCGCATCACGGTCGCTTACATTGGCGCTAGTCGTCGCTGGCACACTAACAACGCTTCAATCAACCGGCTCATTTCACAAAGACCCGTGAAATCGAGCTTGAACCTAGACAAACCTTGTGGCCGGCACTTCGCCGCCACCCAAAATTTTTTTTTTTTTCAAACCTTTAAATCTGAAAATCTGAAATTTTAATCAAATAATTTTCAAATCTAACAAAACTAAATTCGGAATTGTTAAATTCGAAAACAATGAAATTATTACAAGAATGAAATTAAAATTTCGATTCTCAATGATTCAACATGAAGAGGCTCTGATACCACTTGTAGGAATTGAACAATAATGTTTCCCGTCATAAGATCGTTCATGTTGGATCATCAACAACTAATTAACCAAAAGCGGAAGCGTACCCGGATCAGACATGATTATCGCAATGAATAAGTCCTGCGGTTTTAGTCTTCCAGATCAACACGTTGTTCCTTAGTTCTCTCTAAAGATGGGAGTCAGAATAGAATGAACAGAACATGTGATCCGGGAACAATAACCGTATATTTATACTGATTGCCCATTGACCTAATCCGACCCATCATGGAATTAGGAATAGGCCCGGTCTCTACACATATGAGTCCATATTTTAATTAGATGTTTCAAAACCCAAAATACCGAAACCTAATTAGATCACTTTAAATAGGCTTAACTGAAATTGATAGCCTTTAATTTAATACACAATATTTCACATATAAGCGCACATGTTTGATTAAAAATCCTTACAATTCAAACAGAGGCCAGAGGGTTTCAATTGGGAGGCTTTCAAGTCTGAGTTGCATCTACGTTATGGCCCATCAAGATTCCACAACTTTTTTGGTGATCTCACCAAACTTAAGCACATCAGAAGTGTCCCTGAGTATCAAATGGAGTTTGATCGATTGCCCCAGGCCAATTATCTGAGGAACAACAAGTTGGATGTTTCGTAAGCGGGTTAAAGAAGTCCATACACGTAGACGTGCAAGCATGTAACCCATCTTTATTTTCTGTCGCTATTGGTCTTGCACGGCTCTATGAGTAGCGTATGTACGAACAAAGAAAGAACAACTATGTGGAAGTTTGAAAGACCCCATCCTCTATCGGGGCACTACCCTTACCCTCAACTTCCCTTACACGAGCACCCATGTAAGCAATTATATAACCCTAATACCAAGATTTTTGAATTCATAATTTTCACATATAGATTAATTGATCAAGAAACATACATCGATCCATAGTAATAGTTGAAAGATTTAAACCTGCAAAATAGAAACATATGAAATCTAGAAACTGTTCTATGTCTTTACCTTTCTGTAATTGAATTAAATAATTTGATGAGTTTCATTCACTTTTATAGGTAGAAAGAGGCAATCCAAGAGTCATCAGTTAAAGGGTCATGAAAACACTATTCACTTTCCATCAAAGTGGATAGTTATAAAAGCTGTCACTTTTCAATGGACCAATAGAATTTTAACAATAATAAACCACTTTAATTAATTTATTAATAACCTTATTTGGACCACATTAATTGGTTTTACATTCTCCCACTTGGTCCATGTAATATTATATCGTTATGTGATCTATAACATAATGTGCATATGAAAAATTAAAATTCCCTCGCACATTGGTCACTTAATCTATCATCCTTAAGTAAAGATTAAATAAGAGTCATGGCATTTTTATATCATCATTTCGACATAATTCCTTCCATGTACTACAATATTAGCCCCTACCTAACATGACATGTAATAAGAAGTTCGATAACTGCATTTCAATAATGTCTTTGAAAAGACTGTCCCAGTCAACATTCATATAATCCATTCATGTACATATATCAACTATTATGACATGAATAATATTTTGTCAAAAACAATACAAAAACGAGCTCAAAGTGTCAATAACTTAAATTCTATAACGTCAATGATCATTTCCAATAATATCCATTCTTTCGACACGTTCATTAAATGTCTTTGGTGGCAATCCTTTCGTTAGTGGATCTGTAATCATAAGATTTGTGCTAATATGCTCGATTGACACATTTTATTTTTGAACTTCCTCTTTAACGACAAAGTATTTCAATTCTATGTGTTTAGCACATTTAGAGTACTTGTCATTCTTTGAAAAGAAGACTACAGCAGAATTGTCACAATAAAGTTTCAGCGGCTTAACAACACTATCGACAATTCCAAGCCCTGAAATAAAGTTTCGCAGCCAATTTCCTTGAATCGTAGTCTCAAAGTAAGCTACGAACTCAGCTTCCATAGTGGATGTATCAATGACCGACTACTTCGCACTTTTCCATGATATAGCCCCTCCAGCTCATAGGGACATATAGCCAAATGTGGACTTTCTAGTATCTACACATCCAGCAAAGTCTAAATCTGAATATCCAATAACTTCCAAGTTATCAGATCTCTTATAAGTAAGCATGTGGTCTTTCATTCCTTGCAAGTATCTCACACTTTTTTTGCAGCTTTCCAATAATCAAGTCCTGGGTTACTTTGATACCTGCCCAGCATTCCGACAGTAAACTGATGTCTGGTCTGGTGCAAGTCTGAGCATACATTAAACTTCTCACAAGAGATGTATAAGGAATAACTGTCATTTGTTTTCGTTCCAATTCGTTCTTAGGACATTGCATGAGACTAAATTTTCTCTTTTTTGAATTGGAACGACACTTGCTGAACAATTTTCCATCTTAAATCTCTCTAAAACTTCATTGATATATGCGTTCTGAGACAACCCCAACAATCCTTATGACCTATCTCGGAATATTTCAATTCAAATCACATAGATTGCATCTCCCATATCTTTAATTTCAAAATTTTTAAAGAGAAATTTATTACTCTCATGTAATAGACAGAGATCATTAGTAGCTAGCAAGATGTCATCAACATGCAGAATCAAAAATATAAACTTGCTCCCATTGATCTTCAGATATATGCATCGATCAACGATGTTTTCTTTAAATCCAAAGAAATTAATGGCATCGTTAAACTTAAGATACCACTGACGGGAAGCTTGTTTAAATCTGTATATTGATTTCTTTAATTTACACACCATGTGTTCATTTCCTTTAACTGAAAAACTTTCAGGCTAATCCATATAAACTTCTTCATCTAAATTTCCATTTACGATTTTCACATCCATTTGATGTAGCTCTAAGTCATAATGTGCTACTAAAGCTATTATAATTTTGAGTGAGTCTTTCTTGGATACTGGAGAAAATGTCTCCTTATAATCAATGTCACCCTTCTGAGTAAAACATTTAGCAACAAGTCTAGCTTTCTATCGTTCGGTATTACCATTAGAGTCAAGTAATTTAACGAGATCCCAGACTTCATTATGCTCTATAGATTTTAACTCATCTTTCATAACATCTAACCATTTATCAGAATTAGCACTTTCAATGGCCTATGAAAACGAAACTGGATTGTCAGCAACAATTCCTAAATCAAAATCGGACTCTTGCAGGTAAACAACATAATCATCATAAATAGCAGATCTACGTTGTCTTTGTGACCTTCTTAATTCTATTTATTGTGGTTCATTTAGGGTCATTAGTAGCAACTTCATTATGAGATGTTCGATCATTTATTTGTTGTTCTGGCAAATTATCGTATTGTTCAATAATTCGAGGAACAACAACATTAGAAGAAGTTGAGGGTAGAGAAACTTGAACTCTAACTTCTTGTATTTCCACATTTCATAGTTCCAAACTCCCACTAACTTCGTCATTCTCAATGAACCTAGCATTTCCAGTTTCAACAATTCTAGTACTATGGTTAGGACAATAAAATCTATACCCCTTTGATTTTTCTGGATAACCAATGAAAAAAATCACAGATTGTTCTTGAGTCCAGTTTCTTTTCATGTGGATTATAAATTCTTGCTTCTGCCAGGCAACCCCAAACATCTAGGTGCCTTAAACTGAATTTCCTTCCCATCCACAGTTCAAAATGAGTCTTTGGAATCGCCTCACTGGAAACCCTGTTTTGCAAATATATTGCAGTCTTTAATACAAACATCCACAGAGAAATGGGTAAAGAAGAATTGCTTAATATACACCTAACCATTTCTATTAAAGTACGATTACGCCTTTTAGTTACACCATTTTGTTGTGGTATGTCTAGCATAGTGTATTGAGAACATATGCAGCGTCTTTCAAGAAATTTAGCAAATGGACTAGGGTATTGTGCAGTTTCATCATATCTTCCATAATATTCACCACCTCTATCGGATCTAATGATTTTTGCATTTCTATCTAATTGCCGTTCAACTTTGACAAAGATCTCTAAAGCATTTACAGCTTGAGATATTTCATGCAGCAGATAGACATAACCATAACGTGAAAAGTCATCAATAAAGGTGATAAAATATTTTTCTCTACCAAATGATGGAACATCAAAAGGCCCACATATATTGGTGTGTATTATTTCAAGAAGCTGTATGCTTCTTGTGGCTCCTTTCTTTGTGTGTTTGGTTTGTTTTCCCTTAATACAATCCACACAAGTTTCGAGATCACTAAAATTCAAGTCATGAAGGATTTCATTCTTTACTAATCTTTCTATCATTTCCTTGGATATGTGACCCAAACGTTTATGCCACAAGTTAGCAAATTGTTCATTCAATAAACCACGTTTAGTACCAACATTATGATACAAGGTTAAAAGTGTCTCAGCAAAAAGGTTATTAAGTTTTAATTTATATAAGCTATCACAAAGAATAGCAGAACCAATAAGATGATTTTCTTTAAACAAACTCAAACATCCATTTTCACCATTAAAGAAATATCTAGAAGAATCAAGTTTTGAAATAAATCTAAATTATGTCCTGTATCTAAAATCAAACGGTAGGTTCCTATAGCTTCAACAAGAGCTTTGACTCGATTTCTCATGAGAACAAACTTTTCATTTGGATTTATGATCCGAATTGTAAGGAATCTTTGCATCGTATTGGTAACGTGAGTGGTACATCCGGAATCAATCCACCAAGTATTATAAGGAACTTTTGCTAAATTAGATTCGAAATATACACAAAAAAATAATCTGGCCTTTACTTTCAAAACATGTATTACGTTTCAGGCAGTCATTTTTATGGTGCCCAAGTTTACGACAGAAATGGCACGTATTTTTCTTTCGCTCCTTATTGTAGATTTGGACAAAAGACTCATTTATCTTTAGCGATCCTTACTTAATGCCTTTTCCAGACATTTTCTTATATTTCTTTCCAGCTCCTTGATAATTTACGAGATTATCAGAATGAGTTCCTTAATTCTTCAGCATTGTCTCCTCTTGCACTAGCATACTGTGCAATTCATTCACATTCCATTTATCCTTTAAAGTATTATAGTTCATATGGAATGGACCATACTCAGGAGGCAAGGAGTTGATGATAAATTGTACTACAAAGTTCTCATCCACAGTCATCCCAAGAGTCTTAAGTTTTGCTGCAATGTTACTCATTTCAGTAACATGCTTATGGTACGTGAACCATCAAATTTCATGGTGGTTAAGGTACCCATCACTGTGCCAGCGAGTGATTTGTCAGTTGTTTGGGAACGTTCTTCCGCAAATTTCATATATTCATTAGCAATATCAGTTTTAGGGATAGTGGACTTAATATTCTTTTCTAAGGTCATCTGCATAAACATTAAGCTTAATCTGTTTAATCTTTCCCAAACCTTATGGAAGGATCTTTCATCGGCACTGCTCTTATCAGTGAGATCAGCAGATTTCTCAACTTGAAGTGCCAAGTCTAAGTCCAAAACACATAAGTTGAACTGGACTTGTTCACACCAGTCAGAGAAATTGAGCCCGTTGAAAAGTGGTATAGATGAAGCATGCGAATGAAGAGAAACGAGAACAAATACTGCAAAATATAAAATGCTCTAATATTAATGTTTTAAGTTTTGACTTAAACACTTAAATTCATATTCAGATAACATTAAATGTTTACCATAGTTCTCCTTTGGGTGATACTACATTATACCATCATAATAAATATAATGATGCTAGTTAATTTCACGTAATTGGTAATTAAATATATCTTAATCATACATGTCTGTTATCTTTGGATATACAAAACACATCCAACTAAATATATCAATTAACCACGATTATGTTCAAGATTAATAAAATTAATTGATCAGTCTTTGGGCAATTCATAACAATTTTATAATCTATGAACGTTAATAAACTCTTGACAACAATAATTTTAATGTCATCTTCATTTATAAGCATCAAACATCAAGAATAATTGACAAATAAATTATGTAATTTAGTGTTCACAATTCCATAATGTCTGGCCACTTTGGTGACTAACAAACAACGTTAATTGAACATTAATTACATAAACGAAGCATTTATTAACATTTTTGAGGAATAAGTAGAATATATGTCGGCGGTGAAAGGCACTAATAATCACAATTAATTATTGTTCACATGGAAACCTCAAATCTCATATAAGAATTCCAAAATTCTTATCTAGTGCAGTGAAGTACCTCCAATGTCTTTGTTCCATTAATTACAGCACTGTACATAAATATATATGTACACATTTCTGCCATTTCTTGGAAATTGAGACTTTTGGAAGAAATTGAAATACGAACGAATTTCAAGATTAAAACAGACAATGATGTATTATGTATGCATTTTCAATAGAGTAATAATATTCATCCCCAGTGGGGATGAAACACAGTTTAGGTGGCTGTAAATGATAGGTGAAAGTAAATGACTTATTTAATTTCACCTATCATTTAATGCTACATTAGCGCCACCTAGACTGTGTTTTCATTCCCAGTGGGGATGAATAGCATTACTCTTTTCAATAACACTATAAACGTATGAAACTAATTAAAGTCTCATTTTCTTTCTAACCATTTACAATAATTACGAAGAAAATAAGGACCCAGAACTTAGTTAACACATTTAATGGCTTTATGAAAATTAAATTTAACAACGATTGATATCATCAATTTCAAGAGAGGCGGAACCTTAAGGGCCTGTTCTCTTTCGTGTTTTCGGGTCGTTTTCTGTTTTCAATTTTCCAAAACGGTGAAAACGCGTTCTCTTTCCCATTTTTCAAAACGAATTTTTGAAAACAGAAAAAATTTTGTATACGAAATGGAAAACGGCCAAAACATCGTTTCGGCCGTTTTCAGGCCAAAACTCTCAAAATTGAGAAAACACGGGAAACACCTCATTCCTCTTCATCCACTGTGCGTGAGAGACAGAGACCATGGAAACCCCCCGCCTCCTTCCTCAACAATCGACCACTAAACACCACTACCGTTCGATCCCCCTCTTCAACCTCGTCATTACCTAGCCCATGGAGTTGCAGAAAACAGCCCCAATCACGACCCAAAACCGCATTACCAGTCTCGGTTTTTGCAGTATTTCCACTGCCGTCGGCCACCTTTTCGATCGTGGACGACCACCACTCTACTCCTCTCAACCAGGAACATCCACTACCACCATGGGTCACCTGGAATTTTGTCCAGAATCGAGTGAGCTTGTGAAATTGGATTCCGACTGATGAATCGAGGTGAGGTTCAATACTCTGCATATACTTCTGTAAGTTAAGATGAAATTGGAATTAGTTATTTGGGGGGTGATTGGAATTGGAATTGGAATCGGTTGTTTATGGCTTTTTCGATTTTGGTTGTGTTGATTGGTTTCGACCAATTGATTTCGGTTGTGTTGGCAGTGGTGACTGGTGGTGGCGATGGTAGGCAGTGGCGGTGGTGACTGGCTGTGGTGATTGGTTGATTGCAGTGGTGGTGATGGTAGGCAGTGGCGGTGGTGACTGGGTTTAACAATGTTTAGCAATGTTTGGTTGATTGACTGGTTGGTGGATATCTCTCGTTTGGCAAGAACTTAAGGAGGCCAGAAATAATTCCGCCCTATATAACCTTCGTTTGGTTTAATACTTGACTTGGATCTTTCTTGAGATGTAGTGATGTATCAAATATTAAAGGATCTTTATCTAGATTTAGTGAGGTATCAGAAGTAGTGGCAACATAATGATTTAGATAGCCGGCCAGAAGTTTATTATATGTAAGAAAGTTGTTTCTGTTTTGTTCAATTAAGGTTCTGTAGGTGTACTAATGTGAAGTATAATCTTGTCATAATAAATCTCAAGAAGTGAAAACGAGGGGATTTATTGTGTTGGAAGGCAATTCAGAAGAATCATTTGTAATTTGAACGGTAACCAAACTGCGTTATTAGATACCTTCTTTGGTTTGATTTATTGAAGTAAATGGGGAAAGGGAATAAGTTTGTCGACTCATGAGAGCATTTGTGGTTCTGCTTTACTTTCCTCTGTTAGCTGTCTATTATGTAATGGGGCATATGATTTGTTTATTTTCAAAGAATCACCTGGATCAAACCTGAGCAGTAACTTCCTTATGAATGATTTTCCATGTAACCCATCTTCTATTGTGGTTGACAGCAGAGTTCAGGATAGATTTTATGCTTTGTTTTAGGCAGACATAGTATACATTGGAACATGTGATTATGCTTTCTCAAGTGTCTTCTACTCCATGAACTAATGTTTTCTGATGCCTTTTTTCATAAGATGTCTGTCATTGGAACACGTGATTATAGGTTTTTGCGAACTTTTCATCCTTCTCTTTTGTTTTCTGATGCCTCTTTTACTTATTGGTTATTCATCCTTCTCTTTTGTGGCCCTCGTCACGATAAGGTTTGTTGTTTACTGTAATCCAATGGCATCATTGAAGTGATTAATTGCTCTGCAAGAACTGGATTGGATATGCTAAGCAAACACTACAATGATGCCATTGGATTTGCAATATGGTTGGCATCAGGATGTGCAGCTAATTTCTATCTTTGACTTGAGTTCTAGTGAACTCTTAGGTTACTTTTATCTTGACATATATGCCAGGTTCATTCTTTGCTTTTTATTTACTTTTATCTTGACATATATGCGCACTTTATTGCAGATTCCAGTAGCATTACTCATTTCACAATTGCAAAAGGAAGTTGATGGTCGTCCTGGGTTGTTGCGATCGTATGATGTCTTTATTTTTTTCTCTAGTGTTAGAAATATTGGAAACAATTTTTTGGATAAATACCTATAAATTTTAAATTTCAAGTTTTGTAGTGTGTTATAATTGATTAATATTCATAAATAATTATCAAAGCTCGCCTTAATTAATTTTGTACATAAATATTAATAATAAAAAGGAACTTTTAACAATCATGTACCAAATTAGTGGTAGGTATAAGGCATATATATCTTGTTCTATTAATCTATCAACACGCATAACATGGAATGTTTTCTAAAGGATAAACATACAAATGAATGAATGATTGAACATTAGCATGCTGACATAGGCCTCTTAAGAATGATTTTTGAAAAGCACTTTTAAGACTCAAAAGTTGTTTTTAAACTCGTTTGATTAGTCTTGTTCATTACAAATTTCAAGTTGTATTATATGAGTTCTTATACTCCACATCTTTCGAATCATGAAGTGCGATTTTTCAAAATTATCAAATTGCTACATAGATGTGAAATGACTACTCAAGACGTCGTACATGACTTCGTTGATTTATTTTATATTTCAAGTTTCACCAACTATAAATTTATATGTTATTTAATACTATATTAATATTAAACCATTAAAATTTATTGAATAATCAAATTTTTTGAATAAATTATTATTAAAAAAAATTCTCAAAATTTCAAAGTAAACGCGTTTTCCATTTTTATGTTTTCAGAAACAATTTTTCAAAATGGCAAAAAGAACGCATTTTCAGAAATTTCAAAACAGACACTCAAAACACAAAATGAATTCAAAACTCAAAACACAAAACTGAAACACAGAGAGAACGACACCTAATTGTTTTCAAATTTCAGGCATTGATTCATTAATCGATAAAAGTCATGAAGGATCGATAGATGAAATAAAAATAATCTTTAAAGGAAAATCAAAAATTCTCTAACTTGGCTTTGATACCACATGTAAGCAATTATATAACCCTAATACCAAGATTTTTGAATTCATGATTTTCACTTATAGATTAATTGATCTAGAAACATACATCGATCCATAGTAATAGTTGAAAGATTTAAACCAGTAAAATAGAAACTGATGAAATCTAGAAACCGTTCTCTCTCTTTACCTTTTTGTAATTGAATTAGATAATTTGATGGGTTTCTTTCACTTTTCTAGGTAGAGAGAGGCAGTCCAAGAGTCATGCAGTCCAAGGGTCATGAAAAAACTATTCACTTTCCATCAAAGTGGATAGCTATGAAAATCATAGTTATCAGACTCGATCCGGACATAGACCCGGACAATGCAGCCGGTCAATAGGTTAGTGGTTCAACCGACAGGTCATTGCATGAAAATCCACAAAAAATATAAAGTATAAATTATTTTTTTAGAGGAAAAATTAAAATCTTTAATTTATTCTTCACTAATTATTTAGATCTATAAAATAATGTAAACGGTTGAACCAAAGTTCTTTAAATGAATATTTTTATAAAAGCTATAAATGATTCATTAGATAGATATAAGTTATTGCACATAAATATTACTAAAGTACTTTAGTTCAAGTGGTGAAGAATTCATTATTTTTCTTAGAGGTCCAAGGTTCAATTCCCTTGGACCCAAAAATTTTGTAAGTGAATTTTAAAACCCAATCAAGTCGGTTAATCGGGCCGGGTAAATCGCCAGTTAACTCGGTTGAAACCCAATTTTGACCGAGTCAAGTATATTTCTATAAAATTATATTGTCCGGTCCGGTCAAGGGCCTAGGCCGTCGGTTTTCCGGCCGACCTGGCCGGACCAATTTTTATAACTATGATACAAACTGTCACTTCTCAATAAACCAATAGAATTTTAACAATAATAAATCACTTTAATTAATTTATTAATAATATTATTTGGACCATATTAATTGGTTTTACACCCCATCCTACAATAAAGAGATTAAGCCCAGAAGAGCTACAAGATAGGAGGTCACGCGGTTTGAGCTTCAATTGGGATGAAAAATTCTCTAGGGTATCGTTGCAAGAAGTCATTTTTGATAGAAGGGATCTTTCCTTCCCTTGATGGGCCATTGGAAGAGACAACCTTGGATGAACAAGCGGGGGAAGATATTCCTGAAATTAGTTTTCATACTATTCCTGGAAATGCAGCTCCACGGACAATGCGGTTTCTTGGCAAACATGGAGATTTGGTGGTCACAATTTTGGTAGATTCCGGAAGGCGAATTTTCTGTGCAAGTGGCTGATGGTAGTAAAATGAAAAGTGAAGGGCTGCGTGAAAATCTTCATATTTCGATGCAAAGGGTGCAATTCCACGTGGATTTTTTCCTTCTACTTGTGGAGGGATGTGATGCTGTTTTTTCCTTCTATATGAGAATCCAAAGAAATCATTTGAATTACGAGGAGCACAATGACCTAGTAATAAAGTCCTAATAAATTGTGATTTGGAAACATAATTACGAAAAGGAAAACGTGCCTTCTTGTTACAACTTCATTCCTTAAATCTGGGACTCAGTTGAAGGTAAGATTATGTTGGAGCACTCAATTAGAATTGTCAAAAGAAATTGTGGTCTCAATTAGGGTAGTAAGTTCAAGACTTAATTCATCGTATGACTAAGTTGGAGGACTATACTGAGGGTATAAGTAAGTTTAAGGTCTCAATTGAAGGTAAGATTATGTTGGAGCACTCAATTAAAGGTGTCAACAAGTTGGAGAACTGAATGGAAGGTCTTGCTAAGTGGGAGGACTGAATTGATTGTACCATTAAATGGAGGACTCAATTGAAGTTAAAATTAAACTAGAGGTCTTAATTGATATTAGTCACAAGTTTGAGGACTCAACTCAAGGTCAAGGAAAGATAGAGGACTGAATTGAATATTGTAGAAAGTTTGAGGATTCCATTGATGGTTGGCAAGACTTGAAGTATTAATTGAAGGTCAGAGTAAACAAAATGGCTGAAAAGTAGATAAGAGTAAGTAGGAGGACTGAATTGATGTTAGAATAAGTAGGACTTAAATGATGTTTGTAGTAAGTTGGAGGACTCAACACAAGGTCAAGTTGGAGAGTTGAATTGAATATCATAAAAAGTTTGATGTAATGCCCCGATTCGCATGGATCAAAACGTTACAAAATTACCTTTACTTTACCCGTAGGCTGTAGAGTTAATTAAATAATTAACTATACAACAACATATCGTATATGCAAAGTACCGGATATGCAACTTACAACAACAACAACATACCGTATATGCAACATACCGGATATGCAACTTACAACAACATAACATATATGCAACTTACCGTATATACGATCAACATACTGCATATGCAACATATCGTATATGCAACTTACCGGATATGCAACCAACACACCGTATATGCAACTTCCACACCGTATATGCAACTATTGACGTGAAATTAAAAAAAAAAATGTTGCTACTTTTGTTTTCTATCTCAATGGCAATTTCAAAAATAATTTCGTTTGCATAGCTATCGACCACTAAACTTCATGAAATTTTATAGTAAAGTAGGAAATTCTTTATATTATGACATATCCAAAAATCAGCTTCGGTTGGAAATATATGAGGTATTAAAATATTTTTCAAAACCCTGCAGTGACTCAGTTTAGAAGGTAACTCAGCGTAGTTTACTTAAAGTGACATATAAAATTCTACTGACGTCGGATCGATATGATTACAATTTTATTCAGTAGCTAATCCACGAGGCTATCAAACGCCACTGGTTTTGTTCAAAAATTCTAAGTAAAGATTGAGTTACGAATTTTTAAAGTTAAGGACAAAAGCTGAAAACAACAACACTACCCAGTGCAGTTTGCCTTAAGGAACATATAAAACTCTACCGACATCGGATTGACATGATTCTAAGTTTATTCAGTAGCTAACCTATGAGGTTATCAAACGCCACTAATTTTGTCGAAAATTTTCAAGTAACGATTGATTTCTGAATTTTTGAATTTTAGGGCAGAAGCCGAAAATTTAGAAAAACAGCAATACAAAATCGCTAACACTTTCTTTTGTGGTAAATGGTGACTTGTAAGTTAATTTCTATAACACATAACTATTTTTAAACATAAATTATTTATAATAATGTTCTTAGAATAGTTTCACGTATGATGTTCATTGAAATCAAATAAAAAAAACATAAATGTTGCATAATCGAATTAAAAACGTTTAGTCACCGGCATCTCCATAGCATGTTGCATCATCATCTACCATCATCCACGCCCGAAGCATATCAATCAACCTGTAAGAGGGGGATTAACCCATGAATTTGAAACTCAATAGATATTATCAGTGCATTTCGTTATCAAATTAGAAATTTCGAACTGTGGATTCACACTGTCGCACGTAGAGGGATTTCCGGCAAAATTCGATTTCTATAGCAATATCATAACACGTAGAGCCGAAGAATGATCATTTAAACTATAGTAGTACCAAAACACCATACTCGGAGGTACCAATTCATTCAAACTTTTAAAAAAAATCATAATTTGAAAACGAAATAAATACTTGCACATCTACCTACCTTCATTTAAAAGCTTTGAAAGTATAAAGTTGGACGATGGTTGTTGCTTTCTAACGGCACTGGAACTTTTAAAAATCCGCTTCTCTCTTATTTCTTTCTTTTGAAATTTTTTTATTTTCTTTTCTTGTTTCAAAATGTAAACATTCATATATATATATATATATATATATATATATATATATATATATATATATATATATATATATATTGTAGTAGGAAATATAAATTATTTGGGAAATGAAAGGTACGAAAAACAGTTGCTTTCATCACTCCCCTAATTGAATAGAATTTGAAATGGGTTTATAGGTTTCATTCCTAATTTTAAGCACTTTGAAAACATGTCATACGTGTATGTGTGTTTTTTGAATGTAGGTTTCATTCCAATTAATTGTTTATGTGAAACGTGTGTGTATAATGCAATACATATATCCTACCAATTAATGTCTTGACTATTCAACAAAATTGTGAAAGTTTCAACCTTTTTTTATTTCTCATTTTTAAAACTTATGATTCAGTCCTTTTAAAAATAATGTGTACGCAAATCAAATCCTAAAAAAAATATTTACTATTCTAAAAATAAATTTTTTTCACCGTCTGGTCAAATATTTGGGAACATTCGATTTCGTCCAACATCATTTAAAAATTATACTTTTATAGAAAACATGAATGATTGGTTTTGAACTTCCATGACATCAAAATTATTTAAAACACATCGAACTAATATTGGGCTTTCATTTCTTATGTGGGCCGAGCATAAGGTTCGTCTACGGGTTAGGCTCGTGGTGCTAGATCATCACATGAATAAAAAATATGAGCCTAATTTCATTTTATTTTTTTCGAGCTTCTACATTTGAGGACTCCATTGATGGTTTGCAAGATTTTGGAAATGCAGGAGGACCAAATTGACGTTATTAGTAAGTTCAAGGACTTAACTCAAGATCAGGGGAAATTGGAGGGATGAACTAAAAAACTTAGAAAGTTAGAGGATTCCATTGATGGTTGGCAAGACTTGAAGTACTCAATTGAAGTTGCAACCAAAGCAATGTCTGCCATGAATAAGGTATACATTCGAAGCATTACATTATATATATATATGTTCAACTCAGTTGGCTTAGTAATAAAATGTTGTACTGAATTGAATGTTCAAATAAATTTGAGAACTGAGTTGAAGGTATTAGTAATATGGAGGGTCGTAATGAAGCACTAATAAGATGGAGGGCTCATTTAAAGTTCAGAGTAAATAGGAGGACTTAAATGAAATTATTAGCAAGTTAGAGGACTTAACTCACGAACAAAGGAAGCTGGTGTCCTGAATTGCATATCTGAGAAAGTTTGAGGACTCTAATGATGGTTTGAAAAACTTGAAGTACTTAATTGAAGGTTATAGTAAGTTGAAGGACTTAATTGTAGATAAAAGTGAGTTAGAAGACTGAATTGAAGTTAAACAAGAGTTGTAGGATTCAGTTGTTGTTCGATTTAAGTGAAATGACTTAAATCCAGGTAAGTAAATGTGAGGTTTAAATTGAAGGTAGGCAAGAATTGAAATCATTTTCAATTCAGTCTGGCATCTTACTTTTACCAACATATTTAATTAATCAAGTTCCTGAATCAAAAATTTCAATCAATCTCTCAAGTTACCAACATTTCCTGAACTTTACGGAAGCTTTAGTTGAGACCACATATTTCTATTAACTTTAATTGAGTCTTTCATCTTACTTTTATCTTCGATTTAGTATTCCTGTTTACAAATAGCTTCAATCAGGTCCTCCACACACTTACTTATATATCCAATTGTAAGGAAATTCGTAATTTTATATTTTCATAATTCTAATAAAATGAATTTTTTTTTTAAATATTACATGCAGATGCAAATCACTAATAGAACATTATTGTGTGTGTAATTTCTTTAGTCAATGATATATAAGATGCAGGAAATTAATCGTGCTTGACTACTATTTTACAATAAATAAATAATAATATAAATGGATAGTTTATAAAAAAAAAAGTGTTTTTTGAGGAAAAGGTATTAAGAAAGGTTATAAGCAATTAGTTAATATTAAGGCAGTGTTTGATAAGCCACATTTTTCGGGAAAGTAGGAAAATATTTTCCACTTTCCACTTTCCAAATATTTTCCACTTTCCACTTTCCAAATTTTCCACGAAAAATATTTTCTGGATTTTCCCCAAACGTGTACATTTTCCGGGTTTTTGATGAAAATGTTTTCCCGTCTTTTTTGTGGGAAAATATTTTCCCGGCTGGCTAGAATTTTTTTTTTTTTTTTTTGCAATGGAAACAAATGTTATAACCAATGATAAAAAAAAAAATTCACTTTAATGGACAATTTTCATTTAAAACAAAGTCAAATGAACACTAAACTTTGATAAAAAAAAATGATTTTTTAGGAAATAATTTTTTTCCCTTTTTTTTTTTTTACTTTTTGGCAATGGAAACAAATTTTATAACCAATTGTGGAAAAAAAAAATCACTTTGATGGACAATTTCCATATAAAACAAAACCAAATGAATAGAAAATTTAAAAATTTTTCGAGTAAAAAATTATACCAATCAAACACACTAAAAATCATTTTCCCTACAAAATATTTTCTAGGCAAATCTTTTCCCTATAAAATATTTTATTTTCACTTATTTTTCACCATTGCAATCAAACGCACCCTAAGAGAAAAGATGTGTGTTATAATAAAGGGTAAAGAAACAATGAAAGTCCTCATCTTTAGATTTATTTCTACTTTCATCCCCAAACTTTTTTACCCTGGAGAAATTAATGAAATCCATCCAAATTGCTTAGTTCCGTCCATTTGTCCACTAAAAATAAACCTAAAAAGCAAACTACAAGTTTGTAGAAATAAGTCATTCACGTCTTATTCATTGATCAATTAGTTCAAGACAGCATTAATATTTTAACCTAAGCCCCTGTTTGAGTCACATTATTTTTTTATTCTCATTTTTCTACTCATTTTTAACCACATTCTTCAATAAAATAATATTTTACATCACATCAATAACTTTTTCTTCTTTTTCAACCACATATTCTTCATCACATCAACAGTAAAAATATATTATTACTCCAAAAATGTGCACCAAACAGGGGCTAAAAGTAATGAAAAATCAAACATATTCTTAATAACCCACCTAAGACTAATTCAAACATAAAATACGTTCTAAAATATATAATAATGAAATAAAATAAATAGATGGGGATGATGTCGAGAAATTTGGGAGGGAAAGGGAAAGAGAAAGAGAAGGGGAAATTTTACCATCTTTAATTTGAATGCAATCGGGTTAGGTCAAATCTATTACTATACCACATTAAAATTAGTCATTTATGCAAGATATAAAAAAAGCGATATAGCAAATTACGAAATCTCTCTTAAAGAGTTAAAGTTACTAACTACAATAAAGATATTTCTCAAATATTATAGAAACGTCTCATGAGTTTCCTTTTTCTATAAGGGTGGCCACATATATAGTCGTCACATTTTTCTTTTTTCGTGCAGTATTTTGTAATTGTATTAAAGAGAGAAGTCTTCTTCAATGTCACACTTGTGCACATTTTTCGTTGCAATTTTATGATCAACCTTGTCCTATCCCTCATAATAGTTTCATGAAACAAGTCCATTATGAAGATATAAAAAGAATAATTTGTCTCGATATTTTCAAATTAGCAAAAAAATGTGACGCACTATCTGTCTCATTTCAACGTATGCTAACAAAATATTTGGATAAGAATAGTTATTAGACACAAGATGTGCAGATTATTGTAAGATTGAAAATAAGATTCCACAGATGTATGTACGAGATTGAGCAAAAATTAAGAACTCTTAGTGCAAAGAAAAGTTGCGATTTAAACATTCTTTTCACTTTTTAATTTCAATTAAGACAAGAATACCACAAATGACATAATGTTGCTACATGGAATAAACTTTTTCCTTATCTAAGGTCGAGTACAAGGAATAAAGGAATACGTGTTCTGCTAGTCATGTAATGCAATTCCATCAGCTTAATTTTCTTTATCTTAATATTTTATAATATTAATATAAAGTCAATTATTCAAGTAGCTAAAAAAAACTTCAAAAGCGATGTTTTATATCCCAACTTATTATATTTGAATTTGAACTCTTATTTTATGCAAACTGTCAATGGAATTGTTAAAATTATACAGATTTTACGCGATTTAAAGCTCAACGTTGAGTGATTTGACGATTTTACTTTCAAGCTTAAAGTCTCATACAATTTTTAAGTTAATATTAATGATTTTTAAATTACATACAAAATCAAAATTCAAAATCTTAGTGTCTAAGGTTATATGACGAAAAAGTCATATATTCACACTAATTAAAAAGGTTGTGAAAAAGTAAACTCGTAAGAGCAGGAGAAAGATATGCATGTTTGATTCTCATTAATTGGGAAAAAATGAGTTTTGAATAGTATTTTTAGAAGAATGTGCAGTTAAAAATAAGTAAGCGTTTTTGGTATACATATACGTGTAGAATATTTTATTGTATGAATATGTGGTTGAAAATAGTTATGTAGCAAACCATAAAACAAATTAATGGGTGTCAAACATGCACATAAGTTTTATGGGTGGTTCTATTCACATTACAATTTTAGTTAATTGTACCATATTTTAATTGAGATTAAAGTCTTTGACTTTTGCTCATTTTTACATTTACATTCTCAACTTTTTTTGGTCTTGTTTTTGTCCTCAAACTCTATTAATGAGCACATCTCGCCGAGGACAATCAAGTATTTTGTTAGGAGAGAATAAAAACTTATTTGTCTCTTTTATTTTTAAACAAGCAAGATGAAATACGCATAAGAAAGCCCAACAAATTATTTCCCATGTGCTAATAAAATTTATGGGCAGAAATCGTCATTAGAAGCAAAATATACAAATTAATTGAAGGTTAAAAAAATTCAACGAAAACTTTTGGGAATATAAATGCCAAAGTAAACAATAAAACAAGAAAATGGTCTATTTTATGCCATTATCAAAACATGAATTAAACTATATTTGGCGAATGTGAACACTATATATATATATATATACAGAAATGATCTAATGAGCACCGGTGCTCATCTTATCTTAAGCACCGATGAGTTGGCACATTAATTCACCAAGTGATACGTGCACTTTCATTTTCATTTTCCCGTTTTTTTTTTTAATGGCAAGTTAAAACATTTGATTAATAAGAATCACCCGCATGAACGTGATATTTCGTCGTTCATGGGGGTGGATGATGTGGTGGGTGGATGAACTTAATTGGATAAGAAGAAATTTTTCAATTATATATCCCTACTATCTTAAAAGAGGAATCAACCGTTTACTGTTCATTTGTAAAAAAAAAAAAAAATTTATCCCATTTTATCCACATCCAGTCTCCAGTATTCATCCAAGCTTCAAGGGTAATATATATGGACTTCCTCATGGGTTACCCACAATTGTTGACTTTGAATCTCTACTTGCTTCTTGGAAGGGAAAAAGGAGGAAACTGCAACTTATTTCACAAGCTCTCTGCTTCAGACCGACAACATCAATTTCATCTTCGCTAGCAGGTTAATGGAGGTTACAATTCAATACTAAATCGTATATTTTACGATTTTTGAATACCCCCAACGCAAGCATAGGAAGATCATGAGAAACAGTAATGAAAAGTTTGATATTTTTGGTAAACAGACTGCAGAGAACTTGCACTGTACTCGGAGATAATGGAGAAGATTACGAGTTGCCTACTCTTTGAAATGCGTTGCCATCTATAACTCGATCTAAGTTTGTAGTTTAGTTTCGCTTGTGACATTGATCCTATAGCATCAGATATTGAAACAGTTGGTCAGTGTGATATTAAGGGTTTGTTTGAGCCAATTCTTTGGAAAAATAAATTTATGTGCAAAAAATTATGATTCCAATCAGAATATGGTGACATAATAAGAGGAAGTTCTTACTGTTCACTTCTACATGTTCTCCATTCGGAAACAAAATAAATAAGAGCTGATTCATTAGTAATGAAAAGAAATTTATAAACACTACTACCATATTTAATTTTTCGAATTAATTGATATATAATAAAAATAAGATTTAGGTGTCAAAGCATGTTACTTAACATTCATAAGCATTTACATTACCACTATGGGGACTGAATCTCTTGACTTTACAAAAACAACCCAAGATGGCACTGTCGCACAACCGCGCATCGCGCCTTCTTCCTCTTCTCTCCACGATCGCCTTCTTCATCTTCTCTCCGCGCACGTCGCCGCACTGAGTGGAGACATGGATCTCCGCTCACGCGGTCCGTGCTCCGCGTAGCGCGGAGAGAGCTGTCTCCGCGCTACACAGAGACATGCTTCGCACAGCGCGAAGATGTGCACGAAGACATGCTCCGCGCAGCGCAAAGACATTGCGCAGAGCATGTCTTCGCGTGTGCGGAGATCTCTCCATGCTGAGTGGAGCTCCGCACAACATGGAGATCAGATCCCGCTTAGCGCAGCGCCGCACGGATGCTTCTTTCTGCGCAGCATCATTTGTCTGTTATATTTTACACACATAGAGAATAGCAGATAAAGACTTCATTCATTCATCAGTATGGTTGAAAACTTCTTTAAACTATTCAGATTTTCTCTACTACAATGTATTTTCTCATTCATGTAATATGATTTTTGTAGGAATCTAAGACGATTATAAATTATAGGGAATATGAGAATCTGAATAACAACAATAAACAAATAAATAAATTGTGAAAAATATCTAACAATTTTTCAGTTCAACTATGTAACTTTGTTGATTTCTTTTGATGTTATTGAATTGAGACCATTCTATACACATCTCTATTGCTAAACAACAAAGTATAAATACAAACTTACAGCTAACATTACCTTCAAAATAACATAACCCGTGCATTGTACAAGCAATAGACTAGTATATATATTAGAAGTGAGGATTGGGAAAAAAAAATTGAATATCCAACATACCCTTACATATTTAACTATATACCTAATATATTCTTATTTAATTTTAATTGTGTTAATTGTTAATCAATAACATTAATTCCTTACATATTTAGCTATAAGTAATTAATAACATTAATTCAATTTATTTAAAATGAAATTAAAAAATTCCTTTTCAATTGTCAATAATTCCCTAATTAATCCATTTAATATTATAATAAATTATATTAATATTTTTATTATAAAAATATAACGTAAATTTCTTCCCTTGGTTAAATTTGTCAGTTTAAAAAATAACATTCATATTCTCTTACTTATATGGCTGATTCATTGAGTTGTTTCACGCATATTCTAACAACTAAATAATATATTTAATGTAATAAAATTAATGCATACAAAATGTTACTATATAATTTGATAAAATTTTGTTTTATGTTATATTCACCTTTATTTAAAATGGTAGTTACATATGAATCCTCTTTATACCTAAATTTATATAATAACGGAATACCAAATGATGGGGTAATTATATTTTCATCAGGGACGGATTTAGAGGGTAGCCCAGCCCAGTCCTTTTATTTTATTTTCACATATTAGCCCGACTTGTAATCCGATCATGTATCCGTTCCTGATTTTTACTAAAATTTTTATTAACAATACAACATTATGATTCCAATAAATATTTATAATCTTTACTTATTTTCACACTTAAGTCCTCAATTAATTTTCGCTATATTCTTATCATTATGTGAAACTAAATAAATTATTAAAATATTATAATGTGTTAAAATTCTAAACCATCTACACAAAACATTAATAGATTAAAAATTACAACATAAAGAGAGAACATACGATGAAGGTTTTGACATATGATCGATCTTATGTTTTGATTATAACAAACAAAGTATTTTCATCTCTAACATTTGTATTCGAGTCTTCATTGCTACATGTTGCAAATTTGATCAAATTGGAGACAAAACAATTGCTACCAAAAGATGTGAAGGTGACGATCAAGAAAGCTCAAGATGGAAATAAAACATTCACAATCGAGCTTGGAAATTGAGCATTCTCAAATCGATCAATCGTACCAAAACAATCGAAGATAAGAGTATGATATATGGTATGCTTTAGAATACTCATGTTGGCACTAGTAAGGTAAAATAACCAAGATTAATCTCTTGGTCAAAAAATTTGAAAATTTCTTCATGAAACAAGACTTCACCGATATTGTTAATGGCCTTAAGGGCTTTGATAGTAAATTTACAAACAGTGAGCTTGTAAGTAAAATACTTAGGTGCTTTCAGAAGATTGAAGCTCATTAAAGATGTTGATAGAGAATACCAAATATATCAACTCTTATCATTTGGAAGAACTTATGGAACTTTGATGACGTACGAGCTCAAAACGTCGAAACAAACGAGAAGACGAGGAAAAGCAAAGAAGAATCAAAAGAGCTTCCTAGGCGTCAAATTACTCTAAAATCGGAAATTAAAGAAGGAATTACAAGTGAACATATGAGTGATGAAGAGCTTGATGGAGAGGCTTTTGAAATAATCGAAAGTTTCAAAAGAACGAAGCAAGAAAATTGTTTATTATGATTGTGACAAAATCGGTCCAAAAGAACCGAGTGTTCAAACAAAAAGAGAAATTTCAAAAAAAAAGGCACTTCAAGCAACATGGGATGAAAGCAACGATGATAATCGCGATAAAAATGAAAGTCAAGAAGAGATCACCAACATATGCTTCATGGCAATGGATGATGAGGTAAATTCTATTGAAAAATTCTCATATGATGATTTATCTTCTTCTTATAATGAAATTTTAGAAAATTTTGAAAAACTCGCTTTTCACCATTCTATTCTTAAAAAGAAACATAAATTATTAAAAAGTGAAATGGAGAAAATTTTAGAAACTAAAAAGGAAAATGTTGATTATGATTCATTGTATAAAGAAAATTGTTTTTTGAAAGAAAATATCGAAGATTTGACAAAAAATATTTTTAAATTCATTCAAAGGAAGAAGAATTTTGATTTAATGCTGGGTGATCAAAAATGTGTTTTTGATAAAGGAGGCATTGGATATAAACCATTTTTGAAACAAAAATCTCTCAAAAATTTATTTGTCAAAGCCTCAAATACAATTCCCTCAAAAATAACTCGTAGTTTTTGCAACAAGGATAGACATATTGCCTACAGTTGTCTAATCGAAAAGAAGCTACACTTTGGAAGTAAAAACAAGTGGAATCGAGGATCCACTAAAACTAACTACCAAGGACCCAAGCTTGTGTGGGTACCAATAATCAAAAGTTGAATTATTATTGCGGGTACCGAAGAAGATGACAAGCAAATGTTTCTTGGATAGCAGGTGTTCAAAGCACATGACCAGAGATAGAACTTTACTATCGAACTTCAAAAAGAAGAATGGAGGTCATGTCACATTTGGAGACAATACAAAGGGAAAAATCATCGAAATTGCAAACATTGGTAATCATCTCTCCCCTTCCGTTGAGAATGTACTATGGTAGATAACCTCAAACATAATTTACTTAGTATTAGTCAATTATGTGATAAATGCTATCATATTAAATTTGATTATTCTAAATGTCACATTAAGGATGCTACCTCTAAAGAGGTATTGTTTATAGGAAGTCAAAGTAAAGATGTTTATATCATAAATATCGATTTTGAAAATGATGAAAAATGTTTAGTGATTTTGAAAGAGGATACTTGGCTATGACATATGAGATTAGGTTATGTTGGCATGGATCTTCTTTCAAAAATCTCCAAAAATAGTTTTGTCAAAGTTTTACCAAATTTGAAGTTCGAAAAAGACGAAATTTGCGATACATGTTAATTTGATAAACAAGTAAAAAGTTCATTCAAACCCAAATTACACTCATCTACTACAAAACCACTTCAATTACTCCACGTTAATCTTTTGGACCATCAAGAACCGCTAGTTTAGGTGGAAAACACTATGATTTCGTCATTATTGATGATTTCTCTAGATTCACTTGAGTTCTTTTCTTAAGTCTCAAAGATGAAGCTCTAAAAACCTTTAAACATTTATGCAAAAATGTCCAAAATGAAAAAGAATACTCCATTACAACCATTAGAAGTGATCATGGTGGATAATTTGATAATCTCGTCTTTGATGAGTTTTGTAATGAAAATTGATATGAACATAATTTCTCAACTCCTAAAACTCCTCAATAAAATGGTGTAGTAGAAAGGAAGAATTACACATTACAAGAAATGGTTAGGACCATGCTAAATAAAATACCATGCCAAAATACTATTGGGCCGAAGTCGTTAACACCACTTGCTATATTGTTAATAGAGTTTTAATTAGTCGGAAGAAAACCAAAACTTCATATGAACTTTGGAAAAAATAGAATTCCCAATATCTATTATTTCAAAGTCTTTGGGTGCAAACGCTTTATCTTGAATACAAAAGAAAACTTGGGAAAATTTGATTCAAAATCCGACGTTGGAGTTTTTCTAGGATATTCATCGAATAATAAAGCTTATAAAGTTTTCAACAAAAGAACTCTAGTCGTTGAAGAATCCATGCATGTCGCATTCGATGAAACTAACTCTCTTGATCGTGAGAAATGTATTGATATTGATGTAGGGTTGGAAACTCCATTCGAACAAATGACTATTCAAGATCAGCATAAGAAAGATCCACAAGATGAACATCATGAAGGAGAAAATGTTCAACAAAGCGAAGAAGAGCCAACCGAAGTTCAAAACGATTTGCCTCTATCAAAAGAATGGAGGTTTGTTCATTTTCATCCTAAAAAACTAATCATTAGTGATCCATTAAAGGGTATTGCTACTAGAGCCTCTACTAAAAATCATTTAAGTAGTTGTGAGTTCATTTCACAAATTGAACTAAAGAACTTCAAAGAGGCCGAGTTTGATGAATTTTGGATTCTAGCTATGTAAGAAGAACTCGGTGTCATACCTATGTTTCGTGGGGCTTGAGCTGAATTTCAGAATTTGGGCTCCTAAGTCATAGCATACAATCCATTTTTTTTAACTTATAAGATTCTTATGGAACTAAATTTGTTAACTTAAAATCAATAATAAAGCAACAAATAAAAATAAAATATTCAAAATATTTATGTTGCAATCAAATAACAATACGAAAATGTTCTAAACGATCACTTAAATTTAACTCGTCTTGTAGTTTTTGAGGCAAAAATATCAATCAATTTTGTATAGTTGAGTTTTTCAACCATTTCTTGTTCAATGGATAACATGGTCAATCAATTCAATCTTTACTGTGACATAGTTAATCGGAGATAAATCTTGATCAATCTTAACTTGGAGAAACTTCTTTCTGCTGATGCAACTGTAATTGGTATAGTGAGCAAAATCTTGTAAACAATGCAAGCATTTGAAAAACAACCATTCATTTTCTTCAAGTAATTTAGCACATCAATTGCTCTTTTTGTTTCTCTAGGTAAATAACACTTCAAAACTGTCAACTATGTACATAAGTCACCAATAATGTCTGAATATCTATTATAGTTCAAATACTACTCGAGATTTTTACAAGATTTCAACAAATTGTCAACATGCATACTCTTTAATCTCTTCAAATTAAACAAAAATCCAAATGTCTATTCATAATATTTAAATTGTTCAAAGCAAGTTTGAAGTGATGATTGAGCTTGATCAATTATAAAGAGAAAATAATCAACTCTAAAAGATTCTTCAACTGATTGCGTTACCTCTTTACTGTCACTTTCATCGAAATGCATCTTTCTTCGAATGTCGCGTTTCTCTCGGAAAACATCTTCAATTCTCATTTCACTTGCCATGTGTTTATCTTCATCCATGGTACTAGCAAATCCAGATTCTCTATAATTTTCGAGAAACAAAATAAGTGCTTCTAAAAACTTGATAGCTTCATCAATATCCATGTTTTCAGCTAGAAAAAAATTTACTCACGGTATTGATAGCATGCAACAACTTATACCAAATGACCATGCCAATCAAGAACTCAAAATTCTAAAGTTCATATGTTGCTAAGAATTCAACTTCACTCTTCATTTTAGGATCTTCAACAATGTTTGCTAAGCCAAGTAAAGAGTCTCTTATTCGTACACATTACTTTTTTATAGGTTTAACACTTTCCATATAACTTTCCCAATGTGTTTCTGACAATGGCTTAAGTGTCAAACCTTCAACCTTATCTTTAAAAAATTTTCATCGTTTGGGAGAAGAAGAGACATTGTGTAGATGCGTTGTATCACTCCAAAGAAGGACATAGCTTTAGAACAACAATTTGCCATATCACATAATGCTAGATTAAGGCTATGACAATCACATGGAGATAGAAAGCTCTAGAATTTATTTCAAGTAACCTTTTTTGTACACCTCTATGTATTTCGCTCATGTTAGCTCCAATGTCATACATTTTACCTCTTATATTATCAATATCAAGCTCAAGATTCTTTAACACGTTTTTAAGCTCGGTGAAAAGTCCAAATCTTGATGTATCATCCACCTTAAAAAATTCAATCCAATATTCTTGTACCATCAACGAGTCTATTGAATCATCCACGCATCGTATTACTAGAGACATTTGTTTCTCATGACTCGCATCTAGAGTACAATCAAGTATGACAGAAAAATATTTTGTATGTTTCACTTTTGTGACAATTGCATTTCTCACATCCCCTTCCAAAGTTTGTATCAATTCATTTTGAATCTTAGGACCAAGATATGTACTAAATCTCACGTGCTTAAGAACGTCGAATGTGTTCTTTTATTATTGGATCAAAATCAGCAACCATTTCTATCATTTGCAAGAAAAGTCAATTGTTCTCAACATAAAATTGCTCACAATCTCCTCGAAATGACAAAGTATTTTTAGCGAGTGTTTTCATAATAGCAATTATCCTTGTTAGCACTTGTTTCCAATGCTCTTTTTCTTTGTTGATAGAAAATTGTATGCTTTCATCAATTATATGTTTTGTTTGAAACTTATTTCGAGTTCCATTCAACTAGTCATGCACCTATATGCTCTTTAGCCACTTCATGATTTGTAAGGCGCCGATGCACATTATGCGAATCTTTGTATCCATCATTACCCAATTGACCAATATTTTTCATCATTTTTCTATCTTAAACAACTTGTAGCAAAAACAAAAGATCTTGTCTAAAGAAATCGAATACACTAACCATCTTCTATCAATTGTCTGCCCATTTGCAAGTAGTCGCTTATATTGTGATGATTCAAAATGTCTACCTTGACTATCTTTGGGAAATAAGATATCATCAACTCTTTTTGGACCCATTTCAACTAAAAAGCCCATTGTCTTTTGATCAATGTGAACGTCCTTCCAATTTTCAGGATCCTCAAAATTCAAAGAAAAGCAATTATCTTGATTTAAATCTTCATGTTGAACATTATTTTCATCATTCTACTTTGATTCATCCACATTGGTAGGTTCAATCATTTCCTCGTTCTCTTTCCGTCCATCCACATTATTATTATCATTATGATTTTGTTGTTCCTCAATCACTAAATTTTATGGTGTTCATTCATTCTCTTTTCTTTTCTTGTTATTAAAATACTTATCCATATCTTCAGTCTGGCTTCGAATTAATGCATCTACTCTTTCTTTCTTCTTCTTTTTTTGAGCTCCAAATGCATATTTAAGAGTCATGGTATTTAACTCAAATCACTTAATAGCTAACAGTTTCTGAAAGGTGAAAAAAGCAAAGTCAACAAATAAGCTGCAAGAATCCCAAAGCAGTCCATAAATAATATCTCGGCAAAGGTCACAGAACAAAGGCAAAATGGAAATAATAACATCTTTACTTTGTTAACTCTTGACTTGGGATTGGGACCCAACCTGGCCATCATGTCTTTACATATGGATTCAATCATAAAATGATGGCATGAAACCAAACAAAATGAATAAAATAAAGCTCCAACTGAGAACAATGTGCATCCAGGGTATCATTAGTTAGCAAATAGCAAAAAATCATGCCTCCGGTAGATTCCCCGCCTAAATCTTCTAAAATATTTTCAAATACTCATAATAAGTAACAAACTGTCAACACGTTAAATAAACCGAGGAAGATAGAACAAATTGAAGTAAAACCAAATTTACCAAAAAAAGAGCCCAACTCAAAACATACAGAGTTACTATTCTTAGATACAAAGAAAACCAATAAAATATTAAGCATCCATTTTTCTTGCTTGATTACTTTATGCTTAAACTTCCAAAAACCCAAAACAAATTACTTCACATAAACTGTAAATTGAACGCACCTGACGAATTTCTCGCAACA